>JANBPO010002057.1:13349716-14549716 GCA_024336825.1 Amorphophallus titanum | reverse complement strand
AATTGATGCTGTGACACACTGTATAGCTTTCCTGATATATTGGCTTTGTTCTTTTTCTCTCCCTCAATGACATGAGTCAATTATCTGTCCAGAGGTAATTTACCTGGCTTGTCAGATGGCCTGGGGTATGAAGCTATCTTTATGTCCAGCAGCACTTTGTTTAATTTACAAGATGCTGGGGGAGCTGTGCAAGTCTCGCACACCACGGAGCCTCAAGACTATAGGCCCCATTCAATTTTTTAATGCTTGGGTGTGCACGTTGTTCCCAAAATTTGCACCAAGAACACTCCAAGTGCCGACACTGTATCTGAAAATGCTTGAATTTACCAGTGTAGAGTTAGATGCTAGTATGCAGCAGCTTTTCTCCATCCAGGGCCAGTTGACAAAGGTCCCAATAGATTTTGTCAGAAGTACTATTCACTTTTGGAGGTTGGCCGCACACTCTAGCCCCTTGGTTAATTGCCAACGCAAGTGCAAGATGGAAGCAACTGAAACGTACACCCATCTTATTTTAGGAGTGCCTGTGACCCGACCCATTTTGGAACCTGAGCTGATTGAGTGGGCGCTGGCTATTCGCCCAAGTGTATTAGTATTTCGGAAGGGTGGGACTATCTTCTTGAGCCATATTATCCCTTCCACTTTAGGCATAATTTTGGCTATGATCAGCATATTCCTCCTTCATCCGCTCAGTTTCCCCTTGATGGCTGGACAAAGCAAGGTGCGGTGGTTGCCGCAAAAGGCCATTACTGGTGGGATTTTTTTCATCATCGTGAGGCTAGCACCGTTAGGGTTCCAATGCCCAGATGTGTTGCTCGTGTAACCCCTGAGTACATTAAGTGGTGGAATGCCCACACCAGTTTTTACAAGACCATGAAGGCCAGTTGCTGGGACGCGACAGAACGCACCTTTTTGAGTCATCATCCTAGGCCCGTATTTGATATTGACGAGTCTCATCTGAAGAGACTTTGGTTGCAGCGCCGTAAAGCAGTGGGTGAGTATCTTGAGGCACGGAAGGCCATGAAGAAGGAATCTCAACAGCTATTGCTCGTACTACCAGAGGTAAAAGAAGATGATTTTCTGAAATCTTTGAAGGATCTAAGCCAAGGAGGCAGTGCCCGACTCGAGTTGCAACGATTTCCTTTCCCGATGGAAGAGCCAATACCGTCGGTAGCCTCTTGGCGTTCAGAGCACGATCGTCACTGTCCTTATGCAGTGAGCAGATAGGACTGCCACATATTATCGCCACACCTGTTGGCTGTTCATTCTGTTGAAAATTCACAGTCTGGATCTCAGCACTACAATGGAAGCCATTCTGGCCCATACACTGTTCATATCTTTTAAGTATGCGGATGGCTAGGGCCTAGACCATCTGGGCTTATATCATTGTCTTGCTTCCTGAGGACACCTGAATCTGGCTCAGCAAGCCGACCGGTGTGAGAAGATTGGAGATGTATATTGGTTAGTGCATGAAGCTACTTCCCAGGACAAAGAAGTGGCTTTATATTACTGGCCTCTCTCTCCTCTATACAAGGGGCCAATAGGTATGTCTTCATGTCTTGACAAGGTTATGTGCTTTCGCACTACTTTCATGCCTTGACTCATATCTTCTTCGCTCTTCTTCTTTCAGATAGACCTGACGTATGACAACAAGGAGATTACTACAAGCTGATTATGCAAGCTCAAAAGCCTTCTTATTTTGATATCCCTGCTCTAGCTCCAACTACTACTCCCTTGCCTCAGGGAAATCGAAAGAGGAAAGCAACATCCCCAGTGAAGGTTGCTGTGGCTCGGGCTAAAAAGGCTCATAAGGTTGCAACCGAGCAAGCAGCGTCTGCGGCTCCAGCTGTTGAGGAGGCTCTGCCTTAAATACCAATAGATCCCTTTACAAAAATTATGCATGAATTAAAAACACTCACCCTACTTAATCGAAATTGGAAGGAAATGAAATTTAACTAGCAGAGCTCTCTCACTAAACTAATGCTTCAACCAGACACAATATCAAAAACTTAGCGACTATGCTAGTTCCGAATAATTAGGCGAGATTAACACACAACCCACCCTGTGAATTGGGGTAAGGCGAAGGATCAAACACCTGAAGTAGCCCATGATGCACAAGTATTTTTAGGTGGTTCAGTCCGCACCAAGCAGACCTTTATCTACCCCCCACTCAACTCGAGTGAGGATTTCGCTGACACGCAGCTTGAACCGCTGATCCACAACTTCTGGGAACCAATCCCTACAACCGCTAATCCTCCCAGCTTGCACTCAGAAGGAATAAATCCTCTACACTACTGAGCCTCACAGCTTGCTACCAAGAGGAACAAATCCTCTACACCCGCTGAGCCTCACAGCTTGCTATCAAGAGGAATAGATCCTCTCACCCACTGATATATAGCTTGACCCAACATCCAAACAGAGTATAGAAAGTAACCAAAGGAAATGAAAAACAAAACAATGAGAGAAAAACAAGAAAAGATATAGCTCCGCAGAGCAAAAGGACTCCGGATTTGATCCACGAGTCAAGGGCTTCAACAGATCTTCAATGGGGCTCTAGCTGCACTCAATCTCATGAACTGGTTCTACTTTTCTCTGATTTCTCAATATTTCTTTCGGTCTCTCGATCTCTCTTTCTTTCATCTTTCACTTCTCTCAGATTCTCTCTAATCTCCTTCAAACTCTCTCATGCAACCCTCTTTTGCTCTTGGCAACAGCTCCTTTTTTTGCTGCCCTCTTCAATGGAAGAAGGGTCATATTTATAGAACTGGATTGGGATTTTTTATTCAGAATCATCTTCAGGTCTGATTTTCCATTGGTCCAAGTGGTGGATAGAATATTCTTCATTCAGGGCCATCTCGAATTCTGAGCTTCATCTTTAAGAAGTTAGAGCTTGCTTCATGGAGTACGAGCTTAGTCAGGCTCGACTCATCTTTATAGAATCAAAGCTAGAGCTTGGTCCTAGCTTGTCTGAGCTTGTCTGAGCTTGATTAAGCTAGAGCTTGGTCTGAGCTTGTCCGAGCTGGTTCGAGCTTGACCGAGCTTGTCCGAGCTTGTCTGAGCTAGAGCTTGGTCCAAGCTTGTCCGAGTTTGTCTGAGCTTGTTCAAGCTCTAAGCTTCCGAAAGTCTGACCTTAGTTGCCATAGCGGTCTGAGATTTGGTTGCTCGACTTGGACCTGGTTCCGAGCTTTGGCTTTCCTAGATGTCTGTCACTTGGACTTGGAATTTGCCGAGCAATGACTCTTGCTACTGGCTTGTGCTACTATTGCTTGGCTATTGGACAAAAAACTTCTGCTGCCATTTCTTTAGCTGGCTTGGTTACTTCAAGAAGTCTGAGCTTTAGTTACATCGACGCACATCCATCACTTTGTCGACTCCACTCAAGCTATTGTCGCTCAGACAAAATGCTTTAAAGTGGGGTTGACTCTGAGTGTCGACACCTTCATCTCATACTTCTTGACTTTTTACACTTGAAATACTTTTATGATATTCACAACTTGTTCTTTGCAATGCTATCAAAGATGTAATAATGACATGATAAATGAATGACTTATAGTGTTTGACATCATCAAAACTACAGGGACATAACATCCCTCACTTTGGCACCCACATGTGCCCCTCCTTTGTGCTCCACGCAGCACATTGCTTTCTTTCCCTTTACTCCCTTGTTCACCACGTGCACATCTCCCCTAACTGATTGCCAATTTGTGATTGTTCCATAAGATTAAAATAGAAAGAAAAACTCATTAATCCCTATTTATCGGTTCATTTCTATCTATTGCAAAAAGTTGCGTCTGCTCAAGCGGGCGGACGGTCTGTGCCCTCTGTAGTTTCTTTATTTCTCTTGAGTCTTCGTGACAGGGAGAGATTGTTGTAGGACTCCACCTCACTGTTTCGTTGTTGTTCATGCATATTTCTTCTAATCTTTGGCTCCAATATTTTGTTCCGACAGCACTTGTAGTTATGACTTGCTACGGTAAAAACAGAGATTCTTCCAGGAAGCTGAGAGTTGGTGCAAGCTTGCCTTAGTGAGGCGCATCAGTCTACAAGTGATGTAGGCATACCTCAGTGAGGCACTTTTAACCTGAAGTTGATGTCGACCAACCCTTAAGGATATACTGGTCAAAATTAATGTAGACCGTCCCCTAGGACGTGTTGGCTTGAAATTGGATGTTGGCCAACCCTCGGGGGTGCATTAACCAAAGTTGATGTAGACCGGCCCTCAGGACATATTAGTCTGAAGTTGATGCAGACCTGCCTCTGCGAAGCGTATCGGCTTGAAGTTGTTGTAGACCTACCTCGACGAGGCTTGTCGGCCCGAAGTTGTTGTAGACTTGTCTCAGCGAGACTTGCTGACCCGGAGTTGATACAGACCTGCCTCGGAGAGGCACATCAGTCTGAGTCGTTGTCAATTAACTGTTGAGTTGTGATAGCAGAAAACTGACATTGGCCGGCCCTTCGGGGTGCGTTGGCCCAAAGTCATTATGTCGGCTAACCGCTGGGGTGTCACTGAAGATGCGCCGGCTAACCGTTGAGGTGTATAGCCAAATATGTTGATGTGTTGGCTGACCATTGAGGTGTCGTCGAAGATGTGTCGGCTAACAGCTGAGCTGCATAACTGAATATGTTGATGTGTTGGCTGACCATTGAAGTGTCGTTGAAGATGTGTTGGCTAACCGCTGAGGTGTATAGCCGAATATGTTGATGTGTTGGCTGACCATTGAGGTGCCGCCGAAGATGTGTCGGCTAACTGTTGAGGTGTATAGCTGAATATGTTAATGTGCTGGCTGACCATTAAGGTGTCGCCAAAGATGTGTCGGTGTTGTACCCGGACAATTTCCTAGTGAAATGCTCAGGAATAAGGGTTCGGGAATTCCTCGAACACCTTCAAGGCATGGACAACCCAGCCCTTCCTACAACCCAGTGGGTCCGACCTAGGGCCCTAACCAGTTAGCCGTAACATACAGCGACACCAACAATCAATCGAGACCATTCCCGAGCACTCAGTTGCGAGCTTTGCCCGCGCTCCACACGGCCACCTGGGCCAACCCGGGGGCGCCCTGACTACAAGCTATGCCACGTGGCACCCAGCAACAAGGCCTGGGCCAACCCCAAGACGCCTTCTTTTAACCCTCCAAGGTGAAAGAGAGACCTAACTAAGTCAACCACAAGTTTTGAAGGCCCGCAACATGCACATACGGCTCACATGTGTGTGTCGGGTATTTCCCCGAACACTTTGTGGGCGCATATATCCCAGCCTTTCTACAGCAAACCGCGGGCCGACGCGCAACTCCAGCATACCAGTCGGGTTCTACAACAACCCTCCAGCAAGTCAGGGCCACCCCCGACCCTCAGACACGCAGCGACAAGCCACTTATCCTTAGTGCTCGGGCGAACCCGAGGCTACCCTGCCAACTAGCCTTTTAACGCGGCACACACCTCGAGGCCGGGCCCACGTGCCCAAAGTGCCTCTTCTCAGCTCCGACGAGCTCATATCCTCAGCCCAAGGCCCATTCCGAGGCCCTTCAGCCATTTATCCAGGCCGTTCGACAACCCGGGGTGTGTCGAGCATTTATCCGAACACCTTGCGAGAGACAACTACGACGCGACAACAACAAGCCCCCACGGGCCCATCCCAGCACCCTCGAACACTCTGTCCTTTAAAGGACAACGTTAGATAACCCCAGAAGGCCGGTGGGGCCAGCCCCGCGACCACGGCTGGCCCTCGGGGTTGAGATATTCCAGCCATCGTCTTTGTCTCAGATTCAGTTCTTTCTGTGGCCACCAGTGTCTGTGTGCTCTCCTTGATTTATCTCTTCACTCTGCCTCCTGTCCACATCTTTCTATCTATCTCTCCTTTAATCTTATCCCTAGATCTGTTCTGAAGCTCCTATCCCTTCTCAGCTTTCACCTACTTCGCTTCATCATATCTACATAGGAGGGCTATGCCTTACGATTATGAACCTGGCGGTTCTGCTTCATTTGATATTGGGGTTTCAATTGAAGTATGTTTATCATGTCTTTGTCCCACATGTTTGTCCCATGCGTGATTGTCATTCCACTGTCATTTGTCGCCCGTGTTTGTCCCACACCTATCTTTTGTGCTATGTGTTATTATCCCATGCGTATCTTTTGTCCCTCCGTGTTGTCCCGCGTGAATGGTTGTCCCATGTGTGTTGTCTCACCGTGTTGTCTTTTGTCCCCCATGCTGTCATCCTATGTGTTTATCATCCCACGTGTCTCTTGTCCCACCACGGGTGTTGTCCCGTCATGTGGTATTGTCTTGTCCCACCGTGTCCTTTAGTCCCATGCACACTTATTGTTTGTCTACTATGCTGTGTTTTGTCAATATTTTGTTGTGGTGCCATGTTTCATTCATCCTTCATGATGTTATGTTTAGCTTATCTTTTGTTGTGTTTTTTATGTTTCATTTGTCTTTGTTATGTTGTCTGCCATTAATCCTTATGGAGTTATGTTCATTCTTGTACTCGTTCATGCTATGGTGTTTGTATCTTATATGAAAATTTAAAAAAATTACTATTTCGCCTGTACAGGTAAGTCAGGTATGACTCTCTTGGTATTTACATTATTATAGCCTCTCAAGGACCGACTGGTTCTCCCTGTGTTCTAGGATCTGATGTTCCCCTTTAATAAAAACGATGATGATCTAGGAGCATACGGTTAATCGTTGGATAGGCCGCTCGGTTGAGTCGGGTGGGGGACGATGGACTCTCTCTCGCATGCCATGGTTGCAAGAAGATTCTTGACCCCGTCTTGGCTCGATCTAGCAATATTATCCTTGAATACTTTCTATTTTATGTTTTCTTTGCATTCGTTTTGATGATTTCTTTATTTTAGCTCACCATGCATCATGTCATTTTGAGCACTCACGTCTCAGATTCGTTCAAGGTTTCTCCTTAGCAATGGTTAATTGCACTTCAGTTCTCTTGGATAAGAGATTCCCTATTCCACTATGAATTTGATCATTTTCTCTGATCTGCCCGCTTGGTCTGGTTGGCCAATGTAATTCCTGTCTGGATTTTTGTCTCAATTTTATCTTTCCTTTCCCAGCTTCTCAGTTGTGTTTCTTTTGATCCCCTCATTGTCCGTGGATTGTGTCCCCGATGAGATTGGTCGTATTTTCTTTCTCCCCTTTCTTAGTTTACTCTTATTTATCAATTTTGATGTCCCGAATTATCCATTATTTTGAAGCCTTCCTTGGATAGATTTCGAGCCCATTTCATTATTCCCTAATCGTTGGACGTCGGAGATCATGATTTCGTAGAGTCCTAGGGCTTATTTTATCAGCGTCCAGCCTTCCAAGTCAACTTACGGCACATTTAGGTCAACTTCTATCAAGCATTCGACCCCTTTCACTATGCAATCCTGAACGCAGTCCTTTTTCATCCCCTTCTATTCCTCTATTCACTAAGTGCCCTTCACCAAAGTTGTTCATTTTTTAAAACTCTACAATTTGTTCTTCTACGCCATTAGCCAGTTCTCCACCGATGTCAGGTTCTGTACATTTTTACGGTGCACTATGCTGTCCCCTCGTGAACCCAACATTTTTCTCTGATTCTTGCCCTATTTTCTCCCTCTTTTGCTCATCTTCTCATCTTGATCTCTTCATGAAAGTTGTTCATTTTTCTATTATCTATGTAATTCGATACTTGTATCGGGTTGTCGGTACCCTGAACTCTGGGATGTTACACTGTCAGTCTAGTGGCCCTACTTATCCAGACTAAGGCCCGTTTAAGCCTCTTTAACCTGAAACATTGGTCTGAATTGGTGAAACAAAGAATGAAATGATCCCATGAGATATTAAACAAGGGAAAACAGGCATCACACCTGCAGGCCCCACGTCACTCACTCTTTGTTTGCGCCACCTACGGGTAGGGGACATTTGTTGACGCCCAAAATATTATCTAGGTATGCGATGCTAAGCCAATTGAGGTCAAGAGTTGCAACCTATGAACAAAAGATGCCTTCTCAAGCCATTGATGCTCAGGAGAACCGAGCGGTAGCCAATTCATGTTGAAGAAACTCCCTCAAGCCAAGATACAGATCCAGAATAAGCATTAAAGAGTCTCGACTCCATCGACTAGTGAGAGGAACCCACTGCAATCCAAGAAGCATCCGGCCATGCCTTTACGGCAAAGCCACTACCCGGTGAGATCGTCATCTGCCATGGAGGTGATCAAACCAAACAAACCCCAAGAAGATGGTCCTTACAGGACGAGGAAACCCCCGAGCAATCTTCCACCTGATTAAACCTTTGTAGTGGACCTCCGATCGCAAGATGAAGCTATACCAAGACTCAGAACGAGTTCGAAATCAACACAGAGAATCTCTAGAAATTACTACAAAGTGTGGCGGTCCTCAAGGCCCCCCTACGGCATCAAATGCCATCAGAAGTATATGAATGAAGTGGCTGAGTTGGGCTAAAACAATATGAAAATGCACTAAATGGGCTGAATGGGTTCAAGTTGGGCTCAAGGATTTGGCAGCCAGACCATTGGCTTAGTGGCCCATATGAGTCGGCGGCCCAAGGAGCCCTTGGCCACCGTCTCACTTGCCTCTACTTCTTGGCCGTCGTCTCACCTGCCTCTACTTCCTGCCACCATCTACAACATCATAAACCTCTATATATAGCCCTAGCATGAAGATAGGAGGGGAGAGAATACAGAAGACATACGAGAGAGAGGGAGATCAAACGAAAGGGCACCTAGAGACACACAAGGAGATAGAGAGAGCAGCGAGGAAGAGAGAGGGAGGGAGAGTTCGGGAAGAGCTCTTCAAAGAAGAAGAATGTGGGTCTCTGTCTAGCAATGCCCTTCTCGGGCCATAGCTTCCCTTCCCTTCGTGTCCCCGTGTAATGAATGTAATTTTCTTGTTTCTTTTCAATTTTGATGTAACATTTTTGCCTCTCTTGTGAGCAATAAATGAGTTAACTCTCCTTCATTCTATCATTTTATTTTCCATGCTATTTGTTTCCCTTCTTGTCTATCCCTGATCATGTCTTTGTGTGAGCTCATCTGGATAGAGATTGTTTATTGTTGCTCCCTTGGTTACTAATCTGAGTGGTTTTTTCCCCAGTGGGGTATAATGGATACGCGTCCCTATTCAATTCGAATGCCTGTGCAGGAGAGCATTAATCTCCCTCCCAGCAGTTACCAGGGATTTATCTGACTGGTTATAACCTCTACTTGACCTTTTACTCATGGTGCATCAGTCTTATTATTTTGGTTTGATGGAATCCCGCGCAAAGTATCTGTCATATCAAGGGTTTTTAGTTCTTGTATTCATGTTAGCTTCCCCTCTCCCGGCTATGAATCGCTCTGATTTTTCAACCAATCCCAAGGCTCACTACCCATTTAAGACTGGGGGCCAGTTATACTAATCATACAGGACCCCTGGATTCCTTAAATGGAAGGATTGAGGCGTTTTTATGCTATTAAATTGCCTCATTCTGATACACTATTTTCTCCATTTTTTCTCTTTTTCAGAGTTTGGATGAGGTAATCTAGTGGCCAACCTAGATCGCGCCAGCTGCCGAGTCACCCCCTTCCTTATTCTCCCCGTCGGGACTCAACAGCTCAGGCATGTCATGAATGTATTAAGTGGCAAAATTTATATCTATCAAGAAGTAATTCTAGAAAGACATGTCAACATTGACATCAATCTTCGACCAGACACACAACACATCAATCAGAATGTTGAAGCCCTGAGAGCTAACATGCTACAATCTGAACTGCTTGCACACCCTCCTCCTACACAAGACGCTGCTACTCAAATAGAAGATATATGTTTTGGTGATGACAAAGGGGGAGAGGATAAGGATGAGTTAGAGAGACAGAGACAAGACTAGCAAGGATGAGTCAGGCAGAGCATACAGAAGCGATGACAAATTGCTTCATAGCATATAGTTCACATAGTTCATATAGGTCATGTAGGTCATGTAGGTCATGTAGGCATTGGCATGGTCATGAGTTTTTAGTCATGAGATTTTGCTTTGTTTAAGTCGTTTGCTAGTCATGACTTGAATTATTTTCTGTATGAATTGCCTCATTGGATCAATGAATAAAATTAATTTTTTTATCAAATTCTTTGAATTATGTCACGAATGAATTGTTTATTGGATGCCTGATTTCTATCATGAATGGAACCTTTACTGTCTCTGAATAAGAATGGAAATGTCATAGTGTGACTTGTGCCCAATGTAAGTGACTCATAGTTGTCAACATCAAAAAGGGAGAGATTGTTGGATCTCTGGTTTAGTTTTGATGATGACACACTATGATTCATGGTAAAAGTCAATTAGTTATAACATAAATTCTTTCTCATTATGAGCAAGTGTGCACAAAAAATCAATTTTATATCATGTCAAGTCAGCCCAAAATGGCAGCACACTAAGCATAATGTTGACAGGTCGAAGCATGTATCAACTGCGTCGAAGCAGCAGGCTAAGCAGCGACATTGTTTGTACTGTCAGGTCTAAGCAGTGGAGAAGTGTGTCGAAGCACCAGTACACTTTAGCAAGTGGTCGTTTCATAATAGGTCAAATCACTCAACTGATGGAGTCGACGCGGCAGAAGAATCTCAAAAAAAAATTATCTGTTGGATAACTTGACAGGAGGACGTAGTAGATCCCAGAGTCGAAGCAGCAGAGGAAAAATTACATGAACAAGTGTTGAAGCTCCAAGGCTGAAGTCAGAGGGTCAAGCAAAGCTGATCCAAGGATTCTTGCTCGCAGTAGCTCGAAGCACAAGAAGAGCTGTTGCGAAGAGAGGTCGAAGCGTTAAGGACAAGATCTGGTGGGAGATCAAAGCAATTGAAGAAGAGTTGTGAAGACAGGTCGAAGCACCAACTCGATGCTTCGACGCAGCAGAAGGACATGTCCAAGTGACAGGTCGATGCAGCTGCCTCATGCGTCGACGCACCCAGGCAAACATCTTACAATCTTACCACAATGAAAATGGGCTGCTCGTGACCTTGCATCGACGTAGTAGTGAAGTGAGTCGACGCAGCAGTGGAACTCTCACCACCCTACGCAAGCTGATCCGTGTGAAGATGATTCGACTCATCAACGTGGTGCGTCAAAGCAGCAGTGGATCTCAACTAAGTCACGTGACCTTTTTAAAGGTGTTAGGTGACTTCGAAGTCCAGTGAGCTTTCTTCAATTCTAGGACACGTGGTAGGCTTTGAATAAAGGTTCTGAGAGAGAATATCCTCAAGTGCCACCTGGACCAATCAAGCTTCAGATCTGGAGAAAATTCTTTTTTGGAAGTTGCAAATTCTCTTCATATATATAGTGTAGCTTTTGTCTCCGAAGAAGAACAACAGAAGAGAGGAGAAAACTGTGCTTGAGCAAAAAGAACAAAGAGAGATCCGAGCTGTAAGGAGAGCAAGCCTTGGCAGAAATTAGAGAAGATTTCAGTGAGAGAAGAAAATAAAGAGAAGAAGAAATAGAAAAATCGAGAGACCAATCGGAGCAAGAAATTCTAAAGTTTTTCTTTTTTTACAAATCCACCTTGGTTTTAGCATGTCCACATCGGCTGGTAACCACTCTCCAATGATGTCTCCCTTTTCATGCCCGCGTGCACACCTTTTGATATTTTAGTTTTCATCTAGGAATTCACTGCTTTCTTGTCATCTGAGCTATTTCATCAAGAGCAATGGAAAGATTTTCATCGCTTAGTGTCTAAAAGTGTGTCACATTACACCTTGGCATCTACTTTTCAGTCCGCTTCATCTCCACTTCACTCCATTTCACTTCCTTTCCATTGCGCTTCATTATGTCTCACTCCCTTGCAAAGTAGACGCCAAGGCGGGACAGCTGTAGACACGCCAAAACTGATACTATGTTGAGTAAATTTCGTGTTACAATATGATGCCCCAGTTGGACTTCATCACTAATTTGATAGATAGAATTTTCCCTTTTCTTATAATTTCTTGAAAGTCGCGGCTGTCTTCTGGTCGCGTTTTAATTCACGCCCTAAGTTAGGTCACTATTTCATGATACACGATCGCGCGTGAGAGTGCATTCCAAGCCTTTGTTTTGGTCACTTTATAAAAGGCGCCCTAGACACTGTCGTCTCCTACTAAGTCACATCAGGGCCTCAGGCGTTTTCATAAACCTTTACGCTTCCAAGTTAGAATGTTTTCCCAAGGTCGTGCCTCTAAAATCGGGCGTGAATTAAAACATGCGCCTGATACTTGGTCGTGTTTCACCTTTTTTTAATTATGGAAAGTCCTAATTTTTAAGATGAATGGCGGTAGACTCAGGGGCACTGCTCCAGAACAGTGACCATGTCTGGGGCGCTATTTACGTTTTGTGTCCGCATTGATTTTTACCTTCCCAAATAGAGTCCTTCCATTATTTAACCCCATATTCAATTATAGAAGGGGGGGTCTCTGGCCCATCCTCATTTGAACTCCATTGAAACACTATAAATACTCCCCTTAAACCTCCTTCGTGCGAAGAGATTCACTTGAACAACCTAAGCAATCTGAGAGCAACACATTCACACAGCCTAATAGCCTGATTGCCTTCTTGTTGTTGTGGTTGGTCGACATCCCTTCGTGCTGCAAGCCCCTTTTGCGTGCGGTTCTCCCTCGATCCTGCTTGAAGGAGCAGAAGGGGGTTCATGCTCCTTGTTCTCAACTACATGCCTTGTTCTTAATAATAGCATTGCTCATTCGGTCTTGTGCGTTGGCATCATTAGTTAACTCTTGCATCCTAGTCTTAGTAACTAGTTATTGCATCCACATATTCTCCATCCTACACTCCTCTTAGGGGTTTTAAAAAAACCAAAAGGTGTGTTCATGCATAATTTCATATTATTTCATACATCAAGAATTTGATACTACACATTGGCCAATCCATTATGTTTCTTTTGTTTGTGATTTCTTGCAAGGTAATCAAAACAAAGACCCTCTTCATCGACTGGCCGATTGAAGGAGGAAGAAAGGATCCAAATCTCACCCGCTCACCAGGTATTTTTTGCGATCACTTATCTATCTTGAGGGGTTCCATACCCTCTGGCGATCACACTCCTTTAGGAGCATCACATGCTATCTTTCCCTTAGTTACTTCCCTCTATTATCATATCTCCTTGACTGCATTTGACTAAAAAAAAGAACATGTCTATTTGACACGTTCCACAGATTGGCGATCATGGTGGGACCTCTTTTATTTTTATTTTGATTACCACTCCACCGGCACCAACGCGTGCCCCTCCCTTCGGCGCCCTCGCGTGCCCCTCCTTTTGGTACCCGCATGTACCCCTCCCTTTGTGCTCCACGTAGCACCCTCCTCTACTGCACCACGTCCAAGTCACCACCAGATTAGCCAATTTCGGGACCATCTATAGCATGTTTTGAGGGAAAATTGAAGTTTTTATTTATTTTACTGATATCGCGACTGCCATGCAGTCGCCGACTTTGGTGAATGGCACATTTTGAATATAGGAAAGGAATGTGATGAGAAAGGATCATGTTCAGGACTGCGCAATGAAATAGAGCCGAATGCTTGATGGAAGCCTGCCTAAATGGGCCGTAAGTCGACTTGGAAGGCTGGAAAAGATTAAAAACTGAGGAAACAACTCCCAGAGCTCAATAGAATCATGATCTTGAAGGCTCAAATGGAATGGAACAATGAAATGGGCTCGAAATCCATCCAAGGAAGGCTCCAAAATAATGATTAATTCGGGACATCAAAAATGATGAATAAGGGAAATAACGTAACTTGCGGGCTAAAAACGGATGTCAACAGATGTCCCTCCTTGATGTTCGCTTTACAAGGGAACGAGTGAAAGCGACACAGAGGTGAAATGGAAAGGAGATGGAGCGAAAGCGACAGCGATGTAAAATGGAGATGACGCGAAGATGAAGCGGAGAGAACTGATAGGCGGGCATCAAGGCAAAAGACACCCGTTATAACCAACAAGTGACAAGAATTCTCCCAAAAATGTCGAACTAGCCACAAGGAATGATTGACAAGGATGAGACATGTCTGGAGAACTAAACTAATAGGAAAAAAAGGAAACACGATCAACCTCATCGGGGATACAATCCACAGACAATGAGGGGATCAGAAAGGATCATAACGTAAGCTAAAAAGAAGTAATTGAAACTGAGATAAAATCCAGACAGGAATCACGTTGGCCAACCAGACCAAGCGACAAGATTAGAGAAGATGTTCAAATTTGGAGTGGAATGGGGATCTCTTATCCAAGAGAATTGAAGTTCAATTAACCATTGCTGAGGAGAAACCTTCAAGAGATCACGAGGCGTGAATGCTCAAAATGACATGATGCATGCTGGGCTAAAATAAAAAAATCATTAAAACGAATACAAAGAAAGCATAAAAATAGAAAGTACTCAAGAATAATAATGCTAGACCGAGCCAGGATAGGGTCAAGAATCTTCTTGCAATCACGACGCGCGAGACAGAGTCCATCGTCCCCCACCCGACTCAACTGAGCGGCCTATCCAACGATTAACCGTATGCTCCTAGATCATCATCGTTTTTGTTAAAGGGGAATGTCAGATCCCAGAACACACGGACAACCATCCGGTCCTTGAGAGGCTATAATAACTTAGATACCATATAGTAATGCAACAATGAAAAGGGATAGAGTGCCATACTTGACTTACCTGCCAAGCAAAATAGTATTTTTTAGATTTAGATTTTCAGATTTTTATGAGTTTTATATAAGACAACCAAACACGACAATGACATGAACATGAACGAATATGAACGAGAAATATAACACAACAGAGATGAACATAACACAAAATAAATGAGACGAAAACATAACAACACAAAAAACCCCACAAGAACAAATGACAAGTTTGCATGTGACCGAAGACATGGTGGGACAAGGCAACACACACACGGTGGGACAGCACCTGCGGTGGGATAAGGACATGGTGGGACAACAACAACACGTGTGAGACACAGAGGGACAACAACACAGTGGGACAACAACCACGGGGACAACAGACAACACGGGGGATAACGACCACGGGGGGACAACAATACAATGGGCAACACGACGACGAACACATTCTTCAATCAAAGCCCAAGATCAAAAAAAGCTGAACTGCTAGGTTCATAATCATGAGGCAATGCCCTCTCATGGAGATATGATGAGATAAGATAAGCATAAGTTTCAGCACAGATCGAGAGATAGGATTGAAGAAGAAGAGAACAGATTAAAAAGATGTGAATAGGAGGCAAAGCGAAAGATAGAGCAAGGAGAGCTTGAACACCTGAAACTTGCAACCTACACACTTAGCAAACAGATTATGTATCTGTCCTCAAGATAAATAAATAAAAAGGAACAAAAGATACGTATTTTTTTGTTGAAAGCATGTTTAACACGAATGACAGTGTGAATTCTTTCTAGAGCCTAGTCATCCTATGGAGCGATTTGGTTACTCTATTCGACAAATTGATAGGAATCACTTCTCAGTACTTTTAATTGCTCTAGGATCTATTCACCCCCCTCTAGATCCTCCATTCTGTGCTACAACAGTGAGTGTTTGTCCTCTTATAAGGCTGCTGCACAGTCCTTCATAGACTTCACGAATAGCTAGCTTCACTTCGAAGATGATCTAGCATTTGAGGAGGGGTACCGATGGTGAACGCCTTAAGTGGCATCCGTCGCTCGAGCTTTTGCTCGTTGGGCCTCCGAGATATCCTTTGCAATCGTTGGTGAAGGCAGTCCGTGATGGGGTTCATCCTTGATGGTTCATAATCAACGGCGTTCACTTGAGATGCTAGCTTTTCTACGCTCGGGGTTGCAGCGCCTCCAGCGCTTGTGAACCGGGCGGCAGGTTGGGTCTAGCTTTAGCTGGTGGGCCATCACTTCTGGCGGGATTCTGGGGAGCTCGTCCTCAGACCAAACAAATACGTCCTAGTTCGCCTCCAGGAGGTTCGCGTACGCCTTCTTCTATTGCTCGGATAAGGTAGCTCCGATCCGGAGCATTCGGCTTGGGTCCTCCCACACCTGGATGAGGTACAAATCCTCTGCGGGGGTGCTCAGGCTCGGGCTCGGGCTCGGGTCTTCCGTCCACATTCTCTTCTTCGGCAGGGCCTCAATGATGAACTTATCGAGGAGTCCTCGCCGGATGAGGTCCTCGATAGCATCCTTGTGTTGGATGCAGTCGGCGATATCGTGGCCGTGGTCATGGTGGAAGCGCCAGTATCTCCTCCTGCTTCGCGTCCTCAGGTCGGACTTCATCTTCGGTGGCCACTGGAGGAAGGGTTCCTCACATATCTCCATGAGGATCTGGTCGGGCGGAGCTGTTAAGGGCATGTAGTGACCGCCCCTCTCCTTATGTTCCGAGCGGTCGCGGCGCTCTCGGTCCCGCCGCTCCAGCTCATTCTGCCCTTCTCGAGGCGAGCCGACGGATCTCTCTCAGTCGGACCGCTCGGTTCCGGTCGGATGGCCTAGGGCCACGGTGTTCTCGCATTTGGGGTGCTTTTGCGCCAGGGCGAGGAGGTCCGTTAGGGTAGCCGGGGCTTCAACTCCAAGGGAGCGTCGGAGGATAGAGTCTCAAGTCCCTTGTGTCAAGGTGGTGGTAGCGATGCTGACGTCGAGGCGAGGGATACGGAGCGCCTCTGCTAGAAAATGGGACACGTAGTCCCAGAGGGTTTCCTCTTGCCCCTACCTGATGGCGAGCAGACTCACCGTGGACTTGGCTTCCTTGTGGCAGCCAATAAAGTTCTTGAACAACTTCTTCAGTTGTTGGAAGGAGGTGATGGTCCCGGTCGGCAGGGACTCAAACCAGGTGCAGGCGTTCGCCCGGAGGTTGGTGACGAACACCAGGCATTTCACAGCGTCCGAAGCCCGGTGGAACATCAGGTTGGACTCAAAACTGTGCATATGGTCGGCCAAGTCGGTGGTGTCGTCATAGGGGGTGAATGACGGCAACTGAAATTTTGGAGGGATGGGAGCCTCCATAACTCCCTGGAAAAGGGAGCCTGGGAGTCGAGGTCATCGTCGATGAGGGTGTGGGTTTTGGCGGCGAACAGAACGTCATCCAGATATCGGACCTTGTCCTCCATCTCGTCCATGCGCGGCAGTCGCTGTGCCATCTCTGGATTGGAGTGGAGCGGGCTGCGTGCCCTTGATGCGGGCGAGCTGCACGATCGCCAGGTCCGCGCGGTGGAGGCATGGGACGCCTCCCTCACTCGGCGGGAATCCGCCACGGTTGCCCCCCCCCCCCCCCCCTGCGAAGGAGGTTCCGCGGGGGCGCGGTGGGGGCCCGGGGTTGGGTGAAAGGGGTCTGCTAGTCGCTCGGGGTAGCCGGGTCAACGATCATGAGTTCGGACTCACTGCTCGGTTGTTCTAGCTCTTCGAGGAAGATCGATTGAGTACCTTTCGGGCAGAGGGAGGAGGCCAAACGAGAGAGGGCATCTGCGTGGGAGTTTTCCTCCCGAGCTATCCAGACTACCTCAAAGCTCTTGAATAGCTGGGCTAACCCTCGGACCATTTGATTGTACTTAATCATCAGGGCTTCTCGAGCTTCGTAATCACCGTTGACCTGGCTAGCGACCAGCTGGGAGTCAGTATGGATTCTGACTCGCTCGGCCCCTAGTCGTCGGGCCATCCTGGCCCCCGAAATCAGGGCTTCATACTCGGAGGTGTTATTGGGCGCCTGGAAGTTGAACTTGAAGGCATACTGTAACTCAGCTCCTTCGGGTGACTTGAGGACACCAGCACCACTACTAGCCAAGTTGGATGATCCGTCCATGAACAAGTCCCAGATGGGTCCTCGTGCGGAAGAAGGTTCTTCCTCGAGTGGGGCTATGCTCTCTGCGATGAAGTCCGCCAGGGTCTATCCCTTGATTGTCGCGCGGGGGCAATAAGAGATGTCGTAGGCCCCGAGCATGATGGCCCATTTGACGAGACGCCCTGAGGCTTCAGGGTGAGAGAGGATCTTCTTCAAAGGTTCACCAGTCAGCACGACAATGGAATGACCTTGGAAGTTAGGTCAGAGGCATTTTGCTGAGGTAACCAGTGCTAGCAAGAGTTTCTCGGTTGCAGGGTACCTCCTTTCAGCCTTGTTGAGCACCTTGCTGGTGTAATAGACTGGCCTCTTAATTCTCACGTCATTTCGGACTAAGATCGAACTTACGGTGGAAGGGGTCGCTGAGAGATACAGGTGTAATGCTTCGCCCAGAACTGGCTTTGATAGTACCGGGGGCGAGGTCAGGAACTCCTTGAGCTCCTCAAAAGCCTTCTGACATTCCTCATCCCAAGTGAACGTAGCAGATGCCATTTTGGGTCCCCTCAACAGCTTGAAGAAGGGTAGGCATCATTCGGCCACCCGAGAGAGGAAGCAGTTGAGTGCGGCAATGCGCCCGGTAAGACGCTGGACGTCTTCGATGCAAGTGGGTGGCCGCATGTCTAGGATGGCCTGGACCTTGTCGGGGTTCGCCTCAATCCCACGTTGAGTCACCAGGAAGCTGAGGAATTTCCCTGATCTGACTCCGAAGGCGCACTTGGCGGGGTTGAGCTTCATGTTGTACTTGAGGAGGGTGCCGATGGTCTCGGCCAGGTCGGTAAGATGATCCTTAGCCTTCGGCGTCTTGACGAGCATGTCATCGATGTAGACCTTGACATTCCGACCAAGCTGTCCCTTGAAGATTTGGTTGACCAGCCTCTGATATGTTGCCCCGACGTTCTTTAACCCGAAAGGCATCCGAGTATAGCAGTGCACGCCGAAGTTGGTGATGAAGGTGGTCTTCTCAATATCCTCTGGGTCCATTTGGATATGATGGTAGCCAGAGTAGGCATCTAGGAAGCTGAGCAGCTCATTGTCGGAGGTTGAATCAACGAGCTGGTCGATGCTCGGCAGCGGGTAACAGTCTTTCGGGGTAACCTTGTTGAGGTCGGTGAAGTCCACACACATTCACCATTTTCCCGAAGCTTTGGGTACCAGAACGACATTGGCGAGCCATGTCGAGTAGAGGACTGGACAGAAGAGACTAGTCTCCTTCCCCTTGGCAAGTTGCTCCTTGATGATCGTCTGTTTCTCCGGGGCGTGCTTTCTCCTGCACTGTTGGACGGGTTTCACCATGGGGTCGAGGTTGAGCTTGTGCATTACGACCTCTCTGGGAATTCCAAGAAGTTGCTCATCAGACCATGCGAAGACACAAATGTACTCAGAAAGGAAATTTTTATATTGCTTCTGAACATCAGACGGGAGATCAGCTCCGATCTTGACTCCTAAGGTAAGGTTATCCTTTAGGAAGACTGTTAGTAACTTGCCACCACGCTCGGATGTTGCTGGTCCTTCCTCGGTTCCCCTGATCCCCTTGTTCTTCCCTTCCGGCCTTATGGTTTCGACCGAGATATTATAGCACCTTCTAGCCATTGCCTGGTTACCTTGGACTTCCCCCATGCCATTTTTGGTGGGAAACTTCATTTTCTGGTGACAGGTGGAGGGCACCGCCTTCATCCAGCTGAGGATGCCTCTGCCAAAGATGGCGTTGTATGTCGTCATTCCCTTGATCATGATAAAGTCTATCATAACCGTAACAATTTTGGGTGGGGTGTCGATGGTAACTGGCAGGCTTAGGGCTCCCTCGGTATAGGTTTCCAGACCGTTGAACCCACAAAGCGGGGTTTAGATTGGGCGGAGTCTAGATGGATCTCACCCATCTTGAAGAAACAATAGTAGGAAAGTACACCAGGGGCACTACCATTGTCGACTAATATCCTGTCTACGTTACAATGGTTTATAGTAGTCGATACAACTAGGGCATCGTCATGCGGGGTTGTTAACCCTTCCAGGTCCTGGTCGGATAATACCAGGGCCTACTGTTCGCTCGCCTGCGGGGTTTTAGGGGGCTCGAAGGCCCGGCTCACCTGCTCGGTGTGACGCTTCCTTCCTCGACTGCTATCTCCACCTGATGCTGCTCCTCCAACGATGACGTTGATGTGGACCCCATGAGGGAGGTTGTCGATTTCCTCGGGGGCGCCACAGTCCTCCTTCTGCCCGGATACGTATCGGGACAAGTGCCCCTGACGGACAAGATGCTCGATCTCATCCTGAAGCTAGTGGCAGTCACCGGTGTGGTGCCCGTGGTCACTGTGGAATAGGCAGTGGTTGCGACAGTTGCGATGCTTTGCCTTCATAGGCTCGGGTTGTCGGAGGAGGCCCGAGCCTTTGATGTCCTCGTAAATTTTGTAGACAGGAGCGGTCAAAGGGGTATACTGCTTGTACTTTCAAGAGGGTTCTTTGTGGTTCCCGTCCCGATTCCGTCGCTTTCATTGGCCCAAGCCTTGCTCGGACGATCGCTTCTTGTCCCCCTCCCAACCCGAGCCCATCGTGCCACAGCAGGCGGTGAGGACTTCCTCGCACTCGGCATGGTGCAGGGCTAAGGTTACTAGCTCGGCAAGGGAGGTGGGAGGGTGGAGGATGAGTTCGCGTCAGAGATTCTCATCGCGTGTGCCCCCGGTCAATGCGGTTATGGCCGAGGCCACATCCAGGTGGGGGATCCACAGGGCCTCCGATTTAAATCAATTGATGTAGGCCCGAAGCTTCTCCCCTGGTTCCTATTTGAGAGCCAACAGCCCCGCTACCGACCTTGGAGGATCGCTACCGGTGAAGCTCTCCTTGAAGACTTGCCTAAATTGCTTGAAGTCACGGATGCTGCATGGGGCGAGGGCTCTGAACCAAGCCTGAGCGCCTTGGACCAGAGTGGTCATGAACGCTCAGCACTTGATGACATCGGAAGCCCCATGAAGAGTCATCAGGGCATCGAAACCGTCTTAAGTGGTCGGTCGGGTCTCCCTGGCCGTCATATGACTTGAAGGTCAGAAGTGAGATCTTGGGGGAGATCTCTACCTTCAAGACATGGTCAAAGAACAGGGATTGCTCCTTGTCCTCCACGGTAGAGGTCTTCTGCAAGGCACAGAGGGCGCGCTCTTGCTCTGCGAAATGCCTCTCAAAGTCTCGTAGTCAGAGGGACAACTCTGGTTGTCGCTGGGTCGAGGGGCTGTGAGGGAACTCCTGGATGCTGCCTCGACGCCCCTCGAAGGCCTCTGTCACCGGAGGCGGCCAGCGCGCTCTAGACTTCTCTCTCCTTAGGGTAGAAGAGGCTTCTTGCTCCAGGGGAGGGGCTTGCGACGGTCCACCTGACCGGTTGCAAATTATCCACCGTCCCCGGAGGATAAAACGACCCCTTGCGGTTTGCAGGGAAGCATCCCCATGGGGGGGCTCGCTCGAGGAAGTCGCGAATGCTCCTCCCTAGCCGCCTGGGTCCTCATTAGATCAATGAGGCTATCCAGTTTTGCATTGAGGGTTTGGAGGGGGCCCGTGCTTCTGATAGGGGGTTGCCCCTCCACTGTGGGTGGGGGTAGGTCGCCGGTTGGGTCGCTGGCGTAAGATGGGGTGTTCCCCATAGGATGGGAAGGTGCACCCTCCTCCGTCGCTAGGGGTTTCCCTTTGTCGTCGGTGGCCCTCCTGCTAGAACTCCTTCGCACCATGTCGGCTATTTGTTCGTTTCCCACAGATGACGTCAGATGAAGAGGGGTTATCTCGCGCGGTGCCTGAGCTGAAGACAGTGACCACGATGCTAGAACTGCAAGAAGGGGAAACGAGTCAACAGTGCCCAGGGATGAATCCCCAGGGTAAACCCTCTGATGCCTAAGTCAGTAGAGCCTTGATGCGAGGAGTAGAAGGAAGGAGATGAGGGCGCGAGATTCCTCTCCACCAAGTGGTGAAGTGGCTCTAGCTCAGGGTTGATATCGCTTAATAACAACGACCCACCTGAAAAGTAGGGGTGAGCCTCGTGTCACTAGCTCAGTAGGGGTCACGCAGATCCCCACTAGAAAACATACAGTAACATGGAACAAGTAAAACAACAGGTATAGTAAAGCAGGAAAACTAAACTACAAACTGTAACACTATGCTAAAAAGCAGTAAAAGAAGAGACAGGGAGCAGGAGTAGGGAATAGTCTAGGAAGAGGGGAAGAAACCATACCAGATGAATGGATGCCTAACTAACCTCAACACCCCAAACTACTCCAAGCAGCAACAGGAAGGTGACTCTAAGCTAACGAAGTCAGGAGTTCTCGATCTGTCGATGCTACAAGGGATCTGTAAAACAGATAAAGAAACCTAGGAAAAACGTAGACAGACACAGACCTAGACGACATGACTAGAACATCATGCACACTGCCCCACACATGACTAGAACATGATGCATATGACAGGACACTGACCTCGAGTGTAGCCACAAGAGGGCTATCCCAGAAGGTCACGACGCACAAGAATCGCAAAGAGAACCGCGAAGAGTCACGTACCACGTGACTGGTGTACCTCTCACTAGAAGAATAGCCAGCTGCATCCACTGATGTCTTATGCTACGCCTACTAGTGTCTTGTCTGGGTACCCTACCACAAGGACTAGGCCGAGACCAAGACACTGTTAGAACCAGAACCAAAGTACCATCACGAGTGACTAGACAGGGGAACGTCTGTCGGCATCAGTCCAAAGCCCCTGACCATGTGTGCACACCCTGGCTTTTGCCTAAGCCAGGCCTCTAGCTAGTATACCCCTTTCACTGGACGCTATGGTTGGACCGGGGGCCCACGGAACTAGCTTAAGAATCGTAAATCTGGAAAGGGCCCCGCTACAAGAGCCGTCACGCCGTAACATGACGTAAGGCTACGACTAGTGAAGGCTCACAAGACACGAAGGCTCAAAACACGAGTGCAGAAGTATATACAGGTAAAAGAGCACTATCACACATACTTCAAAGCATCAATGGCAGCATAACCACTGCCGACAACTCAGGGCAAGGCATGTAGACCTACTCACGTAACGATCCTTGAGTCAGGCGACTCGAAGGCAAGATTGTCACTAATAGTGGAACGAGCCGCCAATCGGTCTAAACCTAAGCCAAAGAAAATGACGCTATCAAAGGAAACGACACACGAAGACCTGAGGGAACACCGAGGACCCTCAGCACACCTGGACATGCAGAACGAGGCATGACAATACCTCACTGCAGCCAGAAACCATGGCTCGAACTGGACAAAACCATCGAGACACACAAGGCTACCTGCCAACCACTGGGTGACCCCAGGTTGACCGGAACCAGACAATGATGACTCAACAGTAGGAATGAGAATCCTACCACAAGCAAGAAGACTCCTAGCTGCCTTATAATGTAGTCTTAGCCCTCATAGGATGTTAGGAAGCATCCATGGGAAAGCGGGTAGACCACAAGGACAAGCCAAGACAATCAGAAACACTAGAGGATGACACTCTGGGCAAAGCAAACCATCACTCGATCGCTAGGCAAACCTGACAGTCAAGGAACAGCCGCCACGTGACTAGAGACAAGGATGCTGGCAGTTCTAGATTGAGTCATTACGGAATTGTCGCAGTCAAGGAAGAGACCACACCCAGTCACTTGAATCGACCGATCCAGAGACTACCGACACACAGACACCACCCTATACCACAAACCTAAGACAGACCGACACACGAACGGACATAGACCAGAACCGACCATCACGGCCAACAAGACTGTAACGGCCTACTATAGGCGCATTACACGCTCTGACGCACCCATATTGGGCCGTCAGGGCGAACAGACCTTGTCACGCCCCGACGCGGAAAATCGAAGGGCGCGAGCAGTTACCAGGCACTCGTGTCAAGTAGAGCATGTACAACTCGATCCACGTGCGAGGGCGCACGATGGTGAGTTTAGGCTCCATACTTAATAATTTGCTCCCCCGGACTGTGCGCGAAGAAAAAAAATAACGATGCCCCATGGTACCAAACGTAGACCTCGAAATCCCCGATATAGTCATGATCCAAGCACATCTTGGGCCGATAGTTCATTAGGTCAACCCACCTCTACCGGGATCCGATCCTGCACCCAAAGTAAACTTACTGTACCTACGGCAGACATCCGTATGGTTTTGTCTTCACCTCCGATGATTCAAATGCGGACGCTCATCCGAACAATGAATGGTCAGCTAGCGACCGATATATATACCGGGATCTAATCCCACACTTGTATTAAACTTGCCGTATCTACGGCAGACATTCATGCGGCTTTTATCATCTCCTTCGATGCTACTAACACGGACTTCCATCCGAACAAGAAATAGTCTGTGTGTGACCGACATGCATGTATCTATGAATGTTTGTGCTGCAATATGGGGTTTGTTTAAACACAATCTAAGGTTTCTACTCTCACTTTCATTATTATGAATCTCAGGCCATAGGGCCCCCTTTTCTGGTGATTAATCAAGGGTTTTCCCCTCTCCGAGGGGATGTCATTAACGTCGTAGCCTTTATGGTACGGTGAATTTTTAGTCCTGACACGGTACACCTAATCGTCTGATCAGTCATAACGAGTACACCACGGGCTTCTTTAAGCCCGCATAAATCGTCACCTCGGTGACTGGCATGCCCTCGCACTAATAAACTGAACAAACAAATGAACAAACGAATAAATGAATGAAATAAAGAAGAGTCCCAAAAGTGCGTTCACAAGTCTAGCATGCCCAGTGGGACGGAACCTCCCTTCATCTCTTCACCATGATTGGGGGCCTCACGGCCTCTTCTTGAGATTCTAAACTATTTCCCTTGCAATTATAGGGGTCATACTTTGGCAACCGCAATGGCTATTTCGTTCGGACCGCTGGTCGTCGCGAGCCACACCAAGGAGGGCTACCTGGCCGTCCCAGTGCAGTTCGGGAGCTTCCACCCGATGGTCGACTTCCCCAATTTCCTGGGAGTGGCCTTCATCAACCTGCTGAAGATCGAGGGGCCCGAGCCCGTCGAAGTCCATGGCCTCGCTACGGGGGCTTCTACCATCAATCCTGCTGCTGTCGGGCTGTCGATGACTACTTCTGACCGCACGACAATCAAGACGGTGGGCTGTTTTGTCCACCACGTCCATTTCAAATCGGACTTGGCCACCAAGAAGATGGCTTCCCATTGAAGGAGGAGTCGAAGAAATGTTGCTACTACCGCCCCTAGGAGTCGGATCTCCAACACTGCAAAGTCGATCTTGATTAGAGGCATCCGGGTCCACCTCAATGGCCGGAGGGCCAACGTGATCCCCGACCAAATTATGCCGATGGTCCCGGTGCGCAACTCTTTCCAAGTGCTCGGTAGAATAGAGAAGAAGAATACTGGAGCGGCCTATCAGTCGAAGAATGAACCGGCCCCCTGGCCACCCAAGATCAAGTAGATCTGGGTACCAAAACCCACTCGGGTCCCACCGTCAACTCGTCCAGGACCCACTGGAGCCGACAAGCCCGGGTAGGGAAGGGTGAAGAACAGTGAGATGCTAGCAAAGGCATCTTGCAAATTACCGATCCAAGGAAATGAACAATAGGAGAAGGCCTTTTTATGTGCTGAGAATCATAGCAGGACCGTCAAGGGGGATCGGCTAGCTTATGGGCCCCCGACACAAGCAGGGGTACCGCCATCTATGGACTACCCTAACTATGAGGAAGAGGACATCACCCAGGCCGTGCACGGATATCTCCGTGTGGTCGGGGATACCTCCTTAGGGAGGCAATGGTTGCTACAAGCCATCACCACTACAGAAGAGAGTTGAGGGTGTCCAATCGACCTGGTGGAATGCAATATGTGAAGAATTTAACCCCAAGGACAAAATTGGCTTCATCAAAACCAAAAATAGTCAGCAATAAAATAGCCATATGATATGCACAACTTCCAAGGCACATTCTTATGAGAGTTTATAGTGTTTGACTTATGGTGTATGACATCATCAAAACTATAGGGATGCAACAGGCTCTGCCTTGCGGTCCAAGGGGTGACCGTTTGACTGTGTTTTAGGTCAGTTTGAGGTCGGTGGGGTAGCGATCTTACGATTGACCGCTAGGAATCGCCTAGAGGTCAAGCAAAAGAGCGCCACTCTTCCTAGCAGTCTGAGAAGTGACTGCTAGGCGTTTGTGAGTTCCTAGAGCTTATTGGTCCAAGGGTAGACTGCTAGGCTAGCCTTAGCGGTCCAAGGGTAGACCGCTAGCCTGGCCTTAGCAGTCCAGAGGTAGACCGCTAGTCTTCCTTGCGGTCTAGGGGTAGACCGCTAGGCAGTTTTCGTGCTTGCCATGTCTGTTTCACTTTTTGTAGGTTTCTGGTCGATCCGGTTGTGACCCAATGACCGTCCTATGACCCCGTGAGTGTCTCGGACACCGTGGTTTTCGTGTTCATGTTTTAGGGGTCTCCAGAGGTACTACATTACCTCGATTAATGTGCTCGTGAGTCTTGGGGCCAAGTGACCTTGTGTATGTTCTGAGTTCCGAGGGGGCCGTGTGCATGGCCTTGGACTGTGAGTCCAGTTGACCAGCCTAGGGCTGGGGATTTTTCGTGTGTCACCATGGTTTTAGACCTAGGGATTCGACTTGATCGACGGCGTAGTGTCGTCACATGCGACGGTCTTGACCCGAGTCGTGCGACTCAAGGACCATTAAATTTAATAGGTCTAGTGGGCTGTCCAGAGTCTAATGGCCGTGAGCCACTTTTTTCTTTGTGTTAATCGCAATGGGTGCGTGTGTGGTTTTCTATGTTCACGTTCTGTGAACCCCCACTAGTTGTAGCCTTCTTACAGCACGCGTGTGCTGACCCACCCGGGAGTGGTGGAGCGGCTGACCCGAGAGAGATGGTTGTTAGGCTGGTTACCATAGGGCCCCCATGTACAGCTGAGTCTGGGCTTAGGGAGAATAACTAGCTAGAGGATAGGCCTAGGGACTATGGTTTGAGTGTGCACATAGGGCTGAGGGTCTCAGTCCCACGCTGATGAGCACTACCTCAGCTAGTCGTTGTTCAGTGCTTACTAGTACGGTGTCTTAGCCTCCGCCTAGGACGTCGTAGGTAGGCACCTGAGGTGTGGACTAAGACGTTAGTAGATGCATCCGGCCTTGCTTCTAGTGGGTGGTACTCCCATCATGTGATGTGAGTTGTTGTGTCATAGGTTTCCATTTCCCGTCTATGAGACAGGGTTTCTTGTGTAGTTCGGGTGTTTTCCCATA
Source organism: Amorphophallus titanum (assembly GCA_024336825.1). Classification (NCBI taxonomy): domain Eukaryota; kingdom Viridiplantae; phylum Streptophyta; class Magnoliopsida; order Alismatales; family Araceae; genus Amorphophallus; species Amorphophallus titanum. Next base: position 14,522,675 of record JANBPO010002057.1, on the reverse strand, counting down.
GTCAAGGTCTAGGGTTTCTGGTGAGCATCACCGAGGGCTTTTTCCTAGACGGCATGGAGTTCACGATAGTGAGGTCGTGATTATGTTTTCGAACTGTGTAGTTTCGGCCTTGGGCCTTGCTGTGAGGGCAGGTTTCCATGACTGAGGCGTCGTGGCGTTTTCCTAGTAGCGTAACTAGGGCAGTTTTTGTCTGGTTGTCCCCTGACCATGGGATCGGGATGTCGGGTGCATGACTTAGTTGTCCCCCGACGGGAGACTGGGTTGTATTTTTCGATATAGTAGGAGTAGCTATAGAGCTGAGGTTTTACCGGCCGTCGTAGTTACCGTTCCTACTGTTATTATTGTTCTAGATGTAGTTACTACTTTTTGTACTGCCGTTGTTCTTGGTTGGGGTTCCGCGGAACCCCTACTGAGCCAGTGATAGGAGGCTCACCCTTGGTTTTTAGGTGTGGAGATTCTTCCTCAAGGTTCGAGGGCGTTACGTGGAGGTACTTAGTTGCCAGCTTGTCGAGCCTAAATTAGGACTTTTCCCCTCCCCCTATATATACTCTTGTACTCTTTTTGGAGAATATTGATGAATGAATTTTGTGAAATTGCAAAGAGAAGGCTGCGCCCTCCCTCTTCCTCTCTCTCTTGTGGCTGTGCCTCCCTCATCTCATCCCCTCTCTCCCTTTCTCTACTCCTTGGGTGTGATGCCCAAGACATCTACCATGGAGCTTCTTCTATTGGTGCTGATAGGAGAAGACCTCCTCGATGTCCAACAGAGCCTTGAGTTCCCCATTGTGGTCATGCTGCAGCGTGGAGGCGACATGGTACCTTGCTGTCCCGGGTGCGCCCTGTGTGTCTGACTACAAGACATAAATGTGGAATATAGGTTGGTCTGCCCCCTTCCCCATCTCAGTTTGACCTTAAATTTATACTGCATATTCCCCCACATCCCTCCTCATCCCAAGCCAAATTTCATGCAAAAAATCCATCTGTGGCCGAACTTCCCTTTAGAGCCTCTTTTCCCGCGTAGACTGCACCTGTGCAGGCCTGCAGGGATAGAGCCCATCCACAAAGACCTTCTCACCCCCAAAACCTTCTCCAAATGCCCTAAAAATTGGTACAAGTCCTTCCCACATCATATCACATCCACTATAAAAATTTCACACCGTTCTGAGCCAGTTTTCCTCGCTGAATCTCGTTAACCATCTCTGCTACCAAGTCTATCTGCACAGTCCTATAGATCTGAGTCTCACCGTGCACCACTCCGCACGCCCAAAACTTCCACTGTGAGCATCCCTGCCACTCATCCTCCATCTTTCCACGTACATCCCCCATCCACCAGAGAAAATCCAACCCTAAAATCCACATGGACACCCTGTTTTCCCGCTGTTCTCTCTCTATCTGTCTTGCTACCTGCAGACAGGCCAGATTGCACAAGTACTAGCTTTTGATGTCTCCCCTGCTGCCACGGTCATCTTCTATGACCCTCCTTCCACTGGTGTCTCTGGGACATCCCCACCTACGTCGCCGCCATGTTTCGTGTTTAGAGGACTGCCAGAAGGCCGAGTTCCAAGCCTCCTCGCCAGTGCCTACAGAGACCGGCCTGTAGTCTGCCCGTTCATTCGTGTCTACGCTGAAGGTCCACGTCGGTGCCGTCTGATTTAGTCTTCTTCCAAGAGGATCTTCATCCACTACAATGTGCCGTCAGGGATGTTTGCACCTTTCTCGACCTCTGTGATGTGTCATCCTTGCTGTTGGACCCAGGCCGACCTGTGTTGCAGTACAATCCATAACGGTTCACAGCACGTTGGAGTTATCGTACTTCATCCACCTACGGCCCGTCACCCCACTTCTCACATCCCCGGATTTACTGTGTGGCCTTTTACCTCCCTACGAGGAGTTTGGCAGTGTTTGGATTGCATTTCTTTAGCTTTTGTACCGGGAGTTCATGTGATTTGGCCGGGTGTCTACCCCATGTCCCGAGCATGAAGGTATATGTACACTTCCTTACTTGGCTTAGCTTGCTCGTCTAGTATACGCTCTTGAGTTGCTGCTAGTGTGCGTTTATTAGGTTCCTAGCTCATCATATATATATCACTACCATGGTGATAGAGTGTGACTATCCCATGCCTTAATCTAAGCATGAGTGTGAAAATTGCCTACCCTAGACTCTACCAATTCCTCAACTATGCGGATCGACACACATCCCTCACTTGGGGATGTTTGCAAGCTTGTGTTTCTTGTTTTAGGCATGATCTCTCTTGTCACGCCCCAAACCGATAGCAGCGGAACGTGTAGTTCGGAACGCGACAGTGTAACAGTCGTGAACACTCAGAGCAAACATAAGACATCAGACTTTAGGGCCCATTAGCATGACAAAACACAACCTTTATTGATATTTCAAATATTCAAATTACAAACTGGACTCCTCTTACATATTGAGAGAAAAAGGAGTCGGTGAGGAAGAATCCGTTGTATCCTCTTCCGAGTCATAGCGTTGCCCGGAAGGAAACTCGAGCTTCCGTGCACCTGTTCATGGGCCAGAAAGGTCGCCCGACAGTAGCCTTGGGAAAACCCCTTCCGTAGACCCCGGCGGTAGCCTAGTTCTTAGTAGGCAATGGCAGCCTTCTGGAGCGCCGCTTTATAGCCCTTCGAGCATTTGTACTACTCAAGCACGTCCACCCCGGCCTGCTTCACCTTTTCCTCAAGCTCAGTCACCCTCCGCTCTGTCTCGCACTGCCTTCTCTCGACTTCGGCTCGCGCGACCTCAGCCTCTGTCTGCTACCACTCGGCCTCTCAGACCCGGCCCTCAAGCTCTGCACGCTCGGCCTTCTACTTCTCGGCACTTTCAACCTGTGCTTTACGCTCTGCGTCCAAGACCCTATCTTTCCACTCAACCATGTAACGGGCCTGAACCAGTTGCTCGGTCGACTCCCAAGCCTCTTCTGGCTCGACTCTGCTTGCGTCCTGAGTGAGGCCACCTCCCGCTGGAGGTCTTCAAGGTCGAGGGCCAGGTATTTGATCTTCCGGTCGGATGCACCACAGGCCCAGGCCAGGGACTCCCTCTTCAAGTTGACCCGAGTGAACAGATCAGTCATTTCGGCCCCCAGCTGGGTCACAATCAAGCCACCTTCCATGACTCGTTCGAGAAGCACAGAAGGGGAGCTCCACCCGAGACCTCCCCGAATTGCCCCCGAGGTCACAGAGCGGCACCTACGGTACAAGGACGCCCAGATGGGAAAGGTACCCACAGCAGGAGGAAAGGTCCCTTCTGGAACTGTCGAGATTTGGGTACCCCCCGGGTACTCCCAATCCTGGGGTCCCACTGGCTGGCTCGGGTAGGACCGCCTCATCCCGCACCACCACAGCCTCGGTCGGCTGGGTCTTGGTCGCCTCACCTCGCGACCCCTCAGCCTCGACTGGCTTGGATCAGGATCCTCCGCCCTGTGCCCCATCAGCCTTAATGGGAGACCTAGTGCTAGCCGCCGCCACCTGGAGTGCATCCACCTCGGCCACGACTCCTCCAACGACGATGGCCCCCTCTGATTGGACGGTCGAGAGAGCCAGCTACGCGCCCTCTTCGACTGGGCAAGTGGCCTTCGCCCTTCTCGCCCTTTTCCTCTCAACAGCCATGGCCTTCATCGAGGACCGCAACATCTTTTCCACAGGATCCTTGCGCTTGGCCCCGCGACACTTAGAAGATCCATCCCGAGCAAGCTGCTCGCCCTTGTCCCGGGCACGGGAAGAACTCCCAGACGTATGAAGTCCGCAGGGAGCAGGCACCTCCTCCTCATCAATGATCACCACCTCAGCTGGTGACGTCTCTTTATCAGCCACTCGCCTCGAATCTAAGCCTAGAAAGAAGGACCATCAGTAAGAGGTTTACTAAGGCAACCCAACATCAACACGGAGCCCTGAAGCCCTTACTTGGAGGTGCCACCATCCGAGAGGGATACTCCTCAATGTTGGCCTCAGTCATTAACTCGGCAGTGGATCGTCGATTCTCCTGAAGAAGGGCAGCCTTCTTCTCCACCTCTGGGGAAATCACAGCTGGCTTTGGAGGGATGTTAGGGTGAAAATTGGGGATCAGCAGGAAGTTCCAAGACCACTGTCCAAGGCTGCACCCACCCAGAAATACTGGGTCTTCCAGCCTTTGTGGGAAGAATCTCTGGGAGAGAGGGTCACGCAGCTCCTTCCCCTCTTCACCTGGAGATAAAAGAAGCCCTTACCCGCGTGGATATGCTCCTTCAACTCAAAAAATGCATGGAAGAGGTCCAGTGAAGGCTCAATCCCGTACGAACGACAGAGGAAGATGAAGGAAAATATGAAGGTGTAAGAGTTGGAGACCAACTGAACTGGAGCCAGTTGGTAGAACCGAAGCAACAACCTTCAAAAAGGCGCCATTAGAAAACAACGCCTCCATGAAAGGCGTTAATTGAAGGAATTATCCAAACAAATTTTCACAAAATCAAAAATATCAAGAAATGATGCCTCTGTGAAAGGGCGTGTTTTAGTGAAAGGATGACCCTGAAAAAGCCGTTATTTATAAAATGACGCCTTCGACTAAGGCGTGATTCATAAAAAATGTAGAAAAACTCCACATTAAGTAAATATTGAAGCCCATTCTGATTATCACAAAGCAATATGAAATTTAACCACCATAGCATTAAATTTGGCGTGTCTACACAGAGGACCGCAACCAATCCAGGGAACAGTAAACGACAGAAAGTAAACCGGCAAACCCGAGGCAAATAAAAACTTACCCTAACAAAGATAGAAGAGCAGGTCAACACTGTCAGAAGCACGATGGGCACTAGATGTCCCACCGTGATCACCAAAAAGAGGATGTAGACACCTTTTTTTTCTCCTCTCTCTCTCTAGTACTTAAGAAAGGAGCGTGTGGGTGTGTGAGTAAGTGAATGTGCTAAATGGTGCATGGCAAGAAACAAACGACACAGAGATCAATCACCCACACACATCATTAGATCATGATCGCCACCACGATGACTAGTGCAGAGAAAAGTGCACTACGTACCTTGGAAAGGGAGAAGCCACTCGCCTAAATAACGTAGCGCTGGTACAAGGGGATGATGGTCTCCTGATGACCGTTGCACGATGAAGATGGCCAGGTGATAGGCCGTCACCAGCACCGAGGTAGAACGTGGGAAGAAGACCCGGTGTGGGGCTTGGACGGTCTACACTTGGCCGTAAATCGAAGATAGACAGTCTGGGGAAGACCGCAATCCTTGTTAAATGGTCATATGTGGACCGTAGGAGCCTCCAATTCCCAAGTCGAGGGACTCAATCCTCCACCCCTTCTGGCCGGCCAGGAGGGATGGGCCTCGTGCTAAAATGTCTGTGGATGTCATGTCCCGTACTCTATACCATCAAGGTATTGTTCGCTTTGGCCTACCGGCCTCACGATTTTGTCCATTTCTAACAGTGATCGGCTCCAGAATGGAGGACTTCCCAGAAAAGTCACCCATCCCAGTACTACTCTCCATTAAGCATGCTTAACTTCGGAGTTCTTAACAAGAACTGAGCCAATACTTCAAAAGGCGCCTCGGTGACATAGAGTACAACTTAGCTATATTTGAGGGTGTTACATCAGACCTTGTAAAGGTTTATGCAGACTTTAGATACAAAATCTGCACGGACTTAGTTCCAAGGAATCGTGCACGGACTTCTTTGAAAAACATGCACGGGCTTCATTGCAGAAAAACTGCACGGACTTCGTTGAAGAAAATGTGCATGGACTTGGTTAAGAAAAATGTGCACGGACTTTGTTAAGAAAAGTGTGCACGGACTTTGTTAAGAAAATTGTGCACGGACTTTGTTAAGAAAACTGTGCACGGACTTTGTTAAAAAAAACTATGCACGGACTCAATTTCAAGGAGATGTGCATGGACTTCATTAATGAGAAACATGCACGGGCTAAAGTCTGCATGGACTTGTAGAAACACATGCACGGGCTAAAGTCTGCACGGACTTGTAGAAACGTGCACAGACTTAGTCTTTCAACCCCCGACCTATGCGTGGACTTAAAGTAGAAAATGTGCATGGACTTTGAACTACACGGACTAAGGCTTAGGTTGTATGCAAGTATGCATGAAGGTAAAAGTCTGCACAGACTTCAGGTCGATCAGACACACAGAGTGCATGGGCTTAGTGCAGTGGAAATGAAAAAAATGTGCACGGGGTTGAACATGCACTGACTTAATATGCACGGGGTATGCATGGACAAAGCAAATGCATGAATATACACGGACTTTACAACAGAATAAGACTTATCAAAACAAGCAAGTATGTGCCGACGAGCGGATGAATATATTCTTCGGTCTCGAACAGGCGACACTACTGCATCTTGTTCAGAAGGGGACCTGAACTGGCTACCAGGCTCCAGAAGTGCAGAACTCTAGGGGAGTCCATGGGGACCGTGGTCAATTTACCCCGAATAGCAAATAGCTAGTCCGCCATTGAAGATGGCTCGGCGCTAGCAAATTCGATCATCCTCGGCATGGGACGATCTGACTGAAGTGACTTGGGAGCAGCTTCAGAAAATAGAGTGCAAACCCAAGCATTAAAGAAGTTCAACGGACCAACCGTCTGTGAATTTTTGGGGATGCTCGACTTGTGCAGATCACCCAGCATCTTGTATGTCAAACATAAGGCCACTGGACAGAGGGATAGCTTCGTGCCCCAGGCAATCAAGCATGCAGGGTAGATTGCCTCTGCCCTGATTACAGTCTCATCACCCTGAGGGAGGGCGAATGAACAAAGCCAATAAGTTAAGTATGAAGCACAGTGAGTGACCGCATCAACTCCAGTGGGGTTCGGGTCTCCTTGTCGCCCTCCCCTTAAGGTGGACCGGGAAGTTGCATGCTGATGAACCCTTTTCTTCCTCCTCCTGCTGTCAGAGTCATGGTGGGAAAGTCTTCGTACTTCTATTCTCCACTGAAGAAATGCTGAAGCCACGTGCCCATCCGCATGCGCCTCTTCTCTCCTGGCTTCCGTGCCTCCCGCGTATCATGCATTGACTGCCACAGGGTGCGATACGCCTTCATTAGATACCAATAGGCGAAGCCAGTGAGATATTTGCCCTCGTTGTCGGTCTGATCCTTCAACCAGTCGGGAAAGCAGACCTCTTCATACGGCTCCCCATCTAACGGCAGGCCGCTCAGCTGGGAAAGGCTCCATAGATCTAAGGAAGTCTCCCCCTCTGCAGTATAGAAGGTGTTGTACTCAGGGTAGAACAGTTCTATCATCCCGCAACAGAGACCCCTGGAGATTGGGTAGCGGTACCGGGAAGCATACACGCTATGATATACTCCGGCGTTGACCAAGATTGGAGCATAGTGTTGCAGTACATAATCTGTGAACTCCACAGCTCCTGGTCTGAAGGCACGAGCATCAGTAGCTTTCAGCTCTACAAACCACCAGACTGAAATCTGGTGCTTGAAACGGACCGCTAAGCAGTCCAAAAGAAAGGATCCATCTTGGTACCCCCACTTCAGCGGGGCAAGGAACAAGCCAAAGATGGGTTTCTCTCTATCGACACGCTCAGCAGTCTCATTCCAGCGAGCCGGCATGAACTGGGGAGCCCTTGTTAGCAACCCGACTTCTGGAATTAACTCTTGCAAGCCAAGCACGACATCCCACTTTCTGAGCTCCCTGGGGAGATACATGGGCCTACCCTGAATGACTTATTCACTCAGGCTATCTCTATTCGTGAGCATAGCCTGCTCGGCCCTACGGACGAGGATTAGATCCCTCTTCCCTTGAAGATTGAATCGCCTGAGGAAAGCCAGCAAATGTTTGTCCTTGGGGTAGTCCATTCTAATAGTGTCTCCGCACTCATATCTGAAGGAGTCATTGTTGATGATCATGAGGCCACCGGTGTCTACCGTGTCGGTCTCTGAATCAGAAGACTCTGCAACCGTAGCTAGCTGCCTGGCCTCCCGGTCGAGAGAATGGACGTTCTCCCAAGTCACAATGGTGTGGGACGCGAAAGAAGAAGAACCAGATGCCATGTTACCTGTAGAACAACATCAGGATAAGAACAAACAGAGTTAGAAATCAGTTGATCAAGACAAGATTTCTGATAAAATTTTAGCAGAGTCTCCCCAGCCCGGGAGATTGTCAAAAGAAAGTGGGAACCCGTCCACCAAGGGAGCAGTCCCTAAACAAGGCCATAGACATTACACCAAGGCCAAACGGGATACCCGGGGGAATAGGTTTTCATTTCCAATCCGCTTATTGGATGGATCTAAAGTAAATATATGTTTTAGCCCTTCCAGTCTTCTTTCCCACGGCACTGGTCTCGCCTCGATCCACCTCCAGATCTGATCGCAAAAATTCCTATCGCCAAGGAGCACAGATCTGTTCTCTGTGCAGGTTTGATTTGACAGTCCGGAAAAAAATTCCCATTTAAATACCAAGGGTCAATTTCAGAGACCGCCCCTCCCAGGAGTCGACCAGGGACGTCCCACCAATGATTCAGCCAAGCGACGTCTCCAGATGACATCAGGAAGGTGACGTTCCTTTAGAAACTGTGGCTTGCTGTCTAGTGAGTCAGGACTGAGTCGACGCAGCACCGAGTTGGCGCAGGACCGAGTCGGACCAGCAGGCTGAGCTCGCCCCGTACGCACCCCTAGATTGCTGCCCGTCAACCCAGGGTTGGTCCTCCCAGGCCCCACTGTAGCCCTTTACCTCCCTACGTGGAGTGGGCAAAGAAATTACCTTTTGTAACTATTGTGAAATTATTTTAACCGAGAGTTACCGTAACTGGCCGGGATCATCGTTCCCACGCCCGGAGCGTGGAGGTAAACTAGTCACCCTCCTCATAGGCATTTACTTTACTCGTTTATATTTTATATGCTGCTGCATGTGATAGGTTAATCTAGCTCATATATTTTATCACTGTTGCGAGAGGGAGAGAGAGACCCGTCCCGTGACTCACTCCAAGTAGAAGCACGGAAGAGCCGATACCCGAGACTCATTGTCCATTTCTCAACCATGGACGGTCCCACGCATCCCTCGCTAGGGACGCCCGCGAGCTAGAGTCCCAGTTCGTGTGTCCGTCCCGCATCAACAAAGCACCAAGGAACGCTATTCTCAGCTTACCTTCACGTCCTGAAAATAATTACTGAACCTTCACAACACATTGGCCGTTAGACACGGCACGACGAACACGGTGCACAACGGCTCTTGACACCATAACGAAGTCCAAAGCCAAGCAACCGTCAACAAAGGGCAGGTCAGGCTCAGAATTAATACAGTCCACACTTAAGTATACACAGGACAAAGGCATCACCAAGATAGCATTTCCAACACCTTAACTCAAAAGGACTCCACCATACCAGGTGAGAAGAATCAAGCTCACTATCAATAGCTCACCAAGAAAAGAAAATTCAAGGTTTGCTTGAGCATCTTCTCAATCGAGGCATCTAAACGACCACACCATCAAAAATAGAAACACATCAGGAGCTGAACAAACTCAAGCTGAGATGACCAAAACAACGTAAGAACGTGTACGGCCATCACACAAACTATAAAGTCACCAGCTACCTGGACAAATCACGAAAAAACTCTCGAATAGTGCACTACAGATTCAAGCATGCTGGCGAACTCTGCCGAGTACAACTTAATCGATAGACATTATGACGAAAAGAGAGCATCCCGTCACACCTTGACGAGAGCAAAAGCAGCTCGCGCAGTGCCAATACAACACGCACAAGACCACACTCGGAAACAAAGCGGCAAAAATCTCCCGACTACTAACACTTAGCAACTGAAAACCACACATGATCACAGGAAACAGCCTAAGCCAGCAGTAGACGACTCAAATGGACTTGCTTTGGACTGATGCTATGCAATTTCAATTCCTTATACAAATCCTCAACACTGCTCTGATATCAACTGTAACGACCCAGAGCTCCAGATACCGATAACCTGATATCATCGGACTACCGATACCAAGAACTGGGGATGCCACCCAAGAGGCTGATGAGGCCCCGTAAGGGTTGGAGGAGTTTGTCGAGGGGATGCATAATGAATTGGAATTACAAACGTGTAATATTAATCATAGTAACAAAATTAACATTAATGCGGAAGCAATTTAAGTATCAGAGTGGTAAAATATATACAATAGTCAAGATTTAAGAAATCACCGGCGAATAGGGCTATTGACCGGTGAATACGCTGCCCTCTCCGGCGGTATTCACCAATCAAAGAGGCCCTAAAGACTCAAATATCCCTAGACTCAAGAAAACAGTGCAAAAACCGCACCAAAAATAAAGAATATTCAAAATGGCACTAAATTGGCTCTCAATGAGTCCCACACAACTATAAAAATGAAACTTAACTAAGGAAATGGAAGCCTACAACATTAGACTCAAATAAAGACAAATATGCATAATAGAATACTTCTTTTGTGGCTCCAATCGTCTTCCGTGAAAACAACACAATCATGTGCCATAGCTCGAGGTTACGAGTCTTGCCCCACATCAGTTTTGGGCCGGAGTGAGGCAACTTACCGTTGCCTCGCCTCCTTGCCTAGATGACCGCCTCGGTCGCCTTTGATAACATAGGTAGTACGACAAACATTACTGGCTGGCTGACAGATAATGAGCTCCAGGTGTGTGGTTGAGTAAAGGTACATAGGTGTGTGAGGAAAAGCTCTAAGGGTATTCCACTGGCATTTATCTGATCACAAGAAGCTTCCCCATAATGATCTCTCTGTGTGTGCGCGCGCGCACATGCATGAGAGAGAGAAAGAGATAGGAAACAGTTCCATCCTCTTTCAGTGGATGCACTCCTTAGGACAAGCATACTAGCAGGTTAATCGCCTGAATCTAGAAACAAGTCAAAACTCAGGAAAGTGCAAATTGGATGTCCTGAACCCCCTGCCCTCCCAGCATGTTAAGCCATCTCAAAACCAGCCTCTTCTTCCCTAATTATTTTTTCTCACATGTTCATGAATGGCTAGTACCCATGGTATGCAGTACCGCCCAATACGTACCAGTGCCAACATTGGCTGGTACAGTTCAGCCCATTTGATACCAATACCGGCCAGTACAGTGGCGACGGCGGTGGAGGTCGGGAGGGGGGAAGAGAGAGAGAGAGAGTCCGCTGATCACCGCCATCGGAGAAGCTGCCATCCTCCACTTGCCACTGGCCGAGGAGACGCGAGAGGGGGGAGACGTGAGAGTGGGCCGAGAGGGAGCTAGGGCTCGAACGCTGGGGTGGGGGGGTCTAGGGGTTCAGGGCAAACCATTTTACCCAAACCGCTACCCACCCCGCCAATGAACCCGCCCAATGAACCCGTCAGAACCCGAAGCCTGATTTTTACCCGGATCCGCAGAACTTTATCATATCGAGTCCAAAGGACCCGATACTATGCTTCTTCCCCGCCTGGTTTCTCCACTCTGTACAGCGCTGGAGCCGCTGAGGAACCCTCCGGCGGCCACCGATAGGGCTGCCGCTCACCGGAACACCCTTCCGACAGTGGTGGACCGGCAACAACGGCCAAGTCCAGGGCTTCTCCGGTGACCATGGGGAATGGGGAACTAGGGGGCGAGGGGAATGGGAAACCAGTACCATACCGGCCAGTACCCATTTGTACCGATCCCGGTACCAGTACCAGCCCTGACCGGTACCGCTTGTCAACACCTTGCTACGATCTTTCTGTTTCAAATACATTTTCAGCCTTTTGACTAGCCAAACATGCTAGAATTGCACAAATGATGGAACCAATGTCAGGTCACCGTCTACTCTCTGATGAGAACAATCCCTTCACACCAAGATAACCCAAAGTTCATTGTAGTAACCTAAACAATCAACACCAGTAACAAATGCAGTTCAATTATGTATGTCAGGGAAAGGACTGAACAACAAAGCATAAGATGTAGCCAAGCATGTGAAAAAATTCAGATACAGTCAACCATGTGATCAAATTCTAAATGGAGAACAGCTTGAAACATTTTTCCTTGTCATCTGTCATCTAGCATCACCAATGTTGCTTAATCAGAAACCAGATGAGAAGGCATGCCAACCACTTCAACAAAGCATGTGGAAACAGAGAAAAACCTTTCATTGTTAATTGAATATATGATCATTTCAATTGTGTAGCCTCCGGTAGCATCCAAACAACCATCTCAGTCTGCTGTGCTACGATCCTCAGCATCTAAGGCACCTAGTTAGTCGTCTCAGGTATACGTATAGAGTTACACAGTACAAAATAACTTGAATGATTATCTAACAAAGTGTCCGCTTCTCAGGCATCCAAAGGGACACAACATGCAGCAGATAAGTCACCACCTGCTCTACAGAAGAAAAAATCATCGTGGACCACATTATTCAAGAGCAAAAAGGATACGCAACAAGCATTAAATCCGATTGATATTACAGACTTGGAGACATTAGATCCCAATGCAGATAATGACACTCTCGAGCCCTCTAGTTGAGCCCCGCATCAGTGGGAGTCATGACTCCGATGAGGACAATACATCGACAGGGTCTTCATCCCATAGTCATGGCGGTTCTCAAGGTGGTCATCGGAGTCGACGTAGGGATACTAGTGCTGGTGGTAGAGAGTATAGCAGTGGTCAAGGTAGAGGTCATGGGGGCCGCGAACATGCCGCATGAACAGAGGCACAGCACTTCACACATGCCACGCAAGATGAGGACCATGGTGCTCCACCGTCAGGGACGAGGCAGGCAACTGAGAATTGGGATCCCTACTATGAAAGTTCTGTTGTAGATAGTACTAGCTACCAAGGCATGCTATCTAATTTTGAGAGGATGAGCACACATGACTCTTAGGGATCTGGAAGTGAGTATGGACGGTCATGGTTGCAGCAGTCCATATATCATGGCGATTCTGATAGCAGTAGTTTATTCCTCCCATCGTATCCATATCCTCATATCCATGCTTCAATGCAGCAATATACCAAAGGATACGATCAGCCCTCACCTGCGCCATCGTCGGTCGTGTACTCACAAGGTCCGCAGTAGTATGAATACTATGTATGCATGTACTGGGAGAACTATGTAGGTTCAATACGTTATGAAGACTATCTGTCCTATCTGCGGACCACATTTAATGTCAGATTGTTTGGAGATGGGATGTGGCCAAGTTTGGGCCCAAATGATTAGGAGTATGTATCATTTATTTATATTTATAAGTAACTAATAATTAATTATAAATTTCTTCATATCTTGAGTTTTGTACTTGACATTGAAGTTAATAATGTAAATTTTTACAACATTTGTAGGTCATCATGGACGGACGACGTCACCCTGTGTGGGAGCATGGTTACACTATTGAGGGTGATCGACATGTGCACTGTAGATACTGGGGACATCGCATCACCGGCATACATAGATTTGCAGAGCACCTTGTGAGAGTGGGACGAGATTGCCGTGCATGCTCCTTAGTTCTAGAGGATGTCCAAGATTATTTCGAACACAGTTACGGGAGGGATATGTTTCTCATAGCAGAGCCGAGGCATCCGCTTCTACGTCCAGGGTACCCCCACCACTAGCACCGGGTGGAGCAGGATCTTCCTCCACGTCCAGAGTTCGAGCAGCACCAACATCAGCACCAGCATCAGCACTAGCACCTGTCGCACCAGTAGCAGATGATAGACTTGAATGTATAGATGTAGTGAGGGCTTTTTTTAGATATTTTCATGTACCCTCCACTGCTACACATGACTCATTATTTGTGCAGATGGTTACATATTTTCAGTCTCACCCACATGTACCTCCCGCCACTAGGATAGAGTTTGATTATACGGGTCATCAGTCTCATGTATCTGATTTTGATTAGGATTCGGGATTCACAGATGGCTCAGATGAGTGAGTTTTGACATTTTGTACTTCATGACTGGAGTTGAATGATGTCATTATTATATCTATGTTTACTTTAGCATATTAAGGGAGTTTTTTTATCTCTTAAAATAAGATGTTTAATTAAGAGGTGTAATATGCTATTTTAATATAAATAATTATGTTGAGGTAGACCTCGAGGGCAAGTGAGGTAGACCTGGGGAAGTGAGGTAGACCTTGAGGGCAAGTAAGGTAGACCTTGTGCAAATGAGGCAGACCTAGGGAAGTGAGGTAGACCTTGAGGGCAAGTAAGGTCGACCTTGGGCAAATGAGGTAGACCTGGGGGAGAGCGAGGTAGACCTAGGGGAGAGTGAGGTAGACCTCGAGGGCAAGTGAGGTAGACCTTGAGGGAAAGTGAGGCAGACCTGGGGGAGAGTAAGGCAGACCTGGGGGAGAGAGAGGTAGACCTCGAGGGCAAGTGACGTAGACATGGGGGAAGTGAGGTAGACCTTGAGGGCAAGTAAGGTAGACCTTGGGGGAGAGTGAGGTAGACCTCGAGGGCAAGTGAGGTAGACCTGGGGGAAGTGAGGTAGACCTTTGGGGAGAGTGAGGTCGGTTTGACTGGATCGACGAAGCGAAGCACTGGGTCGGCAGGGAGGCTGGGTCGGCGAGATGGCATGCTGGGTCAGCAGGGAGGCTGGGTTGGCACCTGTTGAGGTGTAGGAGGAAAGTGGGTCGGCACGGGTGGTGCCGACTCGAGGCAGTTCGGTGCAGCTGATCATCGACCTAGGGTGATTCGGGGCCCTCAAAGGGGTGCCGAAGGATTTTGCAAGTGTGGGTCGAAACGGATGGTGTCAAATCAAGGGATTTAAGGGGATACAATTTCTAGCTGGGGAATAGGTCCAGGTGAGGCCTGGGACTGATTCAAGTTATGTTGGACCTGGATGGGAACTGCAGGGAAATTGACTTGTGGGGATTGAATACAATGAAGGCTCCTAAAGACACTATTATCTTTAAGTTTATTTTAAATATTTTACGCGAATGTGAAAGGATGAACAAGTTTAGCAGCTTCTTTGGTATTTATTTCGTTCAAATCCATCATGGTCCATGGCCTCTCGTGCGAGGTTCATACTCAAGCACAGGCACAGAATTTTTAGAGATCCATCTATAGACGTGGCGCTTCTCCCCCCTACTTGGTTCGCACACATGCCAAATACATTCAGTTAAATCAGCTAGTCGTAGGTCCATACAAGGAATCCTAGATAAATTTGGGCAGCATCTTCCCTTCTTTTAGAGTTTGTGGGGGATAAAAATAGGGTTCGTACATGGACAAATTTCCAGAATGAAACCCCTAAAATACAGAGAGACCAAGTGTGATGCTCTTATAGCCCATATTGGACCTGGAAACCCTGAGGACTGGCCTGCTAAGGGCTCCATTGATCCAGGACAAAGCTCCAAGTCCAGGGTCTTCTGTGTTGTCACTCAAGTGACGTTCATTATACACCCCGAGGGAAGAGGTCTCAAGAAGGTTGTGCCATTAAAGGGCACGCTCCAAAGAGTCAGAGTGATCTAATTTGAAGTATAGATGGGATGGACCATTTGTTGTGCTCAAAGTCTTTGATCATGATGCTGTCAAAATCTTTGATCCTAAAAATAGTCAAATTTTGATTGTCAATTATCAGTGTCTCAAACCCTACTTGGAGAACACACAACTTTCGCCAAAAGAATCAATCCCACTAAGTGACCCATGATAAATAAAAGGAGGTTATCTAGCTGAAGACGTTAAACTTAGCGCTTGTTGGGAGACAACCTAACCATTTCTCCTTCAATAATCTAGTAAGTCATTTTCATTTGTGTATGTAGGAACACGATGAAGTCATTCGCAAGGCCACCTGTTGAATAGTCATGTCTATGCACCCCAAGTTGTACCTTCATTCCCAAGCATACATGTGTGCATTGCCCTGTTCATATATTGTTCATGTCATCAGAGACGATGTCATTTAAGTTGGGGGGTGAGGGTAATCATCATAAAAACCTCATGCAACCTGCTACCTCATGTTGAAAAAAAAAAAGAAGAGTTATCCCAACTGAGTTTTCATGATTCATACTTTCCTCATTTCTCACCCTCCCTTCTCTCTCTCATTTCTCTCCTGTCTCTCAACCTCTCGGCACGGGGTGCATGACCATGCGGAGCTGGCCGAGGCGGGGACGCGTTGGGGAGATCAGAACGTGGGATGGAGCAGCGGTTTGAGCGTGGCATGGCGCGATCCCTCGGTGGATTCTGAGAATCGGTGCAGTTCGTGTTTTGGCGATTTCGGCGTGGTTTAGTCGCTTCGGTGCGCGAGATCTTCGGTGGAGATAGGGGGACGGTTGCCTAGCACGTGTACTTCATTTTCCCGTAGTTTTGCATTTTACGGCGCAAGAATGAGCGAGTTCTGGCCCGTTGTAGTTCTTCGAGGTTCGTAGGCTTCGCCAAAAAATGGCGATGGTTCTGCGATCAGTTGGAGTCAATGGACTCCTGGGAACATCAACGTTCCATTGATACCAGTTTCGCATTGATTGGCGGTCCCATTTGACCGTGGGGAGTCCGGGAAGTCCTGTGACCCTTTCGGGTGATTTCGTTAGAATCGCCCGTTTCTTGCGATTCGTGCGTCGTTTTGACCCCAATCGGAGTCTAGATGGTTGCTAGGGTGTTTGCCGTTGCGTTCCCTTCATTTCGGTACGAACGAGGTGTGGGAAGGCCTTCGTTGGGCCAACCCCACGGGTTGCTCACTGTGACGGTTGGGCGGTCAAACCAGAGACCGACCATCCCCATGGGTGGCCCTGTCCTGACCGTTCATCGGCTTGGCACGCTGTGCTCGGCTTGGCGCGTAGTGGGGGTTATGCGGTCTATCGTACGACTACATAACCTAGGTGCGGCCAAGGTCCAGCCGTCCATCCCCTCCGATTTTGATCGATTTCTCTGTGCACTGAGGTGTGCGGCTATGGGCTAGCCGCATGTCCCGTTGTACGGTCAGGGGTTGGCCGCACATCTCTTGGTGCCGTTTGAGGACGTGCGGCCCAGGTGGGTCCGCACATGCCTTGTGCGGTGAAGCTCTAGCCGCCCTTCCCAAGGTGTGGGTAGGGACCGATCGTTCTTGTGTTTCACCGTTGGGGTGATGAACGGCCGAGCTGCACCGTTCATCTCTCCGTGCGGCTAAGTGTTAGTCGTTCGTCGTTTGTGCAGCCTGGTGATAGCCGCATGTCTCTCTGGTTGATTCGGAGGTGGTGCGATCCGTGCATGGCCGCCCATCTCTTGGTGCGGCCCCTGTCTAGTCGCACATCTCTGAGCGGCCCAGTGTGGACCGTTCAAGGGGCTGGTTGAGCAGGTATTTCTATTTTGGCCGATTCGAGTCCCAGGTGTTAGTGTTCTCGACTTGTGCCACTCTGTGTTGGCGCGCGTGCGGTGAGGGTTCCCCGTGCGTTATCAGTTTGCTTTAGTGGGTTGTCCCGTGACAGTTGGAGTGTCGTGTTGGACTTCGGTCGACCCGGTTGTGACCCAGTTGTCGACTTGCGGTCTCGTGAATGCCCCGGACACCCTGAGGGTTCCGTGTCCGTGTTTTGGGGGTGTCGGGAGGACCGTGCTATCTCGGTTAGCTTGTTCGTGAGCCCTAGGGTCTGAGCGACCCCGTGCGTGTTTCGAGTTCCAAGGGAGGGGCCGTGTGTATGGCCTCGGACTGTGTGTCTAATTCACCAGCCTGGGGTTGGGGATTTTTCGCGTGTCACCGTAGTTTTGGACCTAGGGATTAGGCTAGATTGATGGCTCAGTGCTGTCACGTGCATCAGTCTTGACCCCGAGTCTCGTAACTCAAGGACCGTTGAGTTTAGTAGGTCTAGTGGGCTGTCCAGAGTCAGGTGGCCTCGAGTCACCTGTTACTTTGTATTACTCACGATGGGTGCGTGAGTGATTTTCTGAGTCCACGTTCCGTGACCCATCCACTAGTCATAGCTTCCACGGCACGCGTGTGTCGGCCCACCGGGAGCACTGGTGTGGCGTACCGACGCCCCCAACCACGTGTGCACACTCAGACCATGCGCCCTAGGTCAGGCCCTCTAGCTGGTTCTTCCCCCGAAGCCTGGACTCGGCTACGCGTGAGGGCCCTACGGTAACCAGCCTAACAACCGTCTATCTCGGGTAAGCCGCTCCACCACTCCCGGGTGGGTCAGCACACGCGTGCCGTAAGAAAACTACGACTAGTGGACGTGTCACTGGAGGTATGAGCTGGCTGACTAACGGAAATCACCGATGTAACACTGACAAGGGACAGGACGGCCCTCAAAGACCCCCCCCATGGGAAGCCCGGACTCAAGAACCACGTGCGGACACCTCATCAAAAAGACTGAACCCTAACCAAACACCCCGGGGGCAAGAAAGGCGGAGCACGGCACCCCGAGTGCTGAGACAGGGCAGGGCGGCCAAGCATTGGGCCGCCCAGGAACAGGGCTTCCCCCGTCTGGGCGGCCATCACCTAGGCCTCCCAGAGGGCTGGGCGGCCATTGAACTAGCCGCCCAAGGCGGGCAGGGCCATGGCCGCCCAATACTCCTAGGCAGCCAAAGGAGTGGCCGCCCAGGCCAAAAGGAGCCCAGGTACTGGGCGGCCCAGCCCAGTCAGCCCCCGGGCCGTCGTGTTCTGCGTTTTCCTGCCCCGAGGTGTCCGTATGCGATACGGATTCGTGGGAGAAGTGTCCGAGTGTTTCTTCGTGATTCCGGAGGTGTCGTGTTACCTCAAATTGCACACCCGTGTGTTGGGAGGGTCTAGGTGACCCTGCGTGCATGTTCTGGGTTTCCGTGTTACTCTTGAGTGAGTCCCCGTGAGTCGGTTGAGTGCGGAGGGCCTTCCCCGCACGACGTGAGTTTCTCCAGAATGTGGTTTCCGAGTGGGCCATGTGTGTGGCCTTGGACTGTGAGTCCATTTAACCAGCCAGGGGCTGGAGGTTTTCTGTGTCTCCCTTGGATGAGGGATTAACTTGACGGTTGGTGAGCTGCCTTGGGAATCGTGTCACCGTGATTTCAGACATAGAGATTAGGCCAGATTGACGGCGCTGTGCCGTCACGTACAGCAGTCTTGACCCGAGTCTCGTGACTCAAGGACCGTTGGGTTTAGTAGGTCTAGTGGACTGTCCAGAGTCGGGTGGCTCCGAGCAACCTGTTACTCCATGTTACTCGCGATGGGTGCGTGCGTGATTTTCAGTGTTCACGTTTAGTGAGCCCTCACTAGTCGTAACTTTCCTGCGCACGCGGGTGCGGACCCACTTGGGAGTGGTAGAGAGCGTGACCCGAGTGAGACGATTTTTATGCTGGTTACCGTAGGGCCCCTTGCCTTTGCAGCCTGAGTCCGATTGGGGGGGAAACCAGTTAGAGGACCCGACCTAGAACAGATGGTCTGTGTGTGCACGCATAGTTAGGGGTAGAGGACACGTGCTGACGAGCGCGACCCCATCTAATCCTTCTTCAGTGGTTACTAGTACGGTGTCTTAGCCTCCGCCTGGGCCGTTGTAGACAGGCACCTGAGGTGCGGACTAAGATGTCAGTGGACGCATCCGGCATTGATTCTGGTGGACGGTACTCTCGTCACGTGACTTGAGTTGTCGTGTCGCGGGTTTCCGTTTCCCATCTGAGAGACGGGATTTCGTGTGTAGTTCAGGTGTTTTCCCGGAGTCGAGGTCTAGGGTTCCGGTGAGCGTCACCGAAGGCTTTCCCCTAGACGGCGTAGAGTTCACGACGGCAAGGTCGTGACTGTGTTTTCGGACCGCGTGGTTTCGGAGTGGGCCTTCGCATGTGAGCACAGGCCTCCATGACAGAGGTGTCGTGACGTTTTTCGAGTAGCGTGACTAGGGTGGTCCGTGTTACGGTAGTCCCCCGACTGTGGGATCGGGGCGTTGAGTTCCGTTACTGTAGGAGTAGCTGTAGAGCCGAGGTTTTACCGAAAAAGACCACTAACAACCTAGTGACAAACCACTGCTGGCACTAAGAACGGCCGTCAAAAGCACGGGAAGCTCCGGAAGACGGCTGCTGCTACTCACCTGGAAAAGTAAGGGTGAGTCTCACAACAAGACTTAGTAGGGGTTACGCGGATCCCTACCTTGCAACTAAACATGCAAAAGCAGCAAAGCAATAACGCATGCAGTGGCATAATAAATAACAATTTAATAAACATGTAAAACTATCTAAACATTTTAAGAACAGCTAACTATGATGCCAATTAATATAAACACGAGAGTAACTAAATCTACCAATAGAATAAACTTCAGCATTTTCAAGTGACAAGAGAGAGAAGGACCACTAGAAAGAGAAATCAGCTACGTCCACTGACGGCTTACACTGCGTCTCAAGTATCTACACAAACCTGGAATGCGGTAAGTGAGACACGTAACAGTACCAGAAAATAAGAACTAGTCAGGATAGCACTCATCAGTGCCAGTCTTAGCCCCTGACCACGTGTGCACACACAGGCTCAATGCCTTGAGCCAGGCCTCTAGATAGTTTCCCCCCCAGTAGGACGCTACTGCCAAGCAAGGGCCCCATGGAAACTAGCTTAAAAATCGTAAACCAGGACTACCCCGCCACCTCTCCCAGGTGGGCTGACACTAGAGATCGTCGGGCTACGACTAGTGGTTCCATCACAAGGAAAGAGAAAGTAACTCTATTGGGATACAAGATTGAGCCACAGTTTATAAAATAGTTTAAACATGACGAATATGCAATATTAAAACATAATTAAATGAATAGACTAACATTTGAATTCTGCGGGACTTAAACGGTCATGCAAGGGCCACTCCGTGCTTAAGCAGTCTAATGACTGGCCGCTCAATGACTATAAGCGGTCTTCTATGAAGCCGCGTAGTTCCCACCATCATGCATAGTGCGGTCGAGGCCCGAGCCGTGCAAGGACCTAGGCGGTCCTGCGATTGGCTGCTCAAAGGAATGAACGGTCACATAGGCAGTCCCACGACAAGCCGCCCTATGAAATGCACGGTCCCATATTGGGCCATGCCATCTACACCGCCTTACTATTTAAAAGTCATACGCGGTCGAGAGTCGGCCACTCCAATTTCTACATGGTCCCATAATGGGTCGTTCAATGGGTTAAAATGGTCTAGAATAAGACCGCGACTTTAAGATGGTCCCTGGTAGGACCGTTTAACTACCAGAGAATCGAGAACGGGGGAAAGTCCAAGGAATCCCCTCCCAATCAATCCAAATCGATGGGAATACAAAATCTAACATGTTCCTGCTTTGCCACAACCCATTCCACACCATTCAATCCATCAAAAACATAAAAATGATGGCCATGCTATGATTTTTAGAAATTAAAACAAAAATACAATGTTCATGGATTTTTGCTCCAAAATCTAGGAAAACATAAGACAATGGGCATGCATGTGCTATGGGAGTGATCCTAAGGCGACGAGGAATCTATCCCCCTACCTATTTCACGCCAAAAATGTCGTTAAGACCACATGCAAGCCGAGGGAGCCATGCTGCTCTCTCACGCCTACCCGTCTCCATGCACTGCGGTTCGTCTCGAAGTTGACGTCATCGCGCTCCACGCATCGCGAGCTCTCCGATGACGCCTCCCACGCGTCCTGCGACAGCCCGACGCGATCAATCCACCGTGAGTGGGGGAGAGGTGCGCCGTGAGAGAGAGGGGGTGAGAGAGGAGGAAGAAGAGAAATGGGGAGAGAGAGGGGTCTCGTGGGTTTGGGTAAAAAAAAGCTTTTGACATATATATTTTTTTGTTTAAAAAACTTAAATTGCATTTTAAACACCCAAGGAAGCAAAATTACATATATGCCGATTTAATTTCTAAAAATCTTTACTAAATGGGTTAAATTGCTACAAATGGCCCATTATAAAAAATGAATAAATAAACAAGCCAAAATAAAAAGAGAAACAAAATATCACCCACAACCCCTTCGGCAAATTTTGTGGCAAGGGTTTGTTAGAGTGTTTGATCGAGCATTTAACCCTACACGTTTGCAAACAGAAAGAATGTTCCAGTTGATGAATTTGGTGCATGGTGGTGCAATAGTGGGTCAGTATCGTGCCCAGTTTGTGGAGCTAGGTCATTATGCCCCTCATGTGAAGGCAGATGAGGCCTTGAGGACTCAACATTTTGTTAGGGGTTTATGAACTGAGCTTCGGCAGGAACTGATTATTGCTCGTGTATCGGATCTAGATGCGGCAAATCAGATTGCGGTGGCTCTAGGAGGAGATATATTGAGAACTCGAGGATCGATAATGAGATATGCTCACCAAGATGCTATTCAGCAGAGGATTCCTCCTCAACAGTAGGAGGTGATTTGGCAATTTTCATGCCCGCCAGGAATGCCATCTTTCATATTCCATGAAGGTGGATCCTCATCCAGATCGAGGTCTAGGCATATGGACCGGTTAATTGAGAGAAATAAGTCAACCAGACGATATCGGGGTCAAGAGGAGATGATTCTGTCAATGATTATGCAGTAGCTACTAGTTTGACTGGTATGACATAGCATGTCTGAGCGGCCAGGACCGTGTCTGAGATGTGGTGATTTCCATGTTGGTACGCCATGTGCAGTGGTTGTGGCTAAATTAGTGTGCTTTAGATGCTTCCAGGTGGGACACATTACTCGTGAGTGCTCTTCGGTGTCGCACTAGTTTGGGTAGTTGTAGTGGTTGTCTTTTGTGAATGCCTTGTGTGTGGCAGTGGACCCGCCTTTAGGCATTTGTGTCTTTTTTTTTGTTATGTAAGGGCATAGTGATATGTTGCCTGAGTGATTGATAAGCGTCTAGTCTGGCATGTTTCATGTGGAAAACGCCTGGTGATTAATGTAATGATGTTTGTGTTTTTGTGTTGCAATTGTGCCTTGATAATTGGTGTTAGGAATGAGTTATTACCAACTATTTCTTGTAATGGTAGTATGTTTGGGCTGTCGATCAGAGTTGCGCAGTGGAAGCATGTGGGCCCATAACCCACAGGTTCCAAGATCGAGGTAATCGATGTGAGACGTTTTGTGGTTTTGACTATGAGAATAGTCGTTGTGATGTTCTTGTCACGTTACTTGCCCTTTTCCCTTTCGTTCTTCCTTCATTCTCACTTGACCTCCCTGTTGTTCTTCTCTACTCTCTCGATTACAGACGGTAGAGTGTGAGGGAGCTCGGAGTGGTAGTGATGTTGGGAAGTGATTCGCAAAGGAATGTATGGTGGTGCGTGTGAATCGAGGTTGTTCAATCAATTTTGGAAGGCGCATGATAGAATCGGTAGTGTGGCTAGCTTGTGGTAAGCAATGTGCTATGTGTTTGGCCAACTACTTAACCTAGCAGGTAGCTTATGGTGAATGATGATCCTTGCGAAGGATTGAGATTGACCGGAATTTATTCGTGGCACTGGAGGTACTTTTGGAGTGAGTACATTGTGCCAATTTTTACATGTGATGATGAAGGTGGTCAATCACGTCTTATTTCGATTATTGTGTCTATGATCCACAGTGGTGTTCTCTGGACGAGGATATGTGTGATAACTGTGTTGCCGTCTGCCTGAGTCTCCATCCCTTGTGAGCCTTCAATTTTGAGAATGAAATTTCTTTAAGGGGGGAGGGATGTAGTGACCCGGGTTTGCGGATATGATGATTTCAGGTTTTGAAATAATTTCACGGATTTTGGATCAGTTGATTCAGAAATTATAATGAAAATTAAATGTGTTATTGCGAAAACTAAATGATTTATAGTGGAAATGGTTAAAGAATGGGCAGGTGTGAAATATTGGTTCTTTGAGGGTTTAGAAGAAACCCCATTTTCAGCGAAGCCCAGCCCAGCCCACCCCAGCCCACCCCAGATCCCTGTGGTGTTCTCCTCCGCCGGGTTCGGCTTCTTCTCCTCCGCCTCGGATTCCCCCAACGGCTCTCTGCCCCCCGCCGCCTTCCTAGTTTCCTAGTTCCTTCCTTCCCCACTCCCAACTCCGATTCCGATTAGGAAACCCACACGCACGCCGCCTGGAGACCAGACCCCAACCCTTTCCTCCCATCTACCAATATATATTGATAGATCCCCCACCTCCTCCTCCCCCTCTGCAGCAGCTTAGAGAGAGAGAGAGACAGAGACAGAGACAGAGACAGAAGGATGGCCGCTACTGCGACTTCCCTGGTTCCCACCGGAGGAGGAGAGAGCACCATGGAGAACTTTGACAACGCGGGAGGAGGGGCATCCCAACAACAACAGCGGCGGCCCCTGCTCGCCCTTCCGCTGGGTATCCTCTTCCTGCCCACCGACGAGGTGCTACTCACCGTCTACCTCAGGAACAAGGTCGCCGGCAGGGCCCCGCCCCGCGGGATCCACATCCCCACCTGCATCCTCTACCTCGCCGGCTCCCACCCCGGCTTCGACCCCTGGGTCCTCCAGCGGGTGCTGGCCTTCCCCTATGCCAAGGGCGGCGAATTCTACTTCTTCACCTACCGGACCCGCCGGGGCTCCGGCTTCCTCCGCACGGCCGGGTCGGGGACGTGGGCTGCCAAAGGCAAGAACTTGGAGGTCCGAGCCAGGAGCACGGGGGAGCTGGTGGGGCACAAGCTCATGCTCAAGTTCGTCCCTAAGGGCGACGGTGACGGGCGCTCCAACTGGATCATGCACGAGTACCGTCTCCCCATCAGCCGCGGTGGCTGCCGACCTCCCTTCTCCTCCTCCTCCTCCTCCTCCTCGGATGGCGAGGCCAAGCCGCTTCAACAACTTGTGCTCTGCAGGATCTACCAACGCCGTAGCGGCACGGAGAAAGGGGACGCGCCGGCATCTTCAGAGTAGTCAGAGGAGGCCTCCGTCACCAGCCCACTATAGATACCCCTTCAAAATCCAGCACTAAACCCTTCTCTCTCTCTCTCTCTCTCTCTCTCTCTCTCTCTCTCTCTCGTTGTTCTTGTTATAAATAATTACTGAGAGGGTTTACTTCCTCTGTTTGTCAGCGTGTACAGTTGTCCTTCTTCCTTTGTACACTGGTTTTGGAATTCCAAAAATTCATGTTTACAGTTGCTTAATTTTTTTGTCTTTCTTGCATGTGTACTCCTCGTGTAAGAAGTACATCACTTTCCTGGAAATGCAACTGTTCATATGCCTTCACACAGAAGGGTGCACTGTCATAAGATGATGTTGATGCCATTAAGGGAGAAAGGTCATCACTCACAAACACGAAAACACAAGACTTAACAAAATCTCAAACAATGCAAGATGCAGGAAGGACCAACACTTCTTACAATTTAAACCCAAAAAAAAAAAACAAAAAGAGATACATATTGCAAAAGGGAGAAAGGGAAATACAACATGCCGGAAGGACCAGCAGGTTACATTTTCATTTTTTTTAAATGCAGTTTCTCAGTGGAGGTGACAGTTTATCTCCTTACAAATGCAAAAGACCGGTTGCTAATATCCATCAATGGTTCTGTGTCAGCCACACCCAAGAAGAAGAAATTGCACATTGTATAAGGAAGACCTTAACCATAGCAACAGAACTGGATGCCCCCTAACACTATTTTCTTTTTTTAAATTACACTGATCCACCAAGATCTTCGAAGGTAAAAGCTTATAAGATGTAGAGTGTTAATTTCATCCCATGATGGGCTTCTAATGTTAAAACTAAACGACCTAACCGGATCACAGATGGAAGGAATTTTTTTTTTACACCTGAAAACCTCAAAAGAACATATGCAAAATATTTGTGAGCATTTGTCATCAAGTAACATACTCGATGATTTCACCTCCAAGGTGACCTTCTACATCATCGACTCTAGCACATCCTACAAAGTGTTGTTGGGCAGGATGAAAACTGGGTCGTCCCTCAACCCTCCATCAATGCATCAAATATATTAAGGATGGGGAATAGCATGCAGTCTTCGTAGACCTGGCTCCATTCACTCCAGCAGAATGCAACCTGGCCGATGCTGCTCTCTACTTCAAGGGAACCAGTCACTTCCCTGTGATTAAGAGCAAGAGCAACAGTTGGCTCTCAGAAGAATAGGAGGATGACCTCTTCTCCGTTGACGAAGAGAAGGACAAGCTTCACCGGCTACGCCTTCACGCCAAGTCAACCATAGACCGCCTTGAGAGGCACAAAGTTGATTTCGAGGCTAATCTTATTAGCCGAGCAATCAACAAGAGCATATGTCTGCCACCAAATTGCATCCAGCTCATGTGTGCCTCAGACGAACACAGTGTCGAGCGGCTCACGACATTCATCGTCACTTACAGACTACAACACCGGTCCAAGAAAAATGTTAGAAGGGACAAGTCCATCACTTTCCACAAAGGAGACGTGGTTCCTCCAGCCCCACCAGAAGATGATTTCAGCTGGTCTAGGTGAGCCGACAACGTCCCTAAAGCCATCCAAATTCTGGATGACCTATCGCCTTGCATTCGGGAGATGTGCCTCAAGCTGCATATTCCCCAGTGGCAAGGCTCCGCACAGCGGAGATATTTTCACAATCTGTGGACACCCTCAAAAGCTCGGGGGCAACCCCCGTTCTCCCAAAAAGATACCAGAGGTCTCAGCTATGACCAAGACCCAGACTTCTGTGTCTACCACGTAGTCCACGCCGTGGGACTGACGTAGCCAGCTATTGACCCGGTTGTCACCAACACCAAGTTCGACAGCTTAGGAGATGAGGGAGAGGAGATTTTAATCCCACTCCCCGCTAGAACTAGTACCCTAGTTCCAGCACCTGATGAGGCTTCCTCGTTTGTCCACGAGGATGTTGAGATGGAGGAGACCCCCGCGGCCTCCCAGCCAATTGAAGAACCTAGTTTACGACACTTTCCCCATGAGGAAGGTCCCTGGAACAAAGATTATGAGGAGTCACGGGCATTGCCAGACAACTCTAGCCAAGCCTTCGAGATGCCAACCGATAGCTGTCAGTCTAACAGGGATGACCTGGGACAACCTCAGGCCGGGTCTAGTAGCGACAATCTTCCAGCCCCATCAGCTCCAACTATTGGCTCCGAGGACCCACGGGTGTACGAAGCCGACACTGATGATGAAGATTTCATCGACTTCTAGCCGGCACCTCCCGAGCTAGAGGATGGTGGCCAGGCAACCATCGATGAACTTGTTGACATTAAACTGGGTGAAGATGAAGCCCCTCAGCTAACGTTCCTTAGTGCTCTTCTCACCGAGGCAGAAAGGCAGGACTACAAGTAACTCTTGCTCGAATACAAAGACTGCTTCGCCTGGACATACAAAGAGATGCCAGGGTTAGATCCTTTCGTAGCAGAGCATGACTTGGCTATATCTCCCTCAGCCATGCCAGTCAAACAACCCCAGCAGCGTATGCACCACGAGCTGGAACTCCAGGTTGCAGTCGAGGTCAATAAGATGGTGGAGGTTGACTTCATCGAGCCATGTATCTACCCGGTTTGGCTCGCCAATATTGTCCCAGTTAAAAAGAAAATTGGTCAAGTCCGCATTTACGTCAACTTCTGAGACATCAACAAAGCTTGTCCGAAGGATGACTTCCCAGTTCCAATCATAGAAACAATGGTCAATATGACCACCAGACATGAAACTCTATCTTTCATGGACAGATCATCTGGTTACAACCAGATCCGGATGTCCATCCGAGACAAGAATCACACTACCTTCAGATCTCCCAAAGGGATCTTCAACTACAAGTGCAGATCTTTGTGGGGTCTATTTCAATTCCCCGATATCTGATAATGAATCTCAAGAACTTTTTGCTCGACACTCCGAACGCGCACTTCATAGGGTTCATCTTTAATTCATACTGTCTTAGCCTCTGAAATACAACTCGGAGGTCCTGCAGATGGTCTTCTTTCTTTCTGGTCTTGACTACCATGTCATATATATAGCACTCGACCTTGTGGTAGAGTAGCTCATCAAATATTCTTGTCATCGCCCGCTGATAAGTTGCGCCGGCATGTTCCAATCCGAACGGCATCCTCTTGTAGTGATAAATGCCCTTGGGAGTCCGGAAGGTAGTGTGGACCCAATCATGTTCCGCGATCCATATTTGGTTGTAGCCAGATGACCCGTCCATAAATGACAGAGCTTCGTGGCCAGTTGTGGCATAAATCATGACCTCCATTATTGGTGCCGAAAAGTCATCTTTAGGACAGACTTTATTCAGATCTCAGAAGTCTACACATATCTGGATCTATCCATTCTTCTTCTTTACGGGCACAATATTAGCTAGCCACGTGGTGTATTGATTTTCTTTGACAAAATCCACATCAATGAGCTTGTCCACTTCTTTGCATATTTGAGCGATGAGCTCTGGACTCATGCACCGTGACAGCTACTTCACTGGCTCGGCTTTGGGGCTTATGGCTAGCTCATGTTGTGAGACTGCGGGGCTGAGTCCTAGCATCTCCTTGTAAGTCCTGGCAAAGCAATCCCAGTATTCTTGTAGTAGCTGGACAAACAGCTTCTATTCTTCAGCAGACAAATGGGCACTGAGGAAAGTCAGCCTAGGGTCATCCTCATCTCCCAAGTTGAATTCTATCAGCTCATCGACCATAGCTTGGCCTCCGTCTTCTATCTCCGGGGGTGCTGGCTTAAGGTCGACAAAGTCTGGCATATCATCTTCAAGGTCGAGAACCTCGATCTCCTCATTTTGTTTCATTTGGGCTTCATCAGGGGTTCTTGACCCGGCCAACAGCGGCAGTGTGAATTGCTTTGCCAGTAAATCCATCGCCGTTGTAGTTTCAGAGGGTGAGTTAGCAACTTCATCCCCCTCTAATGGGTTTGCAGTCATAAGGGACTGGTGGTTGTTTATTGCTGAGCCGGAACGGCATTGTAACTTTACAGTAGAAGATGAGAAGATCTCACCCTCTTGGACCAGCATATCCTCGGTAGAGGTAGCCTTTTCTCTTTTAGCAGCATGCACCTCCTGATCGATTTCGGCAGAAGCTTCCTTGATCGGTATGAGAGACGCTGGCATCATCATCAAAGGAGAGCCGCTGGAGGGAGACAGCCCAACTTCTTCAGTTTCTTCGGCCTCGCTACTGCTGGCCATGTCAAATCTGGCTTGAAGGGCTACTTCTTCAGGATAGACTTGCTCCTAGCATCGGCAAGGAGTCATGGCCTCTGCTTTCGAGTCTCTTGATTGAGCCAGTTCAACTTCTGCTGGGTACTCATCGAAAGTTGCCCCTGGTGAGTTATCTTCAATTTGGTAGAAAGCAGAGATGCTGTCCACTTCATAGCGCCCACTGTAATAGTATTCTTCAAGGGTGAAGCCCAACCCTGGATGCTGAGAGGCACGTCTCAGTTCTTTGTCCAGACTTACGGGATACCACATCTTCTGGAATGCTTCCTTCTCTTTGCACGGCTGGCCGGAAGGGATGTGCTACTTTCGGAACATCTTGGCCATCCGATTTGTTGTGAATGCCAGACCCTGAACGGGGACTGACAGGTTGTCTATATCTTCAGGCAAATGACAATCAGGGTCTTCCCGGGTAGGGTGCTCCTCAGCTGTATAAAACAAGCTACTGGGGCCGTCTATCTGCACCACTTCCCAAGCTTTGAAAGGCTCGATAGTGACATTATCGAGGCCAAGAATTGGCTTGGTAAGGCCTTCTGGGATCCCTAACCTCAGAAGATCATACACTTGAAGGGCGTTTATTTTCAGTCATCCCCCGACTGATAACTGATGACCAGAATTCTTTCTTAAGTTCTATTCCGTCGGTTGAAGAAATAAAGAATTCTATTTTTTCTTTATCTAGCAACAGTTCACCTGGCCCCGATGGTTACACTGGGGAGTTTTTCACTCACTGCTGGGATATCATCAGCGTGGATGTGGTGAATGCCATTCAGGGGTTTTTCCAAGGCTGGGGCATCCCTCAAGGTGTAACTTCTACTATTCTTTGTTTGATTCCTAAGGTCAAAAGTCCTAGTACATACGCAGATTTTAGACCTATCAGTCTATGCAATTTTACAAACAAAATAGTTTCTAAAATCTTAAGTGACAGATTAAGTCACATATTGCCTTTGATCATTTCTCAAGAGCAGAGCGGTTTTATCCGAGGTAGACAGATTACTGACAATGTCTTGTTGGCAAAGGAACTTATCATGGAATTGGACAGACCTGTGAGGGGCCACAACATGCTTATTAAACTTGACATGGCTAAAGCATATGATCGCATTGAGTGGGACTTTATTCTTCAGACAATGAAAAGCTTTGGTTTTTCTAATAGATTCGTCTCTTTAATTGCCCAATTGCTAATGAATTGCTGGTTTTCAATCTCCATGAATGGACACACTCATGGATATTTTAAGTCCTCTAGAGGAGTTCGACAAGGAGACCCGCTAGCCCCCGCTCTATTCATTCTGGCTGAGGAAATTCTGAGCAGAGGGCTAACCCTCACATTCTCTTCAGGCTTATGCAAATCATATCATCTGCCGCGTGCCTCTCCTCAGGTATCTCACATTCTTTATGCAGATGATACACTAATATTCATGAATGGGGGTGTCTCCTCTGTCAAACATCTGCTAACCTTTCTGGGGAGGTATGAAGCCTCATCTGGTTAGAGAATAAATCCTTGCAAAAGTTGCTTTATAGTGGCTAAACATATGCCCAGTTCTTCCATAGAGCGCATCAAGCATCTAACAGGTTTCCTCCACAGAAATGGCAGCATCAATTATCTGGGCATTCCCCTTTTCAAAGGCAGAAATAAAATTATACATTTCAAGTACCTCCTGGATAAAGTGAATGCTAAACTAGCGGGGTGGCAAAGCAAGCTCCTTTCCTAAGCTGGCAGGGCTGTTCTAATCAGTTCAGTCTTATCATCGTTATCTATGTACACCGCTAGTGCTTCTTCTATTCCTTATACTATTCAAAAGCAGATTAGCAAAATCTGTTCCAACTTCTTCTGGCAAGGTCTTGAAACAACCCATAAAAGACACTGGATTTCTTGGGATAATATCTGCAAACCTACTACTAATGGTGGTCTAGGCATCCGTAGCATAAGTGATATGCAAATTTGCAGCTATGTTAAACTCCTATGGCTTTCTATGAATAGCATGTCACCTTGGGCTAAGTATACTAGAAGCAAGTATCTCCAAGGTCACCATATTTCCTACTGTAAAACTCCTTTTCCTGTTGGCATAAGAACAAGTGATTTTGAGAAAGCTAGAGCTCTGTTGCTGGAAGGGTCTCGCAAGATTGTTTTTGATGGTAAAGATACTGATTTTCTTAATGACATATGGTACAAAGACAAAGCTCTTGTTGATCTTCTCTCTATTCAAAGGAGCTACATGTCTGAAGACTGCTCAGTAAAAGAGGTCTTATCTAATCTTCAGCATCCGGTCTGGAATGAAGTGCAGGATCTTCAATTGCGATCTGATCTCCAAAGATTTGTCACTCAAAATGGTAGCGATATCTCTATTTGGTCTCTTACAAACTCAGGCAGGTTCAACATTAAATCTACCTATAGATTTATTAAGAGGCAAGTGATGGATCCAAATGCACAAATTTTCAGCAAGTTGTGGAATCATAAATTTCCTCCAAGGGCTGCCCTTTTCTGCTGGAAACTTCTGCAGAAAGCAATTCCAGTAGACAGTAGAATTCAGTCAATTGGAATTAGCATGGCCTCCATCTGTGTTTGCTGCTCCGATTCGCATGAGATCGAGGATGCAGATCATCTTTTTGTATACAGCGAACCTGCTAATTTTCTCTGGAACAAGTTTGCCCCCCTGCTCACTGCTTCTTGTCTGGAAGCTACCAACATTTATGATCGGCTGGAGCAAATTCTTGTTGGGGCTAATACCAACAAACCAACAGGATTCATTTCCTTGCTAGTGTCTCTTCTGATCATTTGGGAAATATGGAAATTCAGATGTTTGATCAAGTTTGAAGGCCATAGACCCAATCTATACCATATAGCTAACAACATTTCAGCAGAGATCAAACAGATTACACAGCAAGTACATTTTTCCCAGGGCATCAGCCATGACTTCTGCAGGATTGTACAGAGTTTTGACTTAAATCTAAGATACAGCCGTCCCTCTTTTGTTACTGTCTATTGGTCGGCCCCTTCCATTCATTATGCTCTCAATGTGGACGGAGCTAGCAAAGGTAACCCCGGTCCAGCAGGAGGTGGTGGATGCTTTAGAGATTCTCTCGGGCGCTTATTGCTCGATTTCTCATATTATTACGGCTATGGCTCCAACATGGTAGCTGAAGGAAGAGCTCTCCTTGATGGTCTTCGCTTAGCACAATACCACTCCATTCCTTTATCGATCATTTATATAGACTCAATGGTGTTGGTGGAGTTATTGAAAAATAAGAGAAATCCTCCTTGGTCTCTGCTCCCTTGGTGGAAGCCTCTCCAACAAGTTTTCTCTTCTTTTAGATGCCCAATTACCCATTCTTTTAGAGAAGCTAACCAGCTAGCAGATGCTCTGGCAAATCATGTGGTTTTCATTAGTCAAAATATGGAATTTCAATCATACAAGGAGCTGCCTCCCCTAGCCAAAGGCTATGCCAAGGCTGATGCTTGTAACATACCAAACTTTAGAAGGAGATTTGTATAGTTTTTCCTTTCATTCTTTCATTGTACTACAGAGACTATGGTCTCCTTTGTCTTTGTACCCCACAATTCAATGAAACAAAAATCAACTTCTAGTGGATTGCTGGTGGAGTGAGAACATTCCCTTCCTCTGGAATGGGGGTGCACTCTCCCTTCAATCCTTTAGAAGTCTTTTGCTTAAAAAAAAAGTTAGGTTACAAAAGCTCACCCTTGGAAATCCCATGGCCGGATTACTTGAATGTCAAGACAATTACTTGGGATCGTTGATCCACTAAATTAATACCAATGCATCATTAAGGGCCCAGTCTGATCTTGGGAGGAGCACCCAAAAGTACTTGTGCCCTTGGGAGTTTATAAGGACTAGGTGTAGCACTGCACCGAGTACTCGTAAATGCGTGGTCAATGACATTCATTAAATGTTCACTCTTGCTTGGAAACTCTTGATCCGGAATTGTTATACTTGCGTGCTTGTCAGCCAACCACGAGAATGGTTATTTGACCCTTACTTGTTATCTCTGTAATTTATTCTTGAATCAGCATGTTCATTTATTTACTCCGTTATGATCAGTTCTTAGAGTGGTGCACATGATAAAATGGTTAATTATTTAAACTTTGCCTGATGATAGAGTGTAATTCCTACTAAGCTCTCGCTCACCCCCCCTTTCTTTCCAATCCTTTTCAGGTAGTGTGGATGAGGATGTGCACACCGATGGGGATGGGGACGAGTAAACGTGGAGCGAGCCTTTTAATTATTCCTTGAGTCAATGTATTAGTAGTCATCGAATCTTGATAGTTCAGATTCTATGTAATTTTTTTCTTTTAGTCAATGTAAGTGTCAGTAAAGACCACAAGATGGCAATTATGATAAGTACATTTCATCTTCATTATAAATAAAGTTGTGGCTATTTGCATTTGACTTATTGGCCTTGATGTATGGTCTCTTGTGGCAATGTATGCTCTGATTGACATGAATATTATAACTGCTGCGTTCCAACATTTCGCATCGGGGTGTGACAATGAGTGCATTGGCAGACATAAGAGAGTTAAACACATCCGGCAATGTTTCCAGCAATAGTGGATATTGAGCTCTTTTAGGGCCAAACGGCCTTCTTTGATGTTGTGGAGGGCCGTAATTCCCAAGGAGTGGAACTTGGTGGTACTAAGGAGGTGATTGACGTTGTTGTTGATGATGGAAGGGTTGAGGCCTGTTGTTGTTATGGAAATTATTCTGTGGGGGCGGACGATAAGGTTGTGGATTTTGTTTGTTTTGTTGGAAGGGGAGTTGTGGAGGTTTAGGGTTGGGTGGCCGGTTAGGGCCGCCGACTGCACTCACTTGCTGATTTGTGACAACCCCTTTCGTTACGCCACTAATGTTTGCCTTCCTAACCATCCTTGGCTTTGGTTGCTCAAACATATACATGAGAGGAGAGTCTTTTAACTACGTTTGGATGTATCGAACTCTCTCATATAGCTCCTCCATAGTGGTGAGCTTGTTTATGGCCAAGATGTGTCTGAATTGTGGAGTGGCGTTGGACACAATCATCTGAGGAAGGCTACAAGGATCTCGGCTTCCGCCTCGGCGACTGGAAACTCGTCCAGACCATCAAGCCGGGCGCCGCGCCGCTCCAGGAGCGTTTCGGAAAAGCAGAGCTCTACAACGTCGCCGCCGATGTCGATGTCGGCGAAAAGAAAGACTTGGCGAAGAAAAACCCTGAAAAGTTGAGGGAGATGCAAGACGCGTTGAAGGCCGAGATCATCAAGTCGGGCCGGTATAGCCCCGGCGCGAAGGGCGAGGTCGATGGCCGCAGTGCCTTCGGAAATCCCGAGGCCGACATGGCGTGGATGGAGTGACGGCGGGGAGTGCGAATAAACTCGATGCCTTCGGCGTGAGAAGGGTTAGTAAACAAGCATGTTAACGACAATATTTCGCGTTCGATGCGGGGAGCACTCCTTGAAGAATGTGCTGCGGCCTCACGGGTTGGAGTGGGGAAATATTCAGGAAAAGGGCGACGCGGGGAGGCGAGGGCGGGTGTTGGCGGATTATTCCGCGTCGTTGTGCGTAAGCGACGACGAGCGCAAGGAGGCGCCTTGGCGCGAGATGGAGCGGTTTCTTGAGCAACACCAGGGTGTTTTTGCCGATCTGCGGGCGCTGGGGGCGGAGATGGAGATCGATGTGGGTTTTTCGGTTTATGCGCGCAGGCCGGGTGGCTTCAGGATGTCGTCTAAAATCCTGAATCTGCTCGGGGAGAATTCGATTTCGCTGGAGGCGAGCGGCTATCCATGCGCGGACGACGATGGAGATGCGGAGAAGCCGTCGCTGTAGGTGCGGTTGGGTGAACCACATCATGGATGTTTATTACCGCTAAATTCAGCGGATGACGAAGAGCCAGTCGCCGGCTTTGACGCGGAAACGCAACGGATCGTCGGTGACGGATCGGGCAAGGGCGCCGTTGCAGGTGATCGTGGTTGCGCTTGGTATCGGCGGAAGCACCACGTCGGCGACGGAGCCGGCGGGGCAGTGGACGGCGAGCGTCGCACCGGTATCGGTTCTTTCCCAGCGCACGCCGATTTCGCCGCGCGCGGAGGGGAAACGTAGTTCGAAGCTTTTCAGGTCGCCGGGCGCCGGTTCGACGGCGAAGGCGGCGTAGCCGGGCGACTCGGGGCGCACGCCAGCGACGCGGCGAGCCAGCGTGGCGGCGGGCCACGCGCCCCAGGCGTGGTTGGTTTGCAGGCCGGAGGAGCCAAACATCTCGGGGAGCGTGGTGACGGGCGAGTCGATGGCGGCGCGGTAGCGTTGTTCCAGCCGGGCGAGCGCGAGGTCGGGGCGCTTCAGGATGAACAGCGCGTCCACCGGATAACGTTCCATGTAGATGGACGACGCTATGCGATGGGACAAAAACGCGGCTAGGTCGGCGTCGCGCGTCGCGGGAGCGAGGCCGGCGCAGACGGCGAGGCCGTTGCCGCGGTCGTCGGACGGGCCGGCGAAGCCGGGACTGCGGTAGGCCTTGGCGGTCGCGTCCCAGAAAACGCGGTCGAAGGCGGCGGCGATCGATGCGCGTCGGACGGACACCTCGTGGTCGTCGGGCAGGCCGGCGGCTTTTTGGAGAAAGTCGATGCCTTGCAGCGCCCAGAAATACCACGCGGTTTCGAGCAGGCGGCGGTCGATGGGCGGCTCGCCCCAATCCATCCAGTCGTCCGTGCCGGCGCCCCAGCCGGGGTGGGACGGGCGCGGCCGGGGCAGACCGTCGGCGTTCATCGACCAGCAGGCGAGCAGGTAGCGGCGGATTTTGGGCGCGGCTTCGCGGGCGAGGGACAGGTCGCCGGTTTGGCGCACATAGTCAGGGAAGCCCGCCGCGATGAGCGCGAGCGATTGCGCGGGGATTTCTCGGTAGGCGCCGCGGAAGCGGCCGGTGGGGACGGCGCCCCAGAGCACACCGTCGGGGGCCTGCCAGTTTAAAAACTCGCGCAGGCATTTGGCGGTGAGCGCGTCCGCGCGGCGGTCGAGGACGAAGGACGCGGCGGCGGAGGCGTTGGCCATGTCGCCGGGCCACGCGGAGCGCTCGCGGTCGGGGCAGTCCATGTAGGTGTCGCGCAGGTTCACATAGACGCTGCGGGCGCATTTTTGCCAGAGCGTCTCCAGCGCGGGGTCGGAGCAGCGGAAGACGCTGGCGAGGTCGGCGTCGTAGCCGGTCTCGCGGTAGTCGATTTTCACCACGCGCACGCCGGCGGGGAAACGGTAGGTGACAAATTCGCCGTTGCTCCACGCGGGAACCTCGAAGGTCTGCTCGCCGTCGCGCGTGATGTAGGTGGCGGGCTCGTAGGCGTGCTGGGCTTGGACGACGATTTTGAGGCCGGCGCGGGCGACGACGGTGAAGCGCGGATACAACTGGAGATTGGCCGGGAGACGCGCGGTGAGCGTGACGGGGCCTTCGCGCGGGAGGGCGAGTGCGGCGGCGTTGAGGTAGGAACGTGCACTTCGAATTCTAATTTCTAATGCAATCCCTCAACAAACCCTACTAACCCTTCGGGGGCCTCATCAGCCTCTTGGGTAGCGTCCCCAGTTCATGGTAGCGGTAATTCAGTACGTGTGCCGGGTTATCGGTACCATGGGCTCTGGGTCGTTACAACCATCATGCAAGAGTCTTTTTTTATTATCATTAATGAGTTCCCTATTGAGGTTTTAATGAGTTCCCTGTTGGTCTGCTCATATAAGTCTATAAAAAAGACATGTAACCTTCAAGGAGGGGGAATGAAGTTGAATGAAAAATTTGAAAACCACCTATGGGAGGTGTGATGCCTTATTGTGTTCTCTTCTCCGAGAGAGAGATGGGGTGAGATGCCCCTTGGGTGAGAGACCCCATCCTATCCCACCCAGCCACCCTCCCTGTCACAGGTCGCAGCCCCACTCGTCCAACCCCGGCTCTCCGCTAACGCGTCTGCCTCCACCTGTCCGCCATCCACCATCAAGAACACCTCCCCACAATCATCGCCTCTTGACCAATGCCGCCCTCTTTCTCTCTTGCGTTCGTCACTACCGGGAGGCACAACCAGCTCCACCACTTGACCCTACTGCCACTACGCTGGTTAGCTATGGCTGCTCATCCCGGGAACCCACCACCGCCCTCCAACTTGCGATCGAGACGAGCTAGTCACCACCGTCGAAGTCGAGCTCACCTTCTTAAAAAAAATAGAGCCTCCGGTGCTCTGCGGGGTCACACGCCTACGACAGCCACCCACATTTGCCCACTCCCTTCTGCTCTGTCCTTGCCATCCGCAGCGAACGTCCACCCCGAACGCAAAATAGGGCCTCCGTGAGCCTCTTCCATTGAGCCTCACCCTCCTCTCTCTCCTCCCTTTCTATCCCAGGCGTTTCTGCAACCCCTGCCCATGCGCCACCTTCTGCACCCAGCTATGTGGCCTCTGCTTCACCACATCGCCACACTGGTCCCCACATTTCCATCACCCCAGCAGTCACCGCCGTGACAGTAGCTGCATGAGTACCCTATCGACCGACTGCTCAACCCCACCGCTTTCACCTTCTTCCTCTCCCCTCCAATGGACACACTCCCCCGCCCCTAGGTAGCATCGTGACGCCCACCGGCCGCCCTCCCTCCCTTCCCAGTTCTCCCGCCTCTCGCCGCTGCCTGTCGTGAGCCCACCGCGGCCACCGTCCACTTCCCTAGCTACCGCACTCAACCGCAGTAGTTACGCATGGCTTTTCTCCTCCCGCCGCAACCCTCGCATGAACAACGTCAGTGCCACCTCCCTCATCTCCCGCCGTGGTCATGCATGCACGTCGCCGGTGGCATCTCCGCCTCGTTGCCGTGGCCATTGGCTAGCACCACTAAACGACCTCGCCGGCCATGAAGTGACACAAGATGCCACTGCAGCGTCGCCTGCGTGCACCACCCCGCCGCCGTCTGTGATGCCGTGGCCGCTCCAGCTCTCCGGTCTGCAACCTGCAGGGCGGCCCAAGTGATCTCAAAGCTCCACCCCCTCTCCACCTCCCACGCTCTCTCTCTCTCTTCCCTCCCTCTCTCTCTCTCTTTCTCTTCCTCTCCATCTCTCAAGAGTGAGGAACTGGGGTTGCCCCCCTCTCCACAAGGGTCGACCCTCCTGGTAGATTGTAACAGAAAAATAAAATAAAATAAAATAAACCCGCGTCATCTCTCTCTATCTCTCTTCATTTCTCCCTCTAAATTCCTCTCTCACGTTAAATTCGTCTCTCTCTCTCTCGTTCTTCGGTTAAGCTACCTCACTCTCTCATTATTGCATCACAGTAGCACAACTTGAAAGAAAAATAAAAAAAAAGAGAGTGAAGTGTTGAGTAGTGGATGGCGGATCTAGAGGGGAGGGGTGAATAGATCTGCCCCTCTTTTCGCAATGCAGCCCTCACACAGGGAGGTAAAGGGCTACAGCGGGCCCGGGAGGACCATTCTTGGGTTGACAGGCAGCACTTTGATCCGCTCCATCGGTGCCGTCCGAAAGATGCTTGCTGCTGGTTGTGGGGCCCACGTGCTACTCAGTGGGGCCGAGTGGGTCCGGAGTGTCACTGCTGTGACGGGGGGACCTGGAGGGATGCTCCCTCGGACGGCGGCACGCTGGTTTGCCTCGTGGGAGGCGAGGAGGCTCCGGTCTTCAAGCGTTGGGTTTGCTGTCCATGAGCTGTAACTTGCTATTTTGCAGAGCGCGACGCGGAGAAAAGTGCTGCTGCGATCAGCCCCGAAATTAGAATGATGTTAGGTTGGAGGCGTTGGAAAGCTATTTCGAAGAGCTACGATCTTAGGTCGGTTCAGAATTTCAGAACATCTCAAAGGTGGCCTTTGAAGAATTTTCAAGATGCTGGTTCACAGAACCAAATCTGGCAGGGCAGAACCAGACTTGACTGAGAACATGAGTTGACCGAGGGTGTAGTGGCAGATCTGGGTGTTGAGATCTTCACGAAAGTTGTATCTATGGGAGTCAGGAAAATGAAGGTATTTTTTATGGACTTTTATGTAGGTATGGATTTTTGGTGGATTTTCTAGTGGACAGGGATCGGGCCTGGAAAATTGAGGACAGACAGGGAATGGGGTTTTGTAGGAATTAATTACACAATATTACAGTAATAAACTATTTGCCCACTCCATGCAGGGAGGTAGAGGGCTACAGCGGGCTCGGGAGGACCGTTCTTGGGTTGACAGGCAGCACTCTGATCCACTCCGTCGGTGCCATCCGGAAGACGCTTGCTACTAGTTGTGGGGCCCACGTGCTGCTCAGTGGGGCCGAGTGGGCTCGGAGTGACACCGCTGTGGCGGGGGCATCTAGAGGGATGCTCCCTTGGAAGGCGGTGCGCTGTTTCGCCTCGTGGGAGGGATAGAAAATTCCTAAATTCATGGAAAAATTCTGAGGAGTGGATCTTGGGACAGAAGCTCCAGTTAAAATTCCACTGGATTTG
The DNA here is from genome assembly GCA_024336825.1 of Amorphophallus titanum. Taxonomy (NCBI): domain Eukaryota; kingdom Viridiplantae; phylum Streptophyta; class Magnoliopsida; order Alismatales; family Araceae; genus Amorphophallus; species Amorphophallus titanum. Next base: position 14,483,376 of record JANBPO010002057.1, on the reverse strand, counting down.
GATATGACTAAGGTAGGCTAAGGGGTCGGATGGTGATTTTCTGGAACTGGATCTGCACAGGAGATAGATTACCAGGGGAGGAAAGGTGAAAATGGTAAAATTTGAAAATGAGGGATTTTGAGGCTGGGTTTCTTTTTGGAGTTTGTGGTTGGAGTGGGGAACCTACCATAAAAAGTTCAGCTTCAGCAGATCACGAACTTGAACATGAAAATTCTCATACTATACCTCTATCCAGCTAAAATAGTACTTGGACAGCACTTCCGAAGAACAACCATGGTGGATCGATGGCTGGACGAATGGCAGCGGCAGCACTGGAGATAGAAGGAGGAGGATCAGAGGAGGGGATAGAAGGGTTCTCAAACCCAGAAGGTCAGAGGAGGAGGAGGAGGAGAGAGGGGCGCCCTTGGGCTGCTTCTTGCAATTTCTTCTTTTAAATGATTTTCACTAATTTCTCTAATGAAAATACAAGCTTAAATATGCTCATGTCCAAATACAATCTCCCCCATTGGATCTAGGGCTACGGAGGGGAAGGGACTAGATTCTCCCCATGTGAATTTGACGTATAAATAAAATATTACAAAGGTAATATTTAATGGGGGGCATCCCCTTGAAATGGGGAAAGAAAGGTTGACATTTTTATACACTTATCTCATTACCTTCTCCATGAAGGAAAGGATATCCACCTAGGATGTTGACCAGTCCCACATGGGCCCTTGGGCATAGGTGGTCCAATGGGGAAGAGGGTGGAGGGCCCCTACTAGACCTACTAGATTTTTGCATAAAAACCCAAAGACTTCTATGGATTGACAACTTGGCTTACAAAGCCTTATAATTACACACATATTTATGCAATGACATAAATACAAACCTAAAGGACATGAAGCTATCACTAGCTCAGTAGGGGTCCCGCGAAACCCCAACCGAAAATAATGGTGGTACGGAAAGCAGCAACTACAACAAGAATAATAATAACAGTAGGAACAGTAAACTCAGTGGCCAGTAAAATCTCGACTCTAAGTACCGGAACTCAATGCCCCGATCTCACAATCGGGGGACCACCAGAACACGAACCACTAGACTACGACCGCCCTAATCATGCTACTAGGTAAACATCACGACGCCACTATCGTGGAGGCCTGTGCTCACACACGCAAGCCCGTACCAAAACCACTCGGTCTGGAAATACAGTCACGACATCATCGTCGTGAACTCTACGCCATTTAGGGAGAAGTCCTCGGTGACGCTCACCGAAAACCCTAGACCTCAGCTCCGGGAAAACACCTGAACACTACACACGAAACCCTGTCTCGCAGACGGGAAATGAAAACCCGCAACACGACAACTCACATCACGTGATAGGAGCCCACCAGAAGTAAGGTCGGATGCGTCCACTGACGTCTTAGTCCGCACCTCAGATGTCTATCGACGACACCCAAGGCAGAGATTGAGACACCATACAGTAACCAGGAACACAAAACATGGACTAACTAAGATCGCGCTCGTCAGCGCGGGTCCACTGCCCTCAGCCAGGTGTGCACACACAGACCATGCACCCTAGGTCTGACCCTCTAGCTGGTTCTTCCCCCGAAGCCCAGACTCGGCTGCACGTGGGGGCCCAACGATAACCAGCCTAAAAATCGTCTCTCTCAAGTAAACCGCTCCACCACTCCCGGGTGGGACAGCGCACGCGTGTCGTAAGAAGGCTACGACTAGTGGGGGCTCACTAAACGTGAACAGAAAAGCCACACACGCACCCATCGTGGGTAACACAGAGAAACCGGTGGCTCAGGGCCACCAGACTCTGGATGGTCCACTAGACCTAATGAACCCAACGGTCCTTGAGTCACACGACTCAGGTTAAGACCATTGCACGTGACGGCACGACGCCGTCAATCTGGTCTAAACCCTAGGTCTGAAACCACGGTGACATAATTCCTAAGGCAGCTCACGAGCCGCCAAGTTAATCCCTCATCCAAGGGACACACGGGAAACCTCCAGCCCCAGGCCGATTAACTGGACTCACAGCCCGAGACCACACACATGGCTCACATGGAATCACTTCTCAGAGAGCCCACGTCATGCGGGGAAGACCCACCGCACTCGTACCGACTCACGGTGACTCGATCTAGCGAAGGCATGAAAGCCCGGAACACATGGGGTCACCCAGACCCTCAAAACCCACGAGCATGCTAATCGAGATAACTCGGTACCTTCGAACACCCCAAAAAATATGAGCACAGAACCCACCGGTGTCCGTGACTCTCACGAGGTAGAAGGTCAACCACTGGGTCACAACCGGGTCGACCAAAAGTCAACACAACGCGAAACAGACACGACTAGCACGAAAACCAAGTGGCGGTCCTCTCTGGGCCATCACAGCGCCTGGTGGCATCCTCCGAACTGTAAGGCTTGGCCTAGCGGTCCAGCCAGGACCGCAAGGCCTCGAAGACACTCAAACCACTAGCGGTCGCCTCCCGGACCGCCAAGTAGGGTGGCAGTCCTTGGCCTAACTGCTAGCCATTGGCTGGCGGTCAGTCGCAAGGCCGCTGCCCTACCCGACCCTGACCGACCATAAAATGAAAAAATGGTCATGCCTTGACCGCTAGGAACAGCCTGGCGATCTCCTAGAGACTGCAAAGCTCGGTAGCGGTCCATGGCGAGACCGCAAGGCTCGAACCGACATAAGGGACCCTCGGCGGTCTCAATGAGACTGCCTCATCCGGTAGCGGTCCTTGGAAGGACTGCTACCCCGTCCCGCGAACAAAAACGGTGAATCACGCGGAAAATCCCATTCCACGTCCCGTTCACACTCCGATACTTGTATCGGGTTATCGGTACCCTGAGCTCTGGGTCGTTACAGTTGGTATCAGAGCGGTGTTGGGGAATTATATCAGGAATTGAAACCCGCATTGGTCCAGAGCAAGTCCCTTCGAGTCGTCTATTGCTGGCTTAGGGTGTTTCTTGCGATTGCTGATGTGTTTCCCGTTGTCGTGTTTCTCTAGATTCAAGATGCCGCCTCGTAGGCGAAGAGCCCCAGTTCCTCGGGATGAGGCTAGTGCTTCACCTGCTCTTGCTGCACCAGTTCTTGCCCAAGCTGCACCTATTCCTAATCCGCCCGCGGAGTTGCCTGGTGGTCGTAGACGAGCACTGAAAGAATTTCTGCTGTTCCATCCACTGACGTTCGAGGGTCAATCGGATCCGGAGGCAGCGAGGGAGTGGTTGGATGCCACTGAATGTATCTTGGAGTGCACCAAGGACGAAAGGGTTATGTTGGCTTCTTATCAGTTTCAAGGTACTGCACGCATGTGGTGGACCACGGAGTGGGAGGTTGCCTTCCATTCCTGTCCGCTTCGACAGATCACATGGGTGGAGTTTGTTGCTGCATTCGAGCATGCCTATACTCCAACCTGCCTGAAGTTAGCCAAGATGTACCAGTTTCTGGAGCTAACGCAGGGCGAGATGTCAGTGTTGCAATACCGAGACAAGTTCATTGAATTGGACCGGTATACGCCCCACATTTTTACTGATGAGACCGTGAGGACTCAGCAGTTTCTGCACGGACTGAAAGTAGAGTTGAGCCTGCCGTTGTTCGCTACCCGTGTAGCTGAGTTAGATTCTACGTACCAAGCCGCCGTCACGCTAGAGTTAGAGTTGGTGAGGACTTGAGGACTTCCCCAGACTGGGATGGTTCAGTCGGCCGTGCAGCATTAGCCGCTCCACCAGTCGTCTATTCCAGGAGCTTCTCCCACTTTCTCTGCTGCTGGTAGTACTTTCGTCCCGCAATCTCAGGGTAAGAGATTCTGATTGAAAAAGTTCAAGAAAAAGAAGTTTGATCAGTCAGCATCTTCTGATCCGAGTCAGTAGTCCATTTCCTCTGTTCGACCGCGTCAGGATTTTTTCACTTCTCAGCCGAGGTTGTATTCCAAGTGTGGTGGTAGTCATCCGAGCGTGTCGTGTTCTTTGCTGATTGTCTGCTATCACTGTGATCAGTCGGGGCACATCTCCCGAAACTATCCGTTGAGGCCGCAGATGGTGCAGTTCTCTCAGACTTCCCAGCCGCAGCAGCCGCAGTTTCATCTTCCTCCGCCACCTCAACCTCAACCATTCCACCTACCAGTTCCCACTCCTTCCCAACAGTCATCTGCAGCTAGCCATCCACCGAGAGCCAGGGTTACTCACATCACTCATGCGGAGGCATTGGCGCCAAATCTGATCGAAGGTACGATTTTGATTTATGATCGTTTGGCATGTGTTCTTTTCGATTCGAGTGCGACCCATTCTTTTGTCTCCAAGGATTTTATTGCTTGTGTCGAAGGGCCGACGAATGAAGTTTCCTATGAGATGCTCATGGAGTTGCCGTCTAGCGATTATATGTCCACTCCTCTGTGCCTAGAAAATTCTCTAGTTCTAGTCAGTGATCAGAAACTGCCAGCGAGACTTTACGCATTATAGATGGCTGAGTACGACGCGATTCTAGGCATGGATTGGTTGAAACTTTATGGCATCGTGGTTGACTGCCATCTCGAGTGAGTCTATTTTATGTCACGCGAAAAGTCAGCCTTCTATTTCCAAGGTATCTGTTTCTGTTTCGTCCAGTTGTCTTTTCTGTCGGTAGGATGTGTCGTGTTGTCAGTTTCCTCCTTGTCCTTTCATCTAATTTCGGGGATGAAATTTTTTTTAGGGGGAAGGGACTATAACACCCATTATTTTAGCAGATCCTTAGTGGTTTAAATCTAGCTCGGCATCACCGAGTCACCCACGGGTTCGGGGTGAGCGTCGGGTGAGTCGGCCGCCAAATACGGCCCGTTTGAGTTACGCATCGTGAGTGTGGGCTCTGCGAATATTTTAGTGAATCCTTTCTATGTTCAGAAATTGGTTGTTATCGTTTTTGTAGCTTTCACGAGTGTGACTTGAATCGAGGCGAGAGAGAGGTTGGTTATTCATCTCCACTGCATTAATATTCTGTGCTCAATGTTGAGGGGTGCTAGAAAAGTTATTTTCACTGCCAATATTTTTATTGGTAATCAATTCACCACTCCTCTCTTGATTACCATTTGCCTGGGTACAACAATTGGTATCAGAGCACTGGTCTCTGACTACACTGACCTCACGGTCACAAAGTAAGATCCAAGTGAATGGCGAACAAGGGAATGTTACCCAAAGGGCACTCGATTCATAGGCCTCCGTTTTTTGATGGTTCAAATTATTCATATTGGAAGAATCGGATGTATGTTTTTCTCCGTGCACAAGAATATGAAGCCTAACGTGTCATAAGTAAAGGCCCATATGTGTTACCTGAAAATGAGGATGAATAGGAAGAAGGAAATATTAAGAATTGTGTAACGAATTTCAAAGCCATGAATATAATTCAATGTGCGATTCACCCCAATGAATATTCACGTATTTCTATGTGTGCTTCTGCGCGGGAGATGTGGAACAAGTTTCGATTGATATACGAAGGGACATCTGAAGTTAAGAAGACCAAGGCGAACTTATTGGTCCGTGATTATGAGTCGTTTATGATGAAGCTAGATGAGTCGATATCGGAAATGTTCGCGAGGTTGATGGAGATCTCAAACGGGCTGAAGGCCCTTGGCAAAGAATATTCTAACAAAGAACTTGTAAGGAAGGTACTAAGATCACTATCACCACAGTGGCATACAAAGGCCACTGTAATTAAAGATTCGAAAGATCTTAGCACCTTAACATTGGATGAGTTGATCGGCTCCTTAATGACGTACGAGATCAACATCAAAAGGAGCGAGGAAGATCATAAGAAGAAGAAAGTGGCTACAACATTGGCATTGAAGACAAACCCTCAAGAGTTAGATGGAAGTGAGGTAGACTCCACAACCAACAGTGAAGATGAAGAGCTGGTTGCTATGATCACAAGAAGAGCAAGGAGATTTGTTAAGAAGACTAGAAGAGCTAGCGGTCAGTTCAAGAAGGGACAGAGGAAACCTACATTTAAGAAAGGTGAAAACAGCAAGAAGAATGAAGAAGTAATATGCTATGAGTGTAAAAAACCAGGCCATATGCAAGGAGAGTGCCCCGAACTCCACAAGAAACTCAAAAAGGGAAAGGTCAAGAAACCTAAGGCCATGGTTGCGATTTGGAGTGACGAAGACGACGCCGATGACCAATCTGAAGATGAGCTGGATGAACTTGTGCAAAATTTGTGTCTAATGGCGAACGAAGAAGACTCAAATGAGGCATGCTCTGAAACTGAGGCTCTCTCATGTGAACAATGGGAAATAGCATATGAAGCTTTATATGAAAAATGCAAGAAGTTAAAGTCTGAAAATAAAATGTTGAAGAGAAAGGTTGAACAGAACATGCTCATTGAAAATTCATCTGAAAAATGTGTTGAACTGACAACCAAGATTGAAACATTGTCTCATGAGAATGCATTGTTAAGTTCTAAAGTCATCTTATTTGAAGAAGAATTAGTTTGTCCAAGAGAAGAACAACAAAATGATGAAAAGTCTATGAGACAAGGTGAAGAAAATGAGTAGTTTAGAAAAATCATTGAGGAAGTGAATGTGAAAGTAAAAAGCTTGAAAGAGGTTAAGATGGAAGTTGAAAAAGTAAATGAGCTCTTAAAGAATAAAGTGAAAGATCTGAAAGAATCACTAGCTAAATTTGTCAAAGGGAAGCAAACTCTATGATCAACCCTAGAGATGAGAGAACAGATTGATATTCTAAAAATTAAGTCAGAGAGGCCACGAGGGATGTCTACACGCGCACCTCTCAAATGCGCGATGTCAGACTACAATCACCAACCGTAAAACGCAGGAAACTGAGGGACCTCCAACCTTGACTTGAACCCACGACAGGATCATGTCTCTGCTGAGAAGTGTGGTGTCCGCCATGCACGTTACGTGGTATACATGTGTATCTATGGGCACGCTCAAACAGAGTTATATACGAACAAGGAGAGCGTGGTGGCCAAAGAATTGAGCAACAATACCGTATGATATACTTAATGGACGATCGGAGAGAATTGAGCAATGCATGGCGGGGAGATCTAGGTGTATAGATGTAATCCTCTCATGTCCTGGCTCTCTCGATCGATCTCCAATCTTTTGCCACATGGTGACCATCCCATGTAGACAGGAGCGAAGGCATCACCCTTGGCGCCCTGTCTTTCATCTTCAGAAATATAGATTAATAAACTAGGATGAAGTCGAACAAAGTTGGGATTGTTCACGCTAGACAACACCATGCCACAACTGTAAAACGAGTACTCAAACATCGAGATGAATTAAACAGTTTAACATACGGGAGCTTAATTTCTTGTAATTTCGTTCATTGTCCCACATAGGGGAAAGTATGGATAATATTGCTTGAGTTCGACTGACTTAAAACTCAAATAATGTACACACTAATTTTAAGGGAACTATAATTATGGTTGGCAAATCGGTACGATAAAGATCATATACTATATTGAGGAGGGTAAAATCGGCTCGGCCCATGAGAGGCCTATTTTTGCAAGACCCAACTAGGTCCGCAGTCTACAACACGTATGCCGGGCTTCGACAGCAGCTACCCACAGCGGATAGCCCAGGATGAACGGTCCTTGGATTCACCAACGCGAAAGACATTGACCCAGGCGCAATAACTGTAGAAAGACTCTCCGACGACTGACCGTTACTTCTCACGATGCTGGCCTAAATCTCACTAAGAACGAGCACGCCCTACGGGTGCCGTAAGACTCGCCAAGGAACCGGTCGACTCCAGGATACTAATCTCTCAACGAGAAACCCCCCCACGATCGCAGAGAACGTTACTCCATGACTGGTGCCCTTCCCTACTAAGGGATGGGTTTCCCCCCTCTAGGACAACCCTCTATAAAAGGAACCCTGACGAACAAGCAGGGGGGATGGTGAACTCCACCAAGAAACGCACAGAGAGATCAAGGAGAAACAGGCGAGAGGAAGCTACACGTCCTGCTACTACTAAGGAGGTCCCGACCACCCACCTGTGGAGAGAAGATCTTCCGGGCACCCTTACTACCCAACGAGCACTCGTTGAGTGGTCACTAGCAACGACGAGCACGCTTCAGGAAGGCCAATAGCTCTCCTAAGCCTACACAGACGGTCTCCTTCCCCCTCTTTCTCACATACTCTTCTTCATTCTCTGTTAGGCTGAATGCCGACTTAAGTATCGGAGGGTTGTCCCTTGGGGTAATGCCTAGGGCTCCTTCTAACACCCGTCTTCCTGGTGTTTGTAGGCTTCCACGAGTCTCAGGCATCCTTCCCCGACAAATAAATAGAGAAGTGTGGTACAAGGGCTAGAGACCAAATTTCTATCTCTACACTTCTTGACGTCATCTGTGAAAATTTTGATCAAAAAGTCATAGCACCTCGTGGAAGTCTTCGCAACACCAGTAACCGGGGCTGTGGTTCTCACTAACGTCCCAGCTCCCGCCGGGGATCGTAGGAAACCTCATCCTCCACCTGGCTGCATCGGGAGATCACCGCCGATGAACTCGCCGAGATGCACCAACAAATCCAGGTCCTGATAGGCCTATGTGAAGATCTCCCCGTCCGCTTCGACAGATCACATGGGCTGAGTTCGTTGCTGCATTCGGTACCGTTGCGATCGGTGCGTTCCGAGGATCGCGAAAACGTAATTTTTATTTTTTGATATTTTTTTGAAAATTTAAATTTTCTATTTAAACCCACTTTCTTTTCTCTTTTTCTCCTTCTTCTTCCTTTCTTCTTCCTCTCCCCACCATGGTCGCCCCTCTCCCTCTCTCTCTCCCGTTTGATCGCGATGAGGTCCCCTCCGGCTGCAGATGGCGTGGGGCGACGGTGCGAGGACGTGGGTGACGGTGGGACGATCCCAGCGGCGTGCGGCGAGCGTGGAAAGCGTGATGGGATGGAGATCTTAACGACATTCTTCGCGGTGTGTGGATGATCCGGCGCGCCTCGACGCGAACCAAAGGTAGGGGGACGATCCCTAGCCTCTTGCATTCCTTCCCCGCGAGTTTTAGCCCAAGGCGAGGCCGAGAGGGGTTATTTTCGCGCCGGGAAGGGTCGTCTATGTCACAGGGAGAGTTCGCCCGATCCGTTGTTTTATGCCCCGATTCAGCGTTTCAAGGGCGTAGAAGCATGCTAGGGGGCTTGGGGATTGATTTCCTTGCGTTTCCCCCTCCATGGGGCTTGTATGGGGCCAGAAATGAAGTTTTCCAGTTGGTTCACCATTTTCGCGCCGGCGAGAGATAAATGGTCGAACCAGGGCCCGTTTATCCCTTGTGCGGCCCTTGTGCGACCGCCCTTCTGCTTAGCGCGCACTGGGCACCCCCTTGTGTGGCCATAGTCTGACCGCCCAATGGCTTGGTGCGCAATGGGTATGTGCAGCCAGTCGTGGGACCGCACATCCTATGAGTGGCCCCAAGGCAACCGCCCTTCTCGTGAGTTTTGACCATTGCTTGTGACCATTGCATAGTGTTTTGGGGTGTGCGGCTAGGGTCTGGCCGCATGACCCTTTACGCAGCTAGGGGCAGGCCGCACGTCACCTGGTGCCATTGGCAGTGGTGCGGCCAGAGTTGGACCGCACATGCCTTGTACGGTGAGGTCCTAGCCACCATTCCCTTGTGCGGCCAAGGTCCAACCACACGTGTTTTACCGTTGGTGGATGGATGGCTGTGCTGGACCGCCCATCCCCCATGTGCGGCTGAGAGTCAGCCGTCTTGCCTTTGTGCGGCCAGAGGTTGACCGCATATGTCCCGTTTGAACCAGGAGAAGAACGGTTCGTTCCTGACCGTCCAACCCCTGGTGCTGCCAGTGCCTGACCGCCTGTCCCTGAGCAGCCCAGAGTGGACCGTTCAAGGGGCAGACTTGAATCGGTATTACTTCTTTGGCCGATTTGAGACCTAGGAACGTGGGCCTCGGTCCACGTGCCGACCCGTGGTCTGACAGATGCTGGGCATCGTGTGGAGGCCAGATGTCGTGGTGCTGTGTTGTCCCGGCAGGTGTGCTTTTGGCTCGTGTCACCGTGCGATGGTGCTGGTACGAGGAGCGTTCCTTGTACTGCCAGTTCCGACGTTATTTTTCGTAGCTTGAGAGTCTACTCCTTTAGAGACACTCCACTAGTCATAGCCTTCGGTACGCATGTACTGGCTCACCAGGGAGTGGTGGAGGGGCTACCCTGAGGATGATTTTGGACTGGTTTTCGTCGGGCCCCATGTGTAGCAGCCAGAGTCCGACTGAGGGAAAAACCAGTTAGAGGCCAGACCTAGTGCGTACGGTCTGTGGGTGCACATGTGGTTGGGGGCAATTGGACACGCATCGACGGGCGTGACCCCAGCTAGTCACTCGCTTTGTGGTTACTTGAGTGTGTCTGAGTCTCGCACCCGGGACATGGTAGCTAGACACTTGTGACGCGGTATAAGACATCAGTGGATACATCTGATCGTTCTTCTAGTGGGAGGTATTCCTGTTCTGGACAGGGAGTGACAGACTGTCAGTTTCAGTGACCTTGACCTTGAGTTTTGGTCGTGTTGACCGGTGATTCCCCTTCTTGGAGCTTCCTTGGGCGTGCTAATTTGCTTTGGATCTGACAGGATCATGCCTCCCAGGGGGTCGTAGAGGCTCATGTGCCAGCAGTCGAACCTCCCGAGGAGGGAGAGATAACATCGGAGAGTAGTATAGTTTTGGTGGCTGAGGTAAGCATGGGGACCTCGGGGCTCCTCTTTTGTCTCTTCAGGGTTCGACAATTCACCTCAGGCGGTGAGTGATTAACTCTGTCTTGCATGTACAGGAAATGACAGTGCTCCCGGAAGCACGCGCCGCTAGGGCTCGCAAGGCTATTCCCAAATGGAGAGGACCCCTTAGTCCCACGGTGGCAGATAGGCTGAAGTCACTCTGGGGGTCGGGCGCGGAGACCTTGGTGTCTCTTCTGCGATCGGGGGCCAGCCCGAAGCTCATGGTCCCCCTTCCACCTCTTCAGAAGCTCGCCACATCAGAGGAAACCCAGCTATTGTAGGAGATTTTGGCAAGCATCACCATACCCTGGGAGGAACCACAAGCAGAAGGGGCTGTATGTCTCTTGGCGATAGTATCCGGTCTAGCTTCACTCGATGCCCCTCCTTCGACCGAGAGCAAGACCCTTGCCCTGCCAAGCTACGAAGCGACGGTGGGTCTAGACCTTACCAGGGAGGTAGAGAAGGAGACAAGTATCCCTGCCGGAATGCCGGTGGTCATCTGTTCTTCGATCGAGGCCGAGGCCATGGTCCCGGTTCTGGCGGTGTAGGAAGTGGCAACGAGTCCCGACCGCACTTCGATGGTGGACGTGGGGCAGCCTCTAACGATAGCGACGTCGAGTGATCCTACCGTGGTCTTGCCCTCTCCCCTGGTAGTGGCCGGCCAAGAGTTATCTTCTGAGGTGGCAGGATCTAGCGGTCTGGCTTCGGCACTCTCATCCTCGTCGGCCGTGGTGGACACTGGGCTATGGGCAACCGTGGACAGTGCTGTTGAATTCAACCCACTGGCCGTGCCTTCAATAGGCCATGTTGCTTCAGAGTTGTCGGTCCGCCAGACCCTGCTGACCTTACAGGCCATGATGTTTGCTGATCCCTCCCTCACGTACCGGGGAGTACGTACCATGGTCATGTAGCTAACTGGGGCCCTGCAGATAATGGGTTGCCCGCTGGAAGAGTGGTCGCGACGGGTCTTATTATTGTTGAAGTACGTGAACCGCCACGAGTTCCTCGAGGCACAGACCCCCGCTAAAATTACAGCCATCAATGCCCAGAGGGACGAATATCTATGGGCCCTGGAGGTGCGGAGGGGGAACCAAGAGTGGCACCGGTGGGCCCTCGACGATTGTCGTAACAGCATCCATGCCTTGGAGAGCAGCATAGAGAAGTTGAAAGGCTAGCTCCTTAAGGCCGAGTTCGATCTTGCCGCGGCTGAGGCGACCAGGGCCAAGGAAACTGAGGGGTTGGCCATTACTGAGGCCGAGGTAGCCTCCGTATCAACTGAGCTGGAATGCCTCGAAGGACAGGAGAATCGGCTGTGTGATATGGTGAACTTCCCCTACGTCGGGATTCTTCCTCTTGAGGAGATCTTCCGAGGCATAGACTGAACATCGCTCCTCTTTATTTCCCCCCTTTTTTCTTATCTCTTTTTTTCTTTTCCCTTTTTATTGACATGTAACACAAGGGTATGCCCCGAAGCATATGTAGTTCACCCCTTTTTAAGAAATAGAATGCTATTCATCCGCGTGCCTCTTTTATATGCATGGTAGCCCAAAATCTTTTCTTCCTTCTTCCTCTTTCTTCTTCTCTCTTTTTTTGGATCTCGGTGAAGTGCGAGCTTGTGCCAGTGGTTCATTCGGGGAACACTTCGACTGGATTCACGAGGGCGCATAGGAGAGTGCTCGCCTACCCAGGGGAGAGACGAGGGGATCACTCCACCACGCGAGCCTCGTGGTCCACTAAAAATCTCAGGTTTGAATTCCTCCAGTGGCAGATTCTAATCTGCCTTGTGGATTCTGAGTTTCGGGACAGGGCCATCACTCAGTTTACAGAGCCTGTCATTTCCGTTCAGACTGTTGGATGGTACTGGAATTCCAATATGTCGAAGCTCTTCGAGTTCTCTTCGCAATGACGCTAACCTTGTCTCGATCCGACGTCAGGGTTGGTAGTACTGACCATCCTCGTTAGGGTACGCAGATCTAACCTGAAGTAGAGCTGCGGGACAGCCTTGGGAATTAATTCCCAAGACATCGCCCACCTCCTCTCTGGTGACCGCTGTCCCTAGGGATCGACCTGGGGCACTCCAGGAATGCTCCCACACATCTCTGCAACCAGGACCCACCCCGGACATCACCGTACCAGCAGTGGGTCCCACGTGCTGTCCTGCGGGCTCAAGTGAACAATGCTGAACTGGCCGACCGCGTCCGCCCGAGCGCCATCGACTGCTGCTCGCCAACCCAAGATTGGTGCTCCCGGATCCCACATGTCGCGTATTACCTCCATGCATGGAGTGGACTGTAGGATTAATTCTGTAAATTAACAATTATTACTATACCCGGGGTTACGGATCTCGGCCAGGAAGTCTTCCCCACACCCCGAGCATGGAGGTATACTCGCCTACCATCCTTTGTCATCTTGCTTAGCTAGTATACATTCTAGATTGTGCTGCTTGTGTGTTAGTTTATTTCCCTTTGAGCTCATATTTAATCTCCACCATGAGTTGTGAGTGCGAGACCTGTCCCGCGACTCAATCCGAGCTCGAGAGTGAGTTGACCACCCCAGACTCAAAGTCGGTTACTCAACAGTGCCGATCGACACGTTTCCCTCGCTGCGGACGACTGTGAGCAAGTACTTCTATTTGGGGCATGATCGCCTCATCAGGATCCTGGTTAGGTGTCGAGTCTTGCGTGTCATTGCTGGTCGCGTCGTCCCAAAGAGTCGCGTCATCACTTAGAGTCCCAATTTTGAGTCGAGTCTCATAGTCATCCTGCATCAGGTGGCCACAACCCTGGAAGCCCAGGGGCTGGGGTGGCCTATCCCCTGGCCTCTTAGCCCACAATGCATTGGGCACTGGGTGGCCATAACAGTGGTCACCCAACTTAAGCCTCTGGCTGCCAAGGAGGCAGGTCTGGGTGGCCACATGTCAGGCCACCCAGGGTGTTGGGCACCCAGGCGGCCAGTAACCTGGCCGCCCATGGGTTGATGACGACCAATTCGATGGTCGTCACCTATTACGGGTCTCCTTTGAGAACCCCACTTCTGGAGGATCATTCCCAAGCCCAAAACACCCCCCAATGGGCACAGAAAAACCCTATAAGACATAGGAAAACCCTCCATAACCACATGGCCATCGATTAAACCGGATTTACCCTAAGAATATGTCCTCGCGGCCCTTAACATGGAATCCCCCTGGAAACTCAATAAACCCTCTCTCTCATGTTAAAACCCATGAGTTGGGAAGGGGATGCTATGGAATGAGGGGAGAGTCCATCCCCCTACCTCACAGAGGCCTCAGACCTCGGAGAAGCAAAGATCAAACCAGCGCGTGGCGGCCACATGCCACGAACACGCCCGTGACCACACCCTCGAGCACGCACCACCGCCACCACCTTCCCCAACACACCACCTAGCAGCCGCCATTGCTCATCGCCCACCACCCTACGTCCACCGTCTGCAGCCGGAGGGGAGAGGGAGGGCGCCTGCGCTCGGAGAGGAAAGGGGGAAAGTGGGGAGAAAGGGAAAGAACGATCAAGTATAACGGGAAGAGAGGAGTACCTTTTTGGGTTTCCCCCTAAACCCTCAATAAAATTGAAATCGTATATGTGCCCCTTCCACCAATCATTTCTCATTCAACTAAATGAGAAAATTCAAAACAAACTCGATAATTGGTTCTTTAGGGCCCTACCTCGACTGGGCGAAGTTCCTTCATCGGCCTCACCACCAGCGCCGGTTGTTCTCCCTCCGTCATTGCTGGTTCTCCAGCGGCGGCCGCAGCTTCTTCCACGACCGCGAGAGATGCCGCAGCCTCTTCCTCCTCGCCGGTAGATGGTGGCGCCGTGACCTCCTCCGCGGCGGCCACCGGCGGTAGTGGCTGGGTCTCCTCTCCGGTCATGGCTCGAGCAGGGCAGGTTAAGGCTTGGCGTTTGGTGTGCATAGAAGAGATTGAGAGGGAGAGAGTGAGGGTAATGAAGAGATTGAGAGAGGGGTAGGAGGAAATGGAGGAATCAGGGGGTGCGTTCTCCCTTCTCTCGCCGTCGGTTATGGTGGCGAGGGAGGGAGAGGAAAGGTTTTAGTTTTTGAAAACCCCAGGTATTAAACAGTCTATTGACGGACCATTCGGGATATGGACGGTCTCTATTCACCCATTTAATCCCCAATTGTGTATTGCATTGGAGCGGTCTTAGTGTGGTCGTCTATTTAGTTGAGCAGTCTCCGTATGGGCCGTATATCTTCACATTCACATTCAAATTACTCGTGATTACACTACCTAGATTGGGCCATTCTAGGCTTTGGGCAGCCTGTCCTTGACCATTCATGTGTTGAAATAATGCTTTTTGAACCCTTCTTTGCTGCATTATGTGATTAATTGATAAATCTAATTTCATGATAAATATTGCAAATCCTACTTATGATCCTCCTTTGCAGCATCTGCCAACTTGCCTTTCGTCGCCGTCTGGTAAGTCTGGTAAGTATCTCGATCCCTACATCCCTTATTGCATTACTATATGGTATCTAAGCTATATTATCTCGAGAACCAGTTGGTTGCTCACGTGTTCCAGGATCTGATGTTCCCCTTTAACAAAAATAATGATGATCTAGGTGCACGCGTTTAATCATCGGATAGGCCGTTAGGTTGGGAAGATTAGGTGATGATAGTTCTATCTCGCATGTCGTGGTTGCGGGTAGTATCCTGACCCTAATTGCCCCGGTCTAGCATTACTATTCTCGAGTATTTTATATTTTATCTTTTCTTTGCATTCGATTTAATGATTTCTTTTATTTTAGCCCAGCATGCATCATACGCATCTTTTAAGCATTCACGACCCATGGTTTGTCTGAAAGTGTCCCACTAGTGATGGATGGCTACGCGTTCAATATTTAAGTAAGAGGAACAATTCCATTCAGAATTGGAAGGTTCTCTCTGGTCTATTCACTTGGTTTGGTTGACTAAAAGTCCCTTGTCTGGAGTTTTAGTCTATCTCTTTACTTTTTGTTACTGCATGTTTTGATTCCCTCATTAGTTGTGGATTGTGTCCCCCAATGAGGTTGCCTCCTTTTTACCTTGCTTTTATTTTAGTTAGTTCCTCTAGACTGGTGTCATTTTAGTCTAATCGTCCCTCGTGTTTGGTTCAGAGTTTGCCGAAAGATTCCTATCGCTCATTGGTGAGAAAACTGGTGTCTTTTACCTTAGCGCCCAGTTTTCAGTACGCTCCGCTTTATTTCCACTTCATCTTCATGTTCCATTTCGCTTCACCTCCACCCGCTCCCCTGCAAAGAGGGTGTTAAGGAGGGGCATCTACTGACACCCATATTTTGCCGATAAGTTGAGTCATTCCTCTTACCACCATATGTTGATACCTCGAGTTGTCCATTACTCATTGGGCTATTTATGGGCACGTCTTTGGGCTTATTTTACTGGTACCTCCCTCCCTGGCTCGGTCTGCTAAAATTTAGGGCTTAATGGGCCTTGATTTTGCTTGATTTGACTCATTTTTATCAATTTCAAGCATCCTGATCTTACACGGTCAATCGCCTGGCCGTTTCGTGCTTAGGCGATTAGTTTATAGCCGTTCCTGCATTTATTGGATATTTACCCTCTTTTCAAATGGTTCCCCCCTCTCTCCTTCCTATCTCCTTCGCCTGCCACCGAGCGTCGCCGTCATCCCCTCTTCCTCCGTTCGTTGCTGGCGTCGTCCTCCTTGCTGGGGTGAGGAAGCCACCACGAGAGAGCTCCCCTCCCCCTCTCTTTTTCCTCTCTCTTCTCCTCCATTCTCTTCTCTTCTCTTCTCCTCCTTTCTTCCCCTCTTCTTCTTCTTCTCTTCTCCTTTGTTCGGGGACGACAGAGCCCTAGGCTCCCTTTTCTCTTCTCCCCCTCTTTCTTCTTCTCTTCTCTCCTTCCCTTATGTTCTTCCTCTTCTCCTCTTCCTCTTCTTCTCTTCTGTGTCACCGGCGTCGTCGGGTGTAGTGGGGTACAGGGTTTGCTGACGATGAAGAGGCATGGTTGTGTCGGGTGGAATGGGGCACAGGTGTGCCGAGTAGCTAGGGCACAAGTGTGCCAGTGGAAGGGGGGCACATGTGTGCCGGGTAGCTAGGGCACAAGCGTGCCGGTGGAAGGGGGCAGTGGTGTGCTGGGGTAGACCTCTAGGGCGTGTGCCGGGGAAAGGGCTAGCGGAGCGTACTGGGCGGAGCTCCCTTAGGGCGTACCGGGTGAGGGCGCCAGGGAGTGTGCCGGGTGAAGACCACTGTGAGTGTACCGGGTAGAGGTTCCCAGGTGTGCCGGGTAGAGACTCCAGGGAGTGTGCCGGGCAGAGGGGGAGCATCTTCTACCGGAGGAGCATCCGGTGTCGCCCCTAGGGCACACCGTGACTTTGTCGGGGCCATCACTCCTTGTGGTCAGGCACCCCGTGTTTTCCCTTTACGCCTCTGGCCTAGGGAAAACTCTACCGAAACTTCATCAGAATTCATTGATGTCTTGTCCATTTTAATTGTAGTATAGCCCCTCCATAATTTTCTTTCCTTTGTCTTTGCTTGGGGACTCGTTCTGACTTTGAATGTCTTGCACCTTGTAGATAAATGGCTGCCCCGAGTGGTTCCTCTGCTCCTGCTGCCACCAGTGCCAGGTCTACTCCCCTGCCAGTCATGCCAGCAGTCACATGGCTCAATGTCGAAGACTTAGATCGGGAGCATGCTGAAGTGGCTGCATTGGCTAAGTCATCGGATTCCGAGACCAGTACCATGGAATTTAGCCGAGTTGCCCGGACCGATAGCGACTTCACCTTCGATCGGGCCGGAGATTACCGGAAGGACTACCCCAAGGACAGGCATCTTATTCATTTCCTGAAGCACTTCCGTCAACGGGAGAGGAGGGACCTCCGGGCTGCGAGGGACGCCGAGCATGGGATTCTACAGTCCCGGACAGCTTATTATACAGCGTCCCCCGGAGCATTCCCATGTATCTGGTGGGAGAAGCAAGGGAGTGGAAGCCCGTGTTGGGCCTAGAGGCACTGCTGCCCGCGAAGGATAAGCTGATACGGGCTCCTGACTTCACCCCGGCCCGGTGGGACACTGCTGCTGGACGGGTCCAGAGTGAGCAGCACCGCTTCGGCTTGTTCTTAGCTCCGCTGAAGTGGAGATATAGGGAGGAGCCCTTTCTACTGGACTGCTTGGCCATATGCTTCAAGCACGAGCTGGCCCTGGGGTGGTTCGCAGAACTCAAGGTCCAAGACGCACACACCTTCCGAGAGGGAGCAGTAGAGTTCACAGAGCACGTACTATTTAACTACGCTCCGATGCTCGTTCGGGCTGGCGTCTACCACAGCGTCTACACCTCCCGATATAGTTACCCCATCTCCAAGGGCCTCTGCTGCGGGATAATCGAGGTCTTCAACGCGGAGCTGAACACCTTCTATACCGCGGAAGGCGAGACCTCGTTGGACTTGTGGAGCCTCCACCAACTGAGTGGCTTGCCCATTGATAGGGAGCCCTATGAGGAGGTGTGCCTTCCCGACATGATCAAAGATGAGACCAACGGGGACGACTTCTCTTCGCTTGGCTTCTCCTATCGGTACCTTATGAAGGCATACCGTGAGTTGTACTAGCTGGCCCATGGTGGGAAGCAGCCTCCCCGCGGGGATCGGAAGAGGGTCCATGTGACCTTATGGTTGAAGTACTTCTTTAACGGGCCAAAGAAATATGAAGACTTCCCCAGTGTCGGTGCTGCTGTAGTCAAGAAGAAGCACAGCAAGAGCAAGGTAGAGGTGAAGATTCCTTCAAGAGGACGTCGGAGCGGTGTCAACCCGGCGGGGGTCGACCCGATGACGCATTGCGCGGCCTACTTAACATACTGGCTTTGTTCCTTCGCAATGCCGTACGGGGACGAGACTGTCATCCGGCCAGATGCGATCTACCCTGCTTGCCAGATGGCATGGGGAATCAAATTGTCTTTATGTCCGGCCGCCCTCTGCTTGATATAAAAGACAATCGGGAACGTCAGCACACATCAGTTCCCGCGGCAAGCCCGGTACATTGGCCCACCGCACTTCTTCAACGCGTGGGTCTGCTCGTTATTCCCTGAGTATGCTCCACGCGCCATACAGGCTTAGGAATTATTTCCGCGAATGCTGGAGTTCGCGAGCGCAGAGCCGGGCTCGACGTCCCTTCAGCTATACAATATCTGAGGCTGGCTGACAACGGTCCCCCATGACTCGGCAGGCACTATTCATTTCTGGACGCTGACAGCCCATTCACGTCCCCTGGTGAACAACAAAAGAGAATGCCAAGACGACTAGGTGGAGAGGTACATCCATCCGATCAGCCAGCAGACCGTCGTCCGCCCGTTGCTAGAGGCGGAGCTTCGTGACTGGGCCCTGTCTATTCGCCCGAGCGTGCTGGCCTTCAGGAAGGGAGACACCCTGTTGCTGGAACCATATTATCCCGTCCGCTTCGGGCGAAACTTCGGGTATGACCAGCATATCTCGGTATATAGTGCACAGTTCGGCCTGCCTGTGCGGAGTCTCCGGGGGAGTCTAACTGCTGAGCATGCCCGTACCTGGTGGGACTTCTTCCATCGGGCTGACAGTGCTACCTTCAGGGTGCCGTCGCCTGGCCGAGTTCTGCGGGTGACCGCGGAATATGTAAAGTGGTGGAATGCCCGGATGGGCTTTTATCAGCTGTGCAGGGCCGATTGCTGGGACAGAGCCGAGAGGAAATTCTTGAGCAAGCAATCGGAGCCCGTGCTTGACATCCACCCGGAGCACCTACTTCGGCTGAAGCACAAGAAGGAGAAGGAGGTGGCCGCATATATGGCCACACGCCGGGAAGCTCGGGAGGTCATGCCGGGGCCACAAGTCAAGCTACCTCCGGTTGCCAAAGATGACTTCAAGAAGACATTGAGGGATCTGTGCCACGTCAGGGGAGACTGCCTGGATCTCGCCAACTACCCCCTCCCAATAGAAGAAGAAGGCACTCCCGCTAGAAGCTGGTGGCCGGAGACGGACTTGATATGCCCGTACCGTACTTTCGTGAGAAGGGAGGAGCGGAAGCCAAAAAATTACAAAGACACCACATGGCTGTATGTCCTGCTTCGAGCGCACGGGTTGAGGATAGACGATCCGACGGCCGCCATCCTGTATAAGCGCCTGCAGATCTCTTATCATTATGCCGATGGGTGGGGCATGGACCATCTCAACCTCTATTGTCATCTCGCCCTCAAGAAACATGCGGACTTGGCTGTCCTCGCTGACTATTGCATGAAGATCGGGGACATCTGCTGGCTGGTCTGAGAGGCAGCGCGTCAGGACCAAGAATCTTCCTTGACCTACTGGCCAGGCCGTACACTGGCCCCCATGGTATAATGCCTCTCCCATTCTTATCTCTTCCTTCTATAGGTGCGACCTTCTATGGTGTCAAGTGCTAATCAATTTTTTTTGTTTGTTTCTAAACATATCACCCTTCCAGCACCCAACTGGCATAGTACCGGAACCTTCTCCGGCTCGTGCAGAAACCCCCTCACTTTGAGGCGGTAGAACTGGCTCCCACCACGACTCCCCTGCCCAAGGCCAAGAAGAGGTCTTGGGAGAAGTCCCCTGTAAAGGCGGCGCTGGCTGCCGCTAAGGTAGCCAGGCAGCAGGAGGTGAAGCAGAGAAAGGCAGAGGCTGCTTCTGCTTCCACGACTGCCCCTCCTGTGCCCTCAATCCCGTCCTTCGAGGAATTTACTGGTACTCAGATCAAGCTGAGCCAGCCCACAAGTTAGGCTCTTTAGTCCTTGCAGCCCTTCAAGGCTTATTTGCATATCAAGGGAGAGAGCCTCATACGCGTATCTTTGTTTCAGCCGCCATGGAAGGGCCTGCCTCCATCTCCATCCCCGGCGTGGGCAAAGCTAGGGGCCCTGAGGCGGCGCCATCAGTCGGAGAGCCCTCACATGAACCACCCCTGCTATGGACGTCGGAGGGGGTACTCATCTTCATCGACTCGGTCAATTTTCTCTGTCTCCTGCGAGCCCACAGTGATGGGGGCATCATTTACCCCCTCCACATTTTTCGAAGCCCAGATAGATCGCCATCATGTACCATCATGCTCTCCAGTCCATCCCTGGAGCTTACGCACCTCCAGCTGCACCCTCTGGAACCACGGCTCTGCTCTACTCCTCTGGACCATCGCTCGACTCCCCCTACTGGGAACGAGTCCTCCTCCGTGGTGCCATAACACACCTGGCATCAAAATAATCACAATTCAAAAACTCGCGGGTCCTAAGCCAGTTGCCGACTGTACAGGACATTTATGGACCTTCTGGACCACTACAGTCATTCTAGATCCTTATACACCTTCACAACCTCGCTCTGATACCACCTGTAATGACTCAGGATCTGAGTACCGAAAAAGAACCGACACGTCTCGAACCTCGGTCCGCCTCCCACGAGCCCGAAGACTCAGAAGGGAAAAGGGATGGTGTGAGGGTGTGTAAGAAGGTAAAGTAACTGCAGAGATAGCACAATATACAACAAAATAATAATACAGAAATTAAATAAATAAACTACTACAAGGTCCAGTACATCTCATGTCCAAATAAAGTACAGTCATTTGAAAGAAAGTACAAGTACAAGGGAAAAGTACAAGTACATGGGGCATACCTCGGCTCTGGCAACTGGAACTAACCTTGGCTACTGGAACCGCGCTGGACGCCTGTTGCACCTCCTGAAATGCCGGCCTTGCCTGAAACATGGTGAAACACGCAGGGGATGAGCCTCCAAAACGAAGGCTCCGTAGGGATCCCTCGAACCCTATCTCGCATGGAAAAACCCAGTGCCACAGCAGTAAAACTACCCCTACAAAGTAGTAAAGCTACTCTAGCTAACAGGAGTACGGTAGAACCAACAAGCTAGAATAAATAAATGAAAAATCATCTATTCTAACAGTACCGTACTACTGAACCTCGGTCCGACAAAACTCAAGTCCACACCTACCGGTAGACAGGAGCACCTCCCACTAGAAGAACGACCGGATGCGTCTCCTGACGTCTTATACCGCGTCATAAGTGTCTAGGTACAGCGTCCCGGGCACCTTCTCGAAATAGTACGGAATGTGCACGAAATCATCAGTAGGTAACTCCACCACCATGTCACAGGACACTTCGGTCACCGAGTCCTCCACGCTCTGAGTAAAATCCTCCGAAATGAACGAATGAGAAGCACCCGAATCGAACAAAACACGAGCCGCAGAACCTAAAATCGAAAGAGTACCTTCCACCAACTGCAACGCCTCAACCTCTACTCTGGTCATATGGGTCACTCTACCTCGGGATCTCTGCCTCCCTACAGTAGCTGACCGAGACAACTGAGGAAACTGCTTCTATCACTGGTACTGCGATGGCTGTGCTGGCACTTGCTGGGGCTGGAACTGCTGCTGCTGAAACCCGAACGGTTGACTCGGCCTCTGCGGACAGTTACGTGCCATGTGCCCTGGTTGGTCGCACCTAAAGTAAACCACGGGTGATGAACACGGCCTGCCTGGATGAGAGCCACCACACCTGGGACACCTATCCTGAGCACCACTCACTGAACTCTGACGCTGCAAAGTCGCTGGCTGCTGAACACTGCCTACCGACTCCTGCTGTGGTTGCCCCTTGCGGCCTCGACGCTTCTCGCCAAAGCCCGCATCCTTGAGCAGCTTCTTGAGCCTCAAGCTAAAAGACGACGGCTCTGGCACGGGGGGAAAGTACCCTGCTACTAAACCTCCATCGACTGACCAAAATCTGCCCGAACCTGACCAGCACTGCCTTGCCCTCGAACCTTCTACAGATCTCTCTCCAACAATGATGCTGCCATGCACAACGCATCCAAAGTGGTCAAACCTGATGCAAGAAGATGGAGCCTCAGCTCGACCCTCAGACCACTAACAAACTGATCAGTCTTCACTTCCTCATCTGCCACGATATGCGACGCATAACGGCCCAACTCGACGAACCTGGCATGGTACTGCATCACTGACATGTCACCCTGGGTCAACTCCATTGGCTGATGGGGGTCATCCATCACTATTGGGTGCTGTTGGACCAGGCCAGGATCAGGTACGCTGTGACTACCGCCTTGTACGCGTACCCTTGCTACACCCGGCTACTATAGGGGCTACTAGAGCACTTCAATCGCCATTGGAACACAGTGGCCACAGTAGAGGGAAAGACTTCGCTGGACTTGTGGTCTCTGTTCAGGATCTCCGGGTTGCCAGTCAGCGGCGAAGGATACGAGGAGATAGTGCTTGATGACCTTCATCGTAGCCACAGTGATGGGCAAGGGAGGTACCGAGTGCCATTCAACTATCGGTATCTGATGAAGACTTGGAGGGACTTGGCCCTGGCAGGGAGAGAGAGGGTGGCACAGACTCCGAGAGTGCCACTAAATGTATGGGTCTGTCATTTCTACAACGTGCCATTTTACTTTTATAAGGAGTTCGCCAGAGACCAGACTCCCTGGGAGGAGTATACAGAGGTGGAGCTACACTTCAGGACCTAAAGTCGGTACGTCTATGCTCCACAGGAAGGGTGGAACCCCCACGGCTTGCCGGACGTGACAAACCTTGCCACCTACTTGGCATACTGGTTAGCGACGTTCGTGGTTCCACATGGGGAGGATGGTCTGCTGAGGGTTGAGCTGCTTTGGCTGGCCTATCTGTTAGCTGAGGGGAGAGAATTGTCCTTGGCTCCTGCTGCACTAGCCAACATCTACCAAGGACTGGGAGTTCTGGCGGTGCACCTGACACCAAGAGAGAGGAGCATACTCCTGTCGACCCACTAACTCACCGTGTGGGCTGGAATGCTATTTCCGGGACTGGTGACGCGAGGGATAGTGATGAACCTGATGGCACTGCTTTTATTCAGCTTCCCAGGACAGCCTGACGGGGATGCAGAGACCCAGCTAGAGGCGGCTAGGAGAGCCCTTTGCTACTTGGCCACCCGGGGCGAGGAGGGGCTACCATTTGATAGTGCCACGTGGGACTCCAGCCTTTTTCTGGGGCCTTCAGGTGGAGGGGCGACCAGTGCGCACCCTGTTCAGGAGGTGGCAGACGTTGGGCTGCGGACGGAGTTGATACGGAGTACCTGATTAGTGGTGCTGACGTTACACAGGTCAGTGATGAGTTCCTTAGAGCCGTACTATCCACACCGGTTCGTAAGGAACTTCGGGTACGACCACGGGATCCCACCGAACTGGGAGTTCCCTTTGGCAGGCAGGCAGTACTGGGGTAGGGGCACCCACCTACTTGCGACGGCATGGTGGGACTTCTACAATCGCCGAGTGCCGGAGCAGCTCCCGATGTCAGGACAAGGATGTCGAGGGAGGTTCGATGTTCACTATGCCAGGTGGTGGTTCAAGCATAGTCATATGTACCATCAAAAGGCTTCCGTGATCTGGAAAGCGGAGGAGAGCCGCTTGCTGAGGGAGGACTTGCCTCTGATTTTGCTAGACGATGGGTACCTGAGGACTCACCCTGCTCAGATCTGTCGAGAGATCGAGCGGGTTATTGAGCGGTGGCCCCGGGGCAACTGGGGTTCGACTTTGGGAGTCGGAGCAGTGGTGGGTCACTGAAGCCCCTGAGACATGCTTCGACGAGGGCAGCGGCGATAGGAGGGAAGGGGTCCCGACTGAGGGCACCTAAGGCCTAGTGGGCCCAGTTTTTGGCTGATTGCGGCTTTCAGAGCTAGGGTTCACTGGGTCGGGAGCTCCCGCACGGGAGGTTTGTCAACTCAGTGATCGACGACTAGTGGCGACACATTCCTCACGCAATCGGGTCTGCCGGGCCCGTGGAGTTCTCATCCGAGATTAAGTGCGCCCGCACTCTATGGGACATCCAAGAGGCCGTGAAGATGGCGGACCGGGCGCTGGCACTGAAGCCAGAGCAATTGGTACTCTTGCCACCGACCCCCTTCAGGGCTCCATGTATGGCGGTCTGTTGACTGATGGTTTTAGCTGGGTATGGCGGTTGATATAACGCGCCTCACCCTATGCGTTTTGTGGCTATGACGGATGGGATCTGGTCAGTTATGTGCCCTTGGTCTGTAGTTATGTATTTTTGAGTCTGTTGGGTATAACGCACCCGCCCTTGTGCATTATATAGTATAACGCACCTAATGTGATCCGTTATACTTCGTTTTGTTAGTATGTTGGTCTGTTGGGCATAACGCACGTGTTCTGGTGCGTTATGTCGATATAACGCCCTTAGCTTGGTGCGTTATATCATCTGTATGTGATTTCTGGTCTGGTTGGCATAACACCCCTCCTGTGGTGCGTTATGTGGATATAACGCCCCTACACTGGTGCGTTATAGTCCTGCTTGCCGTATTGACCATTTGCTTATGCCGTGTTGTGTGTCAGTCCGTCTTAGGTCCTTATTTAGGGCCGTGTCTGTCTGTCGGTGGTTGTCTGGATTGGTCGGTTTAGGTGACTGGCTGTGGTCTTTTTCTAGACTACGACAGTACCCTAACGACTCAATCTAGAAATTGCCATTGTCATTGTCTGTGGTCGCGTAGCGGCTATCTCTTGACGGTTGGGTTTCCCCTAGCAGTTGACTGACAGGTTGCTCTGCCCAGAGTGTCTTCATCGTCCACCGTTCGTGTTCCTGTCGGTTCTGTTTGTTTGTGCTGCTGTGGCGGTGGATGTGTTGGTGTGTCGGTGTCGTGTCTAGTTCCGGTCAACCCGGGGTTACCTAGTAGTTGACAGGAAGCCTTGTTGTGTCTCGACAGCTTTGTCCAATTCGAGACATTAGTTCTGGATATCTCGAGGTACCGTTCTACCTCAATTTATGTGTCCAGGTGTGCTGAGGGTTCTTGGTGTCCCCTCCGGTCTCCGTGTTTTGGTTCTCGAGGTGCGTTATTTTCCCTGGCTTAGGATTAGACCGATTGGCGTCTTTGTTCCACTGTGTACGACGATCCTAACTCAGAGTCGTAGAACTCAGGGACCGTTGTAGTTGTAGGTCTAGTTGCCTTGCCCTGAGGTTGTCGGCAGTCTCCTGTGCTGCCTTCGGTGGCTCGAAGTGCGTGTTGCAGGGCGTTTCGGCCTGTTTGTACTCTGGCACTTGTATTTCAAAGTCTTCGGATTTTGTGGCTCCTCTTTGGTTGGTGCCTTATGGCACGCTTTGGCGTGACGGCTCTTATAGCGGGACACTTTTCCCGAGACATAATTTTTAAGCTAGTTTCATGGGCTCCCGACCTTATCGTAGCATCTGTGGGGGAGAATACTAGATAGAGGCCTGGCTTAATGGTCTACGGCCAGTGTGTGCACACAGGGTCAGGGGCTTTGGACTTACGTCGACAGGCGTGACCCTGACTGGTCCTTGTAGTGGTGGTTTCCACGTGGGTCTGTGACTCGGCCTTAGCTGTGGTAGACCACGTTTGGCTGGTAATCGACGCACTTGTGGAGCAAGTTGTGGTGCAGTGTAAGACGTCAGTGAACGCAGCTGACTGCTCCTCTTTCGAGTCATGTGTTGTGTGACTCTCAACGTTTCTCGTGCGTCGTGACCTTCCGGGTTAGCCCTTTTGTGACTGCACTCAAGGTTGGTGTCCTGTCGCATGCGTGACGTTCTTGTCATGCGTATGATAGTGTGCGCGGCGTCCTTGTCATGTTGTCTGTCGTCCGTGTCGGTCGTCCGTCTAGCCTTTCCCTAGGTTTCTCTTATCTGTTTTGCAGGTTCCTTGTGTCGGCAATTCGGCAACTCCTGACTCTATCAGCTCCCCTCCTGTTCTTGCTTGGAATAGTTTGGGGTACCGAGGTTAGTTCAGTAGCCGTCATCTAGTATGGCTTCTTCCTTCCCCTCTTCCTTAGCTTGTTCCCTACTCCTGCTTCCTGTTCTGTTTCCTTTACAGCTTTGTAGTTTAACCCTTCAGGAACAAGAGAGTGTATGCACTGGTTGCCAAATTTCATATTGATTGGAGGATGTCTTCGGTTTATAACCCTCAGGCCAATGGATTGGCTGAGGCCTTCAACAAGACCCTCTGCAAACTACTGGCCAAGATAATAAATGGTCGCAAGCGAGATTGGGGAGAGAAGGTCCACGCAGCTCTTTGGGCCTATCGGACCATTTATAAAACCCCCAATGGGTGCTCCCCATTCTCCTTGGTTTACGGGGCCGAAGCAGTTGTCCCTGTAGAAATTGAACTGGCATTGTATCGGGTGGCAGTTCATGCTGCGTTACCCGGCCAAGATCAATCCGAGGTTGAAAGGAAACTTGAGAAGTTATCCTGTCTGGAGGATAAGAGACTCCAAGCTTACAAACATTTACAAGTCTATCAAGCCCGTATGACGCGTGCCCACGACAAACTAGTCAAGCACAGAGCGTTCAAGAAGGGTGACTTGATCATGCTCAAGAAAAGAGAGGTACTAGCTAGAAGGCCTAGCGGTAAGCTGCAACCAAATTGGCGCGGGCCTTACGTCATCCAGAAGGTTTCTGAAGGGGGAGCCTACACGGTCGTCGACCACAAAGGCAACAGTCCGTTCCCGCCTCTCAATGGGAAGCATATGAAGCTCTATCATGTGCCACCGCAGAAGTTTCTACAGCAGTCCTCACAGGATGTACTGAGTCAGTGATCTCACCCTATGATGACAGATGGTAATATCCAGTCCCACTAGGGCGTTGTGACCGCCATATTAGTATGGTCGCATTTTCGTCCCACTGGGGTCACCAACTTTGGGAGCCTCATGAGCTGATTCACACGGCCCATTTGAGTTCCCAACGCCAACTTCTCTTAGCTGTCCCTCCCAAAGCTGACTCATATGTCCTTCGGCATGTCAGCTCCACTCATATTATTTTTCGGGTTATCCCATCCTGCACTATCATATTATTTGGGTCAAAGTTTCTTACAATTTGTCCCACCGGGTTTGGCCTCAGTATGCCCTCTCGGGCTGCCAACCTACCACGCCCTTCGGCTCATTCTACCATCTAGGGATTGGCCTCAGTATGCCCTCTCGGGCTGCCAACCTATCAAGCCTGTCGAATCATTCTACCTTCTAGAGATTGGCCTCAGTATGCCCTCTCGAGCTGCCAACCCATCATGCCTCTTCTAGGGATTGGCCTCAGTATAACCTCTCGGACTGCCAACCCATCATGCCTTTCCACTCTTTTTATCTTCTAAGGATTGGTCCCAGTATGCCTTCTCGAGCTGCCAACCCACCTCGCCCTTCGACTTGTTTTATCTTCTAGGGATTGGTCCCAGTTTGCCCTCTCGGGCTGCCAGCCCACTTCGCCTTTCGGCTCATTTTACCTTCTTGGAATTAGCCTCAATATGCCCTCTCAGGCTGCCAACTCATCTCGCCTTTCGACTTATTCTACCTTCTAGGGATTGGCCTTAGTATGCCCTCTCGGGCTGCCAACGCCGACCCATCACCCGCCTCTCGCCTATCAAATCCATTCTTACACCCTACCGGGCTTGGCCTGAGTATACCCTCGCAAGCTGCCAACCCATTTCACCTACCAATTTCCAAGTTTTAACTCGCATGTCCCTTTCAGACCGTCGAACCTACTTGTTTGTTGTCCCAACCGAACTTGGCCTATGCATACCTTCCTTGGGTTGCCAGCCCATTCGACCTATCGATTTTTGGATTTGACTAAATACGTCCTACTAGGGCCATCAAATCCACCCACTTGTCCCACCGGTGCAGCACACGTCCCTCCGGGAATGCCACACTCCCTCAGCCTTTTGGCACCATAGGTACAAAAAAAAAAGGTTAAAAATATTGATACCCCAACAGACTTGGTTGTTTCCATTAGGAAAGCAATCAAGGGTAAAAAGACTTGAAAATTTTCTCTCGAGACACAGACAAGGTCACCTGTCAACCCCTGGTCTCACCGGGTTGACCGAAACCCGACACGACACATACACACAGACACCCGCAGATACACACACTGCATGCACAAGCACTCTTGGCCGTCCCATCATGGTCACTACCCTCATAGGATGTCAACAGACACCCACAGGTCACAGGCAAACCACGAGATCATGCCAAGATAAGTAGAAATCGGAGCGGTGGACAACAACTACACTCTAGGCAGAGCAAACTATCACTCACTCGCTAGGCGAACCCAGTAGTCAAGGAACAGCCGCTACGAATCCAGAGACAACGGCACTGGTAGTTCTAGATTGAGTTGTTAGGGTACTGTCATAGTCAAGGAAAAGACCACACCCAGTCACCTAAATCGATCGATCTAGAAACCACCGACACACAGACACCACCCTAAAAGATAAACCTAAGACAGACCAACACACGAACAGACATAGAACGGGACAATGGCCATCACGGCCACAACAGGATGGTAACGCACCTCTGTAGGGGCGTTACACTACTATAACGCACCAGCTCAGGGGCGTTAGGGCAGGCAGACCTAAAATCCAATACAGACCATGTAACGTACCAAGACAGGCGTGCCACATTAGCATAACGCACCAGGACATCGGCATTATGGCCAACGAACCAAAACTTAAATGAAAGGGCATGTAACGGACCTATATAGGTGCGTTACATGAGCTTAATGCACCAGGACAGGGGTGTTAAAGCCAACAGACCCAAAACACTAACACGGACAAGAGACATATAATAGACCAGGCTCAGTCTACCACAGCGACATGGCGCATAGGGGTAGGTGCGTCACACCAACCACCATAGCCAGACAAACGCTAGTCAAGCACAACATGATGAACCCACACAGGTGCGTTACCTAACCATAACACATAGGGAGAGATCCGTTACAGTGAACTGACTGACACTTTCTTCGAGGCAAACACGATCATCAAGGGTCTGACACAGTAGTAAGCCTCGAAAACCATAGCACGTAACACACCGAGCCAGGCGCGTTACAGGAATGTGAGCATCCTGTACTGGTCCATCACACCAAGGGCGTAACGCACCACCATAGGCGCGTCACAGTCATGTGACGGTCTAGTACTGGTCCGTCATACGACCCCTACCTTGAAGAATGTGAAACGACCACGGTTGTGGTGGTCTATCGGGGGACTGTCACACAGTGTGACGGTTACTGGAGTGACTGTTGCACCAATTTGGCAAGCAAAAGAGGGGAACAGTCGAATCGGCCCGTTCCACACCCCATTCACGCTGAAGTGCAGGGGAAACAATGCCACGCAACGAAAATCAACCCCTGGAGGCCAAAAAAACCACATGCATCCACTAAAATGTGAGATCGGGGCGATTCCAACGAATCGACCCTAAATGAGTCACCGGGGTTCCTGGAGTCCTACGAGCCCCAAATGACAACCGATCGACACGAAATTGGTGGGGTTGAGATCCTGACATCCCAGCGGTCAATTTGACACTAACTACATCGAGAATGGTTATCATTTTTCGACGAACCCTACAAATCCCAAAAATATCGATTTTCACTAAACTGGCCCGATCTCCCCCGATCGAGCAACATTCTACGTAAAATTGCAGGAAAAACGTAGAGGACGAAGTGGTGATCCATCTCCCTACCTCCACCGATGAAACCCAGCGCCGAAAACCACCGCACAAACCGTACCATCGGCTTTGAATCCACCGTTTGGGATCGCGCCACAACCGCACTGATTCTCGCTCCACCACGCATCTCAGCAACCTCCCGGCGTCGTCACCTTGCCCACGATCCCCTCCATCTGCAACCGGAGGCGAAGAGGTGAGAGAACGAGAGAGAACGGGAGTGAAAGAGAGAGAGAGCACGAATGAGAATGAGAGAGGGTGGGGGGGTGACGGTCTTGACCCGAGTCTTGTGACTCAAGGACCGTTGAGTTTAATAGGTCTAGTGGGCTATCCAGAGTCAAGTGGTCCCGAGCCACTTCTTCCATCGTGTTACTCGCGATGGGTGCGTGCGTGGTTTTCTGTGTTCACGTCTGTGAGCCCCCACTAGTCGTAGCTTCCATAGCACGCGTGTGCTAGCCCACCGGGAGTGGTGGTGTGGCGTACCCGAGAGAGACGGTGAGTAGGCTGATTACCATAGGGCTCCCGTGCACAGTCGAGTTCGGGCTCGGGGGGAATTTTCAGCTAGAGGATAGGCCTAGGGCGTATGGTATGATTGTGCACACGAGGCTGAGGGTGTCAGACCCGCGCTGACGAGCGCGACCTCAACTAGTCCTTATTTTATGGTACTTCTGGTTACTGAGTGTGTCTGAGTCTCACGCCCGGGACGTTGTAACTAGACACTTGTGACGCGGTGTAAGACGTCAGGAGACGCATCCGGTCTGTTCTTCTGGTGGGCGGTACTCCTGTCATGTGACGTGAGTTTGTCGTGACTCAAGGTTCTGTCCCTCATCAGCGAGACGAGGTCTTGTGTGTTATTTTCGAGAGCGTTCCCGTAGCTGAGGTCTAGGGTTTCCGATGAGCGTCACCGAAGGTTTTTCCTAGACGGCGTGGAATTCATGATAGCGAGGTCGTGATTGTGTTTCCGGACTGTGTAGTTTCGACTTGGGCCATGCTATGAGGGCAGGTTTTCGCGACTGAGGCATCATGGCATTTTCCTAGTAGCGTGACTAGGACGGTTCGTGTATGGTTATTCCCCGACCATGGGATCAGGATGTCGGGTGCGTGACTTGGTTGTTCCCCCGATGGGAGACTGGGTCGTGTTTTCTGGTACAGTAGGAGTAGCTGTAGAGCCGAGGTTTTTTCGACCACCGTAGTTACTTTCCTACTTTCGTAGTTATTACTTTTCATGTCGCCGTTGTTTCTCAGTTGGGGCTCCATGGGATCCCTACTGAGTCAGTGATAGGAGGCTCACCCCTGGTTTTCAGGTGCGGCGGTTCTTCCTCGAGGTTCGAGGGCGTTGCGTGGAGGTTCTTAGTTGCCAGTTCGCCGGGCCGAGTGTTCACTTGGCATGTGGTACGTTCTCTGCCTTAGACTGTACTTTCTGTTGGACTGGACTCTATTATAGTTAGTTGTTTATTTTTGTTAATTGTTGAATTGTCCTGCTTTACTTCCTATTTCTATGTACATCACACCTATCCTTTTAGCCCTTCCGAGCCCTCCGGCTCGTGGGCAGCGGGCCAAGATTCGAATGGTATCGGGTCATTCCCAGTATCCGGATCTTGGGTCGTTACAGTTGGTATCAGAACTGTGGTTGTGGAAGTACACGAGAATTCGAGATATTGCAGTGATCAGAGTCCATAAGGTTCAGTACAGTCGTCAGCTGGCATAGGGTTTCGTGCTTGTTTTCCACTTGGTTTCCCGTGTAAAAGCCTGTATGCGTTGAGTTGACGCTGTGAAGGTGGTTGTTGTAGTCGTCGGAGTGTCGACGTGGGGTTTAAGGATCGAGGTCGAGAGCTTCCTCCCCTTGAGATGGTGGCCCCGGTTGTGCTGCGTTGGGCAGAGATTGCCGGCAAGTGCGTTGCTGCGGTGCTGCGTTTGAGGGATCTGCAGCGAGATCAGGTAGCTGGTGAGGATTGTCCGTGGTTAAGTGGCCGTGAGTATGCTCTGAGGGAGTTATTATCGAGTTGGCCACCCCAGCTTGAGGTTCATCTAGCCCCTGAGGTGTTGAGATCGTGGTTCGAGGTGGCAGAGCGAACGCTCTGGTCGAGAGATGTGCCCGGATGAGCGTTGGCAAGCGTCTGTTATGGTTCGTGTTGCGACTCTTGGCGTGGTGGTTCGCGCGGTGGCAGCTCGAGAATGGGTTGGTGTTAACACGGCAATCCGAGAACTCGGGGACATTACAGTCCTCCCCCTAGAGAAATTTCGTCCTCAAAATTTCGGACAATGCACAAAACTCACTGGGAAGAACTCACCCAACGGGAAGGATCTCGCAATCACCGCACGATCACCTTCTCAGCACACATCATTCTCTGAGGAATACTGCTAGACTAAAACAATCAAGAAAGCCATCTCACACGATCACGACAAATCATGTCGAACCCCAGACTGATCGGGATACCCAAATTGGCAAGTCTGGCATCACCTCAGCTTCCTTGAAACTCTCAAGGGGACAAACAATGTCCAAAACACTCCGCACGCGGAGGAAGTACACAATCCTCACAGGGAAATCATGCTTACCCACCTCTTCGGGACATCAGCCTCTCTAGCCACTGGACACCGAGTTCTCCTTACGAGGAGCATGATCACACTTTATTTCCGAGTGGCGATCTCATCACAAATCTCAATTGGCTACTCTTCTGTCGATTCCTCATAGCCAACGACCTACGATCCAAAGCCAAACACCTCAAGGCTCGCCGGTCACATCTGTCTCGAACCAATGCCTCACCGGTCATCACTAACACCCTTGGAACACATCACAATCAATCGCCTGGAACTTCACAGTCCAAAATTTACCACTCACAATGGCCAACTCATCGGGGCACATCGACTGTAGAAATCCATCTGCCAGCCGCCAACCATAGATCGCTTGACACCATCTTGGTCCTCCCTGGCCAACCGGCCAATTCCAGCTTCTCGAGAGGAGAGAAAACAACGAGGTTACTCACGCGAACCTCAAACTCCTCAATCACACTAATCCTGGGCACGCCGCCTCAACTCCTTTCTAATGGCGGGGCCCCATCTCGCATCACACTTCGGGGGATTCTTTCGTTAAGAAGGCAACTGTCTCATATCACAACTGTCTAACCCTCACTTATCAATTCCACAGTTCCACCTGAACTGCTCACCGACCACAACCAACAACCAACACCCAGCGCCCACACTCACAATCCCCTTACACAACTCCTTCCTAGCCAAGAGGCATGACAGTCCTGCTAGTAGCACCACAAGAAGCACCGAGTTCCAAACTCTCTCGAGTCTTGTCATAGCTAAGCTCTCCATTCACAGTCATCACATTACTTAACCGGTCGCGAATATTAGGCCCACCGAACAACCAACGCACTAGACCATTTATCCTCTGGGTGCTAAAGTAGGGTCTCCTCTCAACACCCATGGTTGGCAGTATCGCCCGAAATCGATACGTTTCGGCCGAAACGTATCGGTTTCCTGTTTCGGTCTGAAATCGGATAGGTTCACAATTTTTTTGAGTTTTTTGAATGGTTTCAACCGGTTTCGGCCTAAACTGAAACCGATACTGAAACGGGTACGTATAGATTTCGGTGCTGGCCGAAATCGGTACCAAAACGGATACTGCCATCATTGTCAATACTAACATCTCTTATTTCTCGGATCTACCCTTGGAACATTCACACCGACCGAGGTCGGGCAATTCGCCAGCTCAACTTTGAGCAACGCGCACATGCGCCTTATAACCGGCCCAAACGGCCATGACCTGCCCCAATACCAATGGCCAAGTGACTCCAGTCTGAGTCACGTGACACAAGTCACGGAAAGAATTGGTGCAATAATTATCCTTATCTGACAATTCTCACTGCTGAGCTTCCCAATTCTCAATTCTGCTAATGTCACTTAGCATGGTACTGTCGCCGACACACGGCAACCAAGGCCACTCACATGGCCAACACAACTCTTCATCCAAAGTTAACTCCCCATGCTTGACTATAGAATCTCCAGGATTCGCTTACCAATGAAACATATGCCATTCGTTACCACTCATCTGATCTTGGAGCCTGTGGGTCATGGACTTACCACGCTTCCGCTGCGCAACTCTGCACCAACCATACTAATCTCAATTGAAGCCATAAGGTCGGAAGGAAAAAATAAAGGGATTAAGGGAACCGAAGAGGGACCGATAACATCCGAGCCTGGCGGCGATTTACTAACGGTCTTCCTCAAAGGTGACCTGACCCTAGGAGTCAAGATTGGAGCTGACCTACCATCTGATGTTCAAGAGCAATATAAAAAGTTCCTTGTCGAGTATATCCAATTCTTCTCATGGTCTGATGATCAACTTCCCGGGATCCCTGGGGAGATAGTGATGCACAAACTTAACCTCGATCCCACGGTGAAGCCTGTCCAACAGCACAGGAGAAAGCATGCCTCGGAGAAGGAGACGGTCATCAAAGAGCAAATCATCAAGGGGAGAGAGACTGGCCTTTTTCATCCGATCCTTTACCCGATATGGCTCGCCAATGTCGTCCTAGTGCCGAAGGCTTTGGGGAAATGACGAATGTGCGTGGACTTCACCGACCTTAACAAGGCCACCCCCAAGGACTGCTACCCACTACCGAGCATCGACCAACTTGTCGACTCGACTTTCGGCAACGAGTTACTCAGTTTCCTAGACCCCTACTCTGGAAACCACCAGATCAGGATGGACCTAGAGGATGTTGAAAAGACCACCTTCATCACCAACTTTGGCTTACACTGCTACACCCGAATGCCCTTCGGGTTGAAGAATGCTGGGGCAACATATCAAAGGCTAATTAATCACATCTTTGAGGGACAACTTGGTTGGAACATCGAGGCCTACATCGATGACATGCTCATCAAAATGCCAAAGGTCGAGGATCACTTCACCGACCTAGCCGAGACCTTCAGCACCCTCTTGAAGTACAACCTGAAGCTCAACCCCGCCAAATGCACCTTCAGAGTCAGGTCTGGGAAATTCCTAGGTTTCCTGGTAACTCAGCGCAGGATCGAGGCCAACCCCGATAAGGTTCAGGCCATCCTGAACATGCGGCCACCCACCTACATTAAGGATGCCCAGCGCCTTACGGGGCGCATCGCTGTGGTAAATCGTTTCCTGTCCTAGGCGGCCGAATGATGCCTGCCCTTCTTCAAATTATTAAGGGAGCCCAAAATGACATCTACTACATTTGACTGGGATGAGAAATGTCAGAAGGCATTTAAAGAACTCAAGGGATTCCTAGCCTCATCCCTGGTATTATCAAAATCAGTATCGGGCAAAGCATTACACCTTTATCTCTCAACGACTCCTTCTACAGTAAGCTTGGTCTTAGTCTGAGATGATGCAGAAGTCGAGAGGTTGGTCTACTACACCAGCAAGGTGCTCAACAAGGTCGAAAGAAGGTACCCTGCAACCGAGAAACTCGTGCTAGCATTAGTAACGTCGGCCAAGCACCTCCGGCCTTATTTCCAAGGGCACTCCATCGTCATGTTAACCGACGAACCCCTGAAGAAGATCCTCTCTCACCCCGAAGCCTCGAGGTGTCTCGTCAAGTGGGCCATCATTCTTGGGGCCTACGATATCTCTTACCGCCCCCGCTCGGCCATCAAGGGACAAGCCCTCGCTGATTTCATCGCAGAGAGCACCATCCCGACCGAGGAAACCCTTCCATGCATGCACGGGCCCATTTGGAAAGTGTTCATCGATGGGTCATCCAACTCGGCCGGAAGTAGCATCGGAGTCCTCCCCAAATTCCCCGAAGTGGTAGAGCTACAGTATGCTTTGAAGTTCAACTTCCCGGCATCCAATAATGTCTCTGAGTATGAGGCCCTCATCTCGGGAGCCCAGATGGCACGGCAACTAGGGACCGAGTGATTCAGGATCCACACTGACTCCCAATTAATCGCCAGCTAGGTCAACAGTGACTATGAAGCTTGAGAAGTGCCAATGATCAAGTACCTCCAGGTGGTCAGAGGGCGGGCCCAACTATTCGAGAGTTTTGAGGTAGTCCGAATAGCTCGGATTTATTACTTGTGAGAGACTTTTCATGCCGACTATTCACGTTTGTCGAGAATCCTTCCGCTGTATTAAAAGCTCAAGGCGTGACAAAAATACGGGCTCCGGAGATGCTTTTTGGATAAAGGGATTTTTTATTCCTTTTCTTTCATTGGCCAACGTGGCAGGGATGAGAATGTTCCTTTTGATTGAGTATCCTCGAATCTCGTGCCCATCGTATGCTCCTTGGGTCCACGTGCCAACTTTTTACCATTCTTGGGAACACGTGCCCATCCTTAGTTGACTTGGGATCACGTGCCACTACTTCGTTCGAGCTTACGTGCATGAGTTATCACACTGTCCCTTGAGTGTAGTTGCGGCCATTGTGCTGCTCGCTGAAATGCCAACCTCAGTGGCTTGAGGTCCTTTGCTCCTTCAACTTGTACCTCTTTTGCTACTGCCTAGTGTTCACTCAGGCATTTCATCAACCACCTTATTATCATAATCAGATGCAAGCTTAGTAAACATCATTCAAATCAGAGGTGTATAAATTGATGTATATGCATTGACCTATGTAAAACATAGGTAGACTTTATATGCATGAAGATGATGAATGGAGATAATAACTAGTGAAGATGCCCTGACCTTAATGATGCACAGACAGATCTGACATGAAAGGTGCATAGACTTTATAGAGTAATAAGCAAACATGCACGGACCTTATAGAGCATGACTTCTACATGTGCGTAGACCTTGGATTCCAAATGTGCATAGACCCAAAACATGCATAGACCTATATACACAGACTTAAAACATGCTCAGACCTATATGTGCACAGACTTAAAACATGCCTCGACCACAACTGCAGTTGCTAGGTCACTAACGTCAACTTGTGCAAAAGATGCACCGACTTTATATATGACGAATGCAAAATATGCATCGACCTTATATTTGACCAATGCAAATGTGCATCGACCTTATATATGACCAATATAAATGTGCATCGAACTTATATATAACCAATGCAAATGTGCATTGACCTTATATATGACGAACACAAATGTGCATCGACCGTGTATATGACCAATGCAAATGTGCATAGACCTTATATGCATTCTATAAAATATGCACTAACCTTGTATGCATTGTATAAAATGTGCACCGACCTTGAGTTGCTAACTAACAAAATGGTGCCCCAAAATAATTTTGCTGCACGCCATACACGAGCTCCCACATGAACGCATAACCACCCCTCCCTCCTTCCCGGATGCGGACGAATCCATCTCTTCCTACCACTCCACCTCCTCTCACATCCCTTGCCCCCTCCCGCCGCGGACTCTTCTGAGCATCTTCTCCCTCCACCTCTCTGCCTACTCATGACCTTCGGTGTGCCCTCTCCTGCGTGCTCCATAGTCGAGCTCCCGCGCGAATGTAACCACCCCTCCCTCCTTCTCAGACGCGGACTCCTCGATCCATCTCTTCTCCTCCACCACTCCACCTCGCGCGTCCCACCTCCCTGCATCCTCCCGCCACAGACTATTCCTCATCTTCTCCCTCCACCTCTCCACCTTCGGTGTGTATTATCCTCTACCCCTCTGCATCATCGCCTCCCTGCCCCCCTTCTCCCCCGCCCACTTCTCCCCCCTCACTATTCCTCAACAGTTGTAGGAGGTCCGCTACGTATAGTTGCCCAACTCCGTAGGGCATAGTTGCAACTAGCGCCGGGGGATGCTCCCCGACCACCGCCATCGTGCCTTGCTCTACTGCTATGCTGCAAGGTTGCACGTCATCACCCCAACACCAGCACTGACTCCTAACCTGTCGGCACCGAATCATACTCATCTATGAGACTGTGAAGGTATGTGAGATAGATGCCTCTCTCTCTCTCCCCCCCTCCCTCCTCATTTGTGACTTGTTTCTAGTTGCTGTGGTTAATGATTCCTCCTTTAGTAATTGCAAGTGAGGCAAAGAATGGAAAGTCTTAGCACTCCAGCAACACTAATAATCAAAATGGGCACTTTATAGTGATGAGGACATACCAGTCTCTACCAACAACTCCTCCTCAACCACGGTTGTGTCGACCCCAGTCGTGGGCTCCATGGAAGGAGAGATAGCTGAAAGAAGACACCAACATATAAAATGGTGATCGATACCACAGAGGAAAGGAGTGTCACCGAATGGATGGCATAAGTTCCTAACTCGACAACAACATACCTAGAGCCCCTGGCTCAATGGAGGCCGCGGCGGAGTCAACAGTGCCCCACTCCTCTAAGGGCACCTGAGACGAGCCTGCCGCCATGTCAACTCTGGTGGGCTGAAGAGAAGGTCTCCCCTCCGGATGATCGTCAACTATTCAAGGCACAGACTCCACACAACATTAATATGCAGCAAGATATGGCGGAGAGAATGTACAAAGTATTTTTGTGCATACCTGAGGCTGGCACCTCACCGGACTCCACAACATCGGCAGTACCTGCCAATAGCCCCATGGCTAGGGAGGCGGCTCCCCCATCAGGGATTTCGACCCCGGCAATCGGAGCCCCCACATCCTCGTCGTAAGCTGGCAAATCAACAGAGGACCCTGTTTCCATGAGCCAGGAGAGCTCATCCAGGGAGGAAGTCGTTTGTGCGACTATATAATAAGCAACAAAAGAGGTCAGAGGGGTTCATAACTCCATGCGTGAAGAAAATCTGACCCTGAATTACTTGGGCTCATCCTGATCTCTCCTTCCTCGGAAGAACTCGAAGAAGAGGAAGACGAACCCGCGCTGGAGGAGGTGCTAGTGGTCCCTACACCCGATGAAGTGTCAGAGCTTCTCCCACTAGAAGAACCTGACGGCGAAGAAGTCCCCTCACTGCCAGGAGACTTTCCCCCTCCTTCAACGACGGGGAGAGTATGCTGAGCTCTGGGAGTCTCTATAACAGACCATGCTATATTAGCTAAAGTACTTATTTGCTCTATTTGAAAGAGAGCTAAACAAGGGTTAAGGGTGGAAAGCTACTTACCCAAATCCTGAGCGACGGAGGTTCCGCCCGTGTCAAGAACGGGAGAATCGCCGGTCACGGGTGTATAGTCGTCGGCGAGAGGGTCCAACAACTCAATGTCCACACTAACATCAGGGACCGACTCATCCACCTCCAACCCCGCCTCTGTGAACGCATTCTCGGGGCGGGGAGAGAAGCTCGCAACAACCCGAGTCTCAGGAGGAGCTGCACCAAAAAAAGGGGGGGAAGAAATAGTCAGACTACAACGTTACATAGACAAATTGTAGTACTGATTTGAAATGAAACTCCCTCGCCCTTACTGGAAGTCTCCGACGGAGTAGGAGAAGTCTCCTCAAGACGCGGACGGGTAGTGGGCCGTGGATCACCCTCTTGGTCTTCAGCCCGAGGCCTCTTCTCACGAGCTTGAGCCTCTGAGCCACTATTATGCTCCGCAGATGAGAAAAGATTGCATGAAATCAGCATCTTCAATGGCAGAACAAAAAAAACAGAGTTGAGTAATTCAGCATATACGTGGCTCCCCGATGATCCTCCCAGGTTTCAGGATTATCTGCTCAGATTTCAAGTCAAGGGCCCGAGCAACCTTCTTGACGATGGCCAAGATAGCATTGGGGGTGGTAGCCACCTCCAAGTCTGAAATATACTCTATGGGGCCCACACAGCCCACAGCATTGATGATGTGGGCCCTCCAGTCAGTGAAAGTACTACCTGCGAACGCCCCTTCTGGAACAGCCTCAGATAGCTGTGACTTGGTCGTTAAACCACAAGAGGCCTTCAAATCCTCCCACCAGGAATATGACGCTGAAGGCTCAGGGGCTGCTCCCCGGCGAGCAGACCTAGAAGTGCAAGTTGTGGTAGGTATGCTCCTCAAGGGCTTCAAAGCCCCAGTGTACTGGCTCCTATCGACGGGAATGGAGAGTCCCTCCTCTCTCCAGCGGGCCTCTATCTCACGAATAGCTCTAGCAGCTCCAGAAAAGTGAGATCTGACAAACTCAGGAGCTAGCGACAAGGGAGGTAGGTCTTCCTTCTTCAAGCGTTGCTCCTCAGCAGCTCGGATGGTGCCAGCTTGCTGCCTGAGGAGGTTGTTGACCTTAAACCACTAGCGCACATAGTGTATATCAAAGAAACCTCTGCGTGTCTGCTCTGGAATAGGGTACTCCTCCTTCACGCCACGGAAGAGGAAGCTGTGCCACGAAGCCGCTACCAAGTGAATGTCTCGCTGTCGATACTACCGAAGTGCTAGGGGAAAATCTACATTCGGGGTATGGCCTGATCATACCCGAAGTTCCTGGCAAACCTGTGCGGATAATATGGCTCTGGAACTGCTGTGCTAGAACGACGGTAGACCAGAACCCCGGGCCGTATGCAGACGACCTAATCCGCCAATGCATGGGGGGAAGACAGGGCCCAGGAGGATAACCGGCAGACAACAGTGTCACCCTGCCGCTCCGAGTAAGGACGATACGAGCGAGAGCTGTGATCAAACTCCAGACTCTCATCCCTCCTAGTATGAAGGAAAGACAAAGTACGGCGGGCGCTAGCAAGCTGTAGAACTGCATCGTGGTCCGGGTGACCCGCAAAAGCAAAAATCAGTGGTGCAGCTGGATTGTCTACCGGCATCCTCTGTGATGGCTCTGGTAACAGCAAGCCGGCCCATGCACTCAGATAATAGGTGGGCATCAAGATATGCTTGTCTCTGGGCAATGAGTGGGAAGTC
Source organism: Amorphophallus titanum (assembly GCA_024336825.1). Lineage (NCBI taxonomy): Eukaryota > Viridiplantae > Streptophyta > Magnoliopsida > Alismatales > Araceae > Amorphophallus > Amorphophallus titanum. The sequence continues at coordinate 14,442,481 of JANBPO010002057.1, read as the reverse complement.
AAAGCTCCAAAGCAATGGTAGATATTCGCCAGCGCGGCCGAAGCAATAGCAACCCTATGTCCACAGGCCATCAGACAAGCCGGGTAGATCACCTCTGCCCGTAGAACTCCCTCCTCTCCATGAGGAATCACAAAGCTAGCCAGCTAATAGGCTAAGAAAGCTGCCAGGTACGTCAACAGCGGCAGTTCCCTCGAATTCCATCCCTGCGCTGGGGCGGGCAGGTGGCGAGGGTGCGAAGTAAATCGGAGCTCTACCTCTCGGCACTGCTCCCAAGTCATCCCTGAGGAAGCAAACTCCTCGTAAAAGCAGTAAGGGCAACTGTAAAAGTGTGTAACCCAAGCATTGAGGGTCACCCTCGGCGTCCGGGCAGCCCTCTCCTTGCCCACTAGGGCCAAGTCTCTCCAGGTCTTCATCAAGTACCTGAAGCAGTATGGTAGGAGGCATCGGCCTGCTCCGTCTGAAGCACTCAGATGCAGGTCATCCGGAGACAACTCCTCGTATGGCTGTCCGCAGACAGGGAGACCAGAAATCCTGTGGAAGGCCCACAGGTCCAGTGATGTCTCTCCCTCCGCAGTCATAAAAGTGTTCCAGCGCCTATTGAACCTCTCGGACAAGGCCTGAAGCAATCCTGCATGGCAAGGATACGAATACAAGGCTGCTGTCACCGCATGGCGTATCCCTGCCCTGTCAAATGCTGCTCTGTAAACTGTCAGCACACCCCACAGCCACTCCGTGGCACCACGACGGTAACAGTGGGAAGGAGTGACAGACCACCTCCCATACCAGCTGGGGGCCTTCTGTGCCAAAATCCGTGCCAGTAAACAGCCATGGTCATAATCATCGTACGCGAAAGCCGGGTCATAAGGAGTCAGAAACATCCCGTCGAGGGAGACGTCTACGGCTCTATGATGTCCGGCCAGATGCCAAACGACTGGCGAAGACAGCACCGCTCGGACGGTGAAACTATCAAACTCCCTGAAGAAACCCAGGTTCCTCTGGTCAGGGTACTGCTCCTGCTGCACAAAGTCCTCGGGGAAGCTCGGATAGGAGAAACTGCAAGTGCCACGCATGTTGTCCCTCCCAAGCAATATGGCCGGCTCAAGATGGCGCCTCTCTCCCGGCAGTCGGGAGTCGTCAGCCTCTACTCCAGGTGGCACAAAGCTCTGGATGAAAGACAGGAGATGACGATCCAGTGGGAAGTGTGACGGATAATCGCCCAAGCGGTCATAAACATAGCCTCCTTGTCTCCTCATGATCCGGGAGACATCCACAGTGCCCTCAACGGCAGCAGTCTCTCATGTCGGGTCCTCAGCGACCCAAGCAAACCCGCGGTCCACTGCATCGAAACTCTCTGAAGTGATGCCACGAGGAGGGAACGGTGGCATACGCCTATCCGTCCTCCGCACATAGTGGTTGTCGGAACCGCTGACCCTAGATCTCCGAGAGGTCTCTCTACTCCGGCTAGGGCGTGCCATGTCTGCAAGAGTTGCAAAGCCAACACCGGAAAGACAAAGATGAGTAATGAAGGTCAGTCGAAGGCTAAATCAGTCAAGGGACAACAATAAAATCATTAAGCAGTCCTACAAGACCCCTCGGGCTATCAGGGAACCCGGGGATAAGCAAAATTCATGGAAGACACGGACCACCCGCCCCCTGCCTCCGACGTTGACGGATGTCCCGTGGGGGGCATTTGTTGCACCCATGATTTGTTCCGGCAAAATAAAGGTCGCTTAGGCAAGTGGGCAGTGATTCTCATGGAGTTTGATATCTCCTATGTGCCGCAGAGAGCTGTCAAAGGCCAGGCTATCACAGACTTCTTTGCTGTGCACCCAGTACCTGAAGACTGTCCATTGGAGACAGAACTCGCTGAAGATGAGACCCTAGAAGCTGACCAAGTGTAGCCCACCTTGTGGCAGTTGTATTTTGATGGCGTGTCCAGAATTCATACTCTAGCAGCTAGAGCAACTAGAGTCAGAGCCAGGGCAGGCATAGTCCTGAAATCCCCTGAAGGGGAGGTCATATACATCTCTTGTTCAATCAATAAGCCTTGCACAAACAACGAAAAATAATATGATGCCCTGATTATCGGGTTGCAAATTACTCTGTCCATGGAAATTCGAATGCTTGAGGTGTTCAGGGACTCCATGCTAGTTGTAAAATAATTGAAAGGAGAGTTTAATGTATGGAAGCAGGAACTCCTCCCTTACCACCAATTGGCACTGTGCCTGATGGCAAAGTTTTACTTCGTCAAAGTAAGACACATCAACTTAGGACAGAATGCTCAGGCAGATTCCCTCGCGAAACTGGCCAGTTCTTTGGCAATTTCGCCAGACACAAGCCTGAATATAATAGTGATTAACCGACGTTAGGTCCCCAGTGTGACAGAGGTCCTAACCAATGAAGAAGAAAGTGAAGTGGCTACTGTGGAGGAAATCCAATAGCTCGATTGGCGGGAGCATCTCCTACGATGGTTCCAGCACCAGTAGCTCCCGAAAGAGAAAGAACAAAGAATGAAGCTCCTTAGGATCAAGGATTCTTATGAGATGAGAAATGGAACCTTGTTTCGAATTATGGCGGATGCCCAGAAGAAGATTCTACTCGGTTGCTTGTCTCTAGCGGAAGCATGGCAAGTGATGAAAGAAGTCCATGCCAGGTCAGTCGGGGTGTACCAGGCTGGTCCAAAGATGAAGATTGAGATAAAGAAATTGGGTTACTACTGGCCCACTATATTTAATGACTGCTGCAAGTTTGCCAAGTCATGTCAGAAATGCCAGGAGCACGCCACCGTGCCCAAGAGTCCACCAGTGCTGCTACACCCCACTATCCCAAGTTGGCTCTTTGCCCAATGGGGCACGGACGTGGTGGGACCTTTACCAGCATCCTCATCAGGGTGAAAATATTTCCTAGCAGCCACAGACTACTTCTCTAGGTAGGTGGAGGCCGTGGCGCTAAGAGAAGTGATAGGAGAGCTGGTCACCAGATTCTTCCGACAGAATATAATATGTTGGTTCGGCATCCCTAGCCGAATTATTTTTGATAACGGTAGCCACTTCAGAAACTAGAAGGTGTACAGGCTAGCTAACAAGTATAAAATTGATTGGAGGATATCATCCCCCTAGAATCCACAAGCCAATGGGCTTGCAGAGGCGTTCAATAAGAATCTATGCACCCTACTAGCCAAGACCATCAACTCTAGCGAGAGGTCCTAGGAAGAGAAGATGTATGGAGCACTATGGGCTGATCGTACAGTCTATAAAGCTCCAACCAGCTGTTCACCATTCTCCCTGGTGTACGGGTCAGAGGCAGTGGTGCCGATAGAGCTAGAAGTGCAGACACTGCGAGTCGCTATACAACACGGATTGACAAATGGTGAACAGACAAATATAGAAAGAAGACTAGATGATGTGGCACAGCCCTATGATGTATTGAATGCAATGACGACCCTAGGACCTAGACCAGCAAGCATATAAAGATGAACACGGACTCACGTGAACGGCTCGCTCTCACGGTGCACACGATCCCCCGAAGGTGACCGGGCGATGAAGGCGGGGGTCCAAGGTGGAACCCAATTGTTCAAAGGGATTTGGCTAGCTTAGGCTGACCCCTAAGGGTCTGGGATTCCCAAATTGAGTGGGGGCCGGCACGCCGCCCCGATAGTTGAAGCAGAAGAAGCCGACCCCCTACTGGGCACTAGATATGATTTATTACAGCACTTGGATCGGATATCAGCCAATATTTCAGTCCTGGAGTTGATCAAGCGATCCACGCTACACAAAGAGGCCCTAAGGGCCTTTATCTAGAAGGTTATGGTCAATGAGGATATGGTTGTAGACAGTCTGCCGTCGGCATTGGCCACGATTACAAGAGGGCCGGCCATCTCTTTTTCGGAGTCAGAATTAGCACTGCCCGAGGCACACCAAATGCCACTTTGTATTTCAATCACACTAAATAAGGTGGCCATCGATGCAGCCCTAGTGGACACGAGCATTTCAATAAACGTCTATCTGCTCAGCACTCTCCGTGCTTGTAACATTCCTAAAGATATGATAAAGTCGACTCCCACGACCATTGCTACTTATGATAACTCCAGGACAGCGTGCCACGGGGTGGTAACTGTTCAGGCTGAGCTCGGGCCTCTCACCATGGCCGTGGAGTTTTATGTGTTGGATATTGATCCAATGTTCAAAGCTATTCTAGGCCGTCTCTAGATTAATAGTCTTCATGCTATACCTTCGACCGCTCACCAGTGCCTCAAATTTCCATTTCAGGGGAGGGTGGTCAAGGTGAAAAGTGTATCCACAGTACAAACTGTTGAAGCTATTTTCGACAAGATTCTGCCAACTCTATGGCCAAGCAATAAGCCGGTCCTTTCTGTGATAGACTTGAATTTTCCCTGGCCATATGCATCACGCAAGCCCGCCACTACACCAGTCAACATTAAAGTCAAGTCCAAAATTAGAGATTCCAAAAGATGGAACATGATACTCAAGTTAGGCTATCAGTCGGGCATGGGTCTCGGTGCTCAGTTGCAAGGGAGGACTAAACCCGTCCCAAGGGGCCGAAAAATGAGTAGAAGAGGCCTCGGCTACTGGGAGTCATCATTGTCGATGTTGGGAGACTCTGGGCCGTTGACGTGGAATTACCGTCAACACTTTGTGAAGGGGCCGCTATAGCCCGGTACACTTGAGACGTCACCATGCCAGAACCAGAAGGAAAGTGCTGCTTGTGCCATGACCAGACCACCTTTGCTGTCAAAGGGGCTGGTTGATGATTTTGCTGATTATTCCAGAATTTTGTCTATAATGTTTGTCAAAAGAGAAAGTCTGAGGAGACCTGAGGTATGGGTAGTGCAGTACTCATGTAGGGAGCTCGACTATTATCTTTACTTTGTCTCTTTCCCGCCTGATTTCTATTTTTCAGTAGCTTGTTTTTGTTCCCTGTTCACCTCCTTTTCTCGTTGATCCATTAATGTTTCAGTCTCCCTTTTAGCATGAGAGGCCGATTGAATTTTTAATTGTTAATTGTCCATGTGGGCGCTGCCCGCCAATTGATTTTTCGTCCAGGTGGTCACCTGATTCACCAGCTGATCTATCAAATATGTGGTTCTCCTCCTCCGATCCCTTCTTCGATGTGCTCTTTCCCACACTCTTCCCTCGGTCCCTTCCTCCTCCTCCATCAAATTCTTCTTGCTACGTGTTATCCACTGATATTGACAAAAAAAAATGCCAAATTTGAAACTGAGATCTCAGTGGAGGATTACGCTATGTTCTGCTCATCCTCTTCCCAAGGGCACGAGACCCCTGCTTCTTTTCCAGTAGATTTTCTATCTTCTAGGTTAGATGTACAGTCTGCAGAGTCTCCTAGGCTAGAAGAGTCAGTTGGGGTAGAGTCTAGCTCTAGTGTTTCTGGCCCTTCCATGTCTGCGACACACCTGGTGATGTGCCATTCTAGATCTATTCCAGATAGGTTCCTTCAGGATCTTGCCCAGTGTTGTCATGCCCTTCTGAAATGTCTTGAGTTTGTAGCAACTGCCATCATCCTAGAGGATGATGGGGAGTTAGACGGTGTGTGGAGCAAGGCTCCATCCAAGAGGACGAAACGCCGAGCTTGATACTTCAGTCTCCAAGCTTCTCGAGGGTCGGGGGGCTCCTGAGAGTCTTGGAGCTAGGATATGTAGGGGGTCCACCAGCCACTCGGTAATGCCTAGTCAATGGTCATGAGCTCTGCTTCTATGCTTGGTCGTTCTCGCTCTTCAAGGAAGACCGATCAGATACCTTCTGGGCTAATAGAGAAGGCCAGTCGAGAGAGGGCATCTGCCTGGGAGTTTTCCTCCCGAGCTATCCGGACGACCTGAAAACTCTCGAAAAGTGGGGCTACTCCTCTTACCAGCTGAAGGTATTTGATCATCGGTGCTTCCTGAGCTTTATAGTCACCGTTGACTTGGCAAGCGACCAGATGGGAGTCAGTGTGGATCCTGACTCGTTCGGTCCCTAATCGTCATGCCATCCTGGCTCTTGAGATGAGGGCCTCATACTCGGAGACGTTGTTGGATGCCTAGAAGTTGAATTTCAATGCGTACTGTAATTCTACTCCTTCTGGAGACTTGAGGAGGACGTCGGCGCCGCTGCCAGCTGAGTTGGAGGACCCATCAACGAAAAGGTCCCAGGTGGGACCGGGCGTCAGTGGAAGGACCTCCCCAGTTGGAACAGTGCTCTCCGCGATGAAGTCCGTGAGTGCCCATCCCTTGATGGCCGAACGGGGGTGATAAGAGATGTCGTACACCCTGAGTATTATGGCCCACTTGACGAGGCGACCCGTAGCTTCAGGGTGAGCAAGGATCTTCTTTAGGGGCTCGTTGGTCAGCACGACGATGGAGTGTCCTTGGAAGTAAGGCCGAAGGCACTTGGCCGAGGTCACCAATGATAGCATGGGTTCTCAGTTGTGAGGTACCTTCTTTCGACCTCGTTGAGCACCCTGCCAGTGTAGTACACCGGCCTCTGCACTCCTGTGTCATCTCGGACCAGGACTAAGCTCACTGTTGAAGGAGTTGACGAGAGGTAAAGGTACAGTGTTTCGCCTGGGATCGGCATTGATAGCACTGGGGGCGAAGCCAGGAACTCCTTCAATTCTGCAAAAGCCTTCTGATATTCCTCATCCCAGGCGAACGTAGCAGATGCCAATTTGGGCCCCCTCAATAATTTAAAGAAGGGCAGGCATCGTTCAGCCGCTCGGGACAAGAAACGATTGAGGGCAGTGATGCGCCCTGTCAGGCACTGGACATCTTTGACGCACGCGGGTGGCTTCATGTTTAGGATGGCCTGAACCTTGTCGGGATTGGCCTCGATCCCACGTTGTGTCACTAGGAAGCCTAGGAACTCCTCGGATCAAACTCCAAAGGCTCATTTTGTTAGATTGAGCTTCATGTTATACCTTAGGAGGGTGTTGAAGGTTTCGGCTAGGTCGGCGAAGTGGTCTTCAGCCCTGAGCGTCTTGACGAGCATGTCGTTGATGTAGGCTTCCACGTTCTGACCAATTTACCCTTCAAAAATGTGGTTGATCAGCCTCTGGTATGTCGCGCCGATGTTCTTCAACCCGAAAGGCATTCAGGTGTAGCAGTGTACGCCGAAGTTGGTGATGAAGGTTGTCTTCTTGATGTCTTCGAGATCCATTCGGATCTGATGGTAGCCGGAGTAAGCATCCAAAAAAATGAGTATCTCGTTATCAGAGGTCGAGTCGACTAGTTGGTCGATGCTCGGCAGTGGGTAACAGTCCTTCGGAGTGGCCTTGTTGAGGTCGGTGAAGTCCACGCACATCCGTCATTTGCCAGAAGCTTTCGGTACCAAGACGACATTAGCAAGCCATGTCGGGTAAATGACCAGTCGAAATAGGCCGATTTTCTTTCCCTTAATAATCTGCTCTTTGATGATCGTCTACTTCTCAGGGGCATGCTTTCTTTAGCGTTGCTCGACGGGTTTCATTGACAGGTCGAGGTTGAGCTTGTGCGGCTTCCTGGTGATTTATAGGCTTCCACGGGTGCGAGATGACTTCCCCTACAAATAAATAGAGAAGGTGGTACGTGGCCTAGGAACCATTTTCCTGCCTCTACACTTCTTGGTGACGTCTGTGGGAAGCTCGATCAGAAGGCTATGGCACCCCGTGGAAGTCTCCGAAACACTAGCAACCAGGGGCGTAGGTCTCACCAGGGACCCAGCTCCCGACGGGAGTCACAAGAAGCCTCTTTCACCCACCCGCGATAGGAGGTCACCCCGGGTGACCTCGACAAGCTACACCAGTACATCTGGACCCTGGCAGAGCTCTTCTAGGAGCTCTGGGACCAACGGGCCAACCCCTAGCGCGTCGTGTCCGAACGACACAATGATGAGGGATGTCGGGCTAGGGGGAACCCCCGTTCAATACGAGAGGTGTCCCGCACCTCGGCGACTAGGACTCGACTATCCCACAGCTTGACCGTGCCAAGGGTGCGTAGCCCACTCCACTCCAATCCGGAGATGGATCGTCGGCTCCAGCGTTTTGAACAAATAGAGGACAAGGTCTGATATTTAGACGACATCCTCTTGGGCGCCAAGAATCACGGCCTAATCGACGATGACCCAGATTTCCATGCTCCATTCTCCAGGGAAATAGTGGAAGTTCCCATCCTGCCGAAGTTTCAACTGCCGTCGTTCACCTCCTACAATGGCACTGCCGACCCGGTAGACCATATGCGCAGTTTCGAGTCCCACTTGGCGTTCCTCTGGGCCTCAGACACCGTGAAGTGCCTGGCGTTCGTTACGACTCTCCGAGAGAACGCCCGGGCTTGGTTCGAGTCCCTGTTGGCTGGGACCATTACCTCCTTTGAACAGCTCAAGAAGCAGTTCAAGGAGAATTTTTTTAGCTGCCGAAAGGTGGCCAAGTCTGTGGTGACCCTACTCGTGCTCAAGCAGGGTAAGGAGGAGACACTGTGGGATTTTGTCTCTCACTTTCACTCGGAGGCCCTACGGATCCCACACCTTGACGTCGGCATCGCTACCACAGCCCTCACAAAGGGGACGCGAGATCACATCCTTTGACGCGCCCTCAGAGTGTAGACCCCAATGACTCTTCCAGATCTCATGCACGTTGTGAGGAGAACACGGCAGCCCTGGGCCGTGTGACTGGAGCCGATCGATCCGACCGCAAGAGATCTGCCGACCCCCTACGAGAGGGTCAGAATAAGCGGGACCGGCACGATGGTGACCGCTGTGACCTCCCCGAGAAGGAGAGGGGAAACTATCACCACTACACGCCCCTAACGACTCCACCAGACCAGATACTAATGGAGATCGGTGAGGAGCCATTCCTCAAGTGGCCTTCTTGGATGAAGTCTGATCCAAGCACGAGGAGCAATAAGAAGTACTACCTCTACCATCGCGACCATGGCCACGACACCGCGGATTGCATCAACCTCAGGGACGCCATCGAGGACCTCATCCAGAGGGGACTCCTCGACAAGTTCCTCGCCAAGGTGGCAGAATGGCGGCAGAAGATGCCCCCACAAATTGACAACTGGCCCAACGGGAAAGAGATCATGATGATCTCTGGTGGACCGGCTGCCGGGGGAGGTAGCGCAAGTAGGAGGCGGCAGTACGCGATGGCGGTCCGCACCACGGGCCAAGGTGACGACACTTCAAGCAGGGATTCCACCCCAGGCTGATGCGGGACGCTATGTAAGCTAGGACTCTATATGCAGACGTGACTAAATGGACAACTAAAACCAGCAACTTTGCAGTAGATCGAATGGCATAGACTCGACACTTAATGTTCCCAAGAAGGAAATTACGCCAATCAACAAGAAACTATAGCTCACAGGCATCCCAAGAGAGGGAAGCGTGTCGATCCGCACGGTTGAGGAACCGACAAGTCTAGGGTAGACAATTCACACACTCGTGCATTTTATGAAAGAATACATTTTCTTTGGGGCATACCCCTGTCCATATCAACAGCCAAAGAAACAAAAAACTATATATCCAAAGGCTAATTACAATTGCGAAAATTGGGCAATCTACCCTTATCCATCCTAAGTGCTCCCCTTGCCAATCTAGGGAGATCACTTACACTAGTAAAAATGCTATTAGTGTGGGCGGAGCATGCATGGGAAGCCAAGGCATCGGCAACTTGGTTGCCCTCCCTGTAAGTATGTTGCACCGAACAACCACTTTTGGAAATAAGATCTAGAATGTCCTTCCACCAAGGAAGAATAACCCAACTTCGAGCCACTTTCCTTCAGACAAAATCCACTAAGAGGGCACAATAAGAGAAGACAGCTTCCACCTAGAGGCCTCCATTTATGACTAAAGATAGACCATCATGAAGGGCCCTTGCTTCAGCTAAGATGCTGCTACCTTCTCCATAGTTGAAAGCAAAACAGACCATCATATTGCCATAGTGATCTCGAACATAGCCACCACCCCCACTTCTACCTGGGTTTCCTTTGGATGCCCCATCAACATGCTAGGTACAATGGGAGGGAGCCAGACTGCAAGTCACTGCAATAGACCGCTTTGGAGAAATCTTGGGAAATAGATGGAAATGGGCCAAGGAATTCATTTGCTCAGTTGAGATAGGGGATGAGAAGGAAAGTTTATCCAAAGCATGAGAAATAGCAGCAATAACATTCCTTTTAATACTATTCCCACTTGATGCAACACCTTCAAACTTTAAGGCACATCTGAATTTCCAAATCTCCCATAACAGCAAGATGATAGCATACATGCCAGCATAACTGTAGGCTGACCGCAGGCTAGAACCAGCCAAAATGTTCCAACAACGGATGGTTAATTGGTCACACAAGTTAATCTTAGCACTTAATAGAGGAGAAACCCAGTTCCATAAATCTGCTGCCAAATCACTCTTAACAAACACGAGGTTCAAATCCTCTTGAGTTGGAGATTTACAACAAACACATTTAGACGCCAAAGGGATACCACACTCGGCCACTCTGTCGTCGATTGGTACCGCACGATGAAGGAGTTTCCAGATAAACAAGGCAGCCCTCGGGGCAATACTTGAGTGCCAGAGGTTGGCCCACGGTCGTCTGACAATACCAGTCGGCCTCAACAAGTTGCAGGAGGACTTAACCGTGAACTCTCCTCTAGCTATACCAGTCCAGATACAAAGGTCTACCCCACTGCTCAAATGTGCTTTGGGGAGACAATAAGCATTGCTGAGGAAAGATCTAGCTGCATGGTGGGGATCTTGCATAACCTCCCCAACAGACATTCTGGGCAAAGCCTGAATCCTACTGATAACACCCTGCTGAACCATGTTGATAAAAGGCCCCTTCCCTGTCCAGTTATCTTTCCAGAAGTCAATTCCATTCCCATCACCGATCAACCATCTTGAGTTATTGATGATGAGCTCCTTAGCCTGCTGAAAAACACCAAGAGGCATGCCAACTGGGAAAGGCTTTAAACAGTCATACATACTGGTTTTGATGAACCTCTGCCGAGCATACAGAGACCAAAGAGAAGAGCCATGTATAATTGACCACAAACTTTTAGAAGCCAAGGAAACTTGAACCTGGTTAAGGTCCCTAATGCCTAGACCCCCAAGGAAGAAGAAACCTTGTTGCTGAATCAAGAGGAGACTTTGCAAGAGAGAAGAAGCCTTTGTTGCTGATTAACATCGCATTCCAGACAAGATTTCATTTGCTCTTAGCCTTGATCATCTTTCTATCTCTTGTCTGAGCACTTTTATACTTGTTTACTTCTCATTTTGTTCAAGCACTGAAATTGAGAATCGTCCTTATCGCGGTTAGTAGGAAGGTAGTTGGAAGGTGTTCCAATCTGCGGTGTTATCGCCCCTACCGGTGTTTAGTGAAAGCAAAGATACATCAGGCCTCGGGTTCGTCCTGAGACTCGGGGATCGAAGGCTCTTCGGCATTAGGTGATCTACCCCCGGCACCCTCGGCGATGGCCGACCCAGGCACTGACTCCACTGGTGTGGGAACTACCTCTGTCATGCACCCTCCCGAGACAGCCAGAGTTGGTGATCCCTCGGATGAGGTAGAGCCCCCCCGGCTTCCCTCCTCACTTGACGCCGAACCTGAAGGTTCAGAAGACGCTGAATCCGAGTCATAGTGCTGCCCAGGTGAGAAGATGACTGCCCCTGGCACCTGCTCCTCCGCCCAAAAGTTGACCTGATGATAGCCTTGGGCGAACCCCTTTCGGATGCCTCGACGGAAGCCCGACTGGTAATAAGGGAAGGCAGCCTTTTGGAGATCGGCCTGGTAGTCCTCCGAGCTTTTGTACCGCTCGAGTGCCTCTACCTCGGCTGACTCCACCCTACCAGCAAGCTCGGCTGACCTCTTCTCTACCTCGATTAGTGCAGCCTCAACCTCTGCCTGAAGTCACTCGACCTCCTCGGCTCGGCTCTCGAGCTCCACTCGCTCGGACTCCCATTGCCCGTCACGCTCGACCTGAGTCGTACGCTCCTGCTCTAGGAGCCTACTCTTCAACTCGATCGAACTACGGGCCTGAGCCAGCTACTCGACTGATGCCCGGGCCTCCACCTAGCTCAACTTCGCCCGTTCTCACAGCGAAGTGACCTCCTGCCGAAGCCCCTTGAGATCGGCAGTGAGTCGAGATATCTTTCGATCGGATGTGCTGATGGCCCAAGCAAGATTCGATCTCTCCAACTCCGCCCGAGTGTAGGCATCGGCTAAGTCGGCCCCTATCTGGGCTAGCAACAAACCGCCCTCCATGATCATTTTGACGACCGCAGAGGGAGGCTTCTGCCTAATTCCTCCTCGCACCACCACTAAGGCTATGTTGTGGCATCACCGGTATAGGGGCCCCCGGACGCTGGGAGGAGGGCTAGTCCTCTCCCAAGTGGCTGGAATGGGGGCTCCCCCCTCGAGCGATACCCCCTCTGGAGCCCCACTGGTTGGCTCGGACTGGGCCTCCTCATCCTGCGTCTCTTCTGCCTCGGCCGGCTGGGATGGAGTCGCATCTCCTCGCGACCCTCCGGCCACGCCCGGCTCACCCCCGACGCCTCCACCTTGCGCTCCTCTAGCTTCGCCCGACTCTCCAGCATTAGCAATCACCGCCTGAGAATTGCCCTCCCCTGCTATGGCCTCATCAGCCCCCTCTCGCTCGACAGAAGGGCGAGCCAGCCGAATAGGCTCAGCCCCTTCCAGCTCGACAGAGGGGAGAGCCAAGCAACCACCGTCCTCGATCGAGCAGATGGCCATGGCCTACCTGGCCCACTTATTCTCAGCAAACTGAGCCTTCATAGAATCCCATAGTATCTTCTCCACGGGGTCCTTGCGCTTGGTCCCCCGCTGCTCGGAAGCCACTTCCCGGGCTACCCATTTGCCTTTGCTTCGGGCTCGGGAAGTACCCTCGGGAGCCTGCGACTCGGCAGTGGTTGACGCATCATCCACGTCGACCACCTCCAGCTCGGTCGACGGTACCCCCTCCTCAACCGGCCGCCTCGCATCTGGAAAAAAGAGGACAAGGTCATGAAAAGAAGAGCACTTTCTCAAATGAAGGGAGAAGGTGTTTTCTGAAGCCCTTACCCATCGACAGCAGCCGCTCGGAAAGGCACTGTTCGATATTGGCTAGAATCCCCAGCTCACCCGTCGGTCGGTGATTTTCCAGGAGAACCGCAGCCCTCTGCTCCACCTCCGGGGATACCTCGGCTGGCTTCGAAGGAATATTCGGGTGGAAGTTGGGCACGGTTGGGAAATTCCAAGACGCATCCACTGAAGATGTACCCACCCAGAAGTACTGAGTCTTCCACCCCGGGCCCTTGGCCCCTTTTACTAAGTGCCACGTGGCGTGGCTCGACGTCGGGGGCACCCCCGGGTGGCTCTGGGCGATGGGGCCGGATACGGGCAAAGCCCGCATGTGAGTGACCGGGCTTGACCCCAGGGAATTGTTTGTGTCACCGTGTGTCACGGCTAGCTAGTCAAGGCCCTTGTAGGGACCCGCGGGGTTGTACGAAGGGCTGGATAGCCCATGCCTAGAAGGTGTTCGGTGAAATTCCCGAACCCTTATTTCTCATGATTTTGTCGGGAAATAGTCTGGGTATAATAAATGCCCCCACAGATCATGTGTCGGAGGCGGAGACAAGGGCGTACGGCCCGTGAGACCCTTGTTCCGGGCTGTTGTTATTGTATTTTGACACTTCTAGTGCCTTTATTTTTACTATGCTGTGTATGTTGATTTGCTGGTGTTCTGACCATTTTCCACACCTTGTCTTGCAGCTATGTCGCACTTTGGTAGAGATGGACGGGTCCCGAGGCGGATGGCCCGAGAGAAGGATCACTGGGTGTGGAGGACCGATCGACAGCCACCCCCTCTGGGCCCACCAGTGGTTACTGTGGCTAGCATAGAGCAGTTGGAGAGTGGGCATATAGTGGTGGCTGAGGGTCCCCTTGGTGAGAGAGCCGCTGGAGTCGGGACCGTGGAGGTGGCTAGGATACTAGAGGCCGATGGCATGTACACCTACGACCAGAGCGGAGGCTACCCATTGGAGTTCCCCCTGGATCAGCACTTGTTCGAGTTTCTTTGGAGCTACATTCCTCCTGACATGGAGGAGGATGACTCACGGATTTTGGGAGCCCGTCGTCGACTTGGGCAGGTCATCTTGATCGGCAGGGATAGCCTGCATGGCATAGCCTTCTACAGCTACCCTAGCGTCTCAGAGGATTACTGGAGGCAGCGACAGTTTCCTAGTGCTACGTGCCTGGGGTTCTTTGGTGGAGTGGAGAGATCTGGGGTCAGAGTTGGGCCGCTGGGCCCCACTTCTTGGGAGTTGCACGATCACCATCGCACAGAGACAGAGGGGACCACCGGATTGGTGCTGGAGCCCGCAGGCTTGCAGTATGCTGGAGAGGGATATGATGATCACAGCATGCTGGACGGAGTTATGAGGTAGACTGTCACGAGCTGGTACGGTCGTTGGGCCGTGATTCTGTCGCACTACTATCGCCAGGGTGCCACTAAGTGGCTGATGGGGGTTATCCATCACTACCGGGTGCTATTGGACCGGGCCGGGATCAGGTACGCGGTGACTGTCGCCTTGTACGTGTACCCATGCTACAGGGGTTGCTGGAGCACTTCAACCGTCGTTGGAACACGGGTTCTATAGCAAAGGGAGAGACCTCACTGGACTTGTGGTCTCTGTTCTAGATCTCTGGGTTGCCGATCAGCGGCGAGGGGTACGAGGAGGTAGTACTAGATGACCTCCACCGCAGCCACGGCGATGGACTGGGGACATACCAAGTACCTTATAGCTATCGATATCTCATGAAGACCTGGAGGGGCTTGGCCCTGGAAGGGAGAGAGAGAGTGGCACAGACTCTGAGGGTACCACTGAATGTATGGGTCTGTCATTTCTACAACGGGCCGTTCTACTTTTACCAGGAGTTCGCCAGGGACCAGACTCCCTGGGAGGAGTACACAGAGGTGGAGCTTCACTTCAGGACCTACACCAGGTACATCTATGCTCCACAGGAGGGGTGGAACCCAAACGGTCTGCCAGATGTGACACATCTCGCCACCTATTTGGCATATTGGTTGGCAATGTTTGTGGTTCCAAATGGAGAGGATGGTTTGCTGAGAGCCAAGTTGCTGTGGCCGGCTTGTCTGTTTGACGGGATCGTCGGATATAAATTCAAGGTTCGGAAAAGAGTCTACTCCGAGCCGAGGAGTTTGATGGAATCACAATTACTTTTTAATTAACAGTTTAAATTTAACAATTATAGCCCAGAGTCAAGTCCAAAGGAAAGACAACAAGTGCCAGGTACAGTCGACAGAAAAGTAAAGACGTACCGGGAAGTCAGAGGAAGCCCGACGAAGGTATCAGCTGGCCACAACAACACGCTACGAGCACGCGCACCAGGAACCACACGGAAGCCGAACGAATGACCACCACCTAAAAAGTAGGGGTGAGCCTCCTGTCACGGGCTCAGTAGGGGTCACACGGATCCACACTGGAAAATACGCAGTAACACAGTAAAACAGTAGGTAAAGAATAGAAGTAGTAAAGTAGGAAAGCTAAACTACAAAGCTGTAAAGAAGGGAGAGCAGGAGTAGGGAGCAAGAAGGGACGAGGGGAATAACCTGCGCCACACTAGCAGCTGTTGAACTGGCCTCAGCACCCAAAGCTACTCCTAGCAACGACAGAAGGGCCGACCCCAGCTCAGAAGGTTAGGAGTCATCGATCTATCGACAAATGCGAGGCCAACAAGCAAGGCCTACGAGACCAGACCGGAAGTCTAGAAAAGACCTAGACGAACATAGACGTAGACTAGAAGGCACACACGACCTGAATGTCATGCACGCACTTTCAGACACGACCACTCATGGCCTGAACGTTGTGCACAAGATCCAACACTGACCTCGGGTAATGCCACAGATAGGCTAACCCAGCCAGGTCGCGACGCTCGAGAAATAAGAGAGTCACCAAGCAGGCATGGAGATATATAAACAATTAAGGCATTTATTTAACTATATATATAAGTAGCAGGAACTACATCTACCAATAGAAGAAAAAATCACAACTCCCCCCAAGAGATAGGAAAAAGAAGAGACCAACTAGAAGAGAGAGACCAGATACGTCCACTGATGGCTTACACTGCATCTCAAGCAACTCGCAAGTCAGACAACCACAACAAGCGAGAGAGGTAAGGGAACCGAACCAAGTACTAGTCAGAGTAACACTCGTCAGTGTCAGTCCAAACTTCTGACCACGTGTGCACACACTGGCTCCTGCCTAGAGCAAGGCCTCTAGCTAGTATTCCCCCCCTGCGAACGCTGCAGTACAAAGTCGGGGGCCCACGGAACTAGCTTAAAAATCGTCTAGCGGGAAGTACCCCTCCACCTTTCCCGGGTGGGTAGACACTGAAAGTCCAGGGCTACGACTAGTGGCTCCATCACGAGGGACGAGGAGGCTAATCTATCAGGATCTAAAGTAGTATTACATAGTACCATAAACACAGCGCATATGCCAAGAGAAATGCGCTAAAGACTGAACAGGCTACACCTGATACGCCTGAAGACGTAACGGTCACAGAACACCGCAGAAATCCACCAGTCACACGGAACGTAACGGACCCATATCGCTCCGTCATGACATAACGCACTAGTCAAAGTGCGCTACACAACCAGACGCTGATGACACACAGATACACACACAAACAGACTCGATACAAGAGCACTCCTGGCTACCTCGTCATGGTCCTAGCCCTCATAGGACATCAAAAGACATCCACGGGTCAACGGGCGAACCCTGAGGCCAAGCCAAGACAAACAGAAACTGGAGCGGTAGACGACAATAACACTCTGGGCAAAGCGAACCATCACTTAACCGCTAGGCGAACCCGGTAGTCAAGGCACAGCCGCTACGCAACCAGAGACAAGGACAATGGTAGTTCTGGATTGACTCATTAGGGAACTATCGCAGTCAAGGAAAAAACCACACCCAATCACCTAAACCGACCGATCCAGATAACCACCAACAGGCAGACACCGCCCTAGAATACGACCTAAGACTGACCAACACATAGCACAAAACAAGGACCAATGGCCATCACAGCAAACAACAGGACTATAACGCACCAGCATAGGGGCGTTACCTGCTATAACGGACCACCCCCACTACAATTGCAGCTGTAATGAGAACAAAACAATGCCTACAAGGGGTCAGAGCTGGTCGACTCCATCTCTCTCTAACCTCTCTCTTCCCCACGCAATTATCTCTAGTCGCTCTCTCTCTCTCTGTCTGTCTGTGGTGGGTGAAGTTGAAGTGCAGGACATTGGAGGCGCCGTTACCAAGCCATGGTTCCGGACCCACCACCGGGCAGACCCCTTCCCATCTCTCTCCTCGGGACATTGCAGTGGAGATATCTCTTTCTGTCACTTCCCGACGGGCGCCTTCCAGGTATCATTGTTTCCACACTTCGGTCGGAGAGAGGAGGAGGAGGTGCTGCAAAGAGCTTCTCTCTTCCCCACCACCTAGGTGCGTCGGCTGGCCCCTCTCTATGTCCGTTTCCATGCTCTGGGCTGTTTCAAGGCTGTTAGTTTCTTTCAAAGGATGCCTGCAACTTGCCAATGCCGAGCTTCATGTGATGGTGGAATTGTGTGTTTATGAGGAGCCGATTCCGTGGTTTTCGGGCGAGTTCTGGACTTGTCGTAGATTTAGCTCTTGCTGGGAGTTTTTATGGGGTTGATGGTTTGACGTAGCATCTGGGCCGAGCTCAGAATGGATGACAATATGAAACGGCGCATTAGATTTGTTTAGTTTAGCTTACAAGCTGCACTAGTGACCAGTTTTTTTCCCTTAAAACTGTTGACAAGCTCTGTGTGACTCTTGGGCCTTTTGCAATTTTCCTTCTTCCCTTCTCTTTAGGAGATTGCGGGGGGTCTTCTGCTTTCTCTTGCTAATGTTCATTGGCACCGACGCGTGGATTTTTATGCATCAGGCTGACCAGGATCAGTTGGGTCTTGCGAAGATTCATCTCTCTCTCTCACTCAATTCATCTCTCTCTCTCTCTCTCACGTTTGCTCCACCTCTTAATTTCCTCTTCATCCTCTCTTTTTTTAAAAACCTGGGGAGTTTCCTCATCAGTTCCTTTAACCCGTGCTTCTGAATTCCATTAATTCCTTTGCCATTTTGCTGATGCAAATGAGTAGCAAAGTAGTGCAACTTAGATCTGCGTCTAATGAGATTTATTTTCTGTCTTTTCCTCTATTGCTATATCTATGTATCATTGCAATATGTTGGAATTTGAGTGGAGTCTGCTACATGCGGAGGCACTGGCTGTGATGTATGGTAAAGCAGAACATAAAACTTACTGTTTGCGAGGATGAATATAGTCATTCACTTTGGCCTGTTTCAGATGAGTGGCACAGGTTTACAGGCAAGTTGATGGCTGAGATTATATACGATGAGGGCAGAGCGTGTGTACTAACATGAAGACTGTTTTGTCAGATTGAAATGGAGGATATAGTGAGGTTAGAAGTCACAAATGTTTTTCTGTATGATGATGAGGTTAAGGTATGACCGGTCTGCTTCTAACTGAACATGATCAGGCAATAGGATAGAGATAAGTGGCCAGATGAAGTAATGATGTGGAATTAAAAAAGGTAGCTTTCCAGAGGAAGGAAGACAAGGTCATGGAACTCCAGAGACAATGAGAATGAAGCTGATTTTGTGGTCAGCAGAAGAAAAGGTTCGGATGTTTATGATACAATCAGAAGAGAACTGGTTTTCAGTGGAGTCAATACGTAAATTGAAGAGTACTGGTAGTTGTTGGTCTGCAATTGCAAAAGGGGGATTAGATAGAATGGGGGCTGAAGCCAAGGAAAGCAAAGGATGCTGAGAATAATGACCATCTCTAGTCCTGATGCATGCTTGGGATATCCAAGGAGACATGAACAGGTTGCCTATGTATAGGAATATTTTGAGAATACGCATAACACACTTGTAAATCCTTTTTATGGTTATAATATTCAGTGGTACCATCATCATCATCAGAGCCTTATCCCATTATTTGGGGTTGGCTACATGAATCCTATCCCCCCAAAGAGATCTATCAAGTGCTATATTCGCATTTAAACCCAAGAAGCTAATGTTCCTTCTAATAACATCAAACCATCTCATTTTAGGCCTACCACGAGCTCATTTACTAGCATCCACTAGGATTTGACCACATCTTTTAACTAGCGTTGAGGTAGGGCTATGGTGCACATGTCCAAACTATATGAGCCTATTTTCCCTCATTTGACCATCAATTGGAGCTACGCCTAAGTCTTCACGGATATGTTCATTCCTAATCTTATCTTTATTAGTTTTTATCACACATCCATCTCAGCATCCTCACTGTTACAGCCAGGATGCAGCAGAACAGGGGAGGAAAAAGAGGAGAAAGCACCGAGGGAACCAAACTAGGGCTGCGCTGGGTTTTGGGGAAAGTGAGTCACTTTTCCTCCAGCCGCTCCCCACTTATATAAATTAGGTTTTAGGGCAACAGCCACCTTACAAACCATGACAGAAATGCCCCTGGCTAGTAACAACCCAGGGCGCACACCTCATGGACCAGGAATAACAACCAAAAAAAGATGACTAAACTACCCCTTGCCTTCTTTACACTCCCCCTCAAGCTGAGCATAGACATCTAACATGCTCAGCTTGCTTAGCATTTTTCTGAAGTCATCTCTTGACAAACTCTTAGTAAGAACATCAGCAACTTGATCAGTAGACCGGACATAGGGGAGGCACAACTCCCCAGAGTCCAACTTCTCCCGGATGAAGTGCCTATCCAACTCTATGTGTTTTGTACGATCATGTTGAACAGGATTGTTAGCAATGCTAATTGCTGCCTTGTTGTCGCAGTAGAGCTTCATGGGAAGCACTGCCTTAACTCCAATGTCTTCTAGAAGAATCTTCACCCACAACAACTCTGCTACGGCTTGTGCCATGGCTCTGTATTCAGCCTCTGCACTTGACCTTGCACAAACAGATTATTTTTTGCTCCTCCAAGTAACAAGGTTTCCACCCAAGTAAATACAATACCCAGATGTTGACCTCCGATCATCTTGTGACCCAGCCCAATCAGCATCAGTAAACCCTTCCAAACATAGCTGACCTTTCTTGCTAAATAGCAGAACTTTTCCTGGACAGATTTTGATATATCTCAAGATCCGGTCAACGGCTTGCATATGCTTAGTTCTAGGAGCATGCATGAATTGGCTAACCACATTGGTTGCATATGTAATATCCGGCCTAGTCAAGGATAGGTATATAAGTTTTCCAACCACTTTCTGAAACCTGCCTTTTTCAACCTCTGAGAGCACTCCTCCATCAAGAATACTCAGCTTATGGTTCATTTCAATTGGAGTATCAGCGGCTCTACTTCCCATTTTCCTGGTCTCTTTTAGCAAATCAAGGGCATACTTCCTTTGTGAAATAAGAATGCTGCCATGAGATCTTGCCACTTCAATCCTAAGAAAATATTTCAAGGGACCAAGATCTTTAATCTCAAATTCCTTCACTAGATTATCTTTCAACTGTTGGATAGCAACAGGATCATCACCTGTAACCACCATATCGTCCACATATACAAGAAGGATAACTTGTTCACCCTTCCGCTTCACAAAGAGAGTATGGTCAGGATTTCCTTGTTTAAAGCCCATCTTCAGCAAAGCTGTCCTTAGCCTTTCAAACCAAGCTCTAGGGGACTATTTCAGGCCATACAGTGCCATTTTAAGCTTGCAAACTTTCCCATCTATAGTCAAGCCTGGGAGTGGCTACATGTACACCTCTTCTGTTAATTCCCCATTGAGGAACGCATTCTTTACATCTAACTGGTGCAACTCCCAGTCATGGTGGACAGCAAGTGACATCAAAACCCGAACAGAGGATAACTTGGCAATCGGAGCAAATGTTTCTTGGTAATCGATGCCATAGGTCTGTGTAAACCCTTTGGCAACTAACCTTGTCTTGTACCTTTCCACGGTTCCATCAGACTTGAACTTTATGGTATATACCCATTTAGAGCCCACTGGCTTCTTCCCTAAAGGTAGATCAACCAAATACCATGTACCATTATTCCTTAAGGCATCTATTTCTTCTTCCATTGCCTTAACCCACCTTGGATTCTTCACAGCTTTTGAAAAAAAGGGAGGCACGGTGGTGCTGGAAATAGATGAAAGGTAGGTCCGATACGATGAAGAAATTTTAGAATAGCACAAATATTTGGAGATTGGGTGCTTGGTGCACTCTCTCACACCTTTCCTACATGCAATAGGCTGATCAAGGTAGTGAGAGGTACCTGATTGTTAGTTTCAGGAACAACAGGAGATGAGGACCTAGCATCCTCATGAGAGTGGTCCTCCGTAAGGGTCTTTTCCCTGGGCTGTTCAGTCTCCTCTTTTTGTCTTCTAAAGTAGACCTTTCCAAACCTGGTCTTTTCCTTAGAGTTGGTTCCTTCAGCAGTCTTGAAACCATCCTTGGCATTGGTATCTTGAACATCTCAAACCGAAAAGGACGGGGAACCCAGGGTGTAAACAAAAACATGACAAGGAATCAGGCATAGTTGGCAGTATCGGCCGAAATCGATACGTTTCGGAATCAGGCAACATTTTAATTTCTAAGTATGAAATGTTCAGAATGAAGCCCGATGAGTCCATTCAAGATATGTATGCTCGTTTAACTACGCTCACAAATAGTCTCACTGATTTGGGAAAGAAATATACAGAGCAGGACATAGTGAGAAAAATTCTTCGTTCACTAACGTCGGCATTGCACACCAAGGCTACTGTGGTCGAAGAGTCCAGGGATCTATCAACCACCAAGCTAGAAGAGCTCATAGGGTCACTCATGACCTATGAGATCAACTTAAAGAATAAGGAGGTCGAGATAATTAAGAAGCAGTCTCTCGCTCTGAAGGCTGGACCCAGCGATCAAGCCTCCTCTGATGAAGGTAAGACTTCTACCAGTGAGCAAGACGAAGATCAAGTGGCCATGCTCACACGTAAGTTCAGAAACTTTCTGAGAAAAGAAGGTAAATGCTTCATGAAAAGGAAGCCACAGGTAAAGAAAGGCTATAGATCAGACTCTGAAACTTTTAAGAAAGCTGACAAGATGATGCGAGACGATGACGTGGATCTGGGACTCTAGCTCGCGGGAGTCCCTAGCGAGGGAAGTGTGCGGATCTGCTCCGTTGAGAAATCGGCAATGAGTCGAGGGTATCGGCTCTCTCACGTGCCCGGGTCGGTTCACGGGACGGTTACGCTCACTCACTCATAGCGGTAACAAAATTGACGGGCTACATAACCTAACACACTCATGCAGCGGCATACAAAAATATACGAGAAAAGTAAATGCTAAGAGTTAGAGACGATACCTCCACGCTACCAGGCGTGGGGAAGGTGACCCCGGCCAAGACTCATACTCTCGGTAAAAATAATTACAATAATTACAACAAAAGTTTCACCAGCCACTCCACACAGGGAGGTAAAGGGCTACAAGTGGGGCCCAGGAGGACTGATCTTGGGTTGATGGGTAGTAAGCTGGAATGGCTCTCAGGGTGGAGATGGGTTGCTGGTCTGACTCGACACTATTTAAACTCGGTTCAACCTGCTGGACAGCAAGCGAACTTGGCCCTTGGGACGGCGGCTTTCGGCCACCTTCTGGTCACGGCGGCTAGCTGGGACGTGGCTGGGGGGGTGCTGGTCGATCCCTGGGAGTGGCGGTGTCACACCCTGACGCGGAATATCGGGACCGACAGTAGAAAAAGTTAACAATAATATGTTGATTTTCAAACATGCTATACTTAAGCCTGAGAACTAACACAACACCATAGACAGAAATAATTCCACTAATCTAAGTAATTACTAATTGATCAATAAACTAAGCTTACATCATTCTCTGTAAAATAACTTAAGAAAACTTCCAGAAACGTCATTCACTTGACATAGTTGCAATCATTGACTTTATTACAACTTTGCTTGTTACACACTCTAAACCATAACTAGACACCAAACATCTAAAAATGACTCTTCAAGATCCTCCAACTGGCTCACTCCAGGGTTGTCACTCTTGCCCATCCCCATCAGCTTGCGAGTCCTCACCTGAGCTACCTGAAAAAGGGGGAACAACTGAGTGAGCGAACGCTCAGTAGGTAATAGCAGGCAAGTTTAAGTAATTAGCCAATTGCATTTTGTATGTACGAAAAGAAAAGAAACGAACATAATAAAGAAGGTGCAAGATCAAGAACATAATGTAACTGGAAATTGGCCAATAAACATGAAATAACCAAGTCGAGAAAGATTCAAGTGATGGATTATGTCGTAGACATCACGCTAGTCATGCACTCGGCGCAATGCCTCACCATGTTATTACAACTCCCTGGGGTATTAGTACTTTTCAGGTGCTCCTCCCAGGACCAGACCGGGCCCTTATGATGCGTTGGCATCGGTTTAGTGGATCCAAGATCCCAAGTTATGTCTAGACATTAATCAAATTAAATGGCTAATAATTCAAGGTATAAACTTACCTCGGGGATCTTCCTAAGTTCTACCTTCATCGTTTCCCATGAGTGAATGGGTTCTTGTCTTTCAACCCTCCTTAAGGCCTCTATGTGTTCCCACTTTTTCTTGGCTTGACCCTGAAGTCGTGCCTTGGCCCTGCGGACTCTCGCGGGTCCATATACCCAAGTCCTTTCAAAGTGTTTTTCCATGGTAGCCTCCCACCTAAGATAATCACTAGAATGTGATCCGTCAAAGGTAATATCCTCTTCTAGGATGATGTCCAAAAGTAGTAGGTCGATCGGACCCTTGTGGAGGGCCGAGTGGAATGGGTATGACCAAAGAGAGGTAGCCACGGTAATGCACCGAATGACTCTAAATGCTTATGCGCCCTAGGACAAGACATAGTAGAGACAAGTCTAGAACATGCTCTGATACCAATTTGATGTAACACCACCTTGGGGTGGCAGCAACTAGACAAAGATCCCTTAGACTTATTCAATGCAAGCACAATTCGCAAATTAGAGACTATCATAGACGGTCGCTCATCAGTGCGCACGCTCAACCCAAGGGTGACTCGCTGATGTCGAGTCGAGGGTGGTGGGACTAGACCCTTGCTGGTAGAGGGTCAGCAAGGTTATGAATGTATTCCCCCCCGAAGATATGGTAGCCCAAATTGATGAGCTGACCGAGTGCCACAAGGGACTCGGATCACTCGCTTCCTCCACAGTGGTCACTCAAAAGTAAGGGTGATTTAAGGACCGGGTGCTCTCTAACACTCCAACAGAGTGTTGACAGATATTAATTGAACAAGCACTAAAATATGAGTAAGGGTTGAGTGATTACCTAGCCGGTTTGAAGAAACCAACCCCGGACGGAGACGTGGGTGAGCGGGGAAGTGTGGGTTCCCTGCACACTGCGTCGGTGAAGCTTCTCCCTGTTTAAATAATTACATGAACTACTCCTCACACAAGAGTGATGGACTAGGGGTGGGGAAATAGTGGTTACATTCAAACACTACCTCCACGTAGGGAGGGGCGGTCAGCCGGCCAGGCAGGGAGGGGAGATTTGAATTAGAAACAAATGGGACGAAGCTCGTCGGTTCTATCCACCCTCTGGAACAGAGGACAGACAGGCGGTGCTGGCATCGCTGCGGCAACTCCTGAATTTTGTTGGTGACGAGACTAGTGGCAAACTCTCCGGGACTGGATCAAGTTGATGCCCAATTTTTGGGGAATTCTCAGGTTGGCAGTGTCGGTCGGGGAGGAGCCATGAATAGGGTCCATGCTTCCTGGTTCTATCCACTCTGGTACCACAGCAGCAGGAAGTCGAGGCCGTTACGAGCACTCCCGAACTCTGAATCAAGCATGGCTGGAGTCGTTGGAACTGTTGACAAGTCTTATTCGAAACGTGACCAGAAAGAACACCAGAGGTGGTCTGAGTAGAGAGATAGAGCCCGTTGAGTGACGGGGTGTCAGTTCAGGCCCTGACTGGACTGGTCTGCGCACCTGGGGGAGAAAATTCGAAACTCTTGATGGCGAAGTCCAAATCCCATTCGCTTCTTGGGGATGATAGGGGACTGGTAGAGGAAGCTCTCAACCATGTTTCGCGCCCAGATATGTCGGGGAGTGGCTGAAGGAGCTTCTGAAACTTGCTTCAGGTTGCTGGCTGGACCTATGCTGCGCAGTCGGTGAAGAACGGCTCTCCCGGGGAGCTCCGGTGTCAAAATTTGATGAAACCACCTCGCCTGCGAAGATCTCTGGACGCCCTTTCCAACGGTGTATGGCTTGCCATCAGAAGCTACACGATGACTCCGGGACAGGCTCTGTAACTTGCAGCAAGTTTGCTGCTTGCGACCTGAACAGGGTCTGCAACTTGTCGATGGGAAATGGAGTAGGAGGGGGGGTGAAATGAGGGTGGATGAGTGTGGGGTGACCCCGGGCTGTGAGGGGGTCTGGGAGGAACCGAACCAAGTACTAGTCAGAGTAACACTCGTCAGTGTCAGTCCAAGTCTCTGACCACATGTGCACACACTGACTGCTGCCTAGAGCCAGGCCTCTAACTAGTATTCCCCCCCTGCGGACGCTGCAGTACAAAGTCGGGGGCCCACGAAACTAGCTTAAAAATTGTCTAGCAAGAAACACCCCTCCACCTTTCCCAGGTGGGTAGACACTGAAAGTCCATGGCTACGACTAGTGGCTCTATCACGATGGACGAGGAGGCTAATCTATTGGGATCTAAAGTAGTATTACACAAAGCCATAAACACAGTGCATATGCCAAGAGAAATGCGCTAAAGACTGAACAGGCCACACCTGATGCGCCTGAAGACGTAACAGTCATAGAACACCGGGTCACAATACGTGACGGACTAGGGTAGGGGCGTTACACCCATGGTGACGTGCCTACAAGCAATCATTACAGTCACCTCAACACACAGAAATCCACCGGTCACACAGAACGTAATGGACCCATATCACTCCGTCACGATGTAACACACTAGCCAAGGTGTGTTACACAACTCGACGCTGATAACGCACAGACACACACACAAATAGACTCGACACATGAGCACTCCTGGCTACCTCGTCACGGTCCTAGCCCTCATAGAATATCAAAAGACATCCACAGGTCAACGGGCGAACCCTGAGGCTAAGCCAAGACAAACAGAAACCAGAGCGGTGGACGACAACAACACTCTGGGCAAAGAGAACCATCACTCAACCGCTAGGCAAACCCAGCAGTCAAGGCACAGCCGCTCTGCAACCAGAGACAAGGACACTGGTAGTTCTAGATTGAGTCGCTAGGGAACCGTCGTAGTCAGTGAGGAGACCATACCTGGTCACCTAGACCGACCGATCCAGAAGACCACCAACAGACAGACACTGCCCTAGAACACGACCTAAGACTGACCAACACATAGAATAGAACAAGGACCATCACGGCCAACAATAGGACTATAACGCACCAGCATAGGGCCGTTATATGCTATAATGGACCACAGAAGGGGCGTTATGGCAGACAGATCCAAAACTCCAATACAGACAATATAACGCAAGAAGACAGGGACGCTATATCAGAATAACGCACCAGGACGGGCACGTTATGGCAACGGACCAAAACTCAAATCAAGAGGAATATAACGGTCCTCCATAGGCATGTTATACAAGCTTAATGCACCACAATAGGCGCGTTAATGCCAACGGACCCAAAACACTAATACAAGAAGCATATAACAGACCACACTGAGTCCGCCATAGCCACATGACGCACAGGGTTAGGCACATTATATCAACTGCCATACCCAGTCAAACATCGGTCAAACACAATATAATGGACCCACACAGGTGCGTTACTTGACTATAACACACAGGGAACGATCCGTTAAATGAACCGACTGACACGATCTTCGAGGAAGCATGGTCGTCGAGGGGCTGACAACAGCAGCAGGCCTCAAAAATAACCCGAATATAACGCGCCTAGACAGGGGCGTTATACTCAAATAACGGGCCAGGCCTGGTCCGTTATGCTCCATGACCTCGAAAGATGAAAAATAACGAACCATAATGGTCGGTCAAGGGACCGTTATGCCTATTATGGTCTCTGGTAGGACCACTAAATCAATCTGGCGGGTAAAGCAGTAGAACAGTCGAATCGGCCTGTTCCACGTCCCATGCACGCCGTAGCACAGGGGAAACACATCCAATCGACAGGAAACGACTCCAGAAGGTCAAAAATGCCACATGCATCCATCGAAACACATTAAAACGTGAGATCGGGGAGATTCCGACGAATCGACCCAAAACGAGTCACCGGGGTTCTCGGACTCCTACCGGCCCCAAATGACAACCGATCGACACGAAACTGGTGGGGTTGGGATCCTGACATCCCGTTGCTGGTCGTGTCCGCATGTAGAGTCTGAGGTCCGCATCATATAGAGTCGGTCTCCCGTGTCCGTCCCGCATCAACCCACAACCCCGCCGCAGATGAAATGGAAGAAATGTGACGATAGCTCCAAGCATTGATAGAGCTGTGCCAAGGCTTCCTCAATCGAACCGCAAGGAAGGACAGCGCCACAACGGAGCTACTACAAAACGGAGAGGCCCCCACCATGGCAGAATCTTGTCGGGTGAGTGAGCCCTCCCATGTCTCCACTGCGCAGTCTCAACGCCCGCACAGCTTGCCCACACCGTGACCCCACAGTCTGCTTCACTCCAACCTAGAGATGCAGCAACGGCTGGGATGGTATGAAGAGGTGGAGTGCGAACTAGAGGGGAAGGTCTGGTACTTGGACGACATCCTCCAGGCTGTGAAAATTCGGTGGCTCGTCGATGATGACACAGACTATGCTCCCTTCTCTAGGGAGATCATGGAGGCCCTCATTCCCCCAAAGTTCTAGCTGTCGCCGTTCACTTCGTACGATGGCACCTCTGATCCTGTAGACTATATGCATAGCTTCGAGTCAAACCTGGTGTTCCATTGGGCTTCGGACACTGTGAAATGTTTGGAATTTGTTACCACCATGCAAGAAGTCCTTACCCACCGAGACTATCACCTTCTTCCAGCAACTAAAAAAGGAGCTCAAGGAGAACTTCATCGGCTACCAGAAGGAAGTCAAGTCAGTTGTGAGTTTGCTCACTGTCAGGTAGGGACGTGAGGAAACTTTATGGGATTAAGTGTCCCATTTCCAAAAAGAGGCCCTCCACATCCCTCGCCTTGACGTCAACATCGCCACCACTACCCTGATGCAAGGAACTCCAGATTCCATCCTTTGACAGTCGCTTGGAGTAGAGGCCTTATCGACCTTCATGGATCTCCTCGCCCTAGCCTAGAAGCATGCTAGTTGCAAGAACAATGCGGCATTAGGCCAAATGGCCCGGATTGGTCAACCTAACTGCAAGAGACCTGCAGACTCCCCACGGGAGGGGCAGAACAAAAGCGAATGACGTGACTGAGAGCACCGTGGCTACCAGGAGATGAGAAACAGGGACCATGTTGGGTCCGGGTGCAATGGCAATCAAGAGGGGGGTGAATTGATTGGCCCACTAAAAATTGATTTCTAAATAGATTAAGACCAATTTCGAAGAATGATGGATAATAAAGTAATTTAAATCCTATAAGACTAGATGAATAAAAATCGAGATATAGCAAATTAAATCATGCACTCAAAACTCACTCACGTGTGATTAGTAAAGATGTGAATGTGTGAGTGTGTGCAATGCTGTGCCAAGACCTCGAATAGCGATGAACTAAAATAGAGGAGGTGCAAACCACAAGGAAGTCACAATCAAATCATAAGGCACAGAAATTTTTAGGTGGTTTGGCCACACCCCTTGTGTGCCTACGTCCACCCCCACTAAACCCAGTGAGGATTCCACTATCTTTCAAAGACCCTTACAAGGCAGTAACACACACACGGAGTGACGCTCCAACACACACGTAGGCAAATACTTGCACACACACGGGAGGTAACTCCCAAACACACATAGGGAACAACCCCCAAACCACACACGGAGATCTTCCGCACAAGACGATGCACAAGGGTCAACACAAACACTCAGAGATCAAATCTCTCAACACCCACACAAAATATTCTTTAAGAAGTGAATTAAATGTGCTCAAATAGATACAATAAACCTAAACTGTATTATAAATACTGAGACAAAGAAGATCTATCAAGTATGAAGCTCCCCCGTCTTGGAATGATTCGGTTCTTCTAGGCGTCATAGGCAGATGGTCACGATTTTAGTGTCCTCTCGTTCCTTTCTTCAATCCGCTCCTCTTTCTCTTCTTCCACGAGCTCCAAAAAATCCTTGTTAAACACAACAGCATTTAAACTTATCTCCGAAGACAAATTAACGGGCATGCAGCTAGCTTGTGGCCCGTGCGGCGGTGCGTGGCCATGGATTAATTGATCCTTATTTTTCCCAAAGAAGAAGAAGAAGGAGAAGAAAACAACAATATGGAAATTAACGATTCTGCTTAAACTCATGAGCTAGCGGTGGATCGGTGAGGTACTCGATCGTGGTATCGGGACGAGATGAAGGCGTTCCCTCCTGCGGGTAGCAAGCCCAAACGTCTCGTCCATGTCGTCTGGATGTTGTGGCTGCCTCCCCTGGGGCGCCAGCTCCCAATCAAACCGGTGTAGCAGATTTGCGAGCGCAAGCTCGACGGCAGACGCAGCAAACTGCACCCCTGGGCAGATCCTCCGCCCGGCGCCGAAGGGGATGAACTGGGCATCACTCCCTTTGAAATCCATGGGATCAGCACCGAGGAACCTCTCCGGCCGGAACTCCTCTGGTGCCTCCCACTGGGAAGGGTCCCTCATGATGGCCCATGCGTTGATGAGGACCCTCGTTTGCTTGGGGATGTCGTACCCACCGATCTGAACGTCCTCGGAGGACTGCCGCGGCAGCAGTAGTCCCAAGGGTGGGCGCAACCGCAGTGTCTCCTTGATCACCGCTCTCAAGTAGCTCATTTGGACAGCGTCGGTCTCTCCAATGGCGGATTTCTCGCCGGCTATCCCTCGGACCTCTGCTTGCGCTCTCTTCATCACCTCTGAGTTGCGGATGAGCTCCGCCATAGCCCATTCCAGTGTGATATATGTGGTGTCTGTTCCCGCTGCCAGCATGTCCTGCATGTTGTGGAACAACATTTCAACATATACATGTACATGTGTGTGTGTGTGTGTGTGTGTGTGTGTGTGTGAGAGAGAGAGAGAGAGAGAGAGAGAAGGGTCTGATTAATTACCATTAGGAGTGCTTTTATGATCTCCGTGGTGAGGGGGAACTCGTTTGAGGGGTCTTTTTGAAGGGCAAGCAAGATATCCACAAAGTCTTCCCGGTGGAGCTCACCGACGTTCCCGGCGGATCGATGGAGGTGGTTCTGGATTATGCCATCGAGAACACGCTCCCACTTGCGGAACACCCTCCGCATCTCCGAGTCCAACCCGGTGAGGATGCTCAGCCGCCGGAGGGAGGGGAAGTAGTCCCCCACGTGGAATCGCGCGAACAGAGGGACGAACTCCTCCATGAGCTCGCGGAACACCCTGCTCAGTCCCTCGTCCCTGAAGCATCGCCCATGGATGGCCCGTGAAACCAGATCGGTCGCGAAGTCTTGAAAGATCCCGGTCAAATCCACGGCGCCCGACATGGAGGACAGGTGCTGTATCTTCTCCACCATGAAGGTCACCTCCTCCTCTCTGGCGAGCCTGTGCGACTGCACACTCTTGGTGCCGAGGAGATGGACGGTGCAGATCTTCCTCAGGTTCCTCCAGTACTCTCCATACGGTGCGAAAGTCAAGTCCCTGCTTCCATAGATGAGCTGGTTCGTAGCCTCCAGCTGAGGCCTGTCCCCGAAGGTGGTGCCATGGGTCTTCATGATCTCCTCTGCCGCATCGGCAGAGGAGACGACGAGGGTGGGGACCTGGCCCAGCTGCAGCAGCATGAGTGCCCCGTGCTTCTCAGAGAGCCTCGCGAGGGAGCGATGGGGGCAGGCGGAGCCAAGCTGGTGGAGGTTCCCGATGAAGGGGAGCTTCGGGGGAGACGGTGGGAGGCGGCGTCGCACAGTGGAGGCCCCCCTGCGTCTCCTCATCTGGGCGGCAAGGATTAGCAGCGGGAGAAGCAGCAGAAGCCAAACCGCCATGACGCCATGTTGGTGTAGCCACTGCCACGGAGGAAGATCCATGGGAGACAAAACTTTCCACTTGCTCGATCTCTCTCCGCCAATATTTGTAGTCGTACATGTCATCAAAATGCACACAACATCATTTCAGAGTGAAGTTGACAAAGTCAACTATACAGTCAACGAAGTCAAACTAACCTGTTGCTAATCATCCAATCATTCACAAATCTATTGCCAATCATCAAAACCATTCAGCCCAAAGTAGTACACATACTGCTTATCAAACCAGAGGAGATCCAACATTCTCCTCCCTCATTCAAGGCCAGAGGAGACCCAACAAATGGGTTTTCAGGAATAAAATCAATAAGCAGGGCAATGTTGTTAAGAATAAGACCAGATTGGTAGCTCAGGGGTACAATCAAGAGTATGGTATTGATTTTGAAGAGTCATTTACCCCTGTGACTAGGTTAGAGGCCATTAGAATTCTGTTAGCATATGCATGCTCATTAGGAATCACCTTTCAGCAGATGGATGTGAAATCTACATTTTTGAATGGAGAAATAAAAGAGGATGTTTTTGTAAGATAGCCTCCTGGTTTTGACTGTATAGATTTTTCTAATCATGTTTATAAGTTGAATAAAGCTTTCTATGGACTGAAACAAGCTCCTAGAGCTTGGTATGACAGGCTCAGTAAGTTCCTCTCAGACAAGAAGTTCACAAGAGGTGAAATTGACCAAACCTTGTTCACAAAGGTATATCATCCAGACATTCTTATTGTTCAAATATATGTGGATGATATAGTTTTTGGTTCCACTAACCCGACAATGTATAAAGAATTTTCTGATTTATCATCTTCATGTGACTCAAAGAAGAGCTAGGATGGTCATACATAGAATCAAACTAGAAAATGGGGACTGGTGTGAGGATGAAGCTATGATTAAGGATAAAGCAGTGGAATTTTTCAAGCAACAATTCACATCTTCGGAGCACACTATCAAGCCTGTAGTCCTGGACCATATTCCTTCACTTGTCACAGTCGAGGAAAATGAAGCCCTTACTATTATACCTGATGAGGATGAAACTAAAAAAGTTGTTCAATCCCTGGGGTCTGACAGTGCCCCAGGCCCTGATGGTTACACTGGTATGTTCTTCACTGCATGCTGGGATTTCATTTCAATTGATGTGATCAAAGCTGTGCAAGGTTTCTTTTGTGGTATGCCATTGCCAAAAGGCACTACTTCATCTTTAATTGCCATGATTCCTAAAGTGGCTTCACCTAATTCTTTTGCTGAGATGCAGCCTATTAGCCTCTACAATTTTACCTATAAAATTATCTCAAGAATCATCAGTAACAGGATGGTGAATATTCTTCCTCACATTATATCTGAAAACCAAGGGGCCTTTGTTCAAGGGAGGAACATTGTGGATACTATCTCCTTAGCCTCAGATTTGATGAAGGAGTTAGGGAGGAAAGTTAGAGGCAATAACATCATCCTCAAACTCGACATGGCCAAGGGCTATGACAGGTTGGAATGGGATTTCCGACTAGCGGTCATGAGAGCTTTTGGGTTCTCTAATAGATTATGCTCTTTAATCTCTATGATGCTCTGCAATTGTTGGTTTTCTGTGTTATTCAATGGCTCACCGACTGGGTACTTCAAATCTACTATAGGCGTCAGACATGGGGACCCTTTTGGTCCCAGCCCTCTTTATTATTGATGAAGAGGCACTTAGCAGGGGTATTGCTAGTTTATTCTACAATGGGGAAGTCCAACATTTCCATGTGCCCCGTGGTTGTCTTCAAGTAACCCAGCTACTTTATGCTGATGACACCCTCATTTTTATAAATGGCATGGCAAAGAACCTTAGAAGGCTACTGGAATTCATAACAGATTATGAGGAGTCATCAGGACAGAAAGTGAACAAAAACAAAAGCAGATTTATTGTCTCTCAAAAAGTATCTCATGCTGTCATTAGAAGGATAGCTGAATGTACGGGCTTCCATCATAAACATGGACTTCAATCATATCTTGGTGTCCCTCTTTTTGCCAGCCTCTGATCTTATCTTCTGTTATTCGATTAACTTGCAGGAGCCAATTCAGCTGGAGGTCATGGAGGCGCCTGCCCTGGACATATCAGTAGAGCGACCTGGGGGAGGCGATGCCAGCTTGGAGAAGCTGGCGGCCTTGTTTGAGGTCCTGCGGCAAGAAGCAACCATGGGGACCGCAATGCCAGTAGGTGAGGCTCTGGAGGAGGGGGAAATAGCACCGGAAAGTAGCATAGTTCCAGTGACTGAGGTAAATATGGGGCCCCCGGGACCTCTCTTGCATCTCTTTAAGATTTGGGTAGCTCGGCTCGATCGGTGAAAGACTAACCCCATTTTCTGTATTTTAGGAGGAGGCAAGGCTCCCCAAGGCGCGCACCGCTAGAGCTCGCAAGGCTGTTGCGAAGCGGAGGGAACCAGTCACCCCCGTGGGGGTAGGTGAATTGCAACTGCTCTCGGAGTTAGAGGTGGAGCGCCTGGTGTCCTTCCTGCAATCAGGGGGCGGGCTGAAGCTCATGGTTCCTCTTCCGCCTCCCCCACCGCTCATGACGCCCGAGGAGGACCAGCTTCTGGGGAAGATGCTGACAAGCATTACGGTTTCCCGAGAGGAGGGAGCACAAGCAGAAAGGGTCGTGGGTCCTTCAGTAATAAGATCTGATTTAGCTCCGCTCCACGCCCTTCCTCCAACCAAGAGCAGGGTGGAGCAGTCCCTCGCGACAACGGAGTCGGGTGGTTTAGTCATAACTCTGTCGGCTCCTGTGGCGATGGCCGACCGGGAGTCGTTCATCGAGGTCAGACGCTCGAGCGACCTGGCCTCCACTCTTCCGTCCTCCTCCGGCGTGGTGGATGCGGATTTGTGGACGGCTGTGGATAGCTCGGTCGAGTTTGACCCTCCGGCCATGCCCTCCATTGGCCACGCCACCTCGGACGTGCCGATCCAGCAGATGTTGTTGGCATTGCAGTCGATGATCTTTGCCGACCCCTCCCTCACATATCGGGGGGTGCACACCTTGGTGGCGCAACTGACCGGGGCACTGCAGATGTTGAGCTACCCTCTAGAGGAATAGTCGCGGCGAGTCTTACTGCTACTGAAATACGTCAACCACTGCGAGTTCCTTGAAGCCCGGGCTCCTAGCGAGTTTGCCGCCATCAATGCTCAGGAGGACGCGTACCTGCAGGTCTTGGAGGTGCAGAAAGACAATGAAGAGTAGCATGAAAAGGCCTTGGACGAAAGCCACCGTCATGTCGGCGTCCTCACAAGTAGAATAGAAAAGCTGAGGGGCTACCTTGCTGCAGCCAAGGCCAAGCTAGTTGAAGCCGAGGCGGCTATGGTCAGAGAGACTGAGGAGCTTGCCGTTGCCAGAGTCGAGACGGCATTTGTGACATCTGAGCTAACGCACCTCGAAGAACAGAGGAACCGACTGCGCGACATGGTAGAATTCCCTTGCGTTGGGATTCTTCCTCTTGAGGAAATCTTTCGGGGAATAGATTGAGCGTGCTCCTCCCTTTTCCTTGACATGTAAAGAAGGGGTATGCCCCGAAGCATATGCAGCCCTCCTTTTTTTGAAATGGAATGCCATTCACGTGCATACTTTTGCATGCTGGCCCACGGATCTTTCTTCTTCCATTTTCTCTTCCTTCTTTTCTTTTGCTCCTTGGAGAAATGCGAGCTTGCGCCGACGGTTTGGTCTAGGAACACTCCGGCTGGGTTCGCAAAGGTGCATAGGAGAGTGCTCGCCTCCCCAGGGGAGAGACGAGGGGATCACTCCACCATGCAAGCCCCGCGACCTCACTGGGTGGTTCCACGAGGACCCGCATAGGTTGACCTGACCTCGAGGGATGAAGAGAAGGGTTTGTTGATCTGAATGACTTAGACAAGGGGTCCAGGTCAAAGGGGTGCATTCGTCGCTCGGAGCGACGGAGAGAAGAGTATGACTAACCCTTTGGCTTATAGTGCCATACAATTGTAACCCAATTAACCCAAGGGTATAAATGTAAAATAAAGGATATAAATGTAAATAAAAGTTAGATGTCTTGCTCTGATGTCCCATCAATTCTCCCCGGGTGGAAAGAACTCGAGCCCGTCGAGTAAGGGGTGTGGCTGCTCGCTCCTGTAGAACTATATCTCTGAGGCCGTATTCTCCATCGTATCAGGTAGCCCAGGTACGCTCCACTCTTAGGAATCATCACTTGCTGATCCCGTATATGTTCTATATGCTCACGCTACTGTGGGAATGAGGCTAGTGGACACTCAGGCGTAGGGTCTCTCATAAAGGGAGGAGATGGCTCAAAGTCTCGCTAGACATCACCGTTGCATCCCAGTAGGTGACTAGATCTGATACACTGAAGGAGGAGCCGATCCCTCAATCCACAGGCACGTCTACAACATGCGCGTTAGATCCGACTCACCTCAATAGTCAAACAGGACGGGCACCCTGAGCTTGACCGACTCGACTTGACGTATGTAGACTCTCAATAGACTGTACGAAACAAAGACTCACACATGACCCTAGGCAAACCTAGACACTTAGACACAAACACAAGGGATGCACTAAGGTAGACTCGATAAGGCTGATGGATACCTTCTACATACAGTAGGTGTAAAGATAGGTTGACCCACAATTTGATGTTGTGAGTCTTAACTCTCATCAACCGTCTCTGGTTTGAGAAGACTCGCCCACGGGTATGGAAGTGCGAGAGCATGAGGAGGGGGGTGACGGGAAGGTAATCTGGAGGCCTGGTGTGGAGCATGAAAAAGGGGAAGTCCAGATGTTATCTCTCATTCACGCGGAAAAAATCAGACCATACCACATCAACATAGGGCATCGATAGTGGTACGATAGTCATTAGCGACTGCACCACTATAGGAGAGACGGGCAAAAGAGGGATGGCTGACTACTGCTCAGGAGTGACTAGCATGAGAGAGGGGGTAGGCTAGTCAGGTCTGTTAAGGAAAGCTGGGATGGGTGACAACACGGGGTTGGCGGATGGTACATCCACCGTGGACAAGATGGGCGGGGCAGACAACTCCGAGATGACCGAAGATGTAGCTATGACTAACAAGATGGAGTTGCTGGCTGGCGTCTCACCCTAGCCTACTAGGCACTCTTTGGAGTCACTCTCTAACCCCTCATCCTCAGCGAGGTACTCCTTGGCAAACTCCTGGTTAGCCTCATAACTCACTAGAATAAGCTCGGGTGGGG
Source organism: Amorphophallus titanum (assembly GCA_024336825.1). Classification (NCBI taxonomy): domain Eukaryota; kingdom Viridiplantae; phylum Streptophyta; class Magnoliopsida; order Alismatales; family Araceae; genus Amorphophallus; species Amorphophallus titanum. The sequence goes on along the minus strand of JANBPO010002057.1, from coordinate 14,406,096 downwards.
CATCCTTCGAATGGTTGTCCTCTAAGATTGAAGAATGTGAAGGACACTAGTTGGAGAAATGGCCAATCCCACTACATGAGCTCGAAAGTGGAGCGGGCTGTTGGGGGTGGGTGGCTGGCGAAATGGTGGTGGTCAGCTGAATGTCATCGTGGAAGATGAACTCACCTGATAGGTGAGGTGGGTGTAAGGTGCAGGTCCTCCTGTCCCAGTCAAAGGTCACTCTCCTCTCTTCCAACCACGTTTGCCCTAAAATGATGCATGGACCAGCAAGTGTGTCGATCTTGCACCATGCTCCATCGTCATATAGAACGGGGCCGAACCTGCATTGGAACTCTATGAACACTAAGCCACCATTGAGAACAATCTCCCCGGTCTTAGAGAGTGACTCGAAAATGTCCTGAGAGACATAATTAGATGACTCCCGACTAATGAAGTTGACCTCCATATGCAACCCATTAGGTAGGATGGCAGTGGACACTATAGGGTGCTGGAACGACTCGGTTATCGACTTTGGGGTCTGGTTAACCGGTGGTTGAATGATAGGGGCAATCCCTGGGGGTCGGGCCATAAGAGCTTCAAATTGGACCACCATGGATGACCACTTGGATGCATGGTCTCGAGGAACGGCCATGGGCTGGTGGGTAGTTGGACATGTCTAAAAAATATCTGAAAAAACTAGGACATTACAGCCCTCCCCTCTTAAACAAATTTTATCCTCAAAATTTAAACTAAAGCACAGGAACAGAGGAAGGAAACTCACTCGAATAAGTAAGGATATTGCTGTCACATCTCTTCCTCGCGCTCCCACGACACTTCACCATCTGAATGACGCTGCCAGACCACCTTAACCAGAGGAATAGCCTTGTTCCGCAAGCACTGCTCATGTCGATCCTCAATGCGGATGGGATACTGACGTGGGATGAGCTATCAGACGCCCTAGGGCCTAAGTGACAGCAAGCACGACTTGATCCACGGACCCGAGCAATAACGGACTGACCACACGCGTCACTCAGATTCGGGGGTGACCCGACAATGGAGGGGTGGATGGTGACCCACGGGTAGCCTACACGGTCAGAGCCATTAAGAGTTATATGGGGGAGGACAGACCTAAGGTCTGAAGGTTGACCGACTCAGCCGAGGCAGAGCCAGTGCCCGAGGGCGGGAATGACGATGCTCTCTCACATGGCAATGGTCAACACTCAATGTTCAGGAAATTTAGAACGAGCTCTCCTCACCTTTGGCGTGAGCATGAAAAGATACTAGAAAAGCAATGCCAAGGAGCAAGGGTCAGATCTATACCTTGCCGAGTCTGAAGAGACCGGCACCGATCGGAGACGAGGGCGAGCCGGGGAGCTTGAGCAACCAGCAAACACGTTGTGTCGGTGGAGCTTCCGATCGACCCTGCTAGTACAAGTAAACGAAATAACCTCCACGTAGGGAGGGGGAGCTCGGGGATGGGCACACAGTACAGCACTACCCTCGCGCAGGAGGTGGGAACTCGGGGAAGGGAATGCTCGAGCGAATCGTCACTTGTTGTCCTGCAGGGTAGAATGGAAGAACTCGGGCTGGAACGCTGCATATAGGACCCCAAAAGTGGTGCTGCTTGTGCCAAAACATCACTGGAGGAGTGCTGTGGTGCTCTGCCAAGTTTGGTGACGATTTGAGGTCGCTGGTGGGTGGGGTGGAGTTGACAAGCCAACCTGCGCAATTCTATCTTGTAGGACAGGTTGGCGCAGTTGCCGTGCAGAAGGGAGAACTCCCACTGGGGACCTCCGAATGAGGCGGGACCAGCGTGGTTGGTTGGAGAACAAGAATCTCTACGTGCCAGCCAACTTTTATTTCCATCGGAGCTCAGGGATGGTCGCAGTGACTTCTGGGACACGCCGCTATTTTCTGGATGAGCAGGCAGACAGGGGCAGGATGCCCAGGGTGGTACGCTCAGCACGGAGGTCGGATCGTGATGAAACCACTGGATATGGTTTCAGGACGTCGAGGGGTATAACTCCGATGAAGAAGGCTTGACCAGAAGATCGACAGGGAAGGCGTGACATGTTCTGCTAGTCGGTTGCACACTCTGGGTGGACTGCTGCGCTCTAGCTCTGTGCAGTCGCACAAGATCAGGTACCACGAACTATGCCAACGTCGGTATGGGGCGAAACCACCTCTGAAATGCATAGGGATTGGAGAATAACCAACCCTCAGAAGAGAGTTTAGGATGAATCATGGTGTGGAAGCTGGTGTAGCCTCTTCAATCTGGAACACAGTTGCTGTCTCAGATCTTATGCAGTCGTGCGAGAATGGATGACACGATATATGCGGAGGTCAAAACGAGGTGGGGCCACTTCTGGAGTGAAGCAGGCTTGGAGAAGAACAATCCCACAGAAGAGAGTTTTTGCTGATTCATGTTGTGGGAGTCGTGGCAGATTCTTCAAGCCGGGCATCAGAATTAGACTCGAATCTACAAGCAGCAGGGTGGAGTGAACTCCCAAGCCGAGGCCGGGGGTGAAGCCGTGGGTTCCCAGAGTCGCCGTGGATGAGCCTGGGAGAGGGGGTGTGTGGGGAGCAGAGGGAGAGGGCTGGTGAGCTCGTGACAAGCGAGTGACACAACAGTACCGCACCGAGTGACTAATCAGAGTAACGCTCGTCAGCGTCAGTCCAAACCTCTGACCACGTGTGCACACACTGACCCATCGCCTTGAGCCAGGCCTCTAGCTAGTTTTCCCTCCGAGTAGGATGCTACTGACTATGGGAGAGGGCCCACGAAAACTAGCTTATAAACCGTATAACGGGAATACCCCGCCACCTCTCCTGGGTGGGCTGACACGGACGTCGTCGGGCTACGACTAGTGGTTCCATCACAAGGAAAGAGAAAGCTGCCCTCTTGGGATGTAAAATAATGCCACAGTGTATAAAATATTTTAAACATGGTGCATATGGAACATGAATGCATTAGAAATTACACATGCATGCTTTTGAATTCTCCAGGTATATAACGGACTATGGCTGCCCCGTTACATACCATAACGGACAAGGGGAGGACCGTTATGCTTCACAGAACTCAGATAAATCCACAGGAAATGGAACTATAACGCACCAGGGCAGGCACGCTATAGGACTATAACGCATGAGAGCAGGCGCGTTAAAGTCCACAGGCACATAACACAACTGACAGGGGATATAACAGACCAAGAGTGGGGCATTATAGTGAACATGACGCACCTCTCATTGGCCGTTATGCCCACCAGAATGACTAAAATCCACAGGAAACTATGGGATATAACGCACCTCAACAGGGGCGTCATATGAATTTAACGCATAGGGGTAGGGGCGTTAAAGGCAACAGATCTTTAACTCAACACATAGGAACTATAACACACCAGACGAGGCGCGTTAAAGCCACCCGAACATGAAAATCCATAGAAAACTCAATACACTGACGATATAATGCACCTATAGGGATGCGTTAAACGACCATAACGCACCAGGGGTGGCGCGTTATGTCACTTGGGTTTCATGACTCTGGAGTTCAGATTTGAAACCCCCTCCCGACCGATCGAAATCGACGGGGGACGCGGTGGAATACAAAACCAACTCAACCTATTAACCCATACCGACATTTCAAGCCTAACCATGCCACTAGAAATGAAATACGATGCCCATGGAATAGATTTTAACATTTAAAAGATAATTTTAGGTATTAAAAGATTAATAATACACTAATTAGGAACATGTATGAAATACGAGACAAAGGGCGTCGGACCACGACGCAAGTGGTACCGGCGGTGTCCTAATGAGATAAGGAATCCATCCCCCTACCTAGATGACGACGAAAATGACGATACGCTACCGATCCGGTGAGAGGAAGACGCGGCGCTTCTCGGCCCGGCTCGACTCCACGCTCTGCGAATCGAGGAAAGGTGGGCGTCAATGTGATCCTCGCGACGCGACCAATCCAACGGTACCTCTCTGGCTTCGATCAGCAGCCGTCTGGACCAGAAATCGAGAGAGGCACGCACATTGAGAATTAAACTCAAAAATTACCTAAAATAAGAATTACACAGAAAACGAGGAAGATGGCGATGGATGGCGATGCAGAGGGCGTCAACAGATTCCTAGCGAGATGAAGAGTCCGTACCCCTACCTCTTGCGTGGCGAAGATCGCGAATCAGTGCAGATCGGGCGACGGGGGCCACGTCGTCCTTCTGCTCGCACGAATCTCCACACTCCACAATCTGAGGGAAGAAGGGTACTGGCGCGATCCTCGCGTTGAGCCCGTCCCGTCGGTACCTCCCATGCATCGACCGGGGTCCGTTTGGACCGCGAACTGAGAGAATGGGGGTGGAGGAGAGAGAATGTGTGAGGGAAGAGAGAGAGTGTCGAGATGGAGAGAGAGAGAGATTCGAGAGAGTGAGGAGAGAGAGAGATGAGTGGCGTGAGATATTTTGAAAATTTTTGATTTTCTTATTTTTTTAAAAAAATTACCTTAAATTACAATTAAACTTTTTAAAATCGAAGAACACCTCTTCGCCGTAACCGCGGCGGTCGATGTAGAAGGGGCGGTCCTTGGCGGCGAAGGTGTCGCCCGTTTCGCGGACGCGCCGCAGCAGGGGCTCCAGGTCGTCCCACAGCTCGGTCCACGACTCGCTTGCCGGGCGCCCGAAGGCGGCGGGATGCTTGTCGCCGATGGTGGGGGCGTAGGCTTCGTTGTAGAGGGCGATGTAGTCGTCGCCCCAGAACATCACGATCTGAACCGCGGCGGGCAGGATCAGGCGGACGGCGTCACGCAGTTCCTGAGGCCACTGGCTCGGCGGCCCCAACGGCGATCCGGACCAATCGCGTTCGGCGATCAGCCGGCCGATCTCACCGCCTGCCCGTTCCGGCATGTGGCCCCGCTTCCCGCCGCCCAAGGTTCCGACAACGGGAAGCGAGGCCATTGGTTCCGGGAAAACCTATGGTTTTCCCATGGCTTCGCCGATCCAGGCTAGCGGCTGTTCGCGATCACGCTGGCGATGATGCCGGTGGCCACGGCGGCCATGACGTAGTTGCCGTCGACCTCGCGCCATTCATAGCCGCGGGGCGGCGCGCGCAGGTGGCGGGCGCGCCAGTCGACGGCGCGGCCGCGGGCCCAGTCGTCGTGCTTCATGTGGTAGCCCTTGCGCCATTCGTCGTGGCGATGGAAGTCGCCGCGATGGTCGTCGTGACGGTCGGGTTGGGCGTAGGCCGCGGGCGCGGCCACGGTCATCAGGGCGGCAAGGGCCGCCATCACAGTGCGTTTCATGAGAGTTCCCCGGTAGAGTGTAGCCTGACGGTGAACGTGACCGGCAGCCGACCGGTTCCGCTTCCCGCGCCCTAGCTTAACGCTGGTTCGTTACATGCCAAACGGATTTGGGCAGAGGCAGCCAACCGCCCAGCCGAGGGCGGCCGCACCAGAGATCGCGCGTCTCGCCTAACCGCCGAAGGCGCGGAAGGCGATGTCGATCAGCGTGTGCGCGCAGATCGCCGCGACGGCCAGAATGCCGACCAGGGCGCCCGCAACGCTTGCCGAAGACAGCATTGCCGTTTCCTCCTGGCGCGCCGCCTCTACGGACGGTGTCGCCAATAGTGAGGGTACTCCGAAATTTCACTTCTGCAATAATACGCTGTTCGCCGATTGGTTCGCGCACGGACCGCGCCCTCCCGCCGCTCGCTGCCGCGATCGGGGGCGGTTGGCGAGTTCCGCTAGCCCTGCCCGCCGCCGAGGGCGCGATAGAGGCTGACCGCGTTGGTCAGGCGGATCAGGGCGGTGGAGACCAGGCTCTGCTGGGCGCCATAGAGGGTGCGCTGCGCCACCAGCACGTTGACGTAGGGGTCGGTGCCGCGCTCGTAGCGGGCGTTGGTCAGGGTCAGGGCCTGGGAGGCGGAGTTGACCAGGGCCCTCTGCGCCGCCAGCTGCTCGCCGATGGTCCCGTCGCGCGCCAGCGCGTCGGCGACGTCGCGGAAGGCGCTCTGGATCGCCTTCTCGTACTGCGCCACCGCGATGTCGCGCTGGGCCTTGGCCCCCTTGAGGCCGGCCAGGTTGCGGCCGCCCTCGGGGTAGCAGTGGTGGATACCACTGGACGGGTTAAGCTGTATTTCCCCAGCTGTTGCAGTGGTGGATTCCACTGGTCGGGTTAAGCTGTAGTTCCCCAACAGTAAGCTACACTCTGGTTTGAGTGTGGGGTGGACGTAGGTTTGCTGGTTGCAAACCGAACCGCCTTAAAATCTGGTGTTCCCTGTGTGATTGCTTGATTGTCTGATCTGATTCCCTGTTCCCTCGATCTAATCTTTTAATTCTGTAGTTGGATCTATTCACCCCCCTCTAGATCCACATTCTACTAGATAGATCGCTTCCATCCGTTCACAACATCTTCTTTCCCGACCTTGTCGGGTGTCCATCATTTCCCTTCCCCGACCTTGTCGGGAGTTTATGCTTCTTCTTCCCCGCCTCTGGCTGGTGATCGCTACTCTCCTTCTCCGACCTTGTCAGATGACTCCTTCTCTTTTTCTCCGACCACGTCGAATGATCACTCTCCTTATTCCTTATCTTTGTCGCAGAAATCTTCTCATGGTTTGTCTATTCTCTCCTCTTCACCCTTTTGAGGTCTTTGCCCTTTCTCTTCCTATTTTCAAGGCTTTAGCCCGCCTTGATCTCATTTAGATCTTGTTTCTTCTGTACTTGGTTCTTTGTTATCAGGGCCTCGACGCCTTAACGAGGGAGTTCTAGACCTCGTCTCTCTTCCTTTTTATCCTTCTTTGTCCGGTTTGATGTCTGTCACTCCTCTGTATAGAGGAATCTTTAATCCATGCTATGCTCTCCCTTTGTCTTGTCAAGTAAGGAAAACAAAGCTGCTCGTGCTCCTCAAAGCTCGATGATCAAGCTCTCGCTTCTGGATGCTACTTTAACTCCATGGATTTGCAAATGTATCTTTATTTTGTGCAAGAATATGTTATCATTGCTATTACTCTTATTACTCCTGCACATGGTTATAATGTTGGTTCCTCAACATGTTTGAGTGGCTTATTTAGGTTAAGCTTAGTCAAATGAGTTTGCTTCTGCAGCACCTTAGGCTGGTGGTAACTCCGCGCTGGGAGTCTAGTTCCTTCCCCAATCATTGAGGGTGTCCTTTGAGTATGGGTTTTTTCGCACACTTCACGGCAAACTATAGTCGATCTCCTCTAGAGGCACATACTCTGGGTATGCACAAAGTTCTTTTCTCTTCTCTACTTGGCTGAGTGCGGGGACAAGAGATGGATGGATGAGATAACCAACCTTGGCACTCCCCGATACGGGAGAGGTCTCAAATAGGGGCAGTCTTGACCCTCGAAAATGAGCATTCATAGAATATCTAGCCAGTAAGGGCTATCAAGTATCAAATGAATCGAAACCAAAAAGAAAATCAAATAGTAAAATTATGTGAAAATTAAAGGCATGGCAAGAGTGGCAAAGTCCCGCGGGACGTCATGAGCCCGGTCACATGCGTGCCAGATAAATAAAGGTCCTAAAAATTAAAGACATAAAGTCCTGCCGTAATAGACTATCTCTTTGAGGGGTGGTGCCCTAGAAGGAACTCGAGTCCTAATGTCTCCCATCATTCATGAAGCTTATCTCCATTTTTTTCTGTTTCTCTCTCATAGACTAGGTTGTATCCCGAGTATGGCCTTAGTAGGGGCACCATTCTTTGGAGGCGGTTGGTTGTGGTAAGCCACCCACATATACACACCATACTTAAGAGAAGTCTTTAATGAGAGGGGGAGGAACGATGTGTTGCATCCCTGCTGTTTTGATGATGTCATACACTAATTGTCAACATCTTGTTTGATCTGCCATTTAATTACTTTCATTTGATGTGCTTAACTTTAGAGTCATTTGCATTAAAATTCAATGCATTGTTCATCAGTGTGCATATCATCTCTGTGCATTTGGTCTTTGTATTTCCAAGTCCGTGCATATAGATACACTCTGTATTAACTCCATGCATGTGTTGGACTTAGTAGAAAAACTGAGTCTGTGCACATTCCATAATCCTACTCTGTGCATACTCTTGTTCTAAGCTTACAAAGTTCGTGCACTTTCAAGTCAGTGCACCTTGCCCAACTGAAAGTCCTTGCATGTTTTGGTGTGATCACAAGTCCGTGCAGATTGTTAGTCATGCATGTTTTAGTCACACAAGTCCGTGCACAATTCTTCCTAGTCCGTGGAAGCTAAACCCTGTGCACGTTTTGGTGTTCAACATAAAGTTCGTGCATTGTTTGGTATCATGCATACTTGCCTGAAGCTTAAGTCAAAGTCCGTGCAAACTTTCAAGTCCATGCATTTCTCACCAAGTCCGTGCACGTCTGCCTATCAAAGTCCATACATGTTTTAAGTGCAAGCGAAGTCCGTGCATATGTCTCAGTGGTTTGAAAACCAAGTCCGTGCATGTTTCTGCAAAGTCCATGCATGTTTTAAGTTTCTACAAAGTCCGTGCACATGGCCTTTCTACTTAATACCAAGCATTACAAGTCCGTGCACACTCTACCTCGTGCATGTTTTCAACAAGTCCGTGCAGTTTTTCTTTCATGCTAAGTCCGTGCAGCTTTTGTATCTGAAGTCTGCACAAACTGTTGAAAGGTCTGAGTATATTGAAGTCAGTGCACATCTCATGTCCGTGCGCATGAAATCCTAAGCACTTCATGTCTGTGCACATGATACCCCATGCACATTTCTTCTACGCTTCAAAGTCCTTGCAACCTCGTGGACTCTAAACCCCGTGCACATTTCCTCGTCTTCAAGTCCTTGCACGTCTTTGCAAACCTCATGGAGTCTAAACCCCGTGCATATTTCTTCAATGTCTTCAATGTCCTTGCATGCTTTTACGAATCCCGTGGATGCTATACCCCGTGCAAGTTTCCCATTGACACAGACTGTTTCCATTCCTTCATAGAGTCTGTGCAATCAAAACCCCGTGCAAATCTTCTGATGTCTAACGAGTCTGTGCTTTTTTGTCAGAAATAATAATATGATAAGGACAAAAGGGAGCAACAAACAAATGAAATAATCAATAATAAAATACTTTAACTATGGCAAAAGAACTGGGGGTAACATGAAGAGAACCGGACTGAACAATGGCTGAGTACCTTGAACACTCGTACCAGAAGGAGGAAGGAACTAACGCGGGACGAGCTATGAGACGCCCTAGGACCTGTGTGACAGCAAGCACGACTTGAACCACGGACCCGAGCAATAGCGGACTGACCACGTGCGTCACTCAGATTCGGGGGTGACCCGACAATGGAGGGGTGGACGGTGACCCACGAGCAGCCTACATGGTTGGAGCCGCTAAGAGTATATGGGGGAGGATAGACCTAAGGTCTGAAGGTCGCCCGATTCAGCCGAGGTAGAACCAGTGCCCGAGGGCGGGTATTACGACACTCTCTCACATGGCAACTGTCAACACTCAATGTTCAGAAAATTTGGAACGAACTCTCCTCACCTTCAGTGTGAGCATGAAAAGATACTAGAAAAGTAATTCCAAGGAGCAAGGGTTAGATCTATACCTTGCCGAGTCTGAAGAGACCGGCACCGATCTGAGACGAGGGCGTGCCGGGGAGCGTGTGCACCCGGCAAACACGCTGTTTCGGTGGAGCTTCGGGTCGACCCTGCTATTACAAGAAAATGAGATAACCTCCACGCAGGGAGGGGGAACTCAGGGATGGGCACATAATACAGCACTACCCTCACACAGGAGGGGGGAACACGAGGAAGGGGAGATGGGCCTGATGCCCAATATCTGTCCTGCTGGACAGAACTGAAGCAATCCGAGCGGTACGCTGCACTCCGGGGTCTGAAGAGGACGCCGCTTGTGCCCAGATGAAGCTTGAGAAGTGTAGATGCACTCCTGAAAGTCTGGCATCGTTCTGAGGTCGCAGGAGGGTGGGGCAGGCTGTGGAAGGTGACCTGTGCGAATCTGTCCTGCAGGATTGATCTGCGCAGTCGACGTGAAGAGGGCGGTGCGCTCTCCACCGGACTCCGAACGATGCAAGACCAGTGGGGTCGGAAGGCTGACAGGCAGATATACTTACCCTCAAAAAATGAGCACCAAAGGAGCACCAATCTGGGACAGGTCGGCACTTTAGTGGGGCTCTGGTTTCTGGGCGAACAGCCAGACAGGTCGATGATGGCCATGGTGGAATTTTCGGTTCCGAAGTCAGAACAGGACAAAACCACCTAGGTTGGTTTCGTGTCATCGACGGGCACAACTTTGGTGAAGATGCCTCGGGCCGAAAACCAGCAGAGGAAGGCGTGCCAAGGCTGACAAGTCTGCTGCAGGTTCTGGGCGGACTGGGTCACACCAGTCAGGTGCAGTCATAGGAGAATGGATTCCACGGGCTGTGCCGACGTTGGAACGAGGCAAGACCACCTCTGGAACGTCGAGGGCTCGGAGAAGAACAAACTCTCAGAAGAGAGTTCTGGCTGAATCACGCCATAGAAGTCGGTGCAGTCTCTACTAAATGGTCCTCAGATTCTGGCTCGAATCTGGCGCAGTCGTACGAGAATGGATGATGCGATCTATGCCGAAGTCGAATCAAGGCAGGACCACTTCTGGAGCAAAGCAGGCTCGACGAAGAACGATCCACAGAAGATAACTTTGGCTGGTTCGCACTGTGGACATTGGGGTAGACTCTGCAAGCTCGGCCCAACTATCTGCTACAGATCTGTGAACAGCAGAGCAAGGAAAATCTCCAATGTCGACGACAAGGACGATGCCGTGGGTTGCCGGGGTCGCTGGGGACGCACTTGGAGGGGATGGGACATGGGTTGCAGAGAGGAGGGGTGGCTGGAGGTGGCTGGGGAGGGTGGCTAGGGTTAGGGTTTGGGATGGGGCGCTGGTTTGGGGAAGGAAAGGAGGGGGGGGCGCAGCCAATCAAAAAGAAAAAGAAAAATCATGTTATAACCCTGCGGTGAAATATCAGAACTATAACAATTGTTTAATCTCAATACATGTCCTAGTCACTCCTAGGAAATTCACTGATTTTGGGTGTGTAAGATGAAGTGAGATTAAATATGATATGGTCTATGTAGTTCTGGTTTATTGCTATTGAGAGTTAATGTAAATTTATTTAAAGTGTGCGGTTGCTAAACTCTAAGTTTCATCACTCTTAAATCAGATCTTTATCAAGGTTGCATTATATTGAGTCTTATAATAGAAGAATCTGAACTATGTATACTTGCTTAATGAAGGAGCAATCAGTTTGTCAGCATATTCTTTCATGTGATTTCACCACTTTGATATTGTCATCTCAATTTTTTTTGCCACTTCCCTGTTCAGTACAATTTGTCTCTATCATTTTTTTGCTGATGGCAAATGGGGAGAGATTTTAATGACTTTGATGACTTTAGTTGTAGGAGAGATTTTGATGGCAAGGGTTGGCTGGCAAGGGGGAGAGAAAGCTCTGTCTATTTGTCTGTGTCTGTCTAATTGTCTGCCCGGTATATAACAACATCATTGACTAAGGGGGAGAGTCAAAGGGAAGAGTCGTTTGTTTCTGCTACCTGTCTGTTTGCTAGGGTAGAGAAAGCTGAAATTTGTCTCCTATTGCATTTGACTGTGACCACTGCATATTCTTGTTCATTATGTAGAATGTGCTGTCATCAAAGTATTGCAGTGTTGTCATCATCAAAAAGGAAGAGAATGTTGTGTCTCCTCTGGATTTGATGTCTAGTTTTGATGCTGGCAACTGTGTGACTGACTTTGATTGATGTTGGCAAAATAATTTGGATTCCATGTTGTGTGTCAAATGTCATTTCATTAAGTCAGGTCGGTGCATATGCAGAAGTGTTGCATTGAAAGGTCGATGCATCTCCCACTGCATAGAATATCAGGTTGATGCATACTCATGCTGCTGCATTATAAGGTCGATGCATATTCATGATAAATAGAAGAAAGCCTAGTCCTTGGAGGGAGAAATAGAAGAAAACCTAGGGACAAGCCTAGGATAGGCTTGAATTCCTCTCATGACAACCCTTTTAGAGATTCAGTCTGTTGCACCGGGACTTTATGTCCGTCGTTAAACCTTCATCCTTTCTAGACACACATACGACCAGACTCATAACATCCCGCGGGGAACTGTACTGCCACTCTTGACATGCCTAGCTTTGTCTTGGAGCAATTTGGCTTTGTACTTTGAACTTTGATGAATGTTGGGTTTCACTTTGATTTTTGCTCCCTTCTTTTCTTTTTTCTTTTTTTTCTCTTATTTTTTATTTTTGTGGAATCAGGTCATAATGAACTGGCCCTATTTGAGACCTCCTCTCATTGGGGTGTCTAGATCAGTCATCTCCCCCCTATTCACCACTTGCCCTTACATTCGGCCGAGGAGAGAAAAGCAAGGACGTTCACTTCCCTTAGATATGGCCAGAGGAGAAACAGTGTCATATAGAAAAGGGAAATCCAACCAAGGTTGTCGTGTAGTGTGTAATTGCCATGCCCGGGATCACCCTTGATGATCAAGGAGAGGGACACCTCGCTACCCGATCATTGTTAGCTTGAATCTAAGGGTAAAGGCGTTTAAGATATAACCCATTCCATGCGTGAGATAGTTCTTCACCCTCCGCATTAACAAAACGATATGCATTTCCTGGGTAAGCCTGTCTAATGACAAACAGACATTCTCAATTTGGTTGTAACTTAGCCCTAGGACCTCCAGATCTAATGAATTTACGTTTCAAAATCATGTCACTCACTTGAAATTTACATTCAATTACCTTCTTTTAAAAATAACATGAAATCCGCCTCTGGTAAATAGAAACATGATCGGTCACATTTAACCTCTTCTTATCTAAAAGTTCCAGGTGCAGGCACTAGAACTCTTGTTAGATTATAAATGATAGACTTTTAGTTCCTTTCAAGTCGTATGTGAGAATCTTATGCCCTCCCGAGGCATCTGGAGTTGGCGATCCCTCAGACGATGACGAGTCCCTTTGGTCCTCCTCTTCCCCTGATGCCGAGCCAGAAGATTTCGAGGTTGCTTGGTCTGAGTCGTAACGTTGACCGGAGGGGAAAATGATTGTCCCTGGCACCTATTCCTCCGCCTAGGAGATGGCCTGGCTATAGCCATGCTTGAACCCCTTGCGGATGCCTCGACAAAGTGCAGACTCGTAGTAGGGGAGGGCCGCCTCCATAAGGTCGGCCCGGTAAGCCTCCGAGCATTTAAACTGCTTGAGTGCCTCCGCCCCGACTGATCCCACCCTACTAGCGAGCTCGGCCTTTTCTCGCTCCGCCTCAGCCAACCTTTGATCTGCCTCGGCCATCTACTTCTCCGCCTCGGCCCGATCAGCTTCGGCCTCCAATCGAAGGCGCATAGCTTCCTCCACTCAGTCTAGTAGCTCGGCACGCTCGGCCTCTCATTGGCCTTCTCGCTCGACACGGGCCACATGCTCCTCCTCCAGAAGCTTGCCCTTCCTCTTGAGTGACTCGCGTGCCCAAACCAATTGCTCGGTCAAATCCCGGGCCTCTGCCTGACTCGCCCTTGCTAGCTCTTTAAACGAGGAGAGCTCCCGCAATAGCCCATCATGCTCCTCAGTGAGCTGGGATATCCTCCCATCAGACGTACTGAGGGTCCAGGCACGGTTCACCTGGTCTGACTCTGACCGAGCATACGCTTCAGCCAAGGTGGCCCCCATTTGGGCCAGGATCAGGCCACCCTCCATAACCATTTCGAGGGCCACGGCCGGGGATCGCTGCCTATCTCCTCCTCGCACCACCTTTGTGGCGATGCTGTAGCACTTCTGGTATAGAGGGCCCCAGATGCCCAGCCTCTCCAAAGTAGCTGGAATAGGGGCTCCCCCTCCGAGCGGCACCCCCTCGGGGACCCCACCAGCTGGCTCGGATTGAGCCGCTGCTTCCTCCGCCCCTCTCGCCTCGGTCTGTTGGAGCTGCATCACCTCTTCCCGTGACCCCCCGACCTCCGTCAGCTCGGCCTCGGCGTCTCCGCCCTGAACACCACCTGCCTCACTCGGCGCTCTAGTCTTGGTGACGGTCCTAGAGCCGCCTGCTTCGGCCCCAGCCTCCTTGGCCCCCTCTTGCCCAGCAGACAGGAGAGCCAGCCGAATAGGCTCGGCCCCTTCTAGCTCGGCAGAGGGGAGAGCCAAACCAGAGCCATCTTCGACCGCGGGGACGGCCCCGGCCTTCTTGGCCCGCTTTCTGGCCTTCATGGTGTCCCGTAGCATCTTCTCCACGGAATCCTTGCGCTTGGACCCCCGCTGCTTGGAAGACCCTTCCTAGGCCACCCCCTTGCCCTTGTCTTGGGCTCGGGGAGAATCCTCGGGAATTCGTGACTCAACGGCAGCCTCAGTCGAAGGTGCCTCCTCCTCAGCCGACCTCCTGGTGTCTGCACAAAGGAAGACTGGGTCAGGGAAAGAAGAACGGCTTCCTCATCCGAAGGGAAAGTTGATTCTTGGTGCCCGTACTTGCCAACCGCAGTCACCTAAGAAGGCACCGCTCGATATTCTCCGGGGTCACCATCTCCTCCGTAGACTGGCGATGCTTCAACAGGGTCGCTGCGTGCTTCTCCACCTCTGGGGTGCACTCATCCTGTCTCGGAGGGATGTTCGGGTGAAAGTTGGGCATCACGAGACATCTCCATGACTCCTCCACTAAAGAAATTCCCACCCAGAAGAACTGAGTCTTCCACCCCTTGTGAGAAGAGTCCTTCACGGCTAAGGACACGCAGCTCCTATTTCGCCTCGCCTGAACATAATAGAAACCCTTGCCAGCCGAGGCGATACACCTAATATTGAACCCCGTGTAGAAATATTCCATCGGATGATGATACACCATACCAAGACCTCGCCAAATGCGACATTAACGTCCCGAAATTTAATATGATAAATTACGGGTGCCACAACAGCTTAGCTCTGCTGATTCACAGCTTACAATGGATTTCAAAAGAAAATCGAAGAAATCAAAGAACACGAGAATGTAGCTCTTCAGATAGAGCAATCTGACCCTGGGTTTGATCCAGAGGTCAGGAAGAGACAACCACTCACACTTCTTCTCCTTCTCATTCTCTCTCTTACGAAGCTCTATTTTCTTCGGAAAATTGGCGCTCTCTCTCTTGCTCTTTCTTCTCTTCTTCTTCCGGACTCTGCTCTTTTCTTCCTCTCTCGAGCTTCTCTTCTCTTCTTCTTCTGGAGTCCGCCGCCTTTGATTGCAAGAGCAACCTTCTTATATGGCTGTAGACAGGGTTCCCATAAGCTCACACGTCCGGCGTGTGAAGGGCACGTCCCAACCTTTTCCAGAGAAGCCACGTGTCAAAAGTAGATTAGGGCAATGATCCATGTTGCAGAATGACAGAAATATTCGTCCTTGGGATCACGTGCTAATCATATATTTTGTTATCCCCCACACGCTCATACTTCAGGCGTGCATGAAGATCACGTGAGGGAGGCCACGAGCATTGCAGACGCTCGATCATATGCCAGTCTGAAGGAAATAAATGTCAGAGTGAAAAACATGCTCAGACTTTTATAACGGTATATTGTAAGTGTGCTCAGATTTGAAGATATGCACGGACCTTGATGACTTGGAAGAAAAACATGCACAGACTTTATATGGCTATAGGGCTGAGATATGCACAGAGTTTCGTGTGTGCATGGTGCAAAAAATGCACCAACCCTGTATGCCATAAACCTAACATGCACGGACTTTGTGAAGGGTATGTACTGACTATGTGAAGTTGCACAGACTTTATAAATGCATGAGACGTGGCTAGCACGGACCCTATATGCAACTAACACTGACCTTAGTATGTGCTCCAGTGCAAAAACTGCACCGACTAATGCGTGCATGAGACAACTTGCACCGACCGTATATGCATGAAACAGAAACGGGAATAGACCTTATGAGTGCATGAAAGCAAATGTGCACGAACTTGCTGCAGTGTGTGCACGGGTTAGGCTATGCACGAATCAGCAATGCACTGACTTCGGTTATAGCAAAAAGAAGGATGTGCACGGACCTTGTTTAGCACAAGGTAGAAATGCACAGACTCACAACAGTGTATACAACAACCTTGTTTTGCCTAACGAGGGATGTGCACGGACTTTGTTTAGCACAAGGCAAACGTGCACGGACTTGAAAATGCGTGACGCAAAGATATGCACAGACCTTTAGTGTGCACAAAAGAAATGTGCACGGACCTTGACTAAACTTGCACCAGCCTATATGCAGTTACGTGAAAATTTGTACCGAGATAAAATGCACAAGGCAAACAATGCACGGACCTTCTATATGCTGGACGGCCTATATGCACGGACCTTAGAGTCTAAGTATACATGATATGCACCGACTACGTTGTGTTTGGAGAGAAGATTGCATGGACCTTGTTAAGCTGGCTAGCATAAGATGCACGGACCTTAAGTGAAAAGTGTGCACACAACCTGTTCGATGAAATGTATATGCATGCAGCCTGTATGCAGTGGTCTGAAATGTGCACGGACCTCAAATGCAGTGGACATGGATAAGCATTAACTTAATTCTGACATAAAAGGTGATGTTGCCAAGGTCAGCAATTGGTCAAACCACTGTTGTCAATGGTCAAATCATTGTTGCTAATCATTAAAATAAGACATGAGAGACACTCTAGATTAGAGGAGACACAACACCATTGTGGCCAACAAAACAGACTCACTCTATGTGACCAGTGGAGCTTCGACCGCTTCGAGACGAAGGTTGAAGGTCGCATGTCGTTCGGCTCCACCTACGGTCGGTGCCTGCGCGCCAGCTTCACGCGCCTTGAGGGCCGCAGCCCCGACGTCGATTTCATGCGCGCTCCGGAGGCCGTATGAGTGCAGAAGGAATGACCGAGACCGTGCTGGTGACAACGCTTGTCGCAGCCATCGAGGCAGACGGAGGCAACCCTGACGCTATCAACTGGGGGGGGAAAGGTCTGCGCGCTTGGATCACAGGAATCGCTGCGGAGCTTTCCAAGCCTCGCGTGTCGTTCTCGCCCGATTTCCGGTTTGAGAACGTGACCGGCGAAGACCCGGTTGCCTGCGACGAATGCGGAGACGCTGGTTGGGAGTGGGAGCACGGCATCGAAGAGAGCTGGAAGGTGAACTGTCGCCACTGCAACCTCGATGGCCACATCGACTGGCGCGACCAAACCTAACCCACACATTCACCGCCCACCCAGGGCGAAGGAGAGAGCAGAGATGGCAAAGAAGATCGAAGTTCGCGGCTTCATGTACGAGCTCGACCTCGGCTTCGGCGACAAGAAGGAGTACCGGTACTTCAGCACCGACACAGCCGGCGACGACTGCTACACGCTCATTGGCCCAGTCGCGTTCACCTACGAGGTGCCGGATTCCTTCAACCCGACGCAGCAGAAGCTCGCCGCGCTGGAACAGGAAAAGGCGCGGGTCCGTGCCGCCTATCTGGCGAAGGTGCGGGAGATCGAGGAGCGCATCTCCAAGCTGCAGGCCATCGAGTTCGTGGAGGCGTGATGACCCCCCGCACCCTCCCCCTCAGCGACGTTCCTGCCAGCTTCGGAGGCTGGGACGCCATCGTTCAAAGCGCCCGCGCCCAAAACGCCATCAACCGGGGCGAAGCCGCAGAGCGCCAAGCTCTGAAAGAGAGCTTCGTGGAAGAACTCCAGCGCCTGATGGCAAAGGGCGGGGTGCGCGAATACGCCTTCTTCGCCAAGAAGCGCAACAAGGTCCAGGCCCCGCAAGTGTGGGAAGAGCTTTGGGACGTTGCGAACGAGCGTGACTTTCCGCGCCACCTGATGACGCTGCTGTTCATGGCGTCGGAAGGGCAATCGGTGCAGGCGTACGCCAAGGAAATCCTCGGGCAACTGTGCGAGCAGGTTGCGGAGTATGAGGCGGAGGTGAGGACATGAACACGAAGACGAATGCACCGTGGCAGGAGTCCACCTGCAACCGCCCGATGTGGATGGGCGGCCTCCCAGCCGGGTACTGCGGGAACGTCGCCTATGGGCATCAACTGCCCGAGCGCTACCTGCGCGACGTCTACGGGCACCACGAAGCGCCGTACTGCTGCGGGCATGCATGCCCTGCTCACGGCGGCCCCAAGAAGGACGATCCGATCATCTTTCAGGACGGCACTACGAACGAGGGTCGCCCGATGTGGTGCGCAGTGATGCCAGGTTTCATTGACCTGCAGGTAAGTGAAGCCGGGTTCGATCCGAATCCGATGCTCGCTGTTCAAAAGCTGCGCGCCGCCATCCAGAAGGCTACTGCAGGAGAGAACGAATGACCTCGCTTTTTCCGCTTTCCATGCTGTGGGAGCGCTTCATCCTGAGCGCAGCCCTGCGGCAGATGAACCCCACCAATCCGTGGGTGCCGAAGATCGTCCGCAGGTTGGCCGATCAGGAACACGCGCCGTCCCCGCTGGACCCCGCTGACGGGATCGTCACTGGCGCATGTGTGCTTGCTGCCATGTTCCTTGGGGGCATGGCTCTTTTGGGCTGGTTGCCTGGAGGTGTGTGATGGATGAAAAGGATCTGACGCCGTGGTTCCCCAAAGGCGTGAAGCCTGCGCGCCCCGGCGTGTACCAGACCAAGGGCGAGCGCCGGGACAAATACTACTTCTCGCGCTTCGACGGGGAGAACTCTCCACCTCCCACAGCCATTAGCCCTTACCCCTTCACATTCTCATCACCCCCCACTACACCTATCACCCTCCTGCACACCTAGTTCGTAGGCAGCAGCAGAAGATCCATCTTGTCGAGTCTGCTCCGGGGCCATCCAGCATCTTCTGGAAGCTTACCATACATCGACGGAAAGATCTTCAAGTCAGCTTTGACTGAGAGGTGATCCCGCCTTAATCTGAGCTCAGGGCTGTTCGGGAGGTCCATTCTCATCAAAGTGCGCATCTGGCATCTGAGGGAAGACCAGAGCGCTGGTGTAGAAGATGCTACTTCCACACCCCAGCTCCCCTTGGTGCGCTGTTTGGCCAGGGTGTTCCTCTACCAGTCTTCTATCCAACGCCACCGGTGGAGCCTCGTTTGGAGTCTGGAACTATCTGTTCTGATTTTTCTTCCCCGGGTGCGCAGGTCAGTTCACTCAGAGCCAGCACTGACACCCCGCCACTATTCATCCTCTATCTCCCTACTCCGACCTCCCCCGGTGGCCTTCATGGTTGGAGATCGAAGAAGACTCAGTCACAAACGTGTCCGTTTTGGTCCCGCATCATTTTGACGACGGGAGTGATCGTGACGGTGCCGCCTTCCTGAGAGTCCTCCGCCACAGACTGTGCAGAACCAGTCCGGCAGGCAACCAGAGATAGCATACAGAAGCTCCAGCGACCACACCACGGCTCCCCTTGGCCCACCACTTAGCCGGAGTGGAGTCCCACCAGTCTTCTATCCAACGCAACAAGCGGGGCATCGATTGAAGCCCGGAGCAGCCCGTTCTGATTTTTCTACCCCAAGATAGCAGATCAGGTCAGTCTGAATCCGTCCAGACTCCCCACCACTCTTCTGGACATATCTCTCGGCCCCGACCTCCTCTGGTGTCCTTCCCAGTTCGAGATCGAAGAAGACTCATACACGAACGCGTCCGTTCTGGTCCCGCGCCATTTTGACTTCGGGAGTGTTCGGGAGGGCATCATCTTCCTGCTGCTGTGACCTGAGAGCAGTCCCAGTCAGAGCAGAACACCCCAGTTCCAGAGCCAGCCACGACAGGGGACTGTTCCTCGAAAATTCTATAGCCTTCCTGGACCAGTCAGCGGGGAATTGGCATTGGTTTCGGCATCATCCCAGTTCGTTACCGTCCGTGGCGGCATCAACAGCGACTGTCAGTCAGTTCGTTCTAGAAGTTGACAGAACCGATCGAGTGGCTTCTTCGATAACCTAGTGTTCTTCTCCCTCACCCCACCTGGCCGGCTTAGCGTCCCTCCCTGTGTGGAGGTAGTATTTTGATGTAATATTAAGTTTCCCTCCCCTAGTCCAACCCCCCTGTGTGGGGAGTAGTGCATGTAAACTTGAACAGGGGAAGCTTCCACGATGTAGTGTGCGGGGAACCCACACTTCCCCGCTCGCCCTCGTCTTCGAGCAGCTAGGTAAGCCCTAAACCTTGCTCCATTTCTAATGCTTTTTTATCTAATATCTGCGAAACTGCTTCGTTGAGCGAGAGAGGGAGCGCCTGACCCTGGAGTACTTCACTTCCGAGCGATCATCGTGGGTTGTGTGAGAGAGGGACCTAGTGCCCCAATTGGCACCCGGTCAGCCCCTAAATCGTGGGCTTCGTACCCTTGGGAGGGCAACCTTAGCCCTACTGGCACTCTACCAGCTAGGGATCTGATCCATCACCTCTACTCGGCACCACCGAGTCACCCGGGATCGTGTGTGAGCGACGGTAGATTCGGCCACTACCGAGGACTTGCTTGTTATATGTGTTTGCGTGATAGGTCCGAGGACCCATTGTCTATTTGCTGCATACCTCCCTTGTCGTGTCACATCACCCCTCTTCCTCCACCAAGGAGGGACCAACCAGTGACACCAAGTCACTCTTCCTCCAACCCGGAGGGGAACACCTAGTCTCTCTCTCTCTCTCTCTCTCCGTCACCATCTCCGTCTCTCCCTCCGTCTCTCCCTCACCGTCTCTCCCACCGTCTCTCTCTCTTTCACTCCCTTCGTCTCCAATGCCACCTGTTCTCCCAGCACCTCGGATACGGCGGCCTCTCCCAGTGCCCTCGATACGGCGGCCTCTCAAATGCCACTCGGGACGGCAGCACCCCTGCTTCTTCATCTAGTGGCCTCACCCTGCCTTCCGTCCGATGGCTCCCCACGCCACTTGATACGGCGCCCCCATGCTCCCCATCCAGCGGCCCCTTGGCCACTCGATACGGTAGCTCCCTCCAACATCCATCTGGTGGCAACGGCGGGAAGAAAATAAACAAGACCCGTTGGGTATTCCCAGCGACTGGAAGGCCTTGCCCAAGCTACTCAGTGCGTAGCGGCCTGGGCTTCGAGGATTTCCCCCTCCGTGCAAGTTTCAAAGGCAACGACGATGCTACCAGCCTACTACTCACCCCAAATGGTAAATGGCAAATGTGACAGGAGCAGAAGCTTTGATGACTCCTCATTCTTCCCTGCTACCAATCCAGCCACAGAGGAGCAGGCTCTCATATAAAAAGAGCGCTCCAGAAGAAGAAAACAGAGGTTCGGCTCTTCCCTGCAACCCAGGCTCCCCTGGCTTCTCCACCTGCAGCTCCGACAACAACCACCTGTGAGGGAGAAAGAAAGAGAGAAGAGAGGAAGAGAAGAAGGGATCCGGGGAAAAGAAGAGAGAAAAGAGCTGTGAGAGGGGAAGAGTGTGGAGAGAGCGAGCTGTGAGAAGGGAGGAGCTGGTGCTCTGCTCCCTTCCCCGTCATGTCTTGTCTTCCCTCCATCTTTCCCTTTTTCTCTTGTGTTATTACGATGTATTAGCCCTTGAGGCTGCTCCCTCTTGCAAGAATAGGAGAAAGGTTTGCTAGATGTTCGTGGCATGTGTGCGTCCCTCTCGCTGTCCATTTGATCCAACTCCTCTCCCTGTCACGGAGAGCTCCTTTAGGATGGCGGCTCACGAGTTTACTCAATGCGATGGGTAAAACTCTGAGGTTGGATCCTCATGGAAGTTTCCTTCTCCCCGAGTTTCATGGTTTTCTGACCCATCCCCTTGCCATCGTCCCCTCAACTCCAGGGAAGAAACTCTCCTTGGTCTGAGTTAAACCCCGTAGAACCTTCATCTAGTGGCCTCCCATGGCCCTACATCCGGTGGCTCCCTTTTCCTCCGTCCGGTGACTCCTTTGAGCTTGTGATTTGGTGGCCCTTTGCCCCTATGATCCGGTGGCATTCCACCATCTTGGTCCGGTGGGTCCCCCTTTTTGTGACCCAGTGGCCATTTGCCACCCTCGATCCGGTGATATTTATCACCCCTCGATCCGGCCACACTTGCCACCTTCGATTCGGCCACATTTGCCACCCTCGATCCGGCCACATTTGCCACCCTCGATCTGGCCATATTTGCCACCCCTCGATCCGACCATATTTGCCACCCTCGATCCGGCCACATTTACCACCCCTCGATCCGGCCACACTTGCCACCTTCGATCCGGCCACATTTGCCGCCTTCGAGCCAGCTACATTTGCTACCCCTCGATCCAGCTACATTTGGCCCCTTTGCATTTAAACCTTTTGTCCGCTCGATTTGGCACCGTGTTTTGACGCGACGGTTTCAGGTGTTGCCACTTCTGTGCGCACCTCTACTTTTGGGACACGTCACTCCTTGTGGACGTGTATCCGCTTCACTCCTCCCGCATCCGGGTCCGGGGGAGATGTTGTCGAATTTTTGCCAGAACAACATGTATTAAAAAAATAAAATATAAAATGAAGGTAATAAATAAATAAAAAAAGTAAATAAATAAACAACAATAAGACGCTCCGATTGAGACAAGAGAACCGTGGAAGACATGAAGAGTTAAGTACTCAAATAAAATAGAAAATACAATGATAAGACTCAAATAAAATATAAAAACTACATGCCATGACTCAAAGAAATGTGAAGAATACGATGGTACATGATGACGATCCATCCGAGCTTTGAAAAATGTGGAGGGGGTAAATGATGCCCCCATCAACTTCATTTTTTGGTGATAGGTGGAGGGCACCGCTTTCGTTCTGCTGAGGATGCCTTGGTCGAAGATGGCATTATAAGCTGTCATTCCCTTAATCACGATGAAGTCCACCATAACCGTAACGATTTTGGGTGGAGTGCTGATGGTGTCTAGCAAGCTCAGGGCTCCCTCGGAATAGGTTGCTTGGCCATTGAACCCACAAAGGGGGGTTCAAATCGGGCGGAGTCTAGATAGATTTTCACCCATCTTGAAGAAACATTCATATGAAAGTACATCTGGAGCACTACCATTATCAACTAAGATCCTATCTATGTTGTAATTGTTTATCGTAGCTGATACAACGATAGCATCATCGTGCGGGATAGTTAACCCCTCCAGGTCTTGGTTAGAAAACACCAGGGCCTGTTGTTCGCTCGCCTGTAGGGTTTTGGGGGGTTCAGAGGCCCGGCTTGCCCGCTCGGCATGATGCTTCTTTCCTCGGTTGCTGTCTTTGCCTGATGCTATGCCGCCAGCAATGATATTAATATGGACCCCGCGGGGGAGATTGTCGATTTTCTCGGGAGCAGTGATGTCCTTCTCTTGCTCAGACACTTACCGAGATAAGTGCCCCTGGCAGACAAGACACTCGATCTCATCTTGTAGCTGATGACAAACACCGGTGTTGTGCCCATGGTCAGTGTGAAATAAGCAATGCTTGTGGCGATTGTGGCATTTTGCCTTCATAGGCTCAGGTTGGCGGAGTAGGCCCGAGCCCTTGATATCTTCATAAATCTCATAGATGGGGGCGGTCAGAGAAGTGTACCACTCGTATTTCTCAGAGGGCTCCTTATGGTCCCTGTCCCAATTCTGCCTCCTTCCTTTGCTAAAACCCTGCTCGGTCGATCGCCTCTTGTCCCCCTCCCGACTCAAGCTCGTCGTGCCGCGGCAAGCGTTGAGGACCTCCTCGCACTCTGCGTGATGCAGGGCCAGGGTCACTAGCTTGGCGAGGGAGGTAGGGGGATGAAGGACTAGCTCACGTCGGAGGTTCTCATCGCGGGTGCCCCCAGTCAGCGCGGTGATGGCTAAGGGAACATCCAGGCGGGTGATACATAGGGCTTTTGATTTAAATCGATTGATGTAGACCTGGAGTTTCTCCCCCTGTTCCTGTTTAAGGGCCAATAGTCCCGCTACTGACTGGGGAGGACCGTTGCTGTCGAAGCTTTCCTTGAACACTCGCCTGAATTGCAGGAAGTCACGGATGTTGCCGGAGGCGAGGGCTCAGAACCAAGCCTGAGTGCCTTGAACCGGGGTGGCCGCGAACGCTCGACACTTGATGGCGTCTGATGCCCCATGCAGGGTCATTAGGGTGTCGAAGCTATCGTAGTAGTCGACCGGGTCTCCCGAGCCGTCGTATGACTTGAAGGTTAGAAGTGAGATCTTAGGGGAGATCTCGGCCTTCAAGACATGGTCAGAGAATGGGGATTGCTCCTCATCCTCCATGGTAGAGGTCTTCTGAAGAGCACGGAGGGCACGCTCTTGTTCTACGAAATGCCTCTCGAAGTATCACAGTCAGAGGGATAGCTCCGGTTGTCACTAGGCCGAGAGGCTGTGGGGGCGCTCCTGTAGGCTGCCCCGGCACCCTTAGGGGGCATCGATCTCTGGGAACAGCCGATGCGCTCTGAACTTCTCCCTCCTCAGGGTGGAGGAGGCTTCTTGCTCTGGGGGAGGGACGTGCGATGGCCCTCCTGACCAGTTGCGGATGAGCCGCCGCCCCCGGAGGGTGAAGCGGCCTCTGGCTTTTCCTTCGAAGCTTCTTCTGAGATTCTTTGCTAGGTGGCAGCATCTGAGCTTCACTACTTTCCACGTGTCACAATTAGGGCTTTTCTTTGTCCTTGGATCACGTGCCTTCCTCATTCTTGGAGAACAAGCGTCCTGTCAAAAAAGGAACTATCATGACGCGGGACGAACCCGGTCGAGACACGGGACCCTAAGCCAGTAATCAATGAGCGCAAGTCGTCTAAGCGACAAGGCAAACACACACATGAGTCGCGGGCTCCACAAGACTCGAAGTGATGGCTCGGTGAGCTATAGCTCGTGAGGAAGCCAGACACGGCCCGAGCAGCTAGGAGAGTGGTAGCTAACCACCCCGGGGAACAAGTCGTGGACGCCAGTTTCAACCGGGCGGACCGATACCGAGGGGATCAGTTCTGATGTGCACTCACTCACCGACAGCAAGAACTCACGAATAGTGAAATTATAGACCAGGCACTCCTCACACGAGTGCTGCAGTTGGAGCTAATACTAGACAAGCAGAGTGGAGAGGTAGCCACACGTACCTAGCCCTTCCGAAGATCAGGGCGCACTGGGGAGCATGCGCACTCAGCGGTCACACTGCGTCGAGGAAGCTTGGCGATGATCCCTGCTAGTACATCGACTACACTCCACGCAGGGAGGGGTTCACGGGGAGGGGGAAAATAGTTACATGTACTACCCTCGCGCAGGAGGGGGGATCACGGGGAGGGGAAAACAACTGTCAACCGTATGCCGAGCTTGGGCGTCCACTCGAGATGCAGCCAATGCCTGGATGGAGCCCGAGGGATGCCGAAGGATGCCTGATGGTTTGGTGCCGAGCTGATGTCGCTGGATGGGGACGGCGGCCGCTGCGGCAGGCCTGTGCAGTTCTGCCACGCAGGACTGATTGGCGCAGTTGTGGTGCATCGGTCGGTACCAGCGCTGTAGATCTCCAAACATGACAGGACCAAGTCGGGGACATTTCTTACTGGGAGATCTACGAGACCTTAGAAGATGGCGGCCGTCTGATCACCTCACTGGATGTGGTCGTAGGAATGGCCGGCGTCAGGTTCTTGGGCGAACAGCTAGACCAGTCACTGATTGCTGTGGTGGAACTTCCAGTGCTGACATTGGATCAGGACGAGACCACATGCGTTGGTTCCGTATCGTCGAAAGCTCCAACTTTGCTGAAGACCGTCTGACCTGAAACTAAGAGGAGGAGGGGGTGTCAGGGCCGACTTGACAGCAGCTTGTCCTGGGCGAACAGAGGACTCCGGGTCTGGCGCGACTGAGGGAGAATGGACGCCCTGGACGGAGACGATGTCGAAACCAGGCGGGACCACCTCTGGTTCGTCGGCGCTTTGGAGAAGAAGAACTCTCGTGAAGAGAGCTCTGACTGAATCGCACAGGGGTGGGCGGTGGAGCTGCTACCAAATGGTGCTCAGGTTCAGACCCGAGTCTGGTGCAGTTGCACGAGAATGGACGGCGCGAATGGAGCCGAGGTCGGATAGTAGCGGGACCACTTCTGGAATGAATCTAGCTCGACGAAGAATGACTCCACAGAAGATAGCTTTGGCTGTTTCACACTGGGGACACCGGGGTAGTCTCTGTAAATGTGACCTCTGCTGCAGGCTGGTTGCAGAGAACAGCAGAGAGGTCTTCCTGATCCACAGGAGAACGTTGCAACGACGGGCGACTCTGGGAATGCCGTGGATGCATGGAGCAGGGGAGGATGAACCTGGGTTGCATAGGGAGAGAGGGCTGGGGCGTGGGATGCTGGTGGCTAGGGTTAGGGTTGATGGGGGGTGCACTGGTTTGTGGAGAAAGGAGATGGGAGGGGGCGGCCTAAGTGGAGGGGGTGGGATTTAGTGTTAGTTATTTTTTCTTTCTTTTGATTTTTGGTGGAGCGAATGTAGGGGGATTAGATCTCTAGTGCGATGGAGATCGCGAGACGGCGGAGGCGACGCGCACGGCGGATAGCCGCGTGGTAGCGGTCGAGGGCGGTGAGCGTGGAGGAGGAGAGGAAGGTCATGGGGCCTCCCATCGCAGCTTCGTTTGCGTCGGGTGCATGTCGACGCGTGGTCTGTTCCTGCGGGACCACGAACCGCCGCCGGCCTCGCCGATTAGCTTCCAGCCGGCCGCACGAAGCGACGCCCCCCCTTCTTCGGGGAGCGTGTACGTCACCAGCCGTCGGCCGCCGATCGCGCGCCATGCTCGCCAGCACGCCGCGTACAGCATCGAACATGCGCCCGACGCATGGCCGTTCGGTTGCGGGCCGTCGATCGAGCATAGCCGTGTCACTTCGGCGGTAAGCCCGTCGTCGAGATGACGTGCCACTGGGCGCCCGACGATCGCGACCGCGACGATTGCGCCCTCGCGCTGGGCGCCGACAGTCAGGATCGAGCCACGAGGTGGCTCGTGATGTCGATGGTACTGTGCGACGAACGCGAACGCCTCGCGCTGCGTGATTGGACAGACGGAGAGATTCACATCCCCTCCTTGCACCCCGGCTCGCGGCTGCAGCCTTCGCCGGACCAGAAGTCGCAGGAGGAGGCGTGGGTAAAGGTGCCGGCACTTCCACCCGTGGCCGGCTCACGGCCCGCCTCCGCAGCGCCCGGGGAGGATGAGGGGCGAGAGGCGGTCGGGTGAATGAATTGCGCCAGGTCAGGCGGCGAGTAGTTCGGGCCCTTGATGATCTTGCCGTCGGCGCGGCGCACCGGCCTTCCGTCCGCGCCGAGCTTGGTCATGTTGGAGCGGTGCACCTCGGCGAGCGCGGCGTCCTTGACGCTCGCGAACCCGAGCTGCAGATACGCGCCGTCGAGCACGTACTGGAGATCGGTCAGCGCGTCGAGAGTGTCGACCGCGTGACCCATCGAGAGCGCTTCCTCTAGCTCGTCCAGTTCCTCGCGGAGCAGCGCGATGCGGAGCCTGTTGATGGCACCGTCGGTGACGCGCGGCTTGTCGGCGTCGTCCTGGCCGAATGCGGCGTGGAACTCGCGGACGAGATCGATGGAGTCGACCGGCGCGGCATCGAGCGGCGGCACCGGCGACATCGCGGCGAGCTCGTCCTGCTCGAGCGACGCCAGGCCGATGAGCCACGCCAGCGCGTCGGCATCGCTCTCACACTCGTGGCCCAGCGCGCAGAACACGCTCTGCTTCGTGTCGCCGCTGAACACGATCGGCTTGCCGAACGCGCGCGCATAGCCGACCTCGATCCACGCGCCGCGAGTCGTCGCTGGGCTCGAAGGGACGAGGAACCATACGGCGTCCGCGTCATCGACCTCTTGGAGATCGCCGAGCGCCCAACCTGCGCGCTCGTCAGCCGATGCATCCCGCGGATTCGCGTCGCCGACCTTGGCGATGACGTCCGGCCACGTGGAGGTGATGGAGAGGCCCGCAGTACGGAGAGCGGCGAGCGCGTCTTGGACGCGCTGCGCTTCTGATGGCGCGGTCGATGCCGATAGGTAGATTCTCACCCGTGACTCCTCGGAATGCAGCGCTCCCCAGCGCCGCGGGTTGTGGTTAGGCGGCGCGGCGCGCCTTGAGGCGGGCAATCGCTTTGGTGGCGCGCCCGACTTCCTGCTTCGCCTGCTTCAACTTCTTGGCGTTGTGAGCAAGCGCGGCCTCGATGGCGGCACGCTCCGTCGAGTACACGCAGCCCTCGAATCGCCCGAAGTGGCGCAGGTTCTCGCTCGTCATGGTGACGCGCGTGACGAATCCGTACGACGAGCGCCAGACGTACGAGCCTTTGGCGATTGTGATGCCGTCGGCGGTGACGCGCGGCGGGACCGGTCCGCGCTTGTAGAGCGGCATGATGATCATCGGCGCGCCCTCGCTTGCGGAAGCTTGCCGAGGTCACGGCGTGCGGCGCGAACGCGCCGGCACAGCAACCAGAAGCCGACAATGGAGAGCGTGATGCGGCGGCCGGTGGTCTCGTGCTGGTCAAAGGCACCGACGTATTCGACAAGATCGACGACGAGCCGATACCAGCGCGGCTCGGCGTGCCAGAACCGTCCGCTCCATGTGACATCCCGGTCGAGCGGGTGCGGCCTGGTCAGCTCGCTGTTGAGCGCGTCGTCGATCACGCTGCCCTCCTGCGCTTCTTCATCTTCGCGAGCGCGCGTTCGGCCGCT
Organism: Amorphophallus titanum; assembly: GCA_024336825.1. Classification (NCBI taxonomy): domain Eukaryota; kingdom Viridiplantae; phylum Streptophyta; class Magnoliopsida; order Alismatales; family Araceae; genus Amorphophallus; species Amorphophallus titanum. Next base: position 14,377,557 of record JANBPO010002057.1, on the reverse strand, counting down.
TCGATCTCCTCGTCGGTCGGCGTGTCATCGATCGCGACAACCTCGAAGCGGCGAGTGATGCCGGCCAGCGAGTCGAGGATGGCCTTCGCGAACTGATTGCTCGTCTCGCTGTAGCGATTGACCAGCATCTCCAGGATCGTCAGCGTCCACTCCTGGCGCCAGTGCCGATCGTTCTGGCCCCGGAGGGCATCGCTCAACGTGCTCTTGTTGGTGTTGAGCTCGAAGAGGACGTCCTTGTACCCGAGGTGGTACACGGCGTCGCTGATGGCGTCCCGCAGGACGTCCCACGGCGTTTTGTCGTCGCAAGCCAGCGATAGTTGCTGCATTTAGGCAACCTCCGCGAACGCGCCGGGACACTGTTCGCACGCGTTTACAGTGCGGTTTTGGACAAATGAAAAGATGCTCGACTCGTGGTCAGCAAAACCCCGAGTTACGAAGTCCGCATCAGCGACGGCGTCACGCTGCTCCGTGCTCCGAGCGAACCCGCCCGCGTCTACTTGATCGCAGCGAACGGACGCATCGCGATCGTGGCGTGCGTAAGCCAGCGCATTGCGGGCGCGAGAACTCAACGGCATGGATGGAAGCCGTGACATCGCTACGACGCCTTCGCCTCTCGAGCGCGCGCCTCAAGCGCAGCGAGCACCGAACGAAGGAGCGTCTTGTGGCTGACGCCGTACGCGGAAGCAATTTCCCGCGTCTCTCCCGGCTTTGGGATCGCGCCTGCCTCCCACTTCGATACGCAGGGCTGGGTAACTCCGAGCTCGGCTGCAATTTCTTCCTGCGTCCGGCCGGTCCGCTCACGGGCCTCCCGCAACAGGTCGCATGGCTTGGCCATACCAAATCCCATAACCGAAAATTATGGCCCCGGCAAGAGCATGTATAACTGAGAGTTCTAACGCCTTGTGCTCTCATAACTTTATGCCGCAAGCTGAAGAAGACCTCCCCGAGCTAGCTACCAACGAAGAGTGGCGCCGGATCATGGTCAGGGCGCGCAAGGACCACGGCCTCAGCCAAGAGCAGCTCGGCGACGACGTAGGCGCGACGCAGGTCTCGATATCGAAGATCGAGAACGGCGAGAACGCCTCGAGCAAGTATGTGCTGCCGATCTGTCGCCGGCTTAAAATCCCGGAGCCGGCTCATTTTGCCGACGAGAAACAGCGGGAGTGGTCAGAGATCGGCCATGTGCTGCGTAACCGTAACCCCGATCAATACGAGGCCATGCTGGCGCTCGTTCGCAGCATGGCAAAGGCCGCGGAAGAAGCCAACGCGACTAAGGCCGAGCCAGAGTCTCCGACTCGTCGGCGATAGGTTATCAGTGGGGTAGCGCTGCAACATTTTGCGGCAGACTAACTTCGCATTGCCTCGTGAGTAGCCGCTCGCGTTGTATCGCGGCATGCGATCTGCGAGTTTCTCTGCGTTGTATCGTAGCTGTCGACGAACGATGATGCTCGTCGAAGGGTCGACGTGTCTAAGAGGCCGAACAGACAGCGCAAAGAGGGCGATCTCAGACCGATCGTGCATGATGACTTAATGCACGACCATGTCTCCCCGGAGAGTTCTGGGGCACTCAAGAAAATTCAGGCGGCCGAGGAGTGGCGCCAACTCGGAGAACGACTTCGCCAGGCCGATCCGGTGCTCTATGAGCACGTATTCGCTTTCCTGGTTATGTCAATTCCTGAGAGTTCTGGCGATGATGCCGCGCTCATAACTTAAAGTTATTTTCCGGCTTGACCTCAGGTCGGGCCGGATATAACTTTGGGGCATGGACGAGTCACTCTCCATGCTCACCACGCACCAAGCCCTCCGCGGCCTCGGCGCCGAGGCTTATCGCTTCGGTCACAAGTTCGCCCACGAGGCGATCCGTTACGTCAGCAACAAACTCGGACGTGACATCGACGCCGGAGAGCGCCTCGAGGTCATGGCCGGTCTGCGCAGGGAGCGCGACGAGGGCGTGCTCGATGTCGACTACTCGACCCTCGAGCAGCTGGCGCGCAAGTCGCCGTCGGTCGTCCGCGTCACCCGCCGCGACCGCCTCGGCCGCTCCGTCACGCTGACGGTCGTCGCGAGCGACGTCCGCCCCGACGACGAGGTGCACTCGTGATCACCGCCGCCTCTCCCCGTCTCGCCTTCCACTTCCTCCGCTCCGACTGGACCGCGCACGGCGGCTTCCGCGTCGAGATCGGCAAGGCGTACAAGCACGTCGGCGCGGTCGTCCCGTGCGAGTCCGGATTTCATGCCTCGACCCGCGCGATCGACGCTCTCTCGTACTCGCAAGGTTCGATCGTCACTCAGTGGGGAGAGGTCCAGCACCCGAACCCAAATCGTCTGATACGATGCGCACCCACGGAATTATCCTCTGTATCAGAGGGATGCTTCTTTTCATAAAGAGCATAAGCGCCGCATTTTTACAAAATGTGTGCCCAATCCCATTATTTTTCTCTCAATAGGAAAATAATAAAATTCCGTGACCAACAGAGCCCTACTCTCTCCCCATTGTGCTTTGTAGGTCCTAGGAAGCTGAACTCCTTCTAGCTTCTCCAATGGTGCTCCTGACCCCCACGAAGCTTTGGTCTTCGAATGCTGAAGGACAATAGAAGTACCGAGGAGGAAGCATTGGTCTATGGCAACATGTCTTTGCTAGCTCGTCCATGGAGCGAGCCACTCCGTGTCATGGCCGGGCCACAAGATAGCACACCATGGAGGATTAGGGATGAGTAGGTGACCGAGGCTTTTCAAAATGCTGAGGAAGGCGAGATAACACTAGAGGATGAGGAGTCCACCCCAGACACAGTGGTAGAGCTGACAGGGTCCGAGGAAGGTGGCTCAGAAGGAGAGGGGGAGGACGAGGGAGGTAGGTTGGGAAGGGAGCAGGTCAAGGAGCTGATGGGGGATGTGGAGAAGTTGATGGAGTCCCAGGTAAGGGAACTGGTGGACAAGTTGGGGATGCCTTTTGAGGGGCTTGAAAGGGACTTGTGGGGGGGTTTCATCAAGGTCAAAAAGAGGTAGCTGATGAGTATGGCGAGGGCGGTGAAGAGGGGAAAATCTCAAAAAAGGCTAGGGATGAGAGAGGAGAGGGGAAATGAGCCGAAGGAAGGAGGGAGGAGCTCAACCTTGTCCAAATGAGGATTGTCTCCTAGAATGCATGGGGAATTGGTGGGGATGAGAAGAGGGTGGTGAAGGAGACGATAAAGAGATGTAAGATTGACATTTTATGCCTACAAGAATCCAAATGTGAAGGAGATGGGGAATCTATTATGAGGGAGATTGGGGGAGCTAGACTTTTTAGAGGGGTGGCGTCTCCGATAGAGGGGAGGAAGGCGGCATCATGGTTCTATGGAACCAGTTTGAGGTGGAGGTGGAGGAAGACAAGAAGGTCAGTCGAGGGGCAATCTCTCTTCACTTTCGCAGTACGAGAGGCGACTTTTCGTGGGAGTTCTTGGGGATTTATGCTCCCCAAACCAAGCAAGGAAAGCAAGTACTATGGGAGGAGTTACTTCATTACCACCACGGCTTGGGCTGGTCCTAGTGTATGTGTGGCGATTTTAATGTAGTCACAACACCTTGGGAGAGGACGGGGACTAACCGCCATATAGGAGAGACAGAGGACTTCTGTGATTTCATACAGGAGGCATCTCTCACTGACATTGGCCTAGTGAATGTTCTGTTCACTTGGTCAAATTTGAGGGCAGTATCCACATGCTCCGAGTTAGACACGCGACTAGTATCGGTGGATTGGGAAGGCCACTTGTCCCATGTGTAGACATCTTGTCTGGCTAGGCTGGTTTCAGACCATAAACCTATTTTATTGTGAATCAACTGCAGGCAAGACAGGACGCAACGTTTTAGATTTGAAAGATATTGGTTCAGGAAGGCTGGCTTTTTGGAGACCGTCAAGCGGGCCTAGAATCAACAGAGGCATTAGTAGTCTTACATGGCAGCATTGGTGGGAAATCTTAAGCATCTGACACAAGTGTTTAAAGGCCGGGGAGTTGACAAAACCTATCGGGCAGAACCACTAAGGATAGCATCATACAACAATTGGAGGGATCAGACTGGTTGGAGGAGGCTGGGTTGATGGATGAATCAAAGAGGGTGCGCAAGGATACACTTAGGAATTAAAGAAATATGGATCAAAGAAGGAGACGGGAACATTGCCCATTTTCAGAGGATTGCTTTGGGGAGAAGGAGAATCAATCGCGTTGCTTCAGTCAAGGTACTCAAAAAATGCATGGACACAATGGCACTTTTAATGCTTGATAAAGAGGCTCCACGTAACACCCGTTTCCAAGGCAATTTTCTTGGTAGGGGTTTAAAGGTGGGACACCCCACGTAACACATATACATCTGCCGTGGAGAGATATTTCTACTGAATCTAATCATTCCACAGTGAGGGTGTGCCATGCAAAATGTCACATAGCCGCTTTATCAAGCAGGCTTTATTCCAGTCCTGCAAACACCTCAGCAAGGTCCTCACAACCCGGTACCGATTTCGGTACTAGACATGGCCGATACCGGTGCATACCGGCCGATACCACCATGTACCGCTCAATATATGAAGAAATTGAATCATATCAGCCAAGGCCGGTACCAATACATACCGGTCCGATACGATATGTACCGGATAGTATTGAATATCATGCACCTCGGTCCCAGCCCTCCCTCAATCTTGGGCCTGCATATTTGATTCCAATTAACCAGATGCGTTACATTCTTCCGTCTGTGCCCTTCCCAAAGGAACCTGCATAGCTGTCTCTCTATTTCATCAATCACACTAGCAAGTAGTAAAAGGGCTACAGAGTAATATATGGAATATGAAGATAATACTAATCTTATGAGTTCCTGCCTCCTTGTTTTCGAGAGCAATGTGTTCTTTCAAGAATTTAACCTTCGGATTATTTTCCCAAGTAGAGGGAGGCAATTATCATTCTTAAGAGAAGTAGATATCAGTGGCAATCCCAAATGTGGTAGTGGAATAAGGTTAGCTTCACCTACACCAAGGCACGTAGCTCTGTCAAAGGATCCACTAGATCCGATAACCTGATCCAGATTTGAGAATTTTTTCAGATTCGGATCAATTCATTGATCCGAAATGTTTCATGTTTGTGGAGTCGGGGCGACGTTTTTTTGATCCGAAAGGATCAGGTGTCGGACCAGGTTTTCGGGGCGCCATTAAAATCTTCGTTTCGGGGCGATTGGGCGAGCATACCCCCCACTCCATTGGGGCATCGCGACTGGCTTCTCTCCTCCCTCTAGGGTTTTTCTCCTCTGCTCTCCGCAGTCCACCGCTCTCCGCACCTCTCCTTGATCTCACGGCGGCGATGACGATGGTAACGTCCCCGATCGGCCTTCCTTTTGGATCTCGCCTCTTCCCTTCTCGGAACATCTCCCCCGCCCCCCTCCAGACCCTCAACCAGAACCCCGCGGCGGCCTCCGACTGGGTCCGCACCAACGTGCTCGCCTACTGGCCCGCCGTCCGCGTCCGCTACATCGCCGTGGGCAACGAGGTCATCTTCCAGGAGGGGGTGGCGGAGTACATCCTCCCGGCCATGCGCAACATCTACGGGGCCATCGCCGCCGCCGGCCTGCAGAACCAGATCAAGGTGTCCACCTCCGTGCAGTACAGCGTCATGGGCGAGTCCTACCCGCCGTCCGCTGGCGAGTTCTCGTCCCAAGTGATGCCGCTGATGCGGCCCATCGTGGAGTTCCTGCGCAGCACGGGGGCGCCCCTTCTGGTTAACGTCTACCCCTACTTCAGCTACGCGGGGAACCCGCGGGACATCGACCTCGACTACGCCCTGTTCACGGCGCCGGAGGTCATCGTGGAGGACGGCTACACCGGCCTGCAGTACCAGAACCTGTTCGACGCGATGGTGGACGCCGTGTACGCGGCGCTGGAGAAGGTGGGGGGCGGCAGCGTGGACGTGGTCGTGTCCGAGACCGGGTGGCCGACGGCTGGCGGATTCGCGGCCAGCGTCGACAACGCCCAGACCTACAACACGAACATGGTCCGCCATGGGCAGCAGGGGACGCCCTGGAAGACCGGGAAGGCCGTGGAGACGTACATATTCGCCATGTTCAACGAGAACCAGAAGACGCCGCCGGGGGTCGAGAACAACTGGGGGCTGTTCTACCCCGACAAGCAGTGATTGTTGAGAGCTAGACTTTAATGTTCAGAAATCAAATGATATGGAAGACTGACCTAAGTATGTAATGGTGACAGGGACTATCAAGAGGATCAACATGGAGATCAAATTGACAAACCAAACTGGAGCTTCACATGTCACTAAGAAGCATGAGCTTGAACAGGTTGTTGTACTCGACTTCTCAAGGCAAGGTAATGGTAAAGTTGGATGGTCAAATATCAAGGTAACTTCCTAGCCGTATCTACTTGATAAGTCCTTGATTTGGGGTAGAATTGCTTAATTCTTCCATGATTAACTTAGTCTTTAAAGTCCCATGCAAATCAGTTCACCTCTCTATTAGCTTTTCTTGGCTTTGGTTCTGTCAAGAAAAGTGTTGACCCTATGGGTCGACACTTTGTCCCGAACCCAGAAGCTCTTCAGCCTAGGTTCATTTACTCTTCATGGCCTGGGATAAAAAGTCGACCTTAGAGGTCAACCTTTTATTCCTAGCATTCTGTCTGGGTTCATTTTCAAAACCCAGGAAATTTGTGTTGACCTTTAAGGTCGACACTTATTTCCTGGCTTTCTGTCGTGGCATTTTAACAGTGCCACAGGTAGAAAGTATCGACCCATGTCGACCCCATGGGTCGACACTTTCCACGCTGGGTTCTATTTGGGCCTTCTTCCTGCCTTGGCCGTTCACGAAGGTCGACCCAATAGGGTCGACACTTTTTGGAATCGGATTTGACATCGGTTCGTGCGGCGGCCGTAACCCTAAATTGATCCAATCTTTTTGTGCCCTGCTATGATTGGTTGATGGGAGAATATGTCCTCCATGTGGCCATCAATCTCCCTATGATGTAAATATCTTAGGATAGGATTTCTTGAAAAGTGGAGGGAAAGGGTTTTAATGCCTTATCTATTTTTGTTGTTCTTGTAGAGGAGAGCACGCCTGTAGCTCATCCACCTTCTTCCTGATATCCTGAGCTCGATTCAAAAGTGAAGTCGATAGTCTTCCTCCTTCCAAAACCTAGGCTACTGAAGCTCTACGGCTGTGGCATTTTCATACCATCATGTGAGCAAAACGAGATTCAAGAGGAAGAAAAGAAAAGGGGTTATGTTCATCTTCTACCATGTTGTCACTTGGAGCATTTTGATGCACTTCTACCATCCAGTCCAGTTCGATGATGCTATCAAAGAAGCCAGACGAATGAAGCTTCAAGCCATGATTTTGCTAAACCACTCTCATATCTCTATTCATGGTTTTTAGTGATTGAGCTTATGTTCTTCATTCTTGCTTGCAGGAAAAGAGGGAAAAGGAAGAGGAGCGCGCTGTCCCACCTGGAGGTGGAAGAAGAAGAAGTGCAAGACGCCAAGACTAAGCTTCCATCTGCCGATCTGATGCGTCTTCGAGCATAGCTGCTGAAGACAGTTGTTCCTTTGGGCGTCTCCTGCGAACGTAGAAGCTTCCACTCCTCAGATAGAATGTTCGACGCATTCCATCGCTCCTTTGGACGTGATTTCATGGAAGACTTGAGGGGGAATCATTCTTCTCTCATTTCTCTTTGTTTATTTCAGCATAGATCAAAATTTGGGCGTTTATTGTATATCTTCTCTTTTCGTTAAATCGAAAATACTTGTGTGTGTGGGCGGAGTTGTATCTCCGTGTGTGTGGACATATTGTGGGGAAAGATTCCCTGTGTGTTGTTGTGTGTGGACGGAGCTGCGACTCTGTGTGGTTATCGTGTACGAGGTACGTTCCCCGAATGTATGTATGTGTGTGCTACAGTGGCAGCGTGTTAGGGTTAGTCCCCGTGTGGTTATTTCAATGGAAGCAGCGTGTGTATGGTTGGGGTTCGTCCCCGTGTTACTACGAAAGTAGCGTGGAGTGAAGCCTCACCCGGTTGGGTGAGGGGTGGACGTAGGGAGCCCGTCGTGGTCCCGAACGCAGAGCGGGACGAGGCCCGCCAGGCGCTGGCCTTACTGGTAAGACTTTGACTTATGCAACTCCTAATATGCTTAATCTATGACCTGACTGACCTCTGAATTCTTGGATGCAGCGAGGCGAGGAGACATAGGGGCACGGGGCTGATGCCCCTTCTTCTTCTAGGGAGGTTCCAGCCGACCGGGCAGAGCAGGACACCGAGCTGCAAGGTGCGGTGGAGAGGGCCGAGGCAGCAGAGGCGGCGCTCGCTAAGAGGGTACACTTCTAAACTCTCCTTGGTCAATTTATGATTATCATACGCTGTTACTGACCATTGCTACATGTGTGCAGGCGACCGAGCTGACGATCCTCCGGGGTGAGCTAGAGGAGAGGACTTAGGAGCTGGAGGAGGCAGCACACCTCTTTAGCGAGATGGAGCGCACCCGTCTGGGTGTCGTGGAGGCAGGGGTCCTTCGAGCCCGTGCAGCCGAGGCGGATACCTACCAGGCGGAGCTCGAGTGGACTCAGGTGGAGCTGGCGCGGGTCCGAGGTGAGCTGGCACAGAGCAGAGCCGGTAGCCCAGACATGGAGCGCTACCGCGCGGAGGCTGAGCAGGCCCGTCTCTAGGTTGCCCGCCTAGAGGGTATGGTGGAGTGGCTTCGCGAGGTGAGTCAGAGCCGCAGCCGAGCGACTCCGAGTGGCAGCCATGGCCACGGGTTCTCGGCCAGGACTTACCTTACAGGTTCCTCCGGTCTGCGGAGGAACGAGGAGGAGGAGAGACGCCATCATCAGCGGGACGAGGCCACATCATCGATGCCTCCCCCGAGGTGGCACGAGGGTGAGAGCGAGGGTAGCCGGAGAGAGGGAGAGGGGCAATCCTGAGTTTTTCTTTTTCTTTTGCACCCTCTTGTACAGATTTGACAGATATATACAGTGAGTTCTCTTTTTGATTATTTTTCTCTTGTAAATGCATGGAATGAGGAAAACTAACTTACCGACGACTGACTCGAGAGAGAGTGGACTTGGCGAGGTGAGAGATACTGACTTGAGTGACGCGAGAGACAAGGGAGTGACGCCGACTTGAGTGACGCGAGTGACAGGAAAGCGACGCCGACTTGAGTGACACGAGTGACAAGAGAGTGACGCCGACTTGAGTGACACGAGTGACAGGAGAGCGACGCTGACTTGAGCGATGCCGACTTGAGTGATGCACGAGAAAGAGGAGAACGACGTCGACTTGAGTGACGCACGAGAAATAGGAGAGTGACGCCGACTTGAGCGACGTTGACTTGAGTGACGTACGAGAAATAGGATAGCGACGCCGACTTGAGTGACGCAAGTGACAGGTTAAACAGCACCTTGTGATCTGAACGGTCAACAACGGATCGCTTACCAAAGTTAGACGGTCAGTTACGATCCGTTCTGTGCTAAGCGGTTATTACTGGACCGTTTCATAGTGGAACGGTTTATACGTGACCGTCTTAATTAGTGGGCGGTCTATCGACCGACCGTTCTGAGAAGTGAAAGATAAGCAAGCCACGACACCTTGTGCATTGAACAGTCTATAAAGGACCGCCTACCCAAACTGGACGGTCATTGAGTGCCCGCTCTGTGGTAAATGGTTAATAGAGAACCATACCACAATGGAACGGTCTAGACGAGACCGTGCTAATGACTGGGCGGTCTATCGATAGACCGCTCTATTCTTCGAACTGAGAAGTGGAACAAGACTCTTCTTCCAAGAGTCCCATCCCGTGGTGGCTTTGGATAGATCTCATCTAAGTTCGTTCCAACTCAATCCAACTCCATTCTAACCCATTCCTAAGAGGCTTCAAGCTCTAATCCTACCCTATAAATAGGAGGAGGATCCCAGATTCGGAGTTAAGCCTTCCCTCTTCTCTAGACCCTCTAAATCTTTGCTTTCCTTACCCTTTCCATCATGAAGAGGTGCACTATTGCATAGCATTCCATCTTCCCATACCATCTGCTTAGGGGTTTAGAAAAATCCCCAAAAAGGTGTGTTCATGGTATTTTGTATTACTTTTTTTTATTTGAGGACGTGATACTACGTTTTGGGCTAATCCACTCGTCTTCTCTTTGTTTGTGATTATTTTACAAGGGTAATCAAAGAGCTAAAACCCTCTTCATCGGCCGGCCGATTTGGAGAGGAAGTGAAGAGTCCACATCTCCCCGCTTTCAGCAAGGTATGCGATCCCTCCTAGTTATTTTGAGGAACTCTTCCTCTGGCGATCACACTTCCTTAGTAGCATCTCATGCTTTAGTTTTTTTTTAGTCCCTTTTCCCCTTTAATTTCTTTAGTTTGCACACATGCATGTTATTATTTTGATGTCATAAGTGAGTGACACGGTTCACACTTACATCAGGGACGGGGACAGGAAGAGATGACCAACATGGTCAGAAGCTATTTTATGGGTCTGGGCAACCCCTCATTGGGCCAGCAACGGCTACTGCAAGCAGTTGTGGCCGAAGAAGATGACTGTCCATCAATGGTAGTCGAAGAAGAAGAAGGGAGAAGAATGACGTCGTTGGTTGACGATAATGGCTATGAAGATGGCTCGGATCTCGAGGCCGATGAAGCCCCTCGCCGATAGGAGGAGAGAAGAAGAATCTCTGTGTTCGAGAGATTGACCTTCCCGTGTCATGCAAAAAGGAAGGTCTATAGGCAAAGGAAAGATGTGTAGGTTTTTACCTACAATATGGCCGGATTGATTGATAAATATAGGGGTCTGCCCAAGCCCCCCCAGGAATTGGCTTGATTAGCCGAAAGGCCAGGGCCAAACATTTGAAGAGCGGAGGCCGCGAGGGAAATGTTGAAGGTGGCAAAAGGGAAACAAACCCTATCCGAGGAAATCACCACCCTGACTGCAAATGTGGTGACAGTTGAAGAGAAAGAGGTGTTGCTGAATATCTCGTCTGAAGGTGCTTTAGGGGAAAGAGTAGAAGCCATCCCCAGCATAGCAACTATGGACCCATCAGTACTGATGCTGCTCCTGAAATATCAATAGGAGATAGAGCTTCTGAAGAAGTAGCTGATGGAGAAAATAAAACAAGCCTCGGCCTCCAAGCAACCCGAGATGCAAGTCGAGTCGTCATGGGGAGGCATTAACTCGTGCGACTTCCCACCATTATATACCCTACCCCAGCCAACAGAGTCTAGCCCGGTGGCCTCCCAGCAGCACCCACCACAGCCGCTGATGCCACCGGTGCTGCCACAGGTGCACCAAGTGCCTTCATTACTGTGTCCTCCTCCGCAGGCGACCACCTTGGTCACCCCTTACCTGCAGCTGGTGCATTTCTACTCAGAGCTAATTGATCTGACCACCGTGAACAAGCTGATGGTGGAAAGGATGATTGAGCTAAAGCTTGCTGAGCAATGTGATGGCGACTATGTCGCATTTGATACTGATCGAGTGCCATATCCACCGCATCATGCATCAAAGTGGCTCCCTCCGGGGATCAGTAAGCTGCCTAAGTCTGACAAGTTCAACGGGAAGGGATCTCCGAAGGAACACGCTGCATATTATATGACTGTCATGGGTGACCTAGCCACAGATGAGTCATATTTGCTGAAGTTTTTAGGGTCCTCACTGACAGGGCTCCCATTCGAGTGGTATTCTAGCCTCCCGGTCGGGTCGATTAGTGACTGGCCGGATATGCAAAAGAAGTTCAGAGAAAGATTTTACATCACCGAGAGGGAGGTCACTATGGTTGAACTCTACTTAACAAGGCAAGGGCGTATGAAATAGCCCTTGAATACATCAAGTGGTGGAGGAACCTCGGAATGAGGTGCAAGCGGCCCCCGCATCAGGAGGATGCTGTACAAATCTGCAAGCAAAACCTCAGGAGGGAGGTATTACGCGAGTATTTCGGCGGCGATCCAACGCCGCAGCTCTTGCTTGATACCCCCGATGAGCCGCTGCGGGCCGCCGGCGTCTCCGGCAACAAAATAAAAGCATTCCGCGACCTGGCCGCCCGCACGCTCGACGGCACTGTGCCCACGCACGCGGCGATTCGCAAGATGCCCGACGCTGAGATCATGGAACGCCTCTCCGCGGTGCGCGGCATCGGCACCTGGACCGCGCGCTATGTGCTGATGCGGGCCGGGTTTTCCGACGCCGCGCCGGTAGGCGACAGCGCACTGGCCACGGCCTTGCAGCGGCTGCACAATCTGCCCCAGCGCCCTGATGCCGATGAAAGCGCCCGGCTGATGAGCCGGTTCGCGCCGCACCGCAGCCTCGCCACCATGCATCTTTGGACCTATCTGAAAGAAATCCCCCGCATTTTGTATCATGGTAGCTTAAATGATTTGAGGAATTAAAGTCAACAACTTTCTGAAGTCTGAAAACAAGAAACTTAAAAGAGGAACTCCTCAGGATTACCCTTGTTGATGCATCAACTGTGCTCATTTCTTATGTCCAATGGTCTGCCTATGCACATTCTGAAACCCTTTCAGTTGATAAACTTCATGTTGAGTATTGTGGTCAAACAACTATATTATTTGAGGTTTATCCAAAGCACTAATTGCAGAGCAATGGTTGGGATCTACTGAGTAATTGGGCGCACTTCACCTGAGACGTGAGGTGGTTCACATCAAAAGGTAATGTCTTGACTAACTTTGATCTGATAGAGTTTCTTTACCCAAAAAAGGGGGGGCAAAAAGGGTTTAACAGAGCAATGGCTCTTGTCCACTGAGAAACTACACCCTTTCACCAATGAAGTGATTGTGGGACAGGCATGAAGTGACAAGCTATCTCTAATCAAAATGAGACATGATAGTTAACTACACTGAGTAATAAAGTCTCGTGATCAATGACACCCAAGAGGGGGGTGAATTGGGTGTTCACAAGTTTTAAGAAAACTTTTGACCTTTTTACAAGATATGTGATAAAACACTAACTAGGAAATTCAAACCTGTTTAACTACAAATTAGATTACAACATACACTAACAATTCTATTGAATGGAGGTAGAAGAGATGGACCAAACCATATAAACCAAACCACAATGCACGGCGATTTTAAGGTGGTCCAGATGCAATGACGGCAATCCTACGTCCACCCCTCACTAAACCTGGTGAGGCTTCACTCGGGGATAAATCCCCAAATGGAGATGACGCTCCAACCACACACATAGGACGATGCCTGCCCACACACACGGGGACGCACCCCAACACACACACATACGGAGATGAGGTCTCCGACATGATCCGACAACCAGATCAACAACACACACACAAGCTGCGACAGATGCAGCATTTTACACACACAAACACTTGGATCTGGATAGATCCAAACACACAAACGCAGATCTAAGAAGACCTACGCACAACCACGAATAAATCAAGACAACCACACACGACCACGGATCCAAAACGATCCACACACACACGAGTGTTTACAGTTTATAAGGAACACAAATCTGAAACTCAAAACACTAAGACAATGAAGCACAGTTGAGAAAAACTCCTGATTTGGTCTCCCCCTGAATGTATGATATGGATCTTGAATGATGCTTCCTTCTTCACTTGAATGGCCTTGGATGGAGCTTGAAGGGACGAAGAGATCTTCCACGAATTTAGCCTTTCTTTGATCTTCTTGAGTGCTTGCTTGCTTCTTCTTTTCCTTGGAGGAGGTTGGCTTCAGATATGCCTTGAATCACCTTGCAGATGGATGAGGAACTTGGCACGGAGTACTCTTCACGACTACAGTACCCTTCTTCTCCTTCCTTGGTCAGCACCCCCTTGATCTCCCTTGGATCTCCTTGGATTGGCTTGGGTTTTATGAATGAGCTGTGCGCGCCGGGAGCTATCTCCCTGCTTTGGCGCGCCGACTGCTTCCCTCCGAGAAGTAAAGGTGAGATGGGATATAAAATCCCTTCAATTCTGAAGCACCAAAAGGGAGGATAGACGATAGACAAAAAGAGAGAGGATAGACGATAGACAAAAAGAGAGAGGGAGACAAGAGACAAGAGAGAGAACAGAAAAAGAAAAAGAGAGAAGAGAAGAGACACACGGAGAGGGAGGAGAGCAGATCACCCATCCCCTCCCATCTGAGAGAAGAGGCAAAAGAAGAGATAGTTCAAGGGTCTGAAGCTCAAGGTGGGCATCGGGGAGGGAGTGGAGTCAATGCTCCGCCCTCCCCACCCCATCCTTTCTTTCTCTCTTCCCATCTGTATTCGTTTATGGATTTAGATTTCCTTTTTGCTAGAAATGACGCTAGTTTCCCCAGCCCCGTTTATGTTTCCCTTCTACTGCTGTTCTTCTACTACTGTCCAGCATCCACGCTGAAGAATGTATTGTCATTCTCTTTGAGACTACTATGAAGAGAATGGGAATGAGAAATGGGCATTCCCCCTTTTACTGTCTGTGTATGATATATATATATGAGTTATCCGTTATCGTACTTCTATCTTCGTTCGCTTTGGGTAAGGATCAGAGGGTCATCTCCAGAGTCGGAGACAGAATATCTCCTGGCCTTTGGGGTGACCATTATCCTACATTGCTACTGATCCCAGCACTCCGGATTTCCTCCCAGCAGCAGCTGAGTTCGATTTCAAACTGAGTTCGATTTCAAAACCATCAGGCATCCCCTCTGGACCAGAGATATTAATCTCTTGGTTCCAATGGTGAAGGTGATGAAATTCAATAGTCTCCAGGGACTTAATTGGCGATGTCCAGGGCAATTTCCCTCCAATCCCCTCCAAATTCCGGCTTACCTATGTGATTGCCAATTTATAATCTGGTTATACCTCATTCAAACCGATATCTGAAGCCCTAATTCCTTAAAAATCCCAAAAATTCCCAAAACAGAGCACCGGATTTCAATCTCTCTTGAGAGCTTCTCGGCGCCGAGTCCTCCCGGCGCGATGAACAGCCCACGGCGCGGGACTCCCCGCGCCGAGAGCCTGTCGCGCCGGGAACTTCTTCTCCCAGTTTCCTCCTGCGCCGTGAACATCTCGCGCCGATATCTATATATCCAGTACATCCCGCGCCGAGAACCC
The DNA here is from genome assembly GCA_024336825.1 of Amorphophallus titanum. Taxonomy (NCBI): domain Eukaryota; kingdom Viridiplantae; phylum Streptophyta; class Magnoliopsida; order Alismatales; family Araceae; genus Amorphophallus; species Amorphophallus titanum. The sequence goes on along the minus strand of JANBPO010002057.1, from coordinate 14,362,492 downwards.
CCCCTAGTCCCATGTAAACCCCCTTTTAAGGCTGCAGATCCAACCAGGGATGTCCATGAGCCTTCGCCTTGAATCCCAGGAGACGAATCGACGGGGAATGACCTCCCCTACATTTCACTGTCCCAGATCGGGCCCACACATATGCAACCCCGTAAGTTCGAAGGACTCTGCCTCTGCATGTGTCCCGTCGACTTTCAGAGGGGGATATCAAATGTCACCCTCGGGTCATTACATCGATTGGGAGCTCAACGCTCCCTCGTGCTGGCTTTCATCCCGACTGTCCATGGGTGATGGCCTATCTCTTCTTTGGCATGAGCCAAATTAAGGAGAGATGCTGCCGAAATCATGACTCGACAGTGACATGCCCCGATAAGCCAAGGGAGCACTATCAATGTGTACGCCTTTCGGTTATGCCTTCTGGGGAAAATTAGCAAGATAAGACACCTCCTCGGAGGCACATATCCAGGGACGACACTGTCACCATTGCTCGGATTTCGTCCCGCCATTGTGTGGACGATCTCTTATCTTCACCTGGCATAAATTGAAGCCAAGGGGAGATGCTGCCGGATTTGATCCGTACACTTAAATAAATGAGTCATTCGCTTGTTTAATTGTTATACGCACATTGATATTTCAAATGCCCTCCGAGGCCTCCTAATTTGGCGTTTAATCAAGGGTTGTCCTTCTTAGGAAGGACGTAATTAACGCCACACTTATGATTCTTATGGTGATACTGGATTTGAAACAAGCCGACCAAACACTCCAAGAGGAATCCAAAGAGGGATGCAGAACTTGGCTACCTCTGTAGCAACCCTGAATTTTGAAATTTTAAAATTTTAAGAAAAATAATAAGTCACGCCTTCGAGAAAGGCGTTACTTTTATAACTAACGCCCTTTGTCAAGGCGTTACTTTCATTACTAACGCCCTCTGCAAGGACGTTAATTATATCCGGATAAGACGGAGGAAGAGTCCTATTAGGAATAATTGACTAGTAACGCCCCCTGGTCAAGGCGCCACTTAACGAATAAGACGCCCTTCCGAAAGGCGTTAATTAAAAACACGCCCCTAACCAAGGCGTTACTTACCTGAGAATCGCAAAAGGAAACAGTAGCAAAGTTTCACTCAAAGAGGGAGTTTAAATGGGGTAATTGTCTACTGGGGAAAGGATTAATACGGGAACATCTTTCCTACCCAAACTCTACCCAATTGGGATTCCAAAAGCCTATAAATACACCCCCCATCTAACCCTTAATACCCTTCGATCATTCATCCAAGCCAAGCTACGGTAAGTTAATTGTTGTTTTTCTTCCTTTTCTATTCTCCTGTTCTTTCCTCTTCGTAATCAATCCCCCTGCAGGAGAGTGCTGCTGATCCTGTTCGTATGCTCCTGCTGTCTTCTTCTTCTTCTGCCTGACCGTCGTCCTGCTGCTGCTATCTCCTCCGGCTACCTGCTGATCTTATTCTTCCACTACTGCTGTTGCTGTCTTCTTGTTCGTGACAGAAGCTCTTCTATTTTGCTGTTGCTGTCTTCGACAGAAGTCATCTTCCCATCTTCTCCTACAACACCCAGATCATCATCAAGGTAGGGATTCAATCTATCGAGTACTAGATTCAATCTAAAGTATAAAGCATGCATACATCTAGCTAGATAGGTCTGCTGTTCTTCGTTTTTCTGTAAAGATTCAAGTAGCGCCCTTTTTCAAGGCGTTATTTGATTTACTCACGCCTTCTCTCAAGGCGTTAATTTATTTTGTAGCGCCCTTGTGTAAGTCGTTACTTTAGACACGCCTTGTTTCATGTCGTTATTTTAAAAGCAGTTAACGCCTGTTACATCTGTCGTTAATTTTATAACGCCTGCTTAAAAGACGTTACTTACAGTTTTATTTATAATTGAACAGAGCTTTAAAATTGGATAAAAATTGACTATTGAATGTTAAAAATTGCATGAAATTGATTCCTGTTATCCTGCTAATTTTCTGTATATGACCATGTGATCACTTTCTTGATTAGATACCATCTTAAAGTTTCATTACTGTTCATGCCACTGTCTTAACGTCTTTAACAGAGACGTTAAATATTTAATTAACGCCTCCTCCTAGCGGCGTTTCTTCTGATTAATTTGATTTCGATTTTCTGGAAAAATATGAACCTGTGTAATTAACGCCGTTGTAAACGACGTGACTTGATTTAGTAGCGGTCCTGTCACAGGCGTCATTTGAGTAAATGACGGACTGTGAAGAGGCGCTACTTACAAACTGTTAAATGATTAAAAGTTCAGAACTGTAAAGATATTGAAGTAACGCCCGTCTTGCTGGCGTTAATTATATAAGACACGCCCCTGTGGAAGGCGCGTTTTTCAGTAGACACGCCCCTGTTGAAGGCGCATTTTCAGTAACTAACGGCTTTGACAGAGACGTTAATTATCTGAGTTTTCTTGATTTCCGTGTTTTCCAGTAACCTGTTCATCTCTGTTAGTAGATGTGGGTTAATGACCGACGGCACTATATTCCAGTCCGTGAATGTAGTCCCACTTTCTCGGAGTTTTATACCGATTGCACATTAACTCTCCGTGACTTACAAGCCCTCCTTTGGACATTCCGTTCCTTTGGACTGGCGAGTTTGTCATAGGGACCTCCATCTTTCTTCCTCACTCTCTCTCATCTCTTTCTCTCCCCCTCTCCACTGGGCGGCTAATGGTGGCGGAGGAGGGTGAGGCGGCAATGGTGCGAGGGAGAGGAGTGTGAGGATGGGGCGAGGATCGAGGGATGGTGGCACGGCATGATGCGGTCACGCGTTTGGGGCACCAACAAGGGTTTCACAAGGCATTTCGTGATGAAACGTTGTCCATGCTGCATGAAATGTTCGGTGGAGGTATGGGGATGGTTTCCTGACCTGTGCTCTTCATTTCCCACATGTTTTGTAGGCCGTGGTGAGCTGAGCGAGGTTTATTTCACACCGGGCGGTTAAAATGCATGTTTTATGGCGTGTGATAGATTTGCCAGATCGAGTGAGATTTTCTATTTCTTTACATGATTTTTAATGTTTTGGGACTCGAGGAATGGTCCCCAATGTTTTCCCCCTCGATCGAGGTCAAGTGGGCAGGGAAATCAGACCCCTGGGTGGGGTTCCGAGGGTTTTCTGCCATGTTTGGTCGACTGACATGGGTGGTTCAGTAGACCAATGGCGTTCACCACGGACTAGGAGTCCGCCTGGGTTCGGTCGACCAACTAGCCCGATTCGGTCGACCATCTAGGGCAGAGCCTCCTCCCCTGCACGGGCTACTTGACAGCCCCTGTTGGGTTTGTCGACCGACCCTTGTTGGTCGACCGACCCAACAGGGTTGGTCGACAGAACTGTAGTGGGTTGGCACATTTGGGCCCCTAGTCAGTCCGGTTGAGACCCAATGATCGACCTTTAGTTCCGTGGATGTCCTAGACACCTCGGGGGTACTGTGACCGTGTTTTTGGGTGCCCAGAGATATCATTTTATCTTAATAAGCATGCCCATGGGTTTTAAGATTCTGGGTGACCCTTTGCGTTTCGGGCTATCATGTTATGCTTAATCGAGTCATTGCGGGGTAGCGTGAGTGCGGAGGGCTATTCCTGTACGTCATGGCTTTTCCTAAAAAGTGATTTTCCATGTGGGCCATGTGTATGGCCTATGTACTGCTAGTCCAGTTACCTAGCTTGGGCTGGAGGGTTCTTAGCTTCCCTTTGGAAAGGGATTAGGGTTGGCGGACGTGAGCCGCCATAATAATTATTATCGTTGTTTCTGACCTAGGGATAGGCCAAATTGACGGCATGAAGCTATCTTGTGGAACGACCTTGACCCTGAGTCTTGTGACTCAAGGGCCGTTGGGTGTAATTGCTCTAGTGGACTGCCAAGACTCCAGTGGCATCGCGCTAAGCTAAATATGACAGGCTTGTGTGTAGCTTGCTTATGTTCCCGGTGGTTTCTACTAAGAGTCTCACCCTTAGTGGCCCCCACTAGTTGTAGCTTAGCGGGGCCCTTTCGTGCCGACCCACTTGGGAGCAGGTGGAGAGCCATCGTAGCTTCCTGGGTACGCATGTGCCAACCCACCTAGGAGTAGGTGGAGAGCTACACCCGAGAGAGACAATTGTTAGGCTGGTTATCATAGGGCTTCTCATCTTGCAGCTGAGTCTGGGCTGGGGGGAAAATCAACTAGAAGACCCAACCTAGAATGCATAGTCTATGTGTGCACATGTGGTTGCGGGCTTCAGACCAGTGCTAACGAGCATGACCCCAGCTAGCCCTTGTTCTGTGTTTTGGTTACTGGTTCGGTGTCTCAGTGTTCGCCTGGGGCGAGTAGGGAGACACCTGAGGCACAAACTAAGTCATTAGGGGACGCATCCGGCCTCGCTTCTAGTGGGCTATATTCCCATCACGTGACGATGCTCTCGTGGCGCGAGGTTTGAGTTTTCCATCTGTGAGATGTGATTTTAGGTGGTTCCTGTGTGTTTTCTCAGAATAGAGGTTCAAGGTTTCTGGTCGATATTACCGTGGATTTGTCCCGGACGATATAGGGTTCACGACAACGTGGTTGTGACCGTGTTCCCAGACCGCGTGGTCTTGGATTGGGCCTTAGTCAGTGAGGACATGCCTCCACGATAGAGGTGTGGTTGTATTTCTTCTGGCAGCATAGCCAGAGTTTTCTTGTCAGTCTGGTGGTCCCCCGACTGTAAGATCGGGGTGTGTTTTTCGGTACAGTAGGAGTAGCTATAGAGATGAGGTTTTACCGGCCATTGCGTTTGCTGTTCCTACTACTGTTGCGATCTTCTATGAGCGCTTGGCTTGGTGGTTTATGTGGCAGTAGCTCAGGAAATGGATATTTTAAGGACCCAAGAATCGAGAATGGATCGGTGTTAGCATGGCAGTTTTGAGTAAATATTTTCCAGTGGTCAAAAGTGTTCCAGCCTTCGAGCCTGATGTCTTCTAGTTATTTTCTTCACTCCTCGATAAGCGTTTTGGAATGTTCATGGTTCTAGGATTAGAGGCAAGCATGGGTAAGGAGCGTGTGGCAGCGACTATTTCAACCGTTGTGGTAGTGTGACTAGCAATCAGCAGGGCTAGTGCTCAAGGAGTTGTGAGTTGCAGTTTGGGGAATTACAATGGTGGTGCATCGAGAGATGCTGAGAGTGTGGTCCGATGACACACTTGGCGAGTGTTGTCAGAAGAGCTGACCTAATAGTGGTGATAGTTTTCCTGGTATTGGAAGGTGTGATTCCCAGCGTGCACGAGGCTTGTGGTCTAGTCAAGTGTGGAGATCTCCCGATCTATCAGAGGTATGTTAATTTCTCCTCAGTCGAAGAGGATCGCGTTTCACTTGGCTCCGTTGTCTTGCATCAGATGTTCGGATTGGTTGGCCCCCCCTTGTGTGCCATAAAGATCTGTGTGAGACGTGTTCGGTGTTTTAGCAATGCGATTGCCTGTGAGAAGCAGTGGACATTTCCCTTATTGTATAAGGGTGCATTGGCACTGTTCCGGAATGATGTGTGCCAGTTGGGCTGTGCTTGCAAGAACTTGTGGTTGGTGTTGTGATTTCCAATGCATCGTGAATCGGAGCCTACAGAGTTACAGAAGATTGCCAGATCAAGAGAGAGAGAATATGTGCTCTAGGTTCAAGATAATGGATCTTTTCCTCACCCTATTTTTCGAAGTCAGCCAGCCAAGTTGAGGAGTGTCGGGACGGCGGATCCCGAGTCATTTGTGTTGGTTGTGTACATGGATCAGAGTGTGCAACGGAAGCCTAGTGGTCCCATAACCCACAGGTCCAAGATTGTAGCGTTGGTTGCTATGGGCAGACTTTTCAAGGAAGAGTAGATAATAGGAGGAATGGTTCCACGAAGTGAGATTGTTTCTAGCTAAGTGAGCCATGTGATTGCCGTGCTGACGCTTGAGGCATTGTGGTTTATGGCTCTGGCGGGATGTGTAGTTGGGGAAATGTGTCGACAGGTTTGTCGTATGAGTACCTTGTTCGTTTGGCTGAAAGTCGTGTCAGGCATTGGAGTTAGACCCAAATGGGGTTGCGAAGGGAGTCACCTGACGGATAAAGAGGATGTGTTAGTCAGAGTCGATAAGTCGTGTGCTCAACTTGTGTTGGACGTTGTGTCCTTAGATGGGATCCTAGTTTTCGAGAAGTGATGTCTGAGAAATTATGGGGCCCCAATTGGTAACTGTGAGCGGCTGGTAAGGCTAACCGAGTGGTCGACCCTGACAAGGTCTGTATTTTCTGGAGACCATGTGCATTGGTCAGGGTGTCGTCGACCAAGTTGCGATGATAGCAAGCGGCACTTGGTTGCAATGGAGATGTGTGTCGTGGATTGTAAGAGATCGTGTCCTGTGGCTCTAAGATGAGAGCTGAGCCGAGGATTACCAGGCGTGCATTTAGAATAATTGAGATGAGATAGGATTCAATTGTGTAATGGATAGTGCCTGCGTATGGTGGTCTCTGAAGGGACGTTGTCATTGGGAACAATGATCCTTTGTCTATGACCAGCAATGGAGGATTTCCCTGTAAGTCTGAGTTGAGTGATGTGAGGGCCGAGGATTGAGGAGTCCTATCGTTTGGTTCCGCCGTGCTCTCTTAAGAGGGTGGAGTTGGCGTAAGGCTCAAGATGTAGTGATGGTCTGTGCGAGAGTCAATGGATGGCCTGCTGAGAGTTGGATGTGCTTATTGGTTCTGCTGAAGGACCAGGAAAGAAAGAAAGAGCTGAGTACGTCAAGGTTTCCCATTGACGAATAGATAGTGACCAGCGAATGGCCTTTCATAGACAGAAGATGCTGGATGTAGTGGCTCAAGAATGGCGAGAGCTATTGGCCCAGTTAGGAAAGCAATCGAGAGGGAGGTGAATTGATTGCGCCCCGTTATAGTCAAACTTAAAATTTAACCATAGAGATGACAAGAAATATCTTGATAGCCGAACAAGAATATCTAGATATGATGAATATCAACCAAGCTCTCACAATTCTCTGTTGAGTACAGAGGGCGGTCAAGCTAGAGGGGGAGGGGGTGAATAGGTTGACGAAAAAAAAAATTATAGCAAAGTAATTCGCAACAGGTGCAAGACAACTAGATGCTCAAAAGATAAATGGAACCAAAACAATTGTTCAAACAAAGTCCCTGCACTTTGTTACAAACAAAGTCTATGCACTTTGTTCAAACAAAGTCCGTGCACTTTGTTCAGACAAAGTTTGTGCACTTTGTTCAAACAAAGTCTGAGCACTTTGTTACAAACAAAGTTCGTGCACTTTGTTCAGACAAAGTCCGTGCACTTTGTTCAGACAAAGTCCGTGCACTTTGTTCAGACAAAGTCCGAGCACTTTGTTACAAACAAAGTCCGTGCACTTTGTTACAAACAAAGTCTGTGCACTTTGTTCAAACATAGTCCATGCACATTCTTCATTTCACTACATGTCAAGTCTGAGTTCGTTGTCTACAATTCATATCCATGCACATGTTTTCTGACTAAGTCCGAGCATATTGTTCAACACAAGTCCATGTACTTTTTCCAATCATGTCCATGCACATTCTACTCTCACATAAAATCCATGCATGTTTTTGTAAAACAAAGCCCGTGCATGTTTTTTTTCTCTGCATGTAAAGTCCGTGCACTTCTCCATTCGAAGTCCATGCATGCTTTGCATTTGTCAGTACCAAATTCAGTACCCATCTGCCTTAGCGATATAAAGTCTGAGCATATACTGTAGCAAAGGCAGCGCATATCCATATAAGGTCCGAGCACACATTGTAGCAAAGTCTGTGCACATTTATCTTAGGCCATTTAAGTCCGTGCATACTTGCTTATATACACACTATGGAGTGTGTGTATCTTTTACACTGAGTCGGTGCTATGCTCATATGGCTGTAGATTTCATGTCTGTGCATGAACAGTGGCAGAGCTTTGAGTAGCATCCAACTGACTATGAGCAGAAGAGCTGGAGCACGTGAGATCAGAAGAGTAGATAAGCATGTGGCGCTGCAGGCTCAAGGCGTCAACGCAGCTGAATAAAGCTTTCATTGAGTTCAAGACAAAGGTCGACCTTGTCAGTTAAAGGTTGACATTACTGTGGTTGCATACAACAATGCGTCAACGCCGCCTTCCGGTGCGTGGATGCAGTCTTCATTGAATTCAGCACAAAGGTCGACCTTGCTGCTCAAAGGTCGACGCTAAGCCAGTTAAAGGTCGACGATGCTAAGGACAAGGGTCGATGTTGATGAGGCTCTTGCTACACCAAGGCGTCAACGCAGCAGCAGGGTGCGTAGACGCTGCAGTGAAGCAACTTAAGTTTTGAAGCTGCTGAAGCTGAAGGCACATAGGCTTGAAGCGAACCAAATCTGTCCACTGCGTCAACGCTTTTGGGTAGCTGCGTGGACGCAGCAGTGAACAACGCCTTCAAGCCCTCAACGACAAAGGTTGACGCTGCTGCTTCAAGGTCGACCTTTCATGTTAAAGGTCGATGTTCAACGTGCTGCAAGTGAAGGCTGCGTCAACGCTGAGGTTCAACTGGGTTGACGCTGCTATGTTAAATTCTTCAAACCACGTCACGTGGAACCCCATTCGTCCTTTCGTCCAATGGCAGATCAGCAAAGGGGCTTTTTGTCCTTTATATACCTTCTGGAATTCTCCGAAACCTGTGCAATCATTGGGTGGGACCCACTGATAGCACGTGTCAAGCCTGCGCGGGAATATCCGATCACGCTCGATGCGTGAGGGCGTTTGTGGTGATAAGAGGAAAGAGAGTGAGGCTTTATATAAGAAGGATTTTCTTCGAGGGTGAATTAGAAGAGCAGACAGAGCAGATCGAGATTAGAAGATACAGAAGCCGTCGAGCCTAGCAGAGAGAGCAGCAGAGCGAAGCCCTGTTCGAATCAGAAGAGAAGGAAGAAGAAGAGAAGATTCTGCCCAGTGCAGAGTGCCGTTCGTAGGAAGAAGGGAGAGAGAGAGAGCCTGAAAGAGAGAGAGAGAGAGAGCCTGCAATCTCCTCAGATTCAAGGGTCAGTAGCCTGATCTGAGGTTTGCTCGTTTTGAGCTAAGTCTACGCTGGCCAAGGTCGAAGCAGCTGTGGAAAGGTCTGACGAAGCGCGGACCGTTGCTAGGGCTGAGGCGGCTTCCCTCGAAGCGGAGCTGGAGCGCCTCGAGGGGCAGAGGAGCCAACTGCGAGACATGGTGAGCTTCCCCTGCATCGGCATCCTTCCTCTTGAAGACATCTTTCGGGGAATCGACTGAGCGTTGCCGTCTCCGGGCCTTCCCATGTACCGTGCTCTCTTCCGTCTCTCTTTTTACCTTATCTCGGCTATGTAATACAGGGGTATGCCCCGCTGCGCATGTACCCCTTTATTTTTGAATAGAGGAAAAGAATATTGGTATGCACTCTTCCGGGTACTGGCCCATGAATTTGTTCTCCTTTGCCTCTTAGTTCTTGTTTCTTCGTGTCCCTCATCCGAGCGTAAGCCTGTGTCGAAAGCCCAATCTGGGAGCGCCCCGGCCGGACTGGCGGAGGTGCGTAGGAGAGCGCTCGTCTCCCCAAGGGAGAGACGAGGGAATCGCTCCACCACGCGGACCCCGTAGCCCTGCCGAGTAGTTCGATACGGTGGGCCGGGCGAGATGAAAGGCCTCGAGCCCGGGGGATATTCTTTCTTACTGGATGGGACGGGGAGATGGGCTTGTTGGTTCAAGTGACCTGAACGGGAGATCCAGGTCCAAGGGTCGCTCACTACCCGCGGGGACGGAGAGAAAAGCTTATTGATTCAGTCGACCTGAACGGGAGGTCCAAGTCAAAGGATCGTCCGTCACCCGAAGGGACGGAGAGAAAAGCTTATTGATTTAGTTGACCTGAACGGGAGGTCCAAGTCAAAGGATTGTTTGTCACTTTGACCCGCAGGGATCCGGGTGAAATGATGTTCTGTCGGCGTTGTCGAGGTGACGAAGCCGTTCGGGTCTGTCTGCTTCCTGGAGGAAATTCGTCGGCACCGGGTCAGTATCGACGCAAGGAGGGGGGTTTATTCCCTCATCCGGGACGTAGGGTCCAGGCGAGGCGTCTATTCGTCGACGTCACCGAGGTGGCAAGGTCGGCCGGGTTTATTTGTCTCTTGAGATATTTGTCAACACTGGGCTGACGTTGACGCGAGGAAAGGTTTATTCCCCGATCCGGACATAAGGTCCGAGTGGGGTGTCTATTCGTCGGCGTCACCACGGTGGTAAGGCCGACATGGTTTATTTGTCTCTTTGAAGTAGTCGTCGACACTGGGCCAGTGCCAACGCAAAGAAGGGTTCATTCCCTCGTCCCGAACGTAGGGTCCAGGTGAGGTGTATGTTCGTCGACGTCACCAGGGTGGTGAGTCCGACATGGTTTATTTGTCTCTTTGAAGTAGTTGTCGACACTGGGCTAGTGCCAACGTAAAGAAGGGTCTATTCCCTCGTCCCGAACGTAGGGTCCAGATGAGGTGTATGTTCGTCGACGTCACCAAGGTGGTAAGTCCGACAGGGTTTATTTGTCTCTTTGAAGTAGTCGTCGACATTGGGCCAGTGCCAACGCAAAGAAGGGTTTATTCCCTCGTCCCGAACGTAGGGTCCAGGTGAGGTGTACGTTCGTTGACGTCACCAGGGTGGTGAGTCCGACAGGGTTTATTTGTCTCTTTGAAGTAGTCGTCGACATTGGGCCAGTGCCAACGCAAAGAAGGGTTTATTACCTCGTCCCGAACATAGGGTCCAGGTGAGGTGTATGTTCGTTGACGTCACCGAAGTGGCGGAGCCAACGGGGTTTATTTGGGTCTTTTGGAGATATCGACCTGGTAAAGTCATGATCCGATATCGGGGTGCTGCCCCCTGGCCTTCTTATCTTTCATTTCTCTTTTTTGTTCTCCCTCTTTTTTGTTTTCTTTTCTTTTTTTTTCTTTCTTCTTCCTTTTTTTCTTCTCTTTTCTTTTTCTCTTTTCTTTCCTTCTCTTCTTTTGATGACGACCCGTACATGGGTGACGGTGGACCAGGACACCCGAATGCGTGCCATGCATGCGTTTGACGTAATCGGAGTTTGTCGCCATGGGGGACTCCTAGTGTGTACCAGTCATGCATAGGATTCTCATGGGGCTTGGGTATGGGAGGTTTAGGTGGGCCGGGGGAACCAAGGTCACCTTCGTCATCACCCATATACGATTGCATCTCTAGCCAATGAATGGGTTCGATGGACAAATGTGGACCGGCCCGTGGGGAAGGGGTGTGGTAGGGGACCTCCGTAAAGAGATGGAATGGAGGTCGTGGGGCTAGCGGCCAACTAAAAATGGGATCGAAGGGATCAAAGAACGAGTGATCCCTCGATATGGACTCCCGAATCTCATGAAAGGGATCAAAGGGATCAAAGAAGGTGTGACCCCTTGATATGGATTCCCTCATCTCATGGTCCCACGTGTAGAATTCTAGAAGGTGTTGATGGTCACCTTCATACGTTGTAGTAGGTGGGACGGTGGTCATAGGGATGAGGTATGATTCCTCCCTTGGGATGAAGGGAATGAAGTCGGGCTCGGCTGGCAAGGGAAGGAATAACAGGACCTTCGTGGTGACATGACCCATGGTGTACATAGAGATAATAGACCCTAAGGCCGGATGCATGAAGCTACGACTTGCGAGTTGGTCGAAGCCTTGGGCCATGTTATGCATCAACTTCATTTGTATGTCTAATCCCATAATAAGGTCATCTAATGTGCCCACATGGCGACTAGACCGAAATGTAGTGTGGTAGGAGTTGACGGGCACTATTGGTAATGTAGGGCCCATGGGTGGATGGGAAGGTGGGGCCAAGCCTATCTTGAGCCAGCTAAGTAGTGGCTTGGTGATGAAAAGTGTTCCCATCAGAAATATGGGTGGCTTGGGCTGAGGTGACTCCAAATGAGATGGCTCCGAATGAGGATCAGATGGTAAGGGTGAGGGCAATGGAGCCCTCATGGGTGGGGATGGACTGTCCCCCTCATCTCTCGGCCTGGGTGTAGGCCTAGGTTCGGCTATAAGTGGGGCTTCTTGCCTCTCTTCTAACCCTACCATCCGATTTACCACTATAGTCAACCCATCTAGACTTATAGTCATCCCTTGCATTTGTCCCATAAGGGCTTGGAACATTGCGGCCACTTCATCGGGACTATGTACTCGAGGTTTGGCCATGGTTGCAAAGATGGGGTTGAATCCGCTAGGAATGGGCATGCAATGTCATTTTTTTATCCTTTTATTTTATGAAAGATAAATGTAAACACCTAGACACTCTAGACTCAAGACCCAAGACTTAACCCAATTTTCAGTACGTGGCGGAGGCTTTAACCTAAAGGTCCAACTCGACACGAAGGGCTACCTTCCGGATCGGTGTAACCGAACCTTCCGAGTAACGTCTTGTGATATACCAGAGTATTGGGATGCAATGCGATTTAAAACACATTTTTTTTCTTTTGTTTGAAAACAATGTTGATCCTAGACTCGACTTAGACCGTGCAAACACTTATACAATGACTACCCAAGACTCGACTAGCTCTGATACCAATTTGATGCGAGACGAAGACACGGAGGACTCGACTCCAATTGGACATGCACACCTAGGACTCTAGCAAGCTCATGTCTGTCCCTTAACGAGGAAAGCGTTCGGACCTGCACGGTTGAGAAAATGACAGTGAGTCAACAGTGGTCAACTCACTCTCGTGCCCGGGTCGGGTCACGGGACGGGTCTCACTCTCTCTCTTATAGTGGTGATTGATTTGTTATGAGTTAGGACCCTAAAACATGCTCTCTAGCAGCGACAAATAAGTATATACTAAGAAAGTAAGTACGACTGTGAAGGGGTGATGAGTTTACCTCTACGCTCTGGGCGTGAGGAAGATGACTCCGGCCAAGATAGTAACTCTCGGTACTTCGAGAGTGTGGATGGCGTGAACCTCCCCTTGGAATCTTCTGGAGCCCAGGTACCTCTGAGACACGTGTCAGAGAGGTGCAACCTCGTAACACGTGACCTGGTAATTGATAGAATATTTTTCGACAAGTCATATGGTACCTGTCATTCTGTCGAACACATAGACTGTCAGGGATGGTGCATAAAGACATGTGCACGAGGTACAATTCTGATAATAAAATTTGCACGAAGACAATATCAGCAAAAATACGAGCAATCATGCACGAGTTATGTATCTAGGAATAGGCAGCAAGAACTAGAGGACAATATGCATGATATGATCCCAGGCCTGTTGTGCATGAAGTATGACAGTGCTTTTGTGGAGATATCTAATGAAGGCGAAAGGACACGAGGTAAAACGACAGAATACAACACGAGGTAAGATAAGCATTAAACGACGATACGAAGTGAAATTTTGAAAACAACACGAGGTGAAGTGAAAAACAGCACGAGGTAACGTGAACGGTAGAAAATGACACGAGGTAAGATTGAGAATAACACGAGGTATACTTTTCGAAAACAACACGAGGTATGTTTTCGAAAGCAAGACTGTAAGAAACAGAAACAACACGAAGTACAGTACGAAGAAAGAAGACACGAAGTATGACATTTTAACAAAAGTGACACTAGGTATAAAGCCCGAGAAAAACAAGAAGGAAGATGAAGGTAACACGAACACAACCTCGTCATTCAGAGAACCTCCATGAGTTATGAACACTGTTCATACTCGACCCCAGTTTTAAAAGCTGCACGAGATAATGATTTGGAGGAACAACGACACGGGGTATACATTTCGACAACTGAGCTCGAGGTCAAAGATATGAAACCTGCACGAGGTTTGTCTTACCAAAAATGACACGAAGTTCATTTTTGGAAGGTAGGAACTTCACGGAGTTTACTTCAAGAAAACACAACTCGAAGATTGCCTTATAAGAATCTTGCACGAAGGAGTACTTCGTCGGATAAAACCTGCACGAAGTAAATTAGGCAAAAATGCACGAAGTAAAATATGCACCAAACAGAGTTTTATGCACGAAGCTTGAAAGCTCTTCCCTAACCCCTTTATGGTAAAAGCGGAGGCTTGGAAAAACAACACGAGGAAGGGTTTTTCAGCAATGACTTATGCAGTAAGAGTGTGCACGAAGAATCAATTGCTACAAGTGGAATATCGAGTTGAGGACTTATTTGATACAAGGAGGCAATGCATAGTAAATCAAAGTGATTTGTACTGTGTCATCATCATCAAAACACTAGAGAAACACAACATGCTCCCCCTTTTTGATGATGGCAACACTGTATAAATTACTGATCAATGCAGTTCAGAAAAACACTCCCTCTTTCCTATTCCTCTCCCCCTTAGCACAATTCACTTCGCTTCTTTTCCTCTCCCCCTTAGCACAATACTTATTCCTCTCCCCCTTTGACATCAGCAAAACTAAAGGCAAATAGAGAAGATGAAGCAAGTAAGAAGGAAAACTGCTGACTGACCAGGAGTGTGAAAGAAGTAGCTCACGGGAATGAAAGTCATGGGAACTGTTTAGGCAAGTAATTATGACAAGCACCCCTAAGAAGAGAATTTGGGAATCTGGTAGCCAAGCTGACTTAGGGACAAGATTAAAGTGTATCTCCATACATAGGAGATGATTCTCAGGACAGTTGATCCTGAATAACGAGTTGTGCATGAACAAAGCTGAACTTAATAGGCATTCAAGAGAAAGTGATAGATCTATTCTGAATGGTATTGAAAACAAACAGCCTGAACTACAGAAATTTTGGGGGATGAAATTTAGAAATACATATTTTTGTGACACGAGATCAGTGAGTAACTCAGCTAATCACACCTTTGACATTAGGGAGACACCTTGGTCAGAGGCCGGAATCCCCAGTTATGGGCGGAAAGAAAAAAGGCTAAGTTGCCCTTGTTAAATGTCCACCCATAAAAAAAATGATGACATGTGTAGACCTAAAATCCTTCATATTTTCTTTAGTTATGAAGTTATACAGGGGAAATTGGAAGCCAGACTGTGAGTTGACCTGCTTATTGCATGGCACTGCTGATGAAGATATTAACCATTTAATGATTACCTGTCCTGTCAGCAACGAGGTTTGGAAGTTTTGGGCAGCTTTTATCTATTAGATTTACACTCCTCACATCCAGCAAATGTGTCTGTATTTTAAGTCACTGAAGATTCATAGCACTTCGCGTTCAAGGGCCCAGATACCTAGTATCTGTCCACATACGGTTTGTTGGAGTATTTGGAGAGAGCACAATGATTGCGTATTCCGCGAAGTACCATCTGCATTGAAAATATCTGCAATGGGGCAGTTTCATTTCATTATTCCTCGTATAGATTTCTTTTACATAGGCATATAGAGGATTGGAAGAGGAAGATGAAACTGTTTTAATTGTGTGGTGATTGGGCGTTGCAATTTCATGAGGTAGAGGAACCCCTCCTCTCCGCTACTGCTTGTGCTACTTCTGTTTGTTGGGGGGGGGGGGAGAAAAAAGAGAGTAACATCCCGTTCACTATCTCTCACTTGAACTTGATCATATCTTCCAACAACATCAAACTTGGATGACAAGGCACATGCCCAAAAGCCTGGTTTCCCTCAACTTTCCGTAATTAAAATGAAGCTACTCCAAAATCCACACATATACAATAATATTATCCTTCCTAGTTTTACCACATTAGTTTCACTATCCTCATCCTGCTACGTGCATGCTTTTTGTAGGTGTCTTTCCTTGCCACTCAATATTAGATACCATACAATCTCGGAGGTCTAACACTACTTTCATAGAACTTTGCTAAAGATTTAAAGATACATGGAAATCACTGTTGAAACAAAAAAAATTGAAAGAAAAAAAGGGGGGGCCTACCTGGGCTCACCTCTTCTCTCAATCCACTTGTTGGGCCCGGATAGGTCCCCCTTGGGGCCTATCCAGTCCCATTCATCTCCCCCTCTTGTTAATTAAAAAGAAGAAGAAGGGGGGAGGCCTATCCGGCCCAGATAGGTCCCCCAAGGGACTTATCCGGCCCCATTTATCCTCCCTCTCTCTTTAATAATAATAAAAAAAAGAGAAGAAGAAGAGAGGAGGTGTTTGGGGCCGGATAGGTCCCCTGGAACCATTCCTCTCTCTCTCAAATAAACATAAAAAAAGAGAAAGCTTGTTGGACTAGATTGGTCTCCCCGATGACCTATCCTGTCCGAATAGGTCCTCCATGGGGGTAACCATCCCCTAATGCCTATAAATAGACCCTATGACCCCATTTCAACACACACAGATGGATCGAAGTCCATGGATGTGCGAGGAGGAGAAGTAATCTCCTAGTTATTTGTTTTGTATGCTTCCATCAAGGAGGGTGTGTGCCTAACAAGGGTTGCACATGTGTCCTCGGGGTTTGCAAATATACCCCTGTGATTGTGCCTTATGTAATTCTTTAGATATGCCTTTGTGGCTATGCCCCTTGTGTCATTTCTTCGAGAGGTCAATCCGCGGCCACGCGCTGACAGACGTATGGGCTGAATACATAAAGAATCAGTAGGAAATCCCTGGAGCGTGGATTTGCGCCTTATGCTTTGTGTGCCTCCCATCAAAGAGGGTGGCCTTGTGCCTTGTGTGCCTCCACCAAGGAAGGATTTGTGGCTTGTGTTATTTTTGAAGCCTAACAAGGGCATGTGGCATATATGTCCTTGTGTTTGCATAAATACCCTTGTTTAGTTCAGACATTGCCAAAATGCCATTGGCCTATCCTAAATTACACAAATGCCCTTGTTTAGTCTTGATATTATGAAAATATCCCTAGCAGTCCAGAATGCCTGGGCGGCGGCCAGGTCATCCCCGAACCACTTGCCGCGGACCGGTTGGTCGGGCACGACCGAGATTGAAACAAGGTGAATATTGCGGGCAAACGGCGCCGCGTGTATAGAATGGTCAGCCAAGGCGATACCGTCCCTATCCATTGGTCAGGAGCCCCCGTCGAGCTTGGTCAGAGCTCCGGGGGCTTCCGCATTATTAGGCCAGCGTGCCATGCACCGCAAGCCACGCCCTTATGAACTGCTCGGCCTGCCACGCGTTGATCGCGTTGCCATACGCCCGCAACGCCCCTACCCGGTAGGCTTTGGCTCGCTTGAGGCTAGCGCCGTCAAGACCTGCCACATCTGCCAGTCCTGCCAGCCCGGCATCGAGCGTGCCCATTCCTCGGGCAAGCCCATAAGCCAGCGGCTGAGATCCGGATTCAACTGGCCGCCACTTACCGTCCCGGCACCAGAGCCAGTCAGGAGCGTCCCATAGCTGGTGAGGCGCATGGGACCCCAGATCGGCAGGGGCGTGATCCCGCTGCCCGCTGCCAGCTTCGCGGTTGGGGTCGGCCACCCACTGAGCGCCGCTTGATAGTCCACCAGATCGTTCCGCATCTTGCCGTCCTTGCGGTACATCGACCCTTCCATATCCGACGACCCCGACTTCCAGTCTCGGGTCGTTGGAGTGGCCCAACCGCCGGCCAGACCGGCCCGCTGCGGCAACGGAAAGCCGGTGTCCTGCGGACGTATCGTCCCATTGCCCCGTCTGCTGTCCTCGGTGGTCGGTGTCGACCAGCCGGTCACCGCTGCTGCGTCGTTGATCGTGAACTGCTGCTTCGACCCGCTCGGTCGCACTTTCTGGCCAGGATTGTCACTCTGTCGACCTACGCCCGCACCCGAGTGCATGTCCGGCGTCGGCCACCCAGTACAGTCGGTCTCGGATATGGGGTGCGCCGACGCCCGCTGACGTAAAAGGGACCGCCCCGACGGAGTAGTGTGCGCTTTCCAGGTCGTCCGATACAATGTCGAACCATGCCCGAGGCGCTCCATCAGGTCCGCCGCCAGCAGCACGGACAGCCTTTCCGAGGACTGACGCATCGGCGACTTGTTCTCCGAAGATGACATCGGGTCGGCACTCCTTGATGATGTTCTCGAACCAATGCGGCCACAGGTGCCGCTCGTCGTCCGCGCCCTTGCCCGCACCCGCCGCCGACCACGGCTGGCACGGCGCGCTGCCGGACCAGATTGGCCGCGAATCGGGGATACCGGCGCGACGGGCCGAAAGGCTCCAGACCCCAACACCGGCAAAGAAGTGCGCTTGGCAGAACCCCTTGAGGTCGTCGGCGGTGACTTCGGTAATGGACCGGCGGTCGACGTAGCCGGGGGCGATATGGCCGGCAGCGATCAGGTTCTCAAGGGTGTCGGCGGCGAACGGGTCGAACTCGTTGTAATAGGCCCAAGCGGTCATGCTACCAGCCACTCGCTCACGAATGCACGGGCGTCGTCGGTCAGTCGACCGTGATTGAGCATAAGGCGGGCCATGGATTTGTCGGCTTTCCGTTTGGCCGCTGCGGTCAGGGCCTTGCGGACGTCATCGACCGTGCGGCGGGGGATATTCAGGCGTTCGGCTTCGGCGTGCATTACTGCCTCGGCGCGGCGCTGGCCCGGATAGAGACGCGCGCCTTGTTCGCGGAGCTGTTGCCGCGGCTGGAATCCGTCGAGCTCACGGGCCGGCCGGCGGTGGAGGCGGCGATCAAGGGCTTCAACTGCACCATCCTCGCCTACGGCCAGACCGGCAGCGGCAAGACCTTCACGATGCTGGGCGGCGAGGGCGAGGCGCAGGGCGTCGCGCCGCGCCTCGTGCGGCATCTTTTCCAGAGCATCGAGGACGAGCAGACGCGGCACCCGGAGGAGCGCGTGCAGTTTTCCGTCGAGCTGAGCTTTAATCACTGCGGCGAAGTACTGCGTTGCTGCAACCAAACCAAGTCGCCCGCGCTGGCGTCCGCCGGTGTGCCGCCGCCCGATGGCGGCGTGGCGTTGCAGTTCAAAATATTTGGGTCGCGCCATTTTTTGATTTCCGCGTGGCCGTCGGCGAAGGAAAGTCCGCCCGCGCCGTTGTGATAGCTCGCGGGAATGTCCACCCACGTTGGCGGATTTGGGTCGCAGACGAACATGCCGTCGTTGATGCTGAACGGATTTTCATCAATGAAAACCCAGCGCATGGACGGCGAATCAATCGCGCTTTGTTTGCGATAGATGCGCGGTGTCGGTGTGGTGACCCACGCTTGATGCGGGTTCATCCATGTGTTCATGGACATGCTGCGGACGGTGGGCAATTTACCGCTTGGCCCTTGCACCATTTTGGTGTCGGCGGGACATTTATAGACGTTGACATTGTTGAGGTAGGGATAAATCAATCCGGCCTGAATCAACGCGATATTGGTGCAGGATGGATAACTGACGACCGTGCCCAAAACCCACGAACTCAAACTGCCACCGGAAAGGTATTGCGCGGCGATGCCAGCAGGCGGATTGTCAAAAGCGATCGCCTCGTTACCGGTCACTTGCACGAGATTATCCTGATTGTCGCCGGAATACATCGTCCACGCGATCTGCAGTTGCTTCAAATTATTCATGCAACTGATCCCCTGCGCTTTGGCCTTGGCTTTGGCGAGCGCGGGCAAAAGCATCGCCGCGAGAATGGCGATGATGGCGATCACGACCAGTAACTCGATCAAAGTAAAACCGCGCTGCGTGTTTGAATAAGCTTTCATGTTTCAAATCCGCCCTGAAAGCCGGCGCTGATTTGCGCCAGCCTTCAGAGCGAAAATCATGGCATCATTGCGTGTTGACAATATAGAACCGCGTCGTCGAACCCAGCGAATCCGTCACGGTGTGCGATTGGCCGTCGCCCGTCACGGACGTCAGCAACTGCCAGGAAGCGTCCGTCAAATTGTTCTTGTAAAGAACTTGATACGTCGGTCCGGGCACGGTTGGGAACGTGATCTGAAAATTTGACTGGCTCGCCGCGACGGTGGACACCGGCTCGCGCAACCGCAAATCCGCATTGTCCACATAGACCGAGCCGCCTGCCGCGCCGCCATTGTAATATGTGACTTGGAAACGCACGGACACCGTGTTGGCCGGAGCCACGATCAACTGTGTCGGCGAGAATTCAAGCCAGGTGTCCGTCACGGTGTTGGAATTGATTGTCGGCGATTCGTAGTCGGTCAAAATGTTTCCGTTAACGTCGCGGAATTGCACTTCGAGGAAGCAGTTGTTCACACCGCTGATTTCATCCACGGACGGCGTGAGGAACCAAACGTCCGCCGTATAAACTTGTCCGGGCAACGCCGGTTTGTCCTGATAAAATCCATTGTAAGTGCCGGCGGCATAAACTTGCACGCAGTTCGTGCCGTCCAAAACCGAAACTGGAACTGTGCTGTCGTAATAAAATGAATTCGTGTTGGCAAACGCATCGCCGCTGAAATCGCTCCAGCCATTGACGCCCGAAGGATCAAACACGCCGGATTCAAAACTCGGATCCACCAGCAGATTTGTTTGCGCCTGAGCCAAAGGCACGACCACGAGCGAAGCGCTGGATTGGCCGGAGCCAACCGAATTGGTCACCACGACCAGATAAGTCGCGGCATCCGCCGGAGTGACATTGGAAATGGTCAAGACATCATTCGTTGTGCCGGAATACTTCGTTCCGTCGTTCAGTTGATTCGTCGTTGAACCGATGATTTGATACCATTGATAGTAAAATGGCGCGGTTCCGCTCGCCGTTACCGTGAATGTCGCGCTTTGACCTTGAATGGCGGTTTCGCCACTGACATTTGAGACTTCAGGATCCGCGCTGTTTTCGGCATTAATTACTTAAAGTGACCTGATAAAGAGATATAAGTCTTACTGAGCTTTCTAGCTCACCCTGCGTATTGTTGTTAATATTTAAGAAATTCTGAAGATGACGAGAATGGGTTGGAGTGATGAGAGTGATGATAGCTTTTAATAATTTTTTTCCCAGTCTGTCTATTTATAAATGGATGTATTGAGTTTGAAGAGTATTGTAATTCCTTGAAGAATATTTGTTGAAAATGTCAGATTATGAAATAAAGATGTGTTTTTGTCCATTTGTTGTTCATACTCATCATCTGAGTCTCATGATCGACCCGCTTATATAACTATTCACGCTTTGATATTTCCGCCTTATTCGGGACGTGACATCACAAGTCTAAGAGGTTTGCCTATAAGTGCAAAATGTAACTACTAGTATCATATCAAAATACGTGCTATGTACTTAAGAAAAACTAGAGAAGAGAGGGAACCCTGTAGAAAACAACGATCAATTCATCGATAAAACAAGTGCATCACCCATATGAAAATAGCTTTAATACAAAATTATATGATTTTTTGGCATGAAATTAATATACATAAAAATAAAGTTAAAACATGCTAACATGAACCAAGTTAGCAAAAATCATGAACCACATAAAATAACTTCTAACCACGAAAGGGGATGCCAGTAATAACTGAGCTAAGGCATGGTTACTTATCAAGTATACTAAGGGTTACCTATATATATACAGGTTACAGAAAGCTGGTAGTGGTCAAGGCACGGCCGCTATCACAAGGCTGTGGTCTATCGGGCAGCCGCTATCTGGAGATAGCGGTCTCTGATGGACTGCCTTCTACCTTCATAGACAGAAGGCTAAAAATCATGCGTGCAGGCCTATTCTAGGGCAATAAAACACAAGGAAAAGATGGTGAATAGGTAGAAAAGACATGATAGAACAAAAGTAACTTGTGGATATGCATGGGTTTTCATGGATTGAGCCAAAGTTATTAACTTTTTCATTAAAGGGACATGGTTCATGCATGCAGAAATATGTTGATTGCGTAGTTAAAATAAAACATAAAATACGACATGTAGAAAGCATACAATTCATGAAAATAGAGGATTTTTAATCCTAACACGTTATTTGTGCCAATCATGAGATAACCTACCTTTAATTTATTCCATAGACTTTAAATTTTTGACTGGAAGACGGTGCTGGCTCCTGCGCATCCTGTGTGGAACCGACAATTTCTTGACGCTCTAACTCTTCAACTGCTTGACTTAAATTCACGAACTGTGGAGGGTTGGTAGAAGATATACAGGGGAACAATTTATGCTAAAGACTCAATATGAAATTACCTCGATCAGGGGTTCTTAACTTCTGATCTTCCCTAGACGGACACACTTGTTCCTGTGCATTTTACAGAGAAACAGTAACTTGCAGAGCTTCTAACTCTCCAATGGCTTGAGCTCCTAGCACGAGATTGGGAGGGATGTTATAAAAAACTAAGGAGAATAAAATCCTCTAAAGGACTAACCTGAGATAAAGTCTCTTTATCTTCGATCCACATGCTCCAAACTAGGGTTCTCGTAGGTCGATCCTGGGACCTATTTATAGGGTTTCACCTAGAGCTGAAGATTAGATCAATTTAGGAGTCCTATTTTAGAATATGATCGATCCCCCTAGAGTCCTAGACTAGGTTTCCACGCCAGATAGCTTCGATCCAAGGCGATTAGGGCGTGAAAAATCTAGTCTTTTCATGCTTCTTTCTGTCCCATGTTCGGAAGAAGATTGCGGTCACCTGAGGGCCACCTTCTAATAGTCGCGGTCGGGCGACCGACTGCCTTCTGGCAAGGCACCAGAAAAATTGAATTCTAGTGAAATTCTTCATATATTTATCCCCTATTTATCTTTTTAAGATGGGGAATTATCCTAATGATGTTTCTAGAGTGTGGGATTGGTCGCGGAGCAGGTAAGAAACCAAGCTTTTTCCTCAAAAAAAAGCAATATAATTAGGTACACCAACATTAGTAAAATATCAACGGCATTCTGCAGATAACGCAATCTGTGAAATGCAGGAATATATGAAAATAAAACACTGGAAAAGTGGAAATTCATACCTGCAAAAGGTGTACCTTCACTTCCCTCAAGTACATAATCTGGAAGCCGAGAAACAATACAATTGAGTATCAGACTCAGTATGAAAATAATCCAAATGTACAATGTAAAAGGCTCAAAATGCCTCAGCCTCAGATGCCATAAAGGTCAGTGCTATGCATGTGAAAATGGAACCCTTATTCATGAAGCTTTATGGTTCAATGACAGAAATTTACATTTGCAAATGTGCAATAATAACAATGGTATAGAATTGCAAGAAAGTGACTCCGAAAAGACCAAAGAAAGGAGTTTTCTGCACAACAATTAGATATTAAATTGCACATTTTTTGTTGCAAGAGATGCATTGACATGCATACCCACGTTTCATGACAAAATGTATAAGTCTGTCCAACCACGACTTGATGTTATTTTAAGGGAATCATACTTTGGCCAACATTTAAATTTTTTTTTTGAAAGTGGGCAGTACCACTATTGTATTAAGTGAAAAAGGAGATGTACATGTATAATCAAAGAGCTCCCAAAAACCCTGTACACAAAGCACACCAAGATGGTGTTTCATAAATTAACCCCCCAACAAAACAAAAAGAGGGGGAGTTGAGGGAACTCACATTACAAGTCAACTCCGCCCATTCCCTCACTCTATCACAAATGAAAGATCCAGAGATGCCTCCGCTTTGGCCTCCCTCCTAAAAATTCTATTGTTCCGCTCACCCCATAAAGACCAAAGCGTGTTGTGAAGATTAAAATTAGAAATATGTCCTCTCCTATGCCCTTTTGCCAAATGTGTTTCTGTCAACAGGCAAACTTCCATGTGATAGAAGAGAATATCCAGTCTGAATACAAATGGTTTTTTTGAAAGGGAGTCTGAATACAAATGGTTACTGCATCACTCAACAAGTGGAACACTCCCAAAATGCCTTGAAACAATGTTGCACATGAAAATGCATATCTTTGAATTGGCAAAAGCAGATTTTAATGTCACATTTGTGAATGCGCAGGAAGCCAGGAAGTACATTGGCAATGCCAATAACTTCCCTTGATCATAGACAAGGTCTTATAGTCCTTGCAGAGTTTGATACAAGAGCCTTAAAAGTACAATGAATGGTTTTACATGCCTCAAATCAATATGTAATAGAAGAATAGAAGATATTTTAAGAGAAAGAAAGTGTGATTCTACAATTTCTAAAATGACAAAACAGGTCAAAAAGATGAGAAATATGTCATGGGATTATTAATAAAACTCATTGATGGGTAGACATAGACATATAGAGGTGAACAAAATAACTTGTATATATCAAAATAACTTGCATACATCAGATTCTGAAACGCATGCCGTAGCAAGGGGAGGCAAGATAAATAGATTCCACATTTTCCAAATAAAGAGCAATCACATCATGAAAAGCGCTAATCAAGATGCATTCATTTTTTATTGCACATGGAATGAAACCTGGAGGTATGACTGGGATTTAACAACTAGTGCAAAAGAGATTCAAAGACTGAAATTTAGATATGCTAAGGTAAGGACAATCAACGCTCAGGCCAAGCTCCCAAAAGTTTTTGTCATGACATAAAGATTTCCATATTTGAATCACCAGAAAAGCGAAGCCTATGTTAAAACTTAATGCATTCAACTCGTTATCATTTCAATGAGATGATTCAATCAATGAGCCACTGTAAAATTCTTGATCATAGATAAACTGAAAAAAAGAGGAAAAAGAAAATCCAAATGTGCAGTACATCCAATCAGAACTGCAATGAGAACAAAGTAAAATGTCATCATCGGCAAGACCAGTCAGTACTCCTTAACTTGGACCTTTCATCCTTGTTAATGAACAAACCTATCTTTACTTTGGCATTTAACCAATGTTGATGAACAAACTGTCACTGACCCTTGTCATCATCGACAAGACCGGATAGTACTCCTTAACCTGGACCTTTTGTCCTCGTTAATGAATAAACTAATCTTTGCTTCGGCATTTAGCCAATGTCGATGAACAAACTGTCACTGACCCTTGTCATCATCGGCAAGATCGGTCAGTATTCCATTAATCTGGGCCTTTCGTCCCTATCACTGATTGCAACCTCTCTTATTGCCTCGACATATGTTTTAATGCTAGTGAATACAATAACCCTTCGACACCTATCCCTAAATATTCCCTAGTCGAGCTAGCGTAGCCCTAACCTTAGGGAAATTTGTGCCACGGTGGAGCGAACTCCTCATACCTTCCCTGAAGGTGTGAGCGCTCTCCTGCTCTAACGAATTAACATACCCCAAGCTGGGTGAACTAGCATCATACCCAAACCCATAGAAAAAAAAACAATCACAGCTGGGCACCAGAATTGTAAGGCAGAGCTGAAGAAATTTCATTGCATAAAGAGAAAGATACATGGGGTCTCGAAGTGTGCTCCGAAGCACACGAAGTTTCAGAACAAAAAAAGAAAAGGTATACATTACTGGCTGGGGTGACGGAAAATATCTTCAAGTTCCATAAGCCTGATAGAAGGGTGGTCGACTAGGTCTTGCAGTCGACGCTCTTCGACTTCCAACTTCAGCAGTTCATCCTGAATGGAGCTAGCACACCCTTCTACCAGTGCAGCTTCATCTAAACTTTGTATCTGTAGCCACTTGGCATTTGCCAGATCCTCTTCAACTTGGACTAATTCAGCACGAAGTTGAGAAGTCCGCTCCTCCAACATTAAAATCTGTCCAGTGGCTCCCTCGGCTAGGAACCTCTATTGGCTAGCAGTTTCTATGTTGGCTTGCAGTGTAGCAAGGCCATCCTTCCTCAGAAGCTTCAGGGCAGCCCGTTGATACCTTAAGCCGTGATCAATAATTCTCACCAGTTTACATACCGGAGTAGCAAGATCACCCGAGGTGTCCAATGTTGCATAGGATAGTCGAAAGCCATGAGGGTGCACGACATGGGCTCTACCAGCTCCCTCAGCTACGCATAGGATAAGTCTTGACGGGCCAGCACAGCCTGCTTCAACATCTTCAAATTCTGCCACACCATTTCGGCAGATGATTGCAAGCTAAGTGATGGTGTGTCAGGGAGATGAAACTCTACCCGACTATCAACTTCAGCCCAAATATCGTCAGCAGGCTGAGAAGAAGATGAAGGCAATAAGGAAGATGGCTCCACTGATTATTTCTCAAGCTGCTCGATAGACTCAGTATCTGCTGGGATTGGTACTTCGACCTCAGCTTCTGTTGAAGGGCCAAAATCTTGAACTTCAAGGCCCTCATCTATCGAAGTGAATGATACAGGCTACTCCAGCTGCGACACCTTTTTCGACTCGGTACCAGCCGTAAGCATCAGGGTAGTTGTCTCACCAACTGCCTCTTCTTCAAAATCTCCACCATCGGAGATGAATTCGTCATGTTGCCCTATTTGGATCGCCTGTCCCAGTTCAGCCCCGGCCTCAATTGCCAGCATGGAAGTGTCACCAGACACTTCCCTGAGTTCGGCACCTGCTGACACATCGACAGAAGCAGCATCAATGAATTCTAACCTGGCTTCCACTGATTGAAGCTGAAGCTATTCGACAAAAGGCTGACCAAAGCCCAGCGACGAGACCAACCCACCTGGGAGTTTCAAAGCAATCAGCCTTAGCACAGGAGTTGTGCCCATAACAGGTGTAAAAGCTATGGCCCTAGATTGAAAAGGAGAGAAGCCAGCCATGGTTCCTACCACTGGAAATGTCAGTCCCACTGAGACTGCAGGCCCTTGTAAAAGAAAAAAAAGAAGAAAAGATTAAGCACGAAAGAGGTGAAAATAAAAACATGTCAAATCTCCTGCTACAAATGATGGCAGACGTGAAGAGAGTCGTGTGCAAAAGAAGACCTCACCTCAGACGGCACGAGTCCCAACTCACTAGTCCCTGAAGCCTCCAAGGCCGATGCGGCAAGGCTTGAGGTGATTCCCCCTTCCTCTATAAGGAAGCCGGGCACACTCAATGGCCCCAATGTTAGTCGAGGCGGGCTGAACATAGGGAGGTCACTCCCATAAGAGAGAGACGGGGTGCTGGCTCCTGACTTTAACCCTTGCTCTCCCTTGTCACTGGAAGGCTCATAGTCGAAAGGCTCTTTAGAGGGAGGACTCTCAGCCAACTCAGCGGTCTTGACTCTGGGGTCCTCTAAGCACACTGAAGCATCCTAAATCACCTCTGAAGAAGCTTTCTTTGTAGCTAAGATGGCCAACCTCTCAGAAGATCGCCGGGTGGGCAGCTCAGCGGGTACCGGGGACTCAAAAGGGGGAGCTACAATAGGCTCCGAAGGGATGGCATATGACCAAAAAGACAGGGTCAATAAAAGAAGATGAATGAACATCTGCCCCTAAAAAAGCCTTATGGTCAATCACAGTACCTTCATGGCTTGGTGTTGGGGAAGGAAGATCACCCTCGATTGGAGTTATGGGTATTTCGGCACCTTCAATCCCCTCGGGGACATTAGCAGTTGCACCATCTTCTACGGTCGGAGCGGAAGGGGCCGTCGAGGCTAAATGGAAAGAATAAATTAACAAAGTGCTAGTTCATGGCTAAACAGAGCAGATCAAAAGAAGCATACCTATTGAAGAAGATGGCTGCTCTTGCGCTACCTCAAACTCCTCAAAGGAGGGAATCGTCGGTAATGGGGAACTAGGTTCTGCCACCACCTGTGCCTCTTGCTTGGAAACCTCTGCTCAAGCCTTCTTAGCTCGAGAAATAGCCTCCTTTACCCAGGATCTCTCACATTTTTGAGATCTTCAGGAGGGCAATGGCGCAGTAGTTAGAGCTACAACTGGGGTTTCAAAGTAACTAGGCTTCTGCGCCTTGAAAATTACCCTCCAATATTCCAAAGTTATCTTGGAATCTGGAAAATCTACAGAAGAAACATGGGCACCCAGTGGTTAGACACGTATATGTGTCGAAAGAAAAATGAACAAAAATGGGGAATGAGCAAAATGGGGCAAAATATACCTGGTGGACCAGAATACAATGAGGAGAGAGTCCAATAATACAAGGGAGGCTCTTTGTCCCTGGACGCACCCTCCCAAACTAGCCAGCAGATATCGCCTATAGTGGCATAGCGTTCAGCCAGAAGAGCCAGATCTTCATGGCCATGAGCTGACAGACTGTAATACAAACCAAGGTGGTCGATTCCCCATCCGTCGACATATTTGAAGGCAGTAAACAACAGCCTCTCTAGTATCATCTTGGCCTTGTCAGTTAAGGAAAGGCCGTGAATGTGTAACAAAGCAAACAGCCAAGAGGTCTGAGCTTATAAAGTTGGGCACCGGTCCTCCTTCCGTGCAAAAGTCCTGTAGGGGCACAAACGGTCAGTCTCCGGATGCCACGGAGCAGGAGAGGCAATGGGCTCTTCGAATGGCAACGGGAACTACTATAAGGATACCCTGTCGCTGCCAACCTGGCACAAGCCCCGAAGGGTCTCCATGAATTCATGTTTCTTAATCTCTGGAAGCACAGGCTGTGGCTTGGATGTTTGTTGCTTTACTATTTTCCAAGCGGCCAGATAAACCTGCACTTCGGACTCTTTGAGACTTTAGTCTCCGCAGATGATGGGGATCGATTTCAAATACTGGGGAAGGCTGGGAGTTCAAGAATTTACGCTCTGCATGATCCCAACAGTCATTTCAGGAAAGACTGTAAAAGGTCGTACGGCCATTCCACCACTTGATATATTCTAATGTGACACGAGGAAGCCGACCGGGAGCTGGCACTTTGAAAGAAACTACCTCGCGGCGATGGAAATAGTCCCACCAGGTGCGGGCTTCTTCAACAGCAGTCAATCCTGCTCTTGATCGGCTGTCCAGTGGAAACTGTGCTGAAGAGGGCAGAATTTGCTAGTCATAGCTGAAATTCTGGCCAAATCGGAAGGTTTAATAGGGTTCTAAATAAGTGCGCCCACCCTTCCTAAAAACCAAAACACTAGGCCTGATGGATAATGCCCAATCTACTAACTCCGGCTCCAGGGATGGTCTCGTATAGACTCTGCCTGAGACATGATGAACATATTCTTCTACTTTACCAAACTTGCACTCTCGCATGCAGTTTACTAATGGGCTGGAGTGGGCAGCAAAATTCCAGAAGTGTAAAGCTCAAGGGGCATTCACAGTCACTTTTGTTAGTTGCCCCCTGATTGCAAACAACTGGTCTGATGCTTGCTGAGGCTCAGCACTAGCAAACTCGAGCATCCTGGGAAATAGATTGGATGACTACAGCATTCAGGGAGCATACTCGGGGAATAGAGAGCACACCCTATCTCTCTGGGCTTCATCCAAAATCCCCTCATCCCAGCTTAAGGCATGAAGAAAATATCTTCATTGTCTTCAGTGACTTGGGCAAGCTAGGCAAGCCTTTCAAAGCGAGGCCAAGTTGATACACAATGCCAGGATAACTGCGAGGAGCTATAGTGTCCCACTACTCCTCCAGGCATCAAAGAGTGCTGCTCAAAGCCAGCTTACAAGGGCAAAGCTAAGGATCAAGAATCTAAGTGGGTCTCCTAGTCGGGTTCTAAACAAGACATATTGCCACTGCGAGTAAGGCATCAAACCGTGCATATGTCTTCAGATGCTAGTCCCAATATACCAACATACTAGAGCTGCCACCTGAGGTCATCAAATAAGCGATCAATGCTACCTTCCAAATACAACAAGTGGAAGGTGTTTGGATCGAAATCAAGGTGAAGTAAAGCCATCGACCATGCTCTGCCAAGACACCAACTCGAAGATAGCCCCATGGGGATTTGTCAGATCCAACTCCAGCACCAATTTCTCAAACTCTGCTAGAGGCAGCCATAGTTAAGAAATAGGAGAGAAATAGGAGGAAGAACCTCAAGAGGCGACTCAAGAAGTAGGCTAAACAAGCAGCCACCTTACAATCTCCAGCTGAGCTAACACCTCTCCAAAAGCTATAAAAGCTCATAGATGACTTAAAGAAATACACTCCCCCTCGTCCCACTGGTGTTGTCCCACTCGATAGTTACATCCCGTGGGAAGAAATGCAAAAGCGAGCTTGTCTCAGAAACTAGGTCCAAGAAATGATCCAGAAAATCAAGAATGGTGAAAGGCTCCTCATTCTTGATGAACTCTCCCTATTTTATAAGGATAAGGAGATCATGATAGAGCATCTAGAGTAGATGCTCTGAGGCTGCACCTGCAACATGGTGGTGATCCCACCACTTGACAGCGTCACCGCTTCTTGACGAGGTGAGCAAGTGGCCTCTCGGACAAGACAAAGAATCACTGCCCCATTAGGTCTACAATTGACACATGGCATCATTGGTTGTAGTCGAGGCCATGGCCGAGGACGTGGTATCGGGTGCAAAAGAACTACGGAACAACCCCTCTCTCCACCTACCTTCGACCTAGAACGAATCATCCACTTTCGAGGAGAAAAGTCAACCCCCATTCTAGAGGTGGAGATTTAGAATAGTCCTATAATTTTCGACCCCTCTGGTGAGGAGGCCACTACTAGTGTTCCACTCCCTACTCTAAATCCAGATACAGTCGACGTCCATGCAGGTCTATCCGGCAAAGATGACCCAATCCATCAATCACCTTTAGGAGAGCAACCTTTGGAGTCATTGTTCCAAGAGCCCATAGGTGATCATGACTAGTCTAATCCCAATGGCAATGGCAAAGCAGTGCAACTCCTCGATGACCCTGCCTGACATACTGCCCTCATTGGAGGATGCCCATACTTGAGCTGATCGAAAAGTTCTCCACCAGATGAAATAGTTTCCCACCAACATTACTATCTGGGAAGTCATTTCCTGGAGTAAAGAGCTCCAAGAAGGTCTCATCAAAGTGCTCCAACAACCAGAAGTTTATGAAGTACATGCTGCAGAAATAAAGGTGACACCATATGAAGCCTTCACAACCATTGTCACATTTTTAAAAAAGGATATGCTACTATCCTCTTCGTGCCATAATCACCCTCTCTACATGTGAGGGAAGATCAACAGTCATGAGATGAACTGGATCCTAGTGGACGCTGGTGTTACCATTAACATCATGCCACTGAAAACCTTCAAAGCTCTATACTTGACTCCATACCTATAGAAGGTTCAAGTGGTCAAGATATCCAACTTTAACCAGAATACTAAACACGTTCTCGACCAGGTAGACGTTGATTTAGTGCTTGATGATTTTACCTCAAAGGTGACATTCTACATCATCGACGCCAGGCCGAGATCCGCGCCAGCAACCCGCGGGCGCGCAAGGTGGCCAAGGTCTGAGGTCGCGGCGGCCAGGGGGTGAGGCCGAGACCCTCCGGCTGATCGCCGAATCCCGAGATCTTCGGTTCATCGGAGGCGGGAAATAGCGGTCGGCGCCAGCAGCGCCGGCGGCGGTCCCGCTGTCCGGCGGCCTTCCTCGCGCAGCCAGGCGGCGAAGGCGTCGGCGGCGGGGTTGTCGGCCATCGCCGGGCGCAGGAAGACGTAGCGCGCAGCGACCGGCGCGAACCCCCAGGGGGCGATCAGGCGACCGCGCTCGATATCCGACTGGGCGAAGGCCCACGGCGCGACCGCCAGTCCCAGCCCGGCGGCGGCGGCCTCCAGCATGTAGGAATTGTGCTCGAAGTCGCGCTGGAGCGCGTCCGGTGGCAGGACGGCGCCAGCCTTGCGCGCCCACTCGTCCCAGGCGGGGCGGAAGGTTTCCGAGTGCAGCCGCGGCAGGGACAGCAGGGCGGCCGGGTCGGCGCCGACGCGCTCGAACAGGGCCGGCGCCAGCACCGGGCCGTGGCTGTGGTCCATGAACGGCGTGGCGCGAACGCCAGCCGGCGAGCGGCCGGTCTCGATGCGGATCGCCGCGTGGACCTGGCCGTCGCCGAAGTCCGGCGGTCGATGGCTTTCCTGGATGCGCACGGTCAGGCCCGGATGCCGGTCGAGGAAGCCAGGCAGGCGCGGGATCAGCCACTTCATCGCCAACGTGCCCAGGCAAGAGACCACCAGTTCGCGCCGGGTCTCCGCGCCGGGCAGGGCGGCTGCGATCACGTCGAAGGCCGAGCCGAGCGCCCCGGCCAATGACCGGCCGGCGGGCGTCAGCACCAGGCGGTGCCGCGGTCCCGCGACCAGGGCTGCGCCGAGCTGCGCCTCAAGGCCCTTCACCTGCCGGCTGACCGCACCGTGGGTGACGCCAAGCGCCTCGGCCGCGGTGGTCATCGCACCCAGCCGGGCGAAGGCTTCGAACGCTTGCAGAGCCTTCAGCGAGGGCAGGGGGCGTCGCGCCATGTGACTCCAGCTCACAAGCAACGCCGGCTTAGTCGATTGCCGCACGCCCGCCAAGCGGCGATCACCCTTCGCCATCGCCAGACGAGGGAGACGACGATGGACCTGCAGCCAGTCGACTACGACCGCCGCCAGCATCAGGCCTACGCCCGCGGCCGGACCATGGACGAAGACGTGCGCGGCGCCTGGATGGCCGCCTTTGCCGCCCACCTGCCACGCCGCCGGCCCCTGGCGATCCTCGACCTGGGCTCGGGCATCGGCCGTCTGACGCCAGCGCTGGCGGCGACGTTCGGCGGACCGGTCACCGGCGTCGAGCCCGCGGCGGCGATGCGCGCCCAGGCCGAGGCGAACGCCGCCCATCCGCATGTCCGCTATCTCGACGGCAAGGCCGAGGCGATCCCCATGCCGGCGGCCAGCGTCGACGCGGTGCTGATGTTCCTGTCGTTCTACCACGTCCGCGATCGCCCGCGCGCCGCCACCGAGATCGCGCGGGTGCTGCGCCGGGGCGGTCGGGTGCTGGTGCGCAGCACCTTCGGCGAACGCCTGCCCGCCGGCGGCTGGCATCTGTTCTTTCCCCGCGCCCCCGACATCGAGCGCGCCATGTTCCCCACCGTGGCGGAGGTCGAGGCGGTGTTCGCGGACGTCGGGCTGAAGCGGGTGGCGCTGGACCAGGTCGCCGAGCGCCATGCGCCAAGCCTGGCCGTCCACGCCGCAAAGCTGCGCCTGCGGGCGATCTCGACTTTCGAGCACACGACCGAGGCGGAGATCGCCGAAGGGTTCGCGGCGCTGGACGCCGCGGTGGCGGCGGAGGTCGAGCCTCAGCCGTCGGTGACGCTCAGCGACCTGCTGGTGCTGGGGTAGGCGCCGGTTCTCCGCTGGAGCCCCCCTGAAGCGACGCGATCTCGTTGAGTACCGCCGGCACCTTCTTCGCGTCGACGCGGTGATAATAAGCCAAAGCAGCCGCATTATCGTTTAGCGCGCCATAGGCATTCCCCATGTTCATGTACACGTCGTTGCTATAAATGTGGTAGCCCAGCAGCTCGCGGTAGGTATTCAATGCCTCCTGGTATTGTCCCAGGCGGGACGAAGCAGTCGCGATATTCAACTCCAGGCTTACCATAAAAGGGACATCCAATGGCTTTTTCCCCCTCACGATACCCAGCGCCTTATCGAAATAATCCCTCGCCTCCCCATAATTGCCGTTATCGAAATAGAGCACTCCGAGCGAATTGTACAACCGTACCTCGTCGTCCTGGTCCTGGAAGCGGCCCGCCAGCACCTGGGCCTTAAGCAGGAAATAATTGGCGCTATCGAAATGGGTGAGGTTATAATAGATCGCCCCCATGTACACGTCCGCGACAAAGCTTAGCGAATCCAGCTGCGGGTTGCTGTTCAATGCCCCGGCGTAGCAAGCCTTGGCTCCGGCAAAATTGCCCGCCGCATCCAGCAGGATACCCTTTCGGAGAAAGGCGCCGGCCAGCAACGTATCTCTTTCCGGATGGCCCGCCGTAGCCTGGATCCCGTCGATCACCGCCCCAAATCCCGCCAATGCCTGGCTATCGGTGACGGATGTCGAATGCGCCAGATGATAGAGGCTATCAGCCCGCCGGTACATCAACCGCAACCGCTCACGCGTCATCCCGCGATCCTGCCCCGCGCCGGCTTTTGCTCCGCCCTGCCGCTGATCACCCCCACCCGGTCCGCCGCTCGTCAGCACGATCAAAACAAAAAGCGCCGGTACCGCCAGGACCGCGCGCAGACCAATTGTGCGTATGAAAGGGATCCGACCAGCCATATGTGTTCCCCGGCCGCTATCGCGGCTCATGTGCGGGAACGAAGATAGGGGAAAGCAAAATGCGGGAGATGGAAATCTCCCGCCATACGGTATCCGATATCAAAATGCGTTAATGTCTTCTTACGATGATGATCAGGGGAGGTCTCGGGTTGGTGCCGTTGACGATTGGGTTTCCGCTAATGATGCTGTTGAGCGTGTTGAGCACTCCTCCCAGCACGCCCGAGCTGACCTGCGACTCGGAGTCATAGTAGGCGATCTGGACATAGATCAATTCCATCGCCTGGTTACTCGGGTCATTCAGCTTATAGTAAATGGGAACACTGATCGATGAACCGCTTTGAGGCAACAGTCCGAAGGCTCCGCCCAATAAGCCGGCTAAGCCGCTGGGCTGAAGCGTCTGTTGCAGATTGATCACCCCCGTGGTCTTGTCCACGACGACCTTCAGCTTTGCCGCGGCGCCGTTGACGTCGAAGGTACAACCGCCACCCGCACATATATTGGGTAGGTAGGGATTGGCTTCGAAGTAGGGGGATGCCGTGGAATCGTTGTCGGCCAGCACATATACACTATCGTAGTAAGAAGCTCCGCCGACGATCAGCGTGCTCATGCAGGTGTCCGTGGTGCCTGCCTTTACGAAACCAATATAGTATTTCATCCCCGTTTGGCTCGCGGTGAGGTCGATGGCCCCCGTGTTCTGGTTGAGCACCATACCTACCGGCCAGGAGAAATATTTGCCTTGCCCCGGGTTATTCACGGGATTGAAGATATAGTCGGGGCCACTGGTAGGCTGGGTAAAGATGATGGTATCGCCATAGATCGGCGCTAGCGGGCACGACGAGGAAGGCGCAGAATTGGGATTGCCGTTATTGGCGTTCTTGTTGCTGTCGATCGTATGCTGCGGAAGAGGCGGAGTAGGAACCGTATCCTGCGATGGCGGCGGCGTCTTGACCGTGTCTGCCGTGGTGGTACTTTTGGGCCCGCTGGGGCTCGCCGAAAGCGGTCTTAGATTCGGGTCGATCGGATTTAGTAATAATTACGGAAGCAAGAAAAGTATCATAACCTTGTGAGATAAGTTTGAAAGCGTGAAGAGAAGAAATGAGGATAGGATGCTTCCTATATTTGATGCCAAGGAAAGAAAATCGTGGGAGATCCGATTTGTGGAAAGAAATTCTCCTATTACAACAATTGATATCAGCATAATGATCAATAAGCCAATCTATCCCTAAGATAGTATCGTCCCCTTCCATATCGAGGCATACGAGGTTTGCAGGGAGATTGTAGCCTTCAATGGTTACCTCACTATTTGGATAGTGAGTTGTAAGTTTAGTTTCAGGACCTAAGGATGTTGTGATAGCTAGGTCCGAAAGTAGAGGATCAGGTTAAATTGTCAAGATTTTTGCAAAAGCAGTATATATAAAGGAATGAGAAGTACCAGTATCAAATAGTATGAAAGCAGGATGTGCATAAATTAGAACAATATCTTCCATCAAGCCATCATCCTTAGGCGCTTCCTCCTCTAACACGGCATTAAGACGAGCCTGCCGCCTACGCCGGCCATTAGAAGATTGCTCTTTCATGAGGGGACAATCGGGCATCCGATGCTCCCGACTTTCACAACGTAAGCAAGCGCCTAAACGCTTCTAGCATTCCTCGGTCAAGTGGCCGAACTTCTCGCAAAATGAGTAGGCTGTCGTGACTTGCTTTTCTTCTTCCTTGACCTTCTTGTTTTTATTGTTGTTGTTATTTCCATTGTCGTTCCTTGACCTTTTTTATTATCACGGGACTTGTAGGACCCCATGATGCTGAATCTTTCTTCCTTCCGTCCTTGCTTGCCAGACTTCCGGCTTGACTCCTCTCCCTTACCTTTAAATTTTTCGACCTTCTCCAAGGTCCTTTCACATAGATGGGCCCGGTGGACCATCTCCGTATAGGTCCGGATGTTTTGTGGGCCAAGTTGTTTGACGAAAATCGGCCTTAGGCCGTCCATGAAGCGATTAGCTTTAAGAAGTTCCGTAGCCACCAAGTGTGGAGCATACGGTGCCAGACGAGAAAATTGGAGTTCGTACTCTGCCACAGACATTATCCCTTGCCGAAGGGAGGCAAATTCTGCAGCCTTCCTCTCCTTGACATGCTCGGAGAAATATTTGGCACGGAAGAGTTCGAGAAATTCTGTCCAAGTGATTTATCCATTTTGAAGATGGGCCAAAGTAGCCTTCCACCATACGCGCGCATCTTTGTTGAGTTGGAATGTGGCTAATAGGACCTTCTCCTGGTCTGAGTATTGCATAACATTAAATATCTACTCCATTTCGTCAATCTAATTCTCCGCTTCGTCAGAATTAGCTGATCCAGAGAACCGCAGAGGGTTCATGCTTCGAAAGTTACGATGTAAGTCACCGGCGCCAGCCCGTGTGCCAGCTTGTGCCAAGGTCTGGAGGGCCTGGGTGAGACCCACAACAATTTGCTGCAGAGCTTCCCAGTTCGCACGATTTGTGGCCATTATGAAGGTAAGGTACCTGAGAAAATAAGCAATTAATTATTTCCTATAGAATTGATTAATTAACCTAGGGATAATTTCTAAATAACTATCTCATATTGAGCTCTACCCAATCTCACATAGGTTGGGAATTTTCTTTCCTAAGTTCATAGGTATGGGTCCTTAATCATTGGACTTAACCTACGACGCCATGACATTTACCTAGGACTTACTTATGCCTTGGCTTTAATACCAACTTAATTGTCACGCCCCGAGATATGTCTACAATGGAAGAGAATCGGGGACGTGGACAACCGACAATACGCCTCAAGCTAGCAATATAATCAGAGCGCTAACATTCACACATAAAAGTGAACATAAGATCATATATTAAAAAATCTAACTTTATTGAATAATGATAATCTATGTTTACAAAAGACATTGAACTTTGACTCTCTTTGACTACCGTGCCTCCAGATTGGGGAGACATTATATAAAGTGGGCGGAAGCAAATCCCAGACTCTTGATGTGGAATAGTATCTATGTCTGATAAGCTGCATCCAAAGTCCTCCATCCTCTGTCCCCAGTCTCCACAACCACTTACATAGTAGCACCAAATTGAAATTTCTTATGTTCTTGACTTTGCCCCAAGAGATATCATGCCATCCTCTACCTCTGATCCCATTATCATGCCAGAAGAATCTAGCCTGGATGAATTCCAACTTCTTCGCCACTGTCCTAGAGATCCTGAAGATGGAGAGGAAATAAGTCGGCAAACTATCCATAACAGATCTGCACAACACCAAACGCCCTCCATGTGAGAGGAGTCTGGCCTTCCAACCTGCAAGCCCGGATTCATATTTCTGCACTACCACCTGCCAATCCCTGCAATGAAGAGAACCTGGGGACAGAGGGAGGCCCAGATTAGAGAAAGGGAATTCCCCGATCTGGCACCCAAAGATATCCACTGCCCTCCCGAGTGCAAAAGCCTCCATGTTGATCCCGACTATGTGACTTTTGGAGTAGTTAACCTTTAGGCCACTAATATCCTGAACCATTTGAAGCATCAATCTGGTATCAAACATTTGTTGCTCCTCATCAACTAGGAATAGTATCATCTACGTACTGAAGGTGGGTGATACTGGTACTAGACTGGCCTGGGCGCCTCGCTGGAAGCCTTAGTCGATCCCTGCAGCCTCAGCCCTCGACCACAGCCTGCTCAAAATCTGAGCAACCAGCACAAACAAAGTAGGAGATAGCAGGTCTCCCTGTCGAAGCCCTCTCTCGCTCTAAAAACAGGAGGAAGGCTGCCCATTAATGAGCACCGCAAACGTAGCAGAAGAGATGCAGTCCCAAATCCATCGTACCCAAGGTTGGTGGAACCCATTCTTCAGAACTAATATTTATTAAAATACTCCCCAAAAGAAGAAACTGACTAACCATATTCAAAATTTAACAGATCCAAAACAGTCTTTTAGTTCTTTTGAATAACTCAAACTAGTTTTAATAGAGAAAGTTGGAGAGTTCCTAATTTAAGCATTAATCTCGTTTTTGTCATAGGTATAGGAGTTAGTCTATGGTCTACAATGGTATCCAGGTTTATGCTTTCCAGTTCCTCAACTCTCATGAGGTAAAGACAATCAAATGATTTCCGAAAGTAAATGAAAAAACTAGCAACACAATTTATCAGTGCCAATAAACAGATAGTGGAAACAAAGAAGCTGCCATGCATAGCCACGATCCCACCCCCTTCTTTCTCTGATGGCATCTTGCATGATGTTTCATGCCTTACATTTGTTTTCTCTTAGGAATCTATGGTTATTTGCATGTGATGAGTAAACATAAAATTCTGACTACATATTTATATACGTCTTAGACTGAGAATCAGCATCCTTCAACCCACATTATTAACGTAGCTAAACATTCCCAACATTTGCTAATGCAAAACAAATATTGACTAGCCATGACCTCACCTCTGTGTTAAACAAGTTGCTGAAATTATTACAATACAAATTGAAGGCTTTTCAGAAGTAACATGATGAGCCAGTCACTGGTGGATGTGCATTATCAAACCTGTAAGTGGATAGCAGCTGCTTGAATTCTTCCTCTAACTTTAAAATAGCCTTTGCTAACAGATTATTGGCATGATTAAGCACCCCAACACCACTTTTAAAACTTTTGTTTGAACTGAAGAAACGGACATTGCTCCTCAGCTGGTCGACAGCCTCTAGATAACTCTCTAAATCTTCATGCGGCCCTTTCAGAATCTTTGCTTCTGCCTACATGTTCAAAAGAAAAGCCTCATTTTCCCTTTCTTTGAACAGAAGTTGCAGGATAGTGGTATATACAAATACATGGCAAACAGCTAAAAGTTAATAAATAATTGGAAAGAGGTTCTTCCAACACTCAACCTCATAGTAGGATTGGATCATGGTGTGAAAGGTGGGGAGGGGCACAATTTGGGCTTGATGGTTCAATCTGCTTCCGAAAAAAATATATATGATCATGTCAGACATCAGATGCCTCATCTATTCATTGTCTGTTTTAGGCTCTCATAAGGACATTTTGCTTTTTTTTCTTTCAGATCTTCCTTCCACTTGGGCCTTTCCTGTCTGTCTCTTTATACCTCTTCAAGAGATTCAGCCTCGTCTTTTTTTCCCTCTTTCTAGAAAAGTAATGATGCTTCATTTTGATGACACCCGACTGTTTTATGATGGTCTTTTCCCAACATTCACGTAATATTCACCAATGAATCTAACATTGAGCGATGGAAAAACAAGAGACAGGTAGCTGTTGATTCTAAAATCGGAAGGCTAGAAAACATTTTGAAGCACGTTAAAAGTTCCAATGCAGGTGCTTGTCAAACTTAAACGACGTTCCATTTACTATGCCACTTCATGCAGCATATCCTGAATCAATTCCCCCTCCTGATGTTGATTTTTTATGCTGCACTGCATTTGAAGAGTACCTTCGTCAATTTGTGATATAACTAATTTTGCTGTTTCTTTTCACTCACATATTGGTCTTAATTGTTACGACTGAGTTTTCTCAGTTGGTGGGACTTGAAGGTGCTTTGGGATGGATAGGAATCAATTGTGCAACTCTACTTGGTCATTATTTGATACAGCTTTTCATAGCCTGTGGACTCAGGAAAGGCAAAGATCAAACAAATGATCCTTTTCGCAAACCTAACCCTGGGATGTGGAGAATACTGGAGCAGCACTTCAACTCTGGGATCACAATTGACATGAATAGGTCTTCTCTTCCTTCTTGCCATCTTTGATAATTGAAAATTAGTTTC
Source organism: Amorphophallus titanum (assembly GCA_024336825.1). Classification (NCBI taxonomy): domain Eukaryota; kingdom Viridiplantae; phylum Streptophyta; class Magnoliopsida; order Alismatales; family Araceae; genus Amorphophallus; species Amorphophallus titanum. Next base: position 14,322,987 of record JANBPO010002057.1, on the reverse strand, counting down.
AAACTGCGGGAGCATATTGCTTTTGACATGGATATTTCTTCTTCTCTGGTTGCTGCAGAGATCGCAAGCTTTGTCTGGAGTTGTCTTTTGGAGATTATAATAATGTGCCGGAATCTATTGTTTTGTTCTTGTTCTTTGTTGCGTTCTAGTCCCCGTGAACCATGGATGTGATGTAGTATGGTAGGATGAGGCCATTCAGGAGCACAGTAGGATGAGACCATCTAGGTTAAGCTTTCCCTGGCCTTTTGTATATCGTGGAAAACCAGAACCTGGCAAGGTTATGAAATCCTGAGTGGTTTGTAGTGTTTAAGCCGTGCTGTTAATGTTGAAGATTGATGCTCTGCACTCCTATGCCGAACCATTGATTCATTATTGTCAATCTCCATCAATTGGGTGCCCGTCGAATTGAGGACTCAAAGACCTATAACTAATGTTCCGGTTTCTTTTTCACTCACAAATTGTTTCTCTTTCTGTTTATATGAGTTTAGCTTCGTTTATTTTTAAACCCTGCCTTTGCATGGCCCCTGCAACTGGAAAGTTATGCCGGTTAAGGATAATTCTGTAATCCTATGTAATTGCGTTGTTGTTTTGACCTTCCAAGCCCAAAACTACAACTGATCTCCTTTCATTTCATGAGGCACTTTTCCTTTTATGATTCAGCTTTATAAATTGGAAGGAAAAAAAAGAAAGCATGACACCTTTATTCTCCGTTGGGAAGCCAAAAGCTTTGACTGGTTTTCTTTTGTTTCACGGTTGCTAACTTGGTCTTCCAAATGAAGGGAATTGATAATTCCTCATTCAAATTGTATCTAGCAAGTAATATTTTTGTTGGTGATGCAGCCGGGAGAAGCAACGATCACAGCGATGCAGATGCTAAATTTGCGGAGGTAAGTATAGATTGCTCCAACTGTTTTGGATTCCTGGAATATTTATACATAAAGTGGGCAGATGTCATGCAACACTACAGATGGTTCACGGTTCAGACCAAAGGCAGTCTTCTGCGAATGTGTTTCGGTGAGGAAATACCAATGTCGTCGATCCGTTCGAGCTGGTCGAGACGTTCGGCCGCGATGCCGTGCGCTATTTCTTCCTGCGCGAGGTGATGTTCGGTCAGGACGGCAGCTATTCGTCGGAAGTCATCGTCAACCGGATCAACGCCGATCTCGCGAACAACCTCGGCAACCTGTTACGCAAGGATGGGCAATACGCGAAAGCCGTCACCGCCTACAGCCAGGCCGTCGCGCTTGCTCCCGGCTATGCCGAAGCACACAACAACCTCGGCACGGCCTTGAAGGAAAGCGGCCAATTTGACGCAGCACTGGCGAGCTATCGCCAGGCACTGATGCTGGCACCGCGCAACGCCGATACGCATCTGAACCTCGCCTGCATGCTGCTGGCCGAAGGTGACTTCACCAACGGCTGGCGCGAATACGAATACCGCTGGCATGCCGCAGGGCGTGCCGGCCCGCCGGCCTTTGCTGCTCCAATGTGGGACGGCAAAGCCGATTTGCGCGGCAAGACGATCTATCTGCATGCAGTACAGGGCTTCGGCGATACGCTGCAGTTTTTGCGCTATGCCACGCTGACCGCAGAGCGTGGCGCGACTGTGCTGCTTGGTGTGCCACCGGAATTGAAGAAGCTGGCCGCAAGTTGCCCCGGCGTCAGCAGCATACTCACCACGGGCGATGCCACGCCTGAGTTCGATTTCCATTGTCCGCTGATGAGTCTGCCGCTGGCTTTCGGCACCGCGGCGGATTCAATTCCCGCTCGAGTCCCTTATCTCTCTGCCGACGCCGAGGCAATTGCGTCTTGGCGCAACAAACTCGGGCCCAAGGCCATGCCGCAAACCGTACGAATTGGCCTGGTTTGGGCCGGCAAGCCGCGCAAGGACAATGCCGAATCCTACGCTGTCGACCAACAGCGCAGCATGACTCTGACGCAATTGCAAGCGCTGTTGGAAACGCAGAATGTGCAGTTCTACAGCTTGCAACTGGGCGAGGCGGCCGCGCAGGTACAGGCCCCGCTGCTCGATTTTTCCGCCGATTTGCATGATTTCCTCGACACCGCGGCCCTGATCGCGCATCTCGACCTGGTCATCAGCGTCGACACTGCCGTCGCCCATCTGGCCGGTGCCTTGGGCAAGCCGGTCTGGTTGCTCGACCGCCACAACCCGTGCTGGCGCTGGCTGCGCGAGCGCTCCAATAGCCCGTGGTATCCTTTGATGCGTATCTTCCGCCAGCCTGCGCCCGGCGATTGGGACAGTGTCGTGGAGGAAATGCACGGAGCATTGAAGCAGCACTTCGCCATGACAAAATGACGAGATGAGCCCACCCCTGTCCCTGCCCGGCAAAACGCGCTTGCTGCTGGCGGCCTTCCTTGCGCTGGCCGCCACACCGGCGCTGCCGCAGGCGACAGAACCACAGGGATTTGCACTGGCCGATCCCTATTTCGTCGCGGTGGGAGACAAGGACGCGATTCCCTTCGGCATGGTCACGGCGCAGACGCAGGATGCGCGCGGCATGTTGTGGCTGGGAACGCAGAACGGCGTGGTGCGCTACGACGGCTACCGCTTCCGCAAGTTCGGCCACGTACATGGCGACCCGCACTCGCTGGCAGGCGACTTCATCAACAGTATCTGGGCCGATGCCGATGGGAGAATCTGGGTCGGTACCAGCGGCACCGGGCTTTCCGTGTTCGATCCCGCCACCGAGAAGTTCGACAATTACCACCACGAAGACGGCAAGACCGACAGCATCAGCGCCGATGAAGTGCAAGACGTGGTCGGTGACGGCAATGGCGGGCACTGGATTGCCACCGCCGGCGGTAGTCCCTCGAATTCATCAACTGGCGGCGCAGGCGCAGTGTTTCAGTCACAACCGGTGCACAATTGCACATTCGTTGGATCCTGGTGGCTCAGTAATTGTGAAGCTGCAATGTGCCACAGGCTGAGCGTTAATCAAAAATATAAGGGTTTCATCATTAATAGCTCTATAACGGAAGAATCTGAAAGTCTATGGCTCTACATTTGTGAACAATGTTTCAAACTAAAAATTCCCATCCTAGCAATTTTTGGAAATATCCCTTTTGCATCTTTTGAAAAATCTTCACTCTGTAATCATTTGGTATCTGTTAGCTTGCTTAATGAAGGATTGCTCCTGTAGTAGCAGGTGTCAACTTCCAAAGTCAACCCTCTCCTGGTCTGGGTTTGTCTGGGACCCTGCTGCTCAGGTGTCGACCCCAAGGGTCAACCCCTTTTGTCCATACTATTGTCTGGGCTGTCCTGGCATTTGTCATGAAGACAATTGGCCTCCTTGCTGTAATTCTCTCATTTACTTGGAATCAGGTCAATTCATTATTGACATCTGTTTGATCTAAATTCAAATGGCTCAGTATTCATGTCTACAAGTTGATTGCCACTCCTGAAACATCTGCAATGTAATCTCTTGGCTGCCAAAGATCTACAATCTATTTATCACCTTGACTATTAATCTCTCCATAGTTGGTTCTGCCCTTGAACCCTTCATTTAGTGTCAATTGATATCAACCTTCTTGTTTTAACAAGTGGTATCAGCCTTCTTGTTACATCAATTGGTATCAATTGGCTTCATCTACTGATTGTCAATGTGTGGTCTCCTTGAATCTCCATCCGACTTGATGCTTGTCCTCATGCAATGTTGTTCCTCATGTTATTTGACTCTATTACTTGCTAAGTTGAAATGAATTTTAATCACTTGGTATCATGGTGCTCCATTTGCTCCTCTCTGACTCTGTCCTAGGCATTCATCTATGCCCTCTTTGCTGATGACAAAGGGGGAGAGAGTGTTGAGGCATTGAAAAATTGGATCATCCAAAAAAAGGGGGAGAGACTGTTGAAAGGGGGGGAGAGTGTTGAGTCATTAAATTTTGGAATCATGCTTATCATGTTGATTCATATCTTGCTTGCATTAAATGTTGATTTTAATGACATCAATGACCCATAGCTGCCATCATCAAAAATGGGAGAAATGTTGTGTCCCGGGTTTTTATGATGTCTGACTATGACACTTTGATGAGGCTAATGAGAGTTTGATGATGTCAACATGTATTTAGTTCAGGTCAAAGAATTTCAACATATCTCAACAACTGCAGAGCAAGTCAGATCTACAAGTCAAAATGAGTCAAAATATGTGTCAATCAAGTTTGAATGAAGACTGGCTAGGTATGGAAGACACAAGTCTCTTGTAACAGAAGAGTGTCAAGGTAAAATCAGTCAGGAGCATACCGTCAACATAGGCTTCGACGTTCTGCCCAATCTGATCCTTGAAGATGTGGTTGATCAACCTCTGGTGTGTGGCTCTAGCATTGAACAACCCAAAGGGCATTCGAGTGTAGCAGTAGATGCCAAAGTCGGTGACAAAGGCGGTCTTCTCTCTGTCTTCTGGATTCATTCGGATCTGATGGTAACCGGAATACGCATCCAGGAAGCTGAGAAGTTCGTTACCTAAGGTTGAATCGACCAACTGGTCGATGCTCGGTAACTGGTAACAGTCTTTTGGAGTGGCCTCGTTGAGGTCAGTGAAGTCCACGCACATCCGCCACTTGCCTGAGGCTTTTGGTACCAGGACGACATTCGTGAGCCACGTCGGGTAAAGAATCAAACGAAATAGCCCAATTTTCTTTCCCTTATTAATCTGCACTTTGATGATCGCCTATTTTTCTGGGGCATGCTTCCTTCTCTGCTGCTGGACAGGCCTCACCAATGGATCGAGGTTGAGTTTGCGCAACACCACCCCTTCGGGAATGTCAGGGAGATCCTCATCAAACCACGCGAAAACATGTATATACTTCAAAAGAAAGTCTTTGTATTGAGTCTATAGTTCAGGTGACAGGTCTGCCCCAATTCTTACTTCGAGGGCTGGATCATTTCTGAGGAAAACAAACAGTACTTCTCCCCAGGCTTGCTCGTCATTTTGTCTTCAATCGTCCCGAGCTCTTTGCCTTTGTCCTCTGGCCTTACGACCTCCACCGAGATCATGTAGCACCTTCTAGCTATTGCCTGATTGCCTCAGACTTCTCCGGTGCCGTATTTGGTGGGAAACTTAATTTTTTGGTGGTATGTGGAGGGCACTGCCTTGATTCGGCCGAGGATGCCTCGACCGAAAATGGCATTACGGGTCGATATCTCCTTGACCAGTATAAAGTTCACCATAAAGGTTACGGCTTTGGGCGGGGTACCAAGGGTAATAGGTAGGCTTAGGGCTCCTTCGGGGTAGGTCACCTAGCCATTGAACCCACAGAGGGGGGTTCGGATTGGACGCAGTTTTGACGGGTTTTCACCCATCTTTAGCAAACACTCGTATGATAAAACATCGGGGGCACTGCCATTATCCACTAAGATCCGGTCCATGTTTTAATGGTCTATTGTGGCCGAGATAACAACGGCGTCATCGTGTGGGGTGACCACTCCTTTGAGATCTTGATCTGAGAAGACCAAGGTCTGCTGGTCGTGTTGTGTCCCTGTGGTTTTGATGATGTCAAACACTATAAGTCAGCTTGAATCTTCGTCAGACACTATAAGTTAGCATGCATCATCATAAGAATGGTTCGAAATTACACTTTGATTCATTACTTCTGATGATATGAATTCTTAATTTTACTGGTTCTATCATGATCATTTTATGTGTCAAAGTCTGTGATTGAATGATGAAAAGAATAGGTTTAAAAGGGGCTAATGAATGCTGAAGAGTTGATGTGGCTAGGCACTTACTTGGGGCAGCCATGTTGGAAATATAACTAAGGTCGATGCAACTTCATTAGAAAGGTCGATGCACCTTATGCCAGCACAGTAACTAAGGTCGATGCACATCATGCCAGTGCAGAACAAAGGTCGATGCACCTTATGCCAGCACAGTACAAAAGGTCGATGCACATGAACAGTCAAAGCTCCCAAGGTCGATCCAGCTGAACAAATTATGAATACAAGGTCAGAGCAGGTATTTCTATATCGGTTAGTAAGGTCGGTGCACCTTAAGCAAGTCAAAAGCTATCAGGTCGATGCACCAGGAGTTGGCAAAAGCTATCAGGTTGATGCATCTTGAGGCCATAAGGTCGATGCAGCAATGCAACTACTGCATGTACAGGTCGGTGCAGTAAGGCTATGGGAAATCAAATCAGGTCAAGGCAGCTAACCAAACAAGCCAGAAGAGTCTATGCACTCAAGGTCGAAGTAGCCAATGAAATTAATGAAATCCAGTGAAATAAGCAGCAGTAGTAGCAAGCTCATATGGTCATTCAACTGTAGTAGAAGTTCAGAAGACCTCAGGCCATCTGAAGAAAATTGAAGTCAACTGAAACTCAAAGCAACAATGTTCCATGGAAAGATCAATAAGGCAGTAGCAGTGGAGGTACAAGATGGAAAAGGCCAACAGACCTTAACCAGCTAAGATTGACCAATGTTCGAATAGTGGTTGGGTAGAAGCATGAGAACTCATGGCAAATCACATGAGCTCAAACTAGAGAAGAGGCACGTGTTCCCAAGTCAACTTATGATGGGCACGTGATCCCAAAAATGGTGAGAATGGTGGCACGTGCACCTAGAAAGCAATGATTGGCATGTGATCTGGGGCACTCTATCAGAAGAATTTTCCCGCCTCTTGCCTTGAGGGAAACAAATCCCTCAACACCGATCCTGCAACCCACAGGATCTGAAACCTGACCTTGCCACCCGTAAGATCAGAATTGGAGGACCAATCCTCCCTTCCTCCAAACCAGAGGGGAAACAACGAGTGGCACATCCCTTATCCATCTTTAATTCTGTCAGTTCAATTTTCTTTTTTTATTTTTCATTTTCCACTTTGTTCTTCCGACTCTCTAGTTTGAGGTCGGGTTCCTCCTAAGGATTCAGGAGAAGGGAGATTTATCTCTGGTTTCCCTCTAGGTGTCAGAAGAAGGGAGACTGTGTCTCCAGTCGCGAGTGGTGGTGTGCCACTCATGGTTTCCCCTCCGGTTTGGAAGGGAGGATTGGTCCTCCGGTTCTGATCTTGCGGGTGGCAAGGTCAGGTTTCAGATCCTGTGGGTTGCAGGATCGGTGTTGAGGGATTTGTCTCCCTCAGGGCAAGCTGTTAGGTAGCGATTTTTTTGCAGACTGAGTATGCTTCTTGCTTGGAGCAAGGGAAGCCTCACTCGGATTGAGTGGGGGATGGATGTAGGTCTATAGTAGTAGACCGAACCATCTAAAATCATTTGCATTCATGGTTTGCTGGCGCAATTAACTAATGGTAGAAGTATGCTTAGGATCGTTACAGTTACATCTGGTTAGATTAAATAATTCTGAGTTCATAGTTGTATTTACTAGTTATCTGTGTTCTAACCGTTGCTAAGTGTATCAGCGAGCTTGCTGAGTGTGCTAACTAAGTATTCTAGTGAGAATCACACAAGAACATCTGGTCAAGTGTTCGAGTGTGGTAGGTCTATGGGTTTACAGACTGAACCACCTTAAAAATCTATTGTGCAGTGACGTGTCCTTGTGTGATTGCTTCCATTTCTTCTACCTTCATTTCATAAGCTCCCATAGTTTTATTTCTGCATTTCAATCATGGCCGAGCACTACACATTTTGTGAAGCCTTCACCATTTACCAGCATTCTAGCTGTTGGAACATAGGCCCACATTTACATCTGTGAAGGCTCATCTCATACCTGAGATGGATCTATTACTTAATGCTTTTTCTGCTATGTGGTTCTTTTGGAACCTTGCATTCTCAGGTTCTTATCTTAATGGCTCCCTGTCTATAGCATCTTCTATATGGTTATCTATGCTTGTTGGATATCCCAAGGATAGTCCGTGAGACCCAGTGTGTTCATAACTGTGCGCACTCATACCTCTAGCAGATGTTGAGCAAATTAGTGTGAGTGGTGCAGCAGACTGGTATGACTATTGGTCGCTTTAGTTCCATTCCTTCAGGTCATCAGCTCTCAATCTTGAGTAGCTTGATACCTTGTGGATCTATCAAGGACTTATATGTCCTAGTTTCTTTGCTATATCCACTGTGTGAAGTTTATCTGGTCAGAGAACCTTTAAGAGGGCACTTTTTATTAGGGGATCTATTCACCCCCCCTCTAGATCCAGTTGCACCCCTCGGACCTAACAAGGTACACTTGGACTCCTCTGATCATGACAGATTTGCCTGAGAGAGAAAGCCAGCCTTGTACTACACTGGCAGCCCTCTTCGCCACCCTGCTGACAGCTGGAGTGCGCTTCTTCTTTACATCAGTGTGGTGGACATGACAGACCACAGCCTTCATTTCTTCAGGTGTCACTTCCACAATGGCAACAGGTGCGATCTCCTGAGCCACCAGGAGGTTCACGAACATAACCCTCAAAAAGTTGGGGAACCCCACTATAGGAGGGAAATCGCCGAACCGAGTCGGCACCGCCAAATAGCCATGCTCCGCATGGCTCGCCACCACCAGTGGACCGAAGGTGACCGCCATCGGTGTCTTCAGAAAGTAATCCCCCCTACGATTTCAAACTGTGAAAGTTAAAAATTTTGGAAAAGGTTGGGGCCCCTAATCTTGGCGAAGAGATGAAAGGAGGTCTCCGTCCCACCAAGTGTGCCAGCTTGTGGGATGCACTAAAAGTTTACATCATTTTGTTGTATCATTTTGTCTTTTATTGGTTTATCAATTTATCATTTTATCGAGTGTGGGGGCGTGCCAGTCACGTATGTGACAAAGTGTTCGGGCTTCGAGACTGGAGTGGTCTGAAGCCCATGGTGTGCTCTGTCTGACTGACCAGACGATCGTGAGTATCACTTTGGGACCAAAGATCCACTGTACCATAAAGGCTATGATGTTAATTACACCCCCTCGGAGAGAGGAAAATCTCTAATTAGTCGCCAAGAAAAGGGGCCCTACGACCCGAGTATTAATCTTCATTAATAAATGAACATCACATTGGAATCATTGAAATCCCCCACACTAGGGTGCGAAATAGTGTTCAAAATCATATCGGCCATATGTCGACCATTTTATGTTCGGATGAAAATCTGGTTTGAAAATGTCCCAAGTATACATACAATACCGGGACCAATGTATGCCAAGATACAATAAGCTCGATGTGCGGAGAAAAATGAAATTCGGTTAAATCCTAGTTAGAACAGTTAGAGATCAGTAAGTTTATCAGCCGGTGCAAAGTCACACCATGACCGAAGTGGGGATGGCCCTGGAGGTCATGACATGCCTGCGTGGGCATCGTTGATGTTCTCGATGCCAAGGTCGATGGAGAAGATACGCCGTAGATGGTTTGCCGACAAATTCTTGGAGGAGGTATTTTCACCAATTTTACTTCTGATTTCCTCTTTCTTTTATCAGTGTTTGTCATGTGGGTTCGTTAGAGAAAGAATTTGTAGTCCGATGAGAGGGATTCTCGGCGGAGGCTCCTTCCTTCCCCACGAGATAGGGTGTATCATGAAAACTTAGAAAATAGGGACTATGTCTCGGCCGTGAGACAGTAGTACCAAAGATCCGCAGTATGGATCAAAACACGGGAAAAACCAGAGAGAAAGGAATTCGCATCTTTGTATAAATGCATTAATTCTAAAATTTACGTCCATGCAGAGGGACGTCAATTTCCAGGAATATAAAATTTTAATAAATCATCAAAGAATAGATGTGCATTAAAAACTTATGTCTCTGTGGAGAGGCGCAAAATGTAGAAATATGCGTTGAAGAGGGGAGATCTCGTGCGGGGTCTTGAGCCGTCTGACTTGGTTGTCGTCACCACGAATGAGAGATCTACAAGACAGGAAATGGATCAGAGGAGCCCAGGGTTGGAATCCTGGGAAAAATCCTCTGATACTTAAGTCAGTGAACTGGTAGAGCGTAGGTGGAATGAGAGCAAGAGAAGAGGAGGGGGGCATGAGATCGCTCTCCACCAATGAGTGTGGTGTTGAGTGCTCAGGATCACTTTTTTTCTTCTCGAAGGGCCTCCTTGGGGATTTTATAGTTGCCAGTGTAGGGTATCTGAAGGGACCAGGGGCGTTAGTTCTCAGAAGGGGACCCTCTTTCTTCCCTGTACCTTTGAGTTTTCCTTCTCCGAGCGGTAGTGGGATTCTCGTCGGGAGATACACCCCGTCGGTTGGGGGTCCGAGCGTAGAGGGCAGCGTTTGTAACGGTTATGCTCGGGCACCGATTGGGCTTTCCCGAGCGACCGTTGCTTAGACTTCTGGGCCGAGAGGCCGCCTAGGAAGATTAATTTGAGGATGTTTGGGCTTCGAGATAAGTGGGCCCGTTCGTGGGGCTGTCACTTGGGGAGCTCGACCTGGTTGGGTCGAATTGGTCCCGGATGGGCCAGACTGGATCTGATTTGGCCTTCCCGATCCGTGCATGTATTTGACCTACGGATTTACCTCTCTCCACGTGTTAAATATCAAGATGCTAATTACGCTAATATCTTAACGGTTATGATCAGATCAAGCACACGGAGTTACTGTTCATTTCTTTTACATGGGATGAATAGTAGCACTTTCAAACCAGGAAGATTTTCACAAGACTAAGGACATGATCATTTGAAGAAAAATATAGGGATTCTAAAAATATGCATATTATGATTTTAGTAAGCATGATTTAATATATATGGATTTTTAAACATTGGTGAATCATCTTAATTATCTAAGGAATTCACGTCTTAGCGGTTGACGTGTACTAATAGGCGTCCGTATGCCTGACGCTAATTCAAGAATCAATGCCTGCGTACAAAGATGCATACTAAGATGCATCTACTGCAACGATCGTGAATTCTTTGTAAAGTAGTGATGAAACAGAACAGTTAAAAACTTGAAACTTAGCGTGAAACTAGCTTGGAACTAACATGGATCATAAAAATTCAATATGAGGAAGCTATGTGATTGCATGCATGCCTTACTACACATGTGTGACTTAACTGTTCTACCTGAGAGATAACCTACCTCAATCGAAGAAAGAAGAAAACGCACGACGGAAGGAAGAAGAAGACAAATGTAGACGCGAAGGGGAAGAAGAAAAGGAAGAAGACGCTCCCACGGTCGCACAGCAACCACAAACACACACACGAACATGCATGAGCACTCCTTCAAGTCTGCAACAATGGGATTTTGCTGAGCTCGAGGCCACTATTTATAGACTTAAGGACTAAGAGTCCTGATTAAACTTATATTGCCATATATGATAAGTATTATTATGTGATAAACTCTAACTTACCCAAACCACAACTGCTAGCCTTCCTTAGCTATTTAAAGTCATTTAGGAGATTAGGGTTTTACGATTCAAAGATAATATCTTTGCGGTCGGGGCCATTTAATGCAGCTATCCTGTAGGCATATGTATGATGACGCTTCTCCTGAAGCCTGCATGGGGGAACCCTTCGGGGAATTTGAAATGTCACAGTGCATCCTGTCAGGGAGGTTGGGACACATATATGAATGTTCCCATATGCTTGCGCTATATGCTTCCTCCGCTAGGGTTTTTTCCTTCTGTCGTGCTAGTGTTGAGAGGATCCAAGCATCGTGAGAGCGACCTGAGGGAGCGTAGAACAGTAGAAGCATTCGAGGAATTAGCGGTGAAGATAGGTGATCTCACGCTTGGTCCTGAGCCGTGGATGCCGTTGACGTCACCACCAAAGGAGGATCTGCAAGGTAGGAAACGGATCAGAGGAGCCCAGGGTTAGAACCCCAAGAAAAGCCCTCCGATGCTTAAGTCAGCAAACTGACAGAGCGTAGGTGGAAAATTGAGTAGGAGAGGAAGAGGGGGGCACGAGATCGCTCTCCACCAAATTGGGTGGTGTTTAGTGCTCAAGGTCCTTCCTTCCAAAGGGTCTCCTTAGAGTTTATATAATTACTGTTGTGAGGTACTTGAAGGGGCTGGGGGCGTTATGCTTTAAGGGAAGACCTTTCCTCTCCCCGTGGCCTTTGGAGTTTTCTCGTTCGAGTGGTGGTGAGATCCCCGCTGGGAGTTATGCCCTGTCCAATGGGGTTTCGAGCATTAGGATATCCCTCAGTGAGGCGCTTGGGCTTCTATCGAGTCGAGGATGGCATTGTGTCGGTTACGCTCGGGCGCCATTTAGACTTTTCTAAATGACTGAAGCTCAGACTTCTAGGCCCAACGGTTGGCTTGGAAGATCTTACGAGAGTGTTTGGGCTTTGAGATGGGCAGGCCCATGTGTGGGGTTGTCGCCATGGGGGGCTTTTGCCTGGTTAGCTCGTGTTAGGCCTAATATGGACAATCTGGACTAGGTTCGGCTGCCCTGATTCGTGCGTGTAGGTGGGGTGCAGATTTTCCCCTCTCCATTTGCCCCCTACTCCCAAGCCAAAATCTGGGCTCAGAGAGTGGGAAGCTCTAGGGTAGCATTAGTGGCTCCGGTGGGGGTGTGGTTGCCAGCAGGGGCCATTTAATGCGGTTGTCCTGGGGGCATATGTATGATGATAACGCTTCTCCTCAAGCCGGCACAGGAGAACCCTTCTGGGAGCTTGGAATGTGGCGACGCATCCAACTAGGGAAATTAGGATATATATGCAAATGCTCCTGTATGCTTGTGTCTTATGTTTTCTCTACTAGGGCTTTTTCCATCTGTCGTGCTGGTGTTGAGAGGATCTGTGCGCCGTGAGGGTGATCTGAGGGAGCGTAGAACAGTAACAGTGTTTGGGGAGTTTGGTCAAGATCACGGTGGTAGCGGTCCATCCGCTTTTCCTCCCCTAACCTCTTTGGGTTCTATGGTCCCTTATTCCTCTTTCTGTCATTTGCGACCTTCCATGGCAGAGCTCAATCCTGCGGTTGAGACCTAGGGGCTCGAACAAGGTGCGGGGGGGTTAGTGCCCAGTCATCCTCTACGCAGTCAGCTAGGGGGGCCAAAGTGAAGGAGATTGAGGCTCTTTAAGAATTGCCATGGCGGTACTTCTTTTCTCTGGCCAAGCCTTACGAATCGTGTTTGGATACTCGTTCAGACCTCTTTTGCATTTTCCTTCTGGCTTGAAAGTTCAGCTTTCGCCTTCCTCTCCATCCCTTTCCTGCGCAAGTGCTGTAATTTTACGAGCTGGCACCTATTCAGTTGGTCTCCAACTCTTTCACCTTCATCTTCTCCTTCATTTTCCTCTATCGTCAATGCGACATCATTCCTTCTCTAGGCCTCTTCCACGATTTCTTTGAGTTGACGGAGCATACCCATGCTAGGAAAGGCTTCTTTTTTCTTCAGGCGAGAAAGGGGAGGGTGTGTATGGATGGGGGTCAGCCTGGTCTACATAAACCCCCCTCTCTTGGGGTTTATGCAGACTGCCTTGATGGCTCCACCTCTTTTTTATTTTATTTTATTTTCTGGGGAAATGAGGGCTTTATGCAAACCAAGCTCATGGGGGTCAGCTTGGTTTACGTAAACCTCCCCTGGGGGGTTTTACACATACCAACTTGATAGTCCGAGAGAGAGGATGAGAAAAAATTAAAAAAACCCTTATATTTGTTCATTTGGGCCCCACTTTGACTATATGTGAACTAGACATGTGGAGGATATAGGATTGGTAGACTGGCACGTTGAATGGAGTTCTTGTGTTGTCCTTTGTGCGGTGTTGCTCACTCTATCTTCAAGCGTCATTTTTGTGAATCCTGTGTGTTCCTTTGGACTGGTGAGTCAGTTCACCCATGCACTATGGGCAAGACAGATTCTGGGATGGGGTATGGGGCCATGCAAGAATGGCATTGGGTAGCCTACCCCGAGGCATGGACACGAGTCTGGCGTGGGGGCTCCCCTCCAGGCAAGCTGTTGTTGTGGGGAATGCCATCTTTCTATGGTGTCGTGTGACACATTGATGTCCCTTGGGGCGTGAGATTTGACCTTGGGTGCCCAAAGCTGAGTGGTGTTGGTGTCGCCCATAAAGTGTTCGGGGGCAGTCCCCATACCTAATGGGATGTCGAACGGTACGGCTAGCGGTCAACGTAGCTTGCACATAGCACAACAATTGGGGCTAATAGCAATTGACTGTTGAAGGAAGACGTTTTGAGTGTGAAAACTCAGCCTTGGTGTGGGGCGCCGTGCTATACAGTGGGCTACTGTGGAGCCTTGGGTTGGCCCGATGGCTATAAAGTAGAGGACTCATCGCCACATGTCAGGGGGTCGGGGGTGGTCCCCGCCTCTTGTAGAGTCACCGCATGGTGCGATAACTGGTCCTGAGCTGTAGGTTGGCCCTGGTTTGTTGTAGAACGACTAGAAATTAGGCACCCCTGAGGTGTTCGAGATAATTCTCAACCTTTGATTAGGGGTCGTATGAATTGGTTAATGGTCCCCAAGGCCCGAGCTTGACTAGGTGGCGGAGTCCATTAGTGTTGACTTGTTGGGAGGAGGCATGTCGGGGGTGATTCCCGACCTTGTTGTTGCATGCAGCATGATGCGGCGTGTTACTGTGAGTCCCCGAGTTGGCCCAGTGTGGACGCACTTTTTTATCATATCTTTTTTATCGTGTTATCATCTTTTTATTCTTAATTTATTTCATTTCAGTTTATTAGTGCGTGGGTGTGCCAGTCACGAAGTGACAATTTTTTCGGACTCCGAATACTGAGATGTTATGGAGCCATTAGTGCGTGTCGTCTGACTGGTCAGACAATGTGGGTATCGTGTTGGACTAGAACTCGTCATACCATAAAGGTCACGGCGTTAATTACATTTCCTCGGAGAAGAGAAAACCTTTGATTAGTCGCTAGGAGAAGGGGCCCTATGGCCTGAAATTAGCATTAATGAAATAAATGAAGGATATCTTAAATTGCATAAGAGGTCCCCATATTGGGGGGTAAAACCATCAAAACATGCTGGTCATTTTATTGACCCTTTCACGTTCAGACAAGAATCCGGGGTTGGAAACATGACATGTATGTAAATAACATCTAGGCAAATGTCTGTCGAGACACGGAAAGTTTGATATTTGAGAAAATAAAGTAATGGGGTTAGAACCCAGTGAGAATGAGATAGATTTAGTGGGTTATTGGCCCGGGGTAAAATCAGGCCATGGCCATAATAGGGGTGGTCCCCGAGATCCCAGCATGACTTGCCAGGGCATCATTGATATCCCCTTCACATAGGGTATAGGAGGGTGAGGGCTCTGGATCAAACGCCATTAATTTCTTAAGGATGGCATTTATGTTCATATTTATTATTATTATGTGCATTAAAAGAAAAGGAAGGTGTACAAATGTAAATCAAAAAGCTCCCAGAAAAAGACCATGTACAAAAAGCCACATTAAGGCGGTGTGGGGCCGTTCACTCTCCCATCAAAACAAAAAGAGACAAGGTGAGGGCATTCACATTACAAAGTACCTCCGCCCATTCCCTCACTCTAGTACAAATGAAAGAAATAAGAGAGTCATCCACTCTAGCCTCCCTTCTAAAGATCATGTTTTCCTTTCACACCACAGGGACCATAGAATGGCATGCACTATAAGCCACTAAACCACACAATCACCTCTGAGGGGTCAATTCCTACCCCAGGACCTCATGAAGGACTGCACATCCGATTGCCAGGAGAGGGCACACTGGGCTCTCATAGTCATCCTTTCCCACACAGCCTGAGAATACTGACAGCCTACAAAGAGGTGGTCCACGGACTCATCCTCTATTCCACACAAACAGCAGAACGGTTGGATCCCCGGTAGGAAGCGCAGGAGCCTCTCTCTGGTGGGTAGCCTCCCATGGGAAATCCTCCAAATCAAAAGCTTCACTTTCAACGGACTTCTCAGTCTCCAAATGAAAGGAGCAGAGCCGTGTCGCACCCCACAATCCGAAATGATAATATAAGCATATATAACAGAGAAGATCCCCACCATTCCCTACCTCCAAGTCCACGTATCCTCCTTGAGGGGGTGCGAGGCGAAGACGAGGAGGAAGAGAAGAAGGT
The DNA here is from genome assembly GCA_024336825.1 of Amorphophallus titanum. Classification (NCBI taxonomy): domain Eukaryota; kingdom Viridiplantae; phylum Streptophyta; class Magnoliopsida; order Alismatales; family Araceae; genus Amorphophallus; species Amorphophallus titanum. The sequence continues at coordinate 14,307,102 of JANBPO010002057.1, read as the reverse complement.
CCTAGAACTGCTCCAACTCGGCCCTCGTCAGGTCCCTCCTGATGGTCAGTGCCCAAGTGCCCCCAGAAAGGTGGGGGGCAAATGCCCGGTCAACTATCCCTAGAAGATCCGCCGACATCGCAAACAGAGTAGGAAGAGGCCTCTAATATGAAGTCACCACACCATTAATCCTTCCAAAAAATGCAATCATCGCCTTTCCCAAGACAAACCCGGATCCTAGAGGAAATAATGTCCCTACTAGAGAAGATCTCGAACCAAATAGGAGACGTTGGGGCTGGAACTGGAAACATCATCCTCTTGCCGAAGTATCTCTGCCTGATGAGTTGTGCCTAAAGACCTTCATCCCCTACTCCTAGCCTCTAAACCCATTTGCTGAAAAGAGCCAGATTGAAGTCACCCACATTCTTGATGCCAATACCCCCTTTTCCTTAAAAGTAGCCACCCTTCCCCACCTGATGTCATGTCAGCCCCTACACCTCCCCTCACTCCCATGCCAAAAGAACCTTCTTTGAATAGCTTTTCTTCATCACCATCTTCAGGATGTGGAACACCGAGAGATGGTAGATAGGTAAATTGTCCAGCACCGATCTGCAAAAAACTAATCTACCTCCATAGGACAAAATTCTCGCCTTCCTGCCCGCAAGTCTCGCCTCATCTCTGAATAACAGGAAGCCAATCAGCACACTGAAGAGCTCATGGGGTGAGGGGCAGCCCCAAATAAAAAAAAGAGAAAGTCCCTATCTGACAACCTAAAACAAGCAACCCGCTGAAGTGGCATGCCGTCTATGTTAACCGCAACAACCAAACTCTTGCTGAAATTTACCTTCAAGACAATAGTTATCTCCAACAGCTCCAGCAAAATCCTCACCACATACATCTGCCTCTCATCCTCTGCCAGGAAAAAGATGGTATCATCGGCATACTGCAAGTGGGTGACTGAAAACTCACCTCTCCCAACCTAGAAATCCCTGATCAAATCTACAGTCTCTGCTCTCTGCCATACCCTGCTAAAGACACCAGTTACCAGCACAAAGAGAAAAGGAGACACAGGATCTCCCTGCCTGAGGCCTCTGCCATTGTGGAAGAAGGAAGTCGGCTTTCCATTAATGAGAACGGCAAATGAAGCAGAAGAAATGTAAGCCCTGTTCTAGCAGATCCAAGTGTCCCCAAACCCCATAAGCTCCAACACTTCAAAGACCGGCAACGGCCGGCGGCAGGGCTATGCCCACCGCCCCATGCCGCGCATGACCAACACCTACATGCTCTCCGGCGACAGGACGCCGGAGGAGATCATCGCCTCGGTGAAGAACGGCCTCTACGCCGTCTCCTTCGGCGGCGGGCAGGTGGACATCACCTCCGGCAAGTTCGTGTTCTCGGCCAGCGAGGCTTTACCATTAGCCTCATGGATCGTATCCCCTTAGGTTCAACAGAGAACCCTGGTGTAGAGCCTTGCTCTTACGCTGTGGGTAACGGTAAGCTCTTTGTATCAAACGGGGCGTGCGACCCCTTCTTTGTTGAATACGAGTCTGGTAACTTCACCGTTACTGAGATCGGCGTCTACATCAGAGACTACCAGGGTCTAACCGATGATCTTGCTGTGGACGAGAGGCCAACAGCCAGTTGGAGTGGCCTGCTGACTAGCAATCCGGAGCACGCCTACAACCTCATCAACCAGGGTTGGTATAACTACGACGCTCGTACGGGGTGGGATGAGCAGCGCTCAGATATGCCCAGCAACGCAGATGTCCCTGGTCTGTACAGAGCCCAGTCTACTAACGCCTTCGACTACAACTTGGTTGAGACAGTATTCCCTGGCAACACTCAGGCTGCTAAGGGACACTTCATCCTAAATGCATTCAACCCCCAGAGAGACGCGGCGTTTAGCGCAGAGACTGGGGATGAGATCACTACCGAACAAGACAACACCGCTATCAACGACATCAACGACTTCCACAACTTCTTCCAAGGTGAGGCAGCGTTCGATGGTGATCAGTACAGCGATACAGGAGACAGCGCAAGGTACACAGGTACTGAGGGTTATCTCCGTCAGCAGACCAGCGCTAACAGCAAGATCGCTGCTGCTGTGGTTAACTTCGCGTATGACTCTTGGACGGACAGAGATGTCCTCATTGAGTTGTACGCTAAGAGCACGTCACCATCTAGCAACACAGATGGCACGCTCTTAGGCAGCTTCCTTATGCCTGCTCATGAAGATGGCTTCCTCCCCCCAGTAACCATCCTATCTAATGACACTAGCACGAGCAACTACCGTTATGTGTGGTGCAGGTTCACCAGACCAGGTGGTGGTTCCTTTACAGTATATGTATCACAGGTTACGTTCTACAGTGAATACGAGTCCCGTATTGTAAACCGTAGACCATCTACCATCGCCTTCTTCAATGGCCGCGTATTCCTTGCTGGTGTGTCTCATGGTGAACTATCTGGTAAAGTATACTTCTCTCGTATCCTAGAAACATACGAGCACTTTAACCAGTTCTATAGTGACAACGATCCTACTGCTGAGAACTTCAGTGACCCACTACCAAGTGATGGTGGATATATAACGATACCTGATGCTGGTTTGATTACCAGATTGTATAACACACAATCTAGCCTTTTGGTATTGGCTACCAATGGTGTGTGGTTGATAGGTGGTAGTGGTGGTCAACCATTCGATGCCTCTAGCTATCAGATTACTAAACTAAGCGGTGTTGGTTCCCAGTGCCCGCAGTCTGTTGTTGACTATAAGGGTACACCAGTGTGGTGGGGAGATGATGGTGTCTATACAGTTCAGTTTGATCCCAACTATAACTCCTACACTGTCGTATCGTTATCTCAGGACACTATTAAGACCTTCTACAACGACATCCCTGCTATAAATAGACAGGCATGCATTGGTTGTGACATTCAAGATGTCTGTCATCAATATCAATCCCAAAGATCTCATGCACAGCTCGCATGAGTCATCATTAAAACTCTATTCACGAATCCCCATTTCAACCTATAAAATAAGATGTCATCATGTTAGATCATTCAACATGAAAAAAACCATTAAGCATAAAACACACAATATATTAGAATCATCAAAACCATTGTCAAAGACAACGAGGGGGCGCACAGAACCCAAAGTTTCATGGCCATAAAATCAAGGTAAGAATGCACCAAAATGAAATCATGAGATCAAGGATGAATTATTTGGACATTTTGACACAGAGAAATTCCGACAGCATAATGGTACATTTCCAAAGTTTCATGGTTCATTGATGACTTATTAAATATGGTTGTGGAGCATCAGATAATCATAGGGTCATTTAGACAAGATATGGTCAGCCCTAGGGTCAAAACTCTGGTTGGAACAGGTTTGAAAGAACGCGGTCGAGCTAGGACCATTTTCTTGAATTAGCGGTCAAGTCAAGACCGCAATCAGAGATAGAATCGACGCAAGAAAGGAACAGGTAGACATAGAGTATAATCTGGCAGAAGGCAGTCACGCTAGGGCTGCTACCTGGAGGTGGCGTTCGCCTGATGGCCACTATCTGCACAGAGTGTAGGAAAACGTAGAAACTCAAATACTTTCAAGACTGTTAGGTTTTTAGGGTACAACCAGCTAGGCGTCCTAGTGGAAATCACAGGCTCACGGAGACTTACGGAGGCCTTGAAATAAGATCACCTAGTCTGGCAAAAGAAATATCTGACGGAGAGGCTTTTAAGTCCAAGAAGTGTTCCTATCAAGTGCGTGTTTATCTAATAGCTTACGTACCGGAGTACAAGCTATGTACTTAAGAAAGATAGGAGATGAGAGTGAAACGTATTGAAACAGTGATCAATAAGTAGAAGTTCAAAGGAAAACCTCTTAAATATAATAGTATATGGCTTTGGCATGAAATTAACATAAGATTTAAAATAAGTTCCTAAAACATGAAGAGACATGAAATAGAACCTTGGAAATCATAATATAACTGTAAACATATCCTAGTGAGACTCGAAGAAAATATAGCATGAAAGATGGTATAAACATGAATCAAAGAGGGGCGATCTGGCTGCTGTTTAGGGTGAACAGTAGTCAGAAAGAATATAGCGGTCATCAGAAGGCCGCCTTATGTAGGTAGCAGTCAAGAGACGACCGCCGTCTGATGGTAGCGGTCTCTGGACTGGCCGCTATCATCCTGTCATCCGATAGAAACCTCAACGGTTTGCAGGGGCTATTTCTAAGGCTAATAACGATAGAAAACATGTGAAACTAAAGTAGAAAGCATGATGGCATGGATCCAATGCATTAGAGAGTAAGGTTCCTATCAAAGTTATTATCTTTTTGATTAACATGGCATAGACAGCATGCAAAGAGAACCTAGTTGCGCAGTCATGGGAAAACATGACATACTCCGTGTATAATGCATGAAATCATGAGAAAATAGAGGGCTTTTGTTCCTAACTTGATGTTTAAGCCGTTCACGAGATAACCTACCGCTAGGATTAGATCTAGACTTTAAATTTCTTGCCGGAAGAACAGCCCTATTCCTGTGCATCCTGCATGGAACCAACAACTTCCTGGCATTCTATCTCCTTAACATCTAGACCTCCTAGCACGAAAGTTTACAGAGGGTTAGAAGATACTAAGAGGAACTAATAGGAACAAAAACTTCTAAAGGACTACTAACATGAAATATCAATACCTTACCTTTGAACCGCGTGAGCCAAAATTAGGGTTTGTGCAGATCGAATCTAGGCTCTATTTATAGAGAATGACCTAAGGCTGAGATATTAGGTCGACTTAAGAGTCCTTATAGCACATCACTTCGATCCCCTAAGAGTCTTAGATAAGTTCTCCATGCCAGATCACATCGATCCATGGCGATTGGATGGGTAAAAATCTAAGTTTTCCACGTCTCTACAGATCTCATTTTCAGAAGCAGGTAGCGGTCGCCCCTGGACCGCTATCATCAAGACACGGTCGCACGACTGACCGCGACTTGCCTTGGGTGCCAAAATTTAAATTTTGATCAAAATCCAATCCTATTTATCCCTATTTATTCAATAAAATTAGGGAATTATCCTGATCGCAAATAATAACTATATTGTAAACCTATGTAAAAAAAGGTTTACTCCTAGTATTGACTTCATATTCGTAGTATTGGTTATATTAGGCATCATTCTTGATAGATTGCATACCTCACATGTTTTAAATGCTTATTTTGAACTTATGTTAGTTTCATGCCAAAATCATATACTTTTGTTTCAAATTCATATTTCAAATGATAAATGGACTTGCTTTATGTGATGTTTTGATCACTATTTTATCACGATTCCTTCTCATCTCTAGTCTTTCTCAAGTACATGGTGCGTACCTCGATGCGTGGCCATTAGATACACTTTTACACTCTTAAGCAAACTTTCTTGGACAAGTGATCCTCTCCGTTAGATATTCCTTCCACCGGACTAGGTGATCTTATTTCAAGGGCTCCGTAAGTGTCTGTGAGCCTAGGATTCCCAATAGGACGCTATTGACATGTAAAATATGACTAGGTGATAATTATGTGCCTGAAGGAGTCAACTGAAAGTCAAAGATGGGTCCACTTGGACCACTGAAACCTCAGGTTACCTCGCAAGAAATACCGGGGACTCTACATTTCATTATCTCGGGGTAAAACCACCTACCACAGCTCACTAAGGCCGGATAATGGTCAGAACCAATGAACCGACAACGAAGCAATCATGTCTGATATATCTCCACACCCTGTCAAGCTAGGATGAGAATATACCAGGTGATTCCCCACCTGATAATGAAGCCCTCCTGAGATGAAGAAATGCCCATGGTTCCTCAAAATAGGGAGCCGAAGGGTAAGTAAGTGGAAAACCCGGTTGACACGATCAGGGCACCCAGAATGCCGAGGTGGTTCGTAAGTGACCGAAAAGCTGTCCCGTAGGGATGAAAACTTTCACAGGGGTTGCCCACTCAATGAAGATGCACTCAATGAAGATGCTTCATATTGGCCTAAAGCAAGCCCAAAAGCACGATATCTAGTGCCGAAGGTGATATCAGCAGAAAATCTGGGAAGCCCGCTTAACACACGTGGAATGCCAGAACGGTCTGTAAGTGGCCATAAAGACGTCCAGTCAAGGTGAAAATGCTTCGAGGGATGGCCCTCCTCATGAAGAGCCTCCACATGTCCTCAAAGTAGAGTTGGTGGCACAAATCGACATGTCGAATGATAAATCAGGGGAAATTCGGGTTACCCGATTCGGGTACACATGGCACCAGAAAAGGGCCGTAAAATACCTAAAAGATGCCTAGTGTAGGCGAAAATGCTTCGAGGGATAGACCACTCGATGAAGAAGACCCATGAAGCTCTAAAACAAGCCTAGCAGCACAAATCACATTGCCGAAGGCCGAATCAGAGCAAAACCTGAGAAAACCTATACGGGTTCGGCACGTGCTAGGAAATCCCCAAAAACCCCTAATCAAGGCTTCAAAGTACATTCTGAGGCCACTGAGTCAACTCCATAGTTACACTGGACTACAAGCTCTCACTAGGTCAATTTCGGGGCAAAATGTTAAAATTATGAAAATACCCCTAATTGAGTCAGTGGCGCCTTGAAGGGTGATTCGGCGGCGATTAACCACCCTTGATTCAGTGGCGTTCAAGGGCTCATTGCGCTTGAGTCGGCGGTGCTCTTCGTGGTCGATTCGGTGGCGCAGGAAGAATAGGCAAGCCGGTGATTCAGTGGTGTTCTTGACGAGGCGGGTCGGCAATTCGGCGTCGTCGCCACTGACTCCCCCTGCTCCCAATTCATCTATAAGAATGGGCTTTCTCCCTCGATCAAAAAGAGAGGAGAGGGACGAGCGAGATGAAGTGCAAGAGATGTAGAGCAAGAGAGATAGAGAGCAATAAGAGAAGGGCAATCAAGGAGAGTGTCCGAGAGGAACAGAAACTCCAAAGAGAAGGAAAGGTCGTGAGGAAGGAGAAGGTAGGGTAGAAGGCAGTGTGGGCATATTTGACAAAGGTCAGCAAAACGACCAAAGTTCATATTTTGGGTGCATAAAACTTTTATACAAGTTGGCATCTACATGTTATTACGAGCAAAAGACAAAGGAGGAGATTCTCCCGGGGTTCACATGGTGAAAGATGACATTTTTAAAAGCTAAAGGGAGCCTTTTTATAGGAGAAAAGAGCCAAAGAGAAGCCCCTCCGCCTGTTGGCAGGCCGGAGGAGGACCTCCTCCGCCCTGCCTGGTCGGAGAGGACCCCTCTCCGCCCTGCACAGGCCGGAGAGAACCTCCTTTGCCCTTGGCAGGCCGGAGGGAAGCCCCCTCCACCCTGTGCAGGCCGGAGGAGGCCCTCTGCCCTGCTGGCAGGCCGGAGGAGGCCCTCCTCCGCCCATGGCCCTTGTGGCTGTTCAAAAAAAAAAGGAGAAGAGAAAACTGAAGGAAGAGGAACAGACAGGGGGGAGAAGATGAAGAGACATACCTATTGGGATTCCACCGGAGGAGTGCTCAGAAGAGGCCTCCGCCCATTCCCCCTACTACTATAAAATGGAGAAGCGCAGGATGAGAAGGGGGAGCACAATTTGCTCCGGGCAAACAGACAGCAGACAGGAGCTTCGAAGACAACAGAGCATGCTTCTTTTTTCTGTCCCAAGGGAGCAGCGCAGGGAGGAGAATAGAAGTGGGAGCAGAGAAAGTCTTGCCCGTGAACAAGGAAGGAGATATCCTGGGAGGGAAGGCAGATTATTTTTTTTTGGGAAGTTGCCTCTTTAGTTGGTGAGGGGGTATGGTCACCACAAAAAAGGCCCCCTTGGGGTGTTCCGGTCACCTTCTTTGAGAATGGTGTGCTTAAGAAACTTGCCACCTCCTACAAATGATGGGCATGGGCCTACACAATGTAAAGGAATTCAAATGGGCCTACAATCCAAATGGGTTCAAGACTTACAATGCAAATGGACTTATAATTCAAATACAATTCAAATGGACTTGCAAATGGAAATCAAATTGAATAGAAATCTTGCAAGTCCAAAGTTCTGAAAATGTTCAAGGCATACAAATTGAATATAAATCTTGCAAGTCTAAAGTTTTGAAAATGTTTAAGGCTTACAAATTGAACAGAAATCCTGCAAAATTCATGGTTCTGAAAATGTTCAAGATTCTGAAAATATACAGCAAATTACAGAAATGTCTTGAAGTGCCAAAAATTGCATGGAAATCTTTAGTTGGTTACAAATTGCAAAAATACCTTGGGTGGGCAAAAAACTGTAGAAATATCCCCAAAGGGTCGAAATTACAAAAATATCTCCGGTGGGTAAAAAATTACCGAAATATCCCCGGTGGGCAGAAAGTGGCAGAAATACCCCTAGTGGTCAGAAAATTATAGAAATGTCCCGAGTGGTTAGAAAATTACAGAAATGCCCTCGGTGGCAGAAAAATTTCAGAAATACTCTCGATGACGGAAAAATTACAGAAATGTCCCGAGTGGTTAGAAAATTGCAGCAATATCCCGATGACGGGAAAATCACAAATACCTCAAATGGTGGAATATGCAAAGAAGACTATGAAATGTCAGAAGATTGCAGAAATACCACATTTGTAGGAAAGTTGCATGAAAGTCATTGTTCAACTTAGAAATTGCACAAGTTCATGACTTGTCTCAAAATCACCAAAGAATGGTTTACGCCGTTTCCACGACTCGGTGCAGCAAGACCACGCCCCTTCCCTGAAGCGGTGTGCGCTCTCCTGAGTTCGGCTTATGGATAACCCTTTAAATCCACGCATATTTTCATGGCCAAGTGCTGTCATGTCCGGAAACTCAGAAATTGATGAAATTGCAAATAAAGCCTGAACGGTCAAGAAAATTCATACTCGGAATGCCCAAGAAGTCGAATGACGGGGTTATTTATGAGAAGTCATGAAATAAAGACACCACCATGCCACAGGGAAATAATGACTTATCCAGCTGGAAATGTTCCCAAAGCTCCAGCTAAACCTCAATTCTCGTAAAACCACCTCTCCCGAGGGACACAACCAGACTATGATCACGAACAAAATCATCCCACTCCATATCCCAATACACACCGATTCTCAGAGCGAGCATAGCACACATATGAATACAAGTCTGACACCACCTCAGCTATAACAGAACTCCAACCATGGCATCACTGCTACCATCTCACATACCGAGGAGACACGACCCACGTCATGAAACTCTGCCACCTATAAAATCCATGCTCAGCAAACCAACCAAACATCAGCTTCTTGTTCTACTGACTGACCTTACGCGCTCCATAAGGGACAACCATCTTTGAGCCTCGATCGACTCGCATAGCCACCTCAATTGACTGCCATAATTTTGTCGGCTCCATGCCACGAACACTCTCATATCAAACGAGCCGAACACCAACAACACCACTAGACCAACTCCGGTCCCAGTATAAGCCTTCTATGAACCCAGATCCATTTCAGGGAAATGGTATATCTGTTGTATAAATGGTTATGATGGTGTCTTAACCATGAATCATTATTCATTCGTTACTCATAAAAATTGATTAAAAATCAAGTATCTCAAATAAATTAAAAATAGCATTCATCTCACTGTGAAATTCACTAAGTATCGGAACTTCATGTTGATAGGATCAAACGAGAAGTCGACAGGGTTAGTAGAGGACTCTATGAATTTGAGGTAGAGATGAAGTCGACATTCTCAGCATGCACAGTTAACAGGTTTCAAGAAAAAATGAAGAACAATCAAGAAGATCAACCAACAAAGCAAGAGAAATCAAACACCTAGGTTGATAGAGCAAGAAAAATCAAAAGCATCGGTCGACAGAGTAAAAGAAATCAAACGCCCAAGTCGACAGAGCAAGAGAAATCAAAAGCATCGATCGACAGAGCAAGAGAAATCAAAAGCATCGATCGACAGAGCAAAAGAAATCAAAGACCCAGGTTGACAGAGCAAGACAAAAGCATCATTTGACAGAGCAAGGGAGATCAAACACCCAGGTCGACAGAGATGAGGAGACAAGTTGACAAACATGAGCGGAATGGAAAAGAAAGCCTTGCCATGGTCGACAGAATTTAGATCTAGGTCGACCTTGATGAGTGACACAAAGGTGCACTCTTTCTCTCTCAGGTCGACAGGATCGAATATCCAGCTGATAGAATGACAAGAAGTCTCATATATGCTCTTCTTCCGGTCTACAGGATTGACAATATGGTCGACAAGTTTTGCTAAAGCTCTGAGTATCTAGAAGTGTGAATCCACCTAGTCGACAGGATATTCACAAGTATCGTAGATCTGGTCGACAACACTATAAGGGAGAACCCAGACACGTACGCAACGTAGGCCAGCCATGCACACGTGGATCGAGACCTAGTTATTGGGGATGATCCAAAACCTCATATCTCTTGGTCTGGAACCTTCCTAGGACCTTTTCAGACCATCTGAGGCCAAATGGGGATGGGCTAACAGACCCAAAAGAGCTCCAAGCCCAAATCTCTAGCTATATAAGCACTCATTCTTGCTCTACAAGAAAGAGGTGGGGACAGAGCTCATAGGCAAAAAAGGGGGTTGAGCTGAAGAACTGAAGAGAGCCATTGATAAGAGAAGAGAGCTTTGAGAAAGAGAGAGAGTAAGCAAGTAGATCCGTGAGAAAGCTGTAGAAAGCATAGTGAGCAGGTGAGATCATTCGTGGAAAGCATTTTCTAAATTCTGTTTCTGAGCATCCACCACCTAGTTGTAGCAAAGATTAAGAGAACTAAAGAAGAGAAAAGAAGAGCATCCCAAGCTTGAGTGAAGTAGAGCATCAGAATATCATTTAAAGTGCTTCTTTGGAAGCTACATTGTCACTTTTACAAGTAAGCCAGCCATGTTTACCTTCAATATGCTTACTCATTGTATATTGGTTTATGTTATTTGTAGACGTCTCCAATGTGTTTATAGTTTATGTAGAGCTATAGTATGACATCAGAGATAAATAAGACGTTCATGTTGATCCCACATATTTTCATAATGATACCTTATATTCAGTAATTTTTCAGATATTGGACATCTGCTATTTAAATGTTTTACTTATCTTTTATGTATGCTTTCTGTGTTTCAATTTGGACTCTTTTTATCAATTCTTTTGGATGTTCGATAAGCATTAGGAAAAAAAAAGGAAAAAGCGACCTCTACATGACATTATTTTGTTATTGATGTTTTGACGGGAGAGAAGCCACTGCACTACACTCACACAAAACAGTGCACTTTTTGTTTTGGTGGCATGTTTTAAATGGATCAACATTACCAGTTTAGTGAACCCTCAATTTTGTGGTAGGATGCTTGACCACTTACTGACAATTACTTGTTCAGACTTCTATGATTCCATATCAGCTATGTGGATGAAATAGGCAATATGTTGGGGGATATCTCTACTTATAGCTACGTTGTTTTGAGTTGAAATTTCTAATTTGATACTAGAGCAACAACCTATCAACATTTCAGATTACATGAGTGATCTGGACTCAGGTCGTTTGGTCATGTGCTTCGTCGCCCTAACTCAGCGCCGGTTAAAAGATGTGACCGAAGCTTAGTGGATGCTCGTAAAAGAGCTCGGGGAAGGCCTAAAATGATATGGTGTGATGTTATTAGGAAGGACATTAGTTTCTTGGGTTTAAATATGAATATAGCACTTGATAGAAATCTTTGGCGGAATAAGATTCATGTAGCTGACCCCAAATAATTGGGATAAGCTTCTGATGACGACGACGACGACGATGATGATGATGATGTTTGTTATATTATGTCACCAACAGAAGCCACCTCCTTTTGGCCAATAAGATTTCTATTGAACGAAGGTCTCAAGATGGCCTCTTTAAAGTTAGAAAATTCTCCCACTCCAAGATAATAATTCTTTGTATATGCTCTTTTCAGCAAACTAGTAGATCCAAGACAAATGATAGTTGTTTCCTTGAACTTGTAAGCAATGAGACTGAATGCATGCAGTTGATTGGTATATTTCCAGCATGACCAAAGATCCTCTATGCCTGGATTTACGAAGTGTATGCATAACGACACATGCTAACAGAATTTCGTGAAGGCTTCATTTCTAGTTTGCATGCTTACCTGGTCAATCCATTGATTGATGTCTCTTGATGTTTGATGTTGCCATTGTCCATATTGATCTGAACTCCAGCATACAGAAATCAAGCTTCAAACATTTCTAGGCTAATTATATGCAATCAGGGTTCAGTCTTCTTCCAGATGTTTTTTTGCCTGCGAGTGTAAGTGTACAAACCTATTGACCTGTTATCTAGTGGACAAAGATGTCATATTTGCACAACTTCAATATGCCTCAGGTGCACTCTTGATATTTTCTGTCTTTAGCAGAAGTTTGTACCTTCTAAGCATTTATAAAACCTTGTTATTTCCTCCTCATCTTACTCATAGTTCTTCCCTTTACTTTTTATACAGCAACAATGTTTAAGATCATTAAAGAGATGTTGCCACCTGATGTTCGCGTTGCAAGAGAGGCTCAAGATCTTCTTGTTGAATGCTGTGTAGGTAAGAAGGCAAAAGTTTTGATAGTCACTGTCTGTTATATGGGCATCATGTTTTATGTATTTGCTTTTCTTCATCAACAGTTGGGTGCTGATATATGATTAAATCTGAGGCTCTCTGCACCCAAGATTTTATTCTTGTTGCCTCTATACACTTATTCCTCAGAGATGGGTGCACAATTACAACTTGTTTTATAATTATGTACGACTAATTTTGAGAAGTTCAGATACTGGGGAGAGATAGAATTCGATCTAAGATGATTATCTCGGAGAAAATGGCAAAAATAAGTACTCACGGACACTCTTGGGTGAAGAAATCAGAGTTAAAGAGATTCTGGACTCTGTTCCAAAGAGACAATCTATCACAGGACCGCAATCTGATGAAGACGGTCAAGGGAAGACCACAACTAACCCATGGGATCAACACGCAACCGACTGCGTTGGCGAACATGGCAGCCCAACGAAGACAGGAAGAAGGTGGCCATCTGGAAAACTTGCATCTGATGATAGCGGTCACCTAGAGGGCCACCACTAGACGAAGATGGCGGCTAGACTGGAGGCCGCCATTTGATGGTGGCGGTCTCATAGAGGGCCGCCACCATCCCCCTGCTGGCGAAAGGGGGTTTGGCCATCGGGGATGATGGGAAATGGTCTAGAATGCAGGGAAATCACGGAGAATAGTTGGGAACTTATAGAAAAATAGATTCCAAGCTCAAAGGGTTAGGGAAATGATCAAGAAATGTGCTCGAAATGGGATCAAGGAATGCTCCAAAACAACAAGTTATTAGAGGCATCATGGAAGATGAATAAGAGAAACAACTGAACTTGTAGGCTAAAAATGGGTGTCAATACATATCAAAAACAGACTTGCATTGAGAACCCCATATGCACAAGATTAGGTAGACGGGTCAGTTGAACATTGCACACCACAACAATGCAGATCCAATAGGCATGAATTGAACTTAACAAGACTTAAGTCGACTAATGCAGCAAAATGCCAAAGCTCTCTAATCAAAATACCAAGTGCAAATGCAAAGACTATTCACAAAGACTATGCACATGGAAAATGCAAAATGCTATGCACGTGACAGAATTGTATGAACATTCAAGAATTTTTCACTGAGTGTTAAAAGCACCTATGCACACAATCACTGCCTCTCCCCCTATGTGAGAAATGAAGCACACTGACCTCTACCTTTCCTCCCCCTTTGTCATTAACAAAAATCGACTGACAACGAGGTTATTAAGAGAGTGATATGTACAGTTATGCAGAAATGAAAGCCATTTTAGGGATAGATCAATTTGGAGAATGATACAACTTGCTGCACTGAAGAACACTTAGAAGCATATGAGTGCAATTGAATGGCTCAATGCCTAATGTCAATCATGCAGAACAATAGATCATGAATCATGCAAGCATTCTATCAGAATCACACAATATATATGTATATATGTGATAGCATCAAAATGATGGGATAGGTGTACGAGGAGTGCAGGTGAGTCATTGTGACCAGAATGTTCATGTGTAACACTGAGGAGGCTATGCAGTTATATAGAAGAAGACGTGCAATAGCTCATGCAATCAACCAAATTTTCAGAATACATATCCAATCAAATTACAATTGTGTAAGTGAATAAACATAAGAATGAGCATTAATCATATGGATAAACAGAGTTTCTATCCAACACAAAAGAGAGACTACACAGACTGCACTATTTTTTATGAGAACAACATATTGGAGGCTACGCTCTGCTTCATTATATTTTCGCACCGTAATTTTTCATCTCAAAAATTTACACCATTTTCACAGAGACAATCTGAATTTTTCTAAGAGTGAGTAGGTTCAAATTATCCCTTTTTACGTGAGGAGACACATGGAGCACATGCCAGACTCCCCGATTACTCAGAACATTGAGCATTTCATCTCATTTTGAATAGAGGTACTGTAGTGTAACACTTTTCAGAAATGAACCATATCACGTCTTAGGTGACATACATTCAATTTACTCAGTGAGACTGAGTATTGTTCTGCCTTTCATTTTATCAATTCAAAACAATATGAGACAGACAACTTTTTCCTCAACTACCTCTACAAAATATATGCAACATGTTTAATTTCTCTAGAGTGTTGAAAGGCACTTTCTCTATCCTTATGCTTAACACTCATACTCAGAAAAATATGACGGACACAATGGAGCCATGCTGGCAAGCAACCGGGGTCTTGAAAAATATGAAGGGTGAGAGGTGCCCCTATCACATAGGCTGCCATTTGTGCACTGCTATGGGAACTCTGGAGAGTTCACAATCTCTGCAGATATGAAGGATTCCAAAGCAATGGGTGGAGTATTAAGGCCAAAATCATTGACCATATCCAGCTCATCCTTTCACAAGCCCACCAACAAGAGGTGGATTATAGTAAAAGAGCCTTCCTTGCATCTTTTTGTATCAATATTGGTCCTCCTCCATAGCAACCCTACCGCATTGTCCGTTGGCTTCACCCCCCTCCACACTGTTTGAAAATGAACACCAATGGAGCTCATATGTCTAACAGCACTTTTGGCAGTGGCGACATTATCAGGAACCATGATGGCAAGGTCATCTTTGCCTTCTCCCATTTTTATGGCAATTGCATTAGTTTGATGGCGGAAGCAAGAGCCTTAGTTGATAGCCTCAGATATGCACAAGCCCTCCATTGTATGCCTGATTACATCGATTGTGATTCTAAAATGCTAATTGATGTGCTTGCGGATTCTACCTCCTGTCCGTGGAAAATCATCACTATAGTCCAGGAAATTAAATCCCTTTGTGGTGATGGATGATTTACACATGTCCTTAGAGAATAAAATCATGCTGCAGACCAGCTCGCCAACTATGCTTGCTCTTCTCATTGTAATTCTTTTTTCTTTAATTGGTAAAATTTGCCTTGGGATGTTTGGGGAGCCGTCCACCTTGATAAGCTAGGCCTTCCTACCATCCACATGTAATTTTTCATTATTTTGTAATAATAATAAAGGTTGTGGTGGCTCTCTGCCACCTCATATGCCTTTAAAAAAAAGAGGAATTGCCCCTAGGAGATGAACCTATGGATCGGAAGCAACTCCACATGTAATGTGGCACCTAACAATGATGCAAATAACACAAACAAGCACAAATGAGTAACTAGACAAGATGACTCCTATGTAAATAAGAAAGGGATGAGAGGAAACCAAAGTCAACCAAGTTATGATGATGCACAAATTTTACTTGTTTCTCCCTTAGAACCTTAATGATTTTGATAAAATGTTCTCTCCAACAATAGGTTCTTAATAGGAAAAGATATGAGGAACTTGGTGAAGTCTAGATGTAAAATCTCTGTTACTTATGCAACCTAGACATGGGGTGAAAAAGGTACAACTGGCCCAACATCTGTGTAGGAATCCATGGCTCATGGGGACTTATGAAGGTCCTTGATGCGGTCACCTAGTCAACTGCAAGGAATATGGAGGCGAGAGGATCACACACCAAGGTGGGAATGTAACTATAATATGAAAAATTAATGATCCTATGTGCACCGGAGTACATGTAATTTCTAGCCTAAAAACTAACAAACAATGTGCAAACAATGATATAAATGTATGTCACAGCAGAGGAGGAGATCAGATAGCACCCATGAATAAAAAACACAACAAAAACTACAGAAATATCAACACCCTTGGGATGCATACCTGTAACTGGAGAAACGATCATGTAGGAGACCGCTAAGCAGATAAGACGGTCTATTGCTAGATCACTTTTAGGCCAGAAATGGCCGGGAGGAGACCGCCAGGGAACCAGAGAGTAGAAAACAACCGGGAATAAAATGAGAAAACTGAGGAAAACACAAGGGCTACAAGGAACAGCAAAGAACAGTAGGTGAAATAGCAACTCAGCACGATTGGCACTAGATGTCTCACCGTGATCTCCAGAAAATAGAGGTTGTAGATATTTTTATGTGGGTGTGTTGGATGTGATTGTGACGGTGAATATGATGATGTGAAATATGATGTGAGCAAGTGATGCACTAACTCAGGCAATCAATACCAAACATGGAGCACATGGGCATGTCATCTTAACAATAAACATGACACTGCTGTGTTGGGGCTCCGATCTACTTCTATTTCCCCTTCCTATCTTCTGGCCTAGAAGGTGGAGTCAGGGTCGGAGAGTGGTGAGATGAATTGTGAGGGCCGTTGTTACCTCATTTACCAAGACATCCTCTCGGCCAAGAAGGGCTCGAAGAAGCCTGGCGGTGTCTTCCTTAGAGAAGGGAAGAGACTCCAACTCTTGCCAAGGTTTCCGATGCGAGGTTGAAGTGGTAGGAGCCGACTGATTTGCATATTGTGTCTAGGCATCTAGAGGTGTTGAAGTGGCTGGGGCATAGATGACGTTAACTGAGAAATTACTCAGCTCAGTCTCCCAGTTGTTGTCTCACCTCCCACGACTTCGTAGCCACTCGAGGACTTCCTAGTTATTTGTCTGAAACTCGAGCCATTTCGGGACAAGTCAGTAGGGTAACCCGTGCCCATTTGCTTGAGGTGGATCGGGCTAGTCTTGCACATTTCTGGCGATGCTTAGCATTTCGGCAATAGCTTCTCGAAGTTGAAGAATCACCATGGAATTTTCCTCTGCATCGATCTGCTCCCACTGAATAAGCTCTTGGATCAAGCTTTGGACCTCTTCACAAGACTTGATCGCATGGAAAATTCTAGTGTGAATTGGGTAGCACTGGGGGTGATTGAAGTCCCATTGAGTGTAGTTTGCCAGTGGCTCATGCGCCATGATTTGCCCTCTCTGGATGAGGATATTAAAGGGTCGTCTAGTTCTCTCCCTTGGAAAGAAGAGCCATGTGTGATTATGCCAGGGTCTCTACCCCAGATACCACAGTGAGCGCTCAGCTTGACTAGTACTAGCCTCCTCTACTTCTGTGTCAGAGAGGGAGAATGTAGCCATCATGTGAATCACATTGGTCGAATAATGAATCACACAGGCTGTCAGGGCAGGCCTAGCCCACGCATGTGGCTATGGAGGATCATGAAGACCACTCTTCATCTTGATGGGGCCATCTCTAATCAACTTTTGTGCCGGAGTCTTGAAGACGTAGCAATCTTTAAGTGGATGACCCAACATGCGGTGATACGGGCAACAGTTGAGGTCATTGGCTTTCTGGGCATCATTTGCCTTTCAAGCTTCTGGCAGCTTGATGATCTTCTAGGCCACACAAAGGTCAAAGATCATTTTTGTGTGCTCCTTTTTGAAGGAGAATGTCATCTTCATGCGCTCTATAAAAGAAAGGGTGTGAGGTTTGTCCTCTGATTTCTTGCCAAAGTGACTTGATTGGCCATCCTTATTGTCTTTGACGGTGGGAGTGAACTCAACAGTATTCACCTCTTTACCAGTCTGGCATTTTCACGCTTGTTTTCCCTTGGCTGGAGTATAGCATGGGTTGTCGGCGAGGAATATCTCTATCTCGACGACTATCGTGTTGAGCTGGTCGAAGCTCTTGATGTTGGTGCCAAGGAGTTTTTCGCTAACCTCAGTTTCCAGGTCTTTGTAGCATATGGTGAAGTCATCTTCCTAGGCTGGAGGGTTAATACAGCTCATGCTAAGATCTCACCACCTTTTGATGAAGTCAAGGGCACTCTCGCCCTTCTTCTCTCGGAGAGGGCAAAGCTATGCCAGTGAGATCTTGGGCTTGGCCATCTGGAAGTAGTTGAGAAATTTATTTTAGAGATCTACCCAGTCAATCATTGAACTGATCTTTAGGCAGTAATACTATTAGAAGGTAATTTCCGTAAGTGATGTGACGAAGTTGTAGAGGAGGTGTTGGCCTAGATAAACGCACGGATAAGAAGGGGGGGTTGAATTATCCCCTTAACAATATGATACATTTCAAAACTAATTTGTGGAATTAACAAGATTGATGAAACTAAGATGAACAGAAAGAACTTTAGTTCTCTCAATCTCTCCGAGCTCACTCGATCGTAATGGAATAAAATAATATGCAAAAATCCATGAACGCTGCAGGGGCATTGGTGAGCCCGAACGGCATCACCAAGAACTCATAATGCCCATACCTCGAACGAAACACAGTCTTCTCCACATCAGACTCTCGAATCCGCAGCTGATAATAGCCCGATCTCAAATTGATCCTCGAAAACACTCGGGCCGACTGAAGCTGATCGAACAAGTCATCAATCCGAGGTAACGGATACTTGTTCTTAGCAGTCGCCTGGTTCAACTAACGATAGTCTATGCACAACCTCAAACTACCATCCTTCTTCTTCACGAACAACACCGACGCACCCCATGGGGAAAAACTAGGATGAATATACCCCTTCGCTAGCAGCTCCTGCAACTGCGCTTTCAACTCTCGCAACTCCACTGGTGCCATCTGATAAGGGGCCTTCGTCATAGGCACTGTACCAGGTACCACCTCAATCACGAAATCAATCTCTCACTGTAGTGGCAACCCTGGCAACTCCTCGGGAAAAACATTGGGAAACTCACACACGACAGGTCCTCCACATCCAGACACTGTCGCTCGACCAAAACCATGGAAGCAAGAAAACCCTGACAACCCACACCAAGCATACGACGAGCCCTAATAGCCGAAATAAGCAAGCCGGAAGAGGAAGACCGGATACCTCGATAACAGAAGGTGGGTCTACAAAACTATCAGAAGTAGACCTTTTTCGAGCCGCAATCCACCAAAGCATGATGTGCCTCGAGCCAACCCATGCCCAAGATGACATCGAAGTCCTGAAGCGGTAACACGTAGAGCCTGGGCGGTAAGTTCCGCCCTTCCACCCACACGGGCACCTGCTCGAAGCAATACAGAATGTGCACGAAATCACCAGTAGGTAACTCCACCACCAAGTCACAGGACACCTCGGTCACCGGGTCCTCCACGCTCTGAGCAAAATCCTCCGAGATGAACAAATGAGAAGCACCTGAATCAAACAAAACACGAGCCGCACAACCCAAAATCGAAAGAGTACCTTCCACCAACTACGACGCCTCAGCCTCTGCTATGGTCATGTGAGTAACTCTGCCTCGGGATCTCTGCCTCCCCACAGTAGCTGACCGAGTCAACTGAGGAAACTACTCCTACTGTTGGTGTTGCTGCGGCTATGATGACAACTGCTGGGGCTAAAACTACTGCTACTACTGAAACTCATGCGGCTGACGCGGTCTCTGCGGATAGTCACGTGCCATGTGCCCTGACTGATCACACCTAAAGCAAATCACGGGCGCCGAACATGGCCTGCCTGAATGAGAACCACCACACTTGAGACACCTGCCCCAAGAACCACTCACTGAACCCTGGCGCTGAAAAGACACAGGCTGCTGAACACTGCTCACCGACTGTTGCGTCGGCTCCTTACGACCTTGATGCCTCCTACCAAGACTAGCTTCCTTGTGCAGCTTCTTGAGCTTCGAGCCAAGGGATGATGACTCTGATGCTAAAGCCACAGACTGAGCTGCCCCTAAACCACCTGCTGAGGGCTGGACGATACTCTACTGCTGCATATCCATCAGCTGACTGAAACCTACCTGAGCCTAACCTGCACTACTATGCCCTCGGACCTTCTGTAAATCTCTATCCAGCGCCGCTGCTACCTTGCAAGCTGCATCTAGGTTAGCCAATCCCGATGCAAGAAGGGGATGCCTCAACTCTGACCTCAGACCTCCCGTAAACTACTCAATCTTCACTTCCTCATCTGCCATAATATGAGACGCATAATGGCCCAGCTCAATAAACCTGGATCAATATTGCATCACTGACATGTCACCCTGGGTCAACTCCAAGAACTCGTGCAACCTCTACGACCTGATGAAAGACGGATAGAAAGTATGCTCGAAAGTCCTGATGAACTCCTGCCACGTGATCTATCGAAGAGGACAAGACTGGAACACTGCTCCCCATTCTGACGTCCACCATTCGGGCTGATCCCTGCAATTGATGTATAGCCAATACCACCTTCTCCTCCTCAGCACACTCCATCGCACAGAAGATATTCTCCAAATCATCCAGCCACTCCCTGGCCACCTCTGGATCTGGCTACCCATTGAAAGAAGGCAGTTGGAACTGCAAGAACTCCTTCATCACATGACCATGACCACCTCGAGACGACGAACCTTCGCCAGCTTCACCTCCCTGCTGCTGAAGAACATACTGAAACATGCCTCAAAAATCCTCCGCTCCTGGAGCTCGCACACATCCAGCTGCGCCCTCCGAAATTGTAGCTCTGCTCTGCCCCTCTGGACCATCACCTGACTCTCCCTGTTGGGAATGAGCCCTCCTCCTCGGCGCCATAACTCACCCTGGTATTGTGGACGCACTATCGGGACACTTCTCATTTTCGTCAGTTTATTCGTCTGTTTATTCGTTTGTTCGGTTTATTTGTGCGAGGGCATGCCAGTCACCTAGATGATGATTTATTCAGACTTAAAAGAAGCCCATGGTGCGCTCGATCTGACTAATCAGACGATTGTGTGTATCGTGTCGGGACTGAAGACCAGTCGTACCATAAAGGCTGTGACGTTAATTACATCCCCTCAGAGAGGAGAGAACCCTTGATTAATCACCGAAAAAAGGGGCCCTACGGCCTGAAATTCGTAATAATGAAAGCGAGAACAGGATCTCAGATTGCGTTTAAACGGACACCACATTGGGACGCGAACATTCATAGATATATATACGTCGGTCATTTGAGGATCATTCCTTATTCGCACGAAAACCCGCATTAGTAGCGTAAGAGACGATGATAAAACCGTACAAATGTCTACCGTAGGTACGGCAAGTTTAATGCAAGTGCGGGATTAGATCTCGGAAGGAGCTGGTCAGATTAGCGAACTATTGGCCTGAGACGGTTTCAAACTGTGGGCATATTGGGGTTCCCGAGGTTCACGTCCGGTGCCATGGGGCATCATTGCTTTTCTCTTTACACACAGTCTGGGGGAGCGAAGGTCCCAAGGTACGCATGGTTATGGCATTTTTTTATCATTGCTCCGATTGTTGAACTCCGTCGTTTATTCTCACAGGGGTGGTTCATATTCTTTCATTTCTTTTTATTAGCCTCAAGTCTCTTACTTTATTTGGTTAATTGTCTTTTTATGAAGCACGCCGGTTAATAAAAATGCCAAAGGGAGAGAGGGGCACGCCGGTTTAGAGTGTTACAAGGGGGGAGGGCGTGCCGGTCATGGGTTGCACAAGAGGGGCGCGCCGGTCATGGGTTGCATAAGAGGGGCGTGCTGGTTATAGGTGTTACAGGGGGGCGCGCTGATTTAATGGCCCAAACAAGAATGCGCTGCGTTGGATAGACACCAGGAAAATGGAGGGACTTTTGAGTGTGGGTTTAAACCGACGCGACGGGGTACCGCACCAGATTAGCCCGCGCTGGATTAGGAGCATGTTGGGCGAGCTCTTATGAGTTTTGTTTCATTCTTCTAGCTCTGTTTCTTCTCTCTTTGACCTACAGATCAAGTAAATGTTTATATTGTTCATTCAACTGGTGAATCAGATCAGAAGTGAAGGTGGTTTAAGCTTTTTGCCCTTTGTTAAAGTGAGTTATCATAAAGATTTGAGTGTTTTATTCGAAGGGTTTATCATGCAAGGTTTCAGTAGTTTAGTTTGGTGCCTTGCTCAGGAAAGTTTCTCAGGGAAGCATTTTTGTTCTGAAGGAACCTCATTTATCCTATGTTATATGCCCTCATTCCTTGTTCTTATTGTTCATGTTCCTTGCGAAAATTGGGCAGCATCTTCCTCGGACTAAGGTTTGCCAGAGAAAATAGAAGATCACCAAACAGAATACCCCGGGGTGATCCTCAAAATTCAGAGTGGCCTCACAGCAGTCCAATAGCCCATATGTGAGTGTGGAGGCTCGAGGACTAGCCTTCAAGAGTTCCAACAGCTCACGGGTGGTAACTTCATGGATGTTCCAGCTAGATGAATGTTTGCATAGAAGGGGTATGAATGTTCATCCCTCCTAGGGGTTCCTCTGAAGGCCATGCCATGGGTAAGCAGGCTTCGAAGACCCCTGGATGAGTGAAAGATAGAGAGTGGAGGAAGATGGAGGCTAACGAAGTAGAACGATGTGTTTGCCAAACTTCTCTTTTTATTCTTCCACAAGAAGGGGGAAGAGTTTTAAATATAGGGGAGTTCATCCCAAAATGAAGGGAAGTACATTGTAGAGGGGGGAAGGAGCTACATGGACGGAGGAGGGGAAGAGAGCACAAGCTCCTTCCCCTTGGACTCACCTCTCACTCTCACCCTCCTCTCTCTTTACCTCTCTGGCGGAGCCTCTTCTCTTCTTCCTTCTACCCAGAACCCGTGGCCCTCATGAAGACTGGGATGCCCTTCTTTTCCCTCTTTCTGATTCTTTCAACCTCCTCTTCTCATTGAGCTTCTCTTCCCCCCAAAAAAAGGAGAGCCTTCTTTTCTTTCACCGGTTGCTGGCTTATATTGGGGGGTACCGAGAGTCGCCTCGTTCGTGTTCAGGGCATTCACGATGAGGCCGCCGGTGCCAGTCTGGATGGCCGCGTTCACAATCAAATCAGGCTGGCCACCGTAGCCAGTGTGGAGCGTGAGGGTGTAACCGCCGGTGATGGTGCCGCCGATGGTGCCGCCATTGGCGTTTACGTGAGCGATCGTCGCGTCGCCGTTAAGGGTGATTTGCCCGCTGTAAAGGGCGTTGCCATTTACGTTGAATGTGCTGCCCGAGTTGAGGGTGATGTTGTTGGTCGCGGTGACATTTTGGAAGTTGCCATAGATATTGAGCGAGGCTCCCGAATCGACCGTGATGGCGGAGGTGATGCCGGAGATCGAATCCATGGTGCCGAAGGTGAGCGTGCCCGCGGCGACCTCGATCGGGCCGGAGAGCGTATTGATCGTGGTGCCGCTGTTGATCGTCAGGACTCCGGCGCCATTCTTGGTGAAGCCCTGGGTGCCTTGCAGCGGGGCGCTGATGGTGGCGGCGGTGGTTGCGGTGATGGTCGGCGTGCCGGTGGCGGCGAGGGTGAGGATGGTGGTGCTGTTGCCGGCGATCGTCCAAGTGCTGCTGCCGGAGGTGTCGGCGAAGATCAGGTTACCGACCGTGTAGCTGGCATCGAGGGTGACGGTTTCGTTGGCCGTGATGTCGAGGGTGCTGAAATCGGCGGTGGCCCCCGCGCCGCTGGCGATGGCGCTGCCGCTCCAGTTGGAGGCCGTGCCCCAAGTGCCGCCGGTGGTGTTGGTCCAAGTGCCGTTGGTCTGGGCGTGAAGCGAGACGGGGAGGAGCGAGGCGGCGAACAGCGCGAGCAGGGGAGCGAGACGGATGATCGAGGAGGTATGGGCGGATTTCATGGGTAGTGGCAGCAGGGTTGGGAACCGAGGGGGGAAGATGAATTGATATTACATCGATTTAAATTAAGACGCGGACAAAAGCATCGACTTTGGCTTTCTGCTTTGACGAGTCAGGCGCGTGCCCGGCGGCGGCGATAGGAGAGGATGCCGCACAAGGCACCGACTGCGGTCAGGATCGACGCCGTGGCAGCGGGCTCGGGGATGGCGGAGGCGACGGTGAGGACGCCGCTGGCCTCGTTGAGAGAGAGGTTGTAGCTGCCGATGATGCCGGACCAGACGAGGCTGCCGGGGGAGCCGGAAGAGGCCAATGAGCCGCTGAGGAGGCCGCTGGCTGTCACGCTGGAGAAGTCACCGATCACGCTGGAGGCACTATACAGGTCGAAGGTACCGGTGCTGAGGGAGGAGGTGAAATTGATCGTGAGCGTGTTGCCAAGGGTGAGCGCGCCGGTGCCGACGTTGATGGAGCCGTTGGTGCTGCCGCTCACGCCGATGGTCGTGGCGACGTTGGCGAGATTATAGCCTTTGGTGGCTAGACCGGAGACGTCGAACTTGGCGCCGGCGGCGATGTTGTAGATCGTGCTGTTGGCGATCGAGCCGGTGCCGGTGAGGGCGAGCGTGCCGGTGCTGATGGTGGTGCTGCCCGAATAGGTGTTGTTACCGGTCAGAGTGAGTGCGCTCCCCGTCACGCCTTGCACGGTGATGTTACCCGTGCCGGTTTGAATCGCCGATGCTATGGTCTGTGCCGCCGTGCCGTTGCCGGTGGTAAGGATCAGGGTGAGGTTATAGTTTCCCGTAATGATGGTGTTGGCGTTTCCGAAGGTTGAGCCGGGATTGTTACGGGAAATCGTGCTGGCGGCGGTGAGGGTTACGTTTCCAGTGTAGATGGCGTTGCCTTGGACATTGAGAGTGCCGCCGTTGAGCGTGACGGCATTCGAGTAAGTCGTGCCTTGCCCGATATTCAGGGCGGCGCCAGAGTCCACTTCGAAGGTAGCACTGGAAACAGTGGCGTTGTTTTTGAAGCCCAGCGAGCCGGCGTTTACATCGATTATGCCGCTGATCGTGCTGGTGGCACCTATGTAAAGTATGCCGCTGCCGGCCTTGATGAAGCCTTGGTTGCCACTCAGAGTCGAGAGGAGGGTCAGGTTGGAGCTGGAGCCGCTCGTGGTGATGGTGGGAGTGCCTGTGCTAGTGGACAGGGTGAAGCTGTTTCCGGTAATATTGCCGGTGGAGTTGCCGAACACCAGATAGCCGATGGTGTAGGTGGTATCGAGGGTGATGTTGCCGGTCGGGGAGTCGGTGATGGTGGCAGTGGCATCTTGGCCGCTGGCGATGGTGTTGCCGCTCCAGTTGGTGGCGGTGCCCCAAGAGCCGCCGGCGGTGTTGGTCCATGTGCCGCTGGTTTGGGCATGAAGGGAGAGAGGAAGGATCGAGGCGGCGAACAACGCGAGCAGGGACGCGGCGGGAGAGATTCGGCGAAGCAGGGATGGGGAGTTCATACGCGGTTGAGGTTAGTGGCAGAACGCTTGGTGGTGAAAATATGGGTAAGAGTCAAGTGATATATCGATTTAAACAATCGTTGTGGTTTTCGCGGTGAGAAGCGCAAAAAAGCGTCCAAGAGTGGATCAGGACGCTTCGGGGAAAGGTGGTCAGACACGCTTTGTGGGCGTGTGGCTTATCGTATCGGGAGAGGGCTTTAAGTGCGCTGGTGGGGGGCGGTAGTGCTTTTGCGGACGACGACGAAGGGTTTCAACAGGACATCCTTGCCGGAGGTTTTGCCTGCATCCTTGGGGGAGGGGGCATAGAGCCAAGGCTCCCGGGGTTTGTCTTTTGCGGAGGCCGTGACTTTGTCGCCGGCTAGGCTTTGGGTGATGAGGCGGATGGCCTGGCCCGTGTATTCGTCGAGGTCGATTTGCACCGTTGTGAGGGGGGGGGCGGTGAAATCGCACAGGGGGGACTCGCTCGCGTAGGTGATGACACTGACATCACCGGGGACGTCGATGCCGCGTTCGCGCAGGGCTCGCAGTGCGGCGAGAGCACCGGTCCAGCCGACGCAAAAGAGCGCGGTGAATTTCGCGGGGGAGGAGTCGAGCCAGCGGCAAAATTTTTCGTAGGAGCCGGCGATGGCCTCCTTGCCGGGTTGTACGGAGCAGTCGGCGATGAGGGAGTCGATGTCTTCGACGCCGGCGGAGAGAAGGGCTTTTTCCCAGCCATGGAAACGGGCGGAGCTGGAGGGGTTGCGGGGCTCGCTCATCATGACGGCGATACGCTTGTGTCCGAGCTTGAGGAGGTGCTCGGTGGCGATTTTGCCCACGGCGACATCGTCCACCCAGACGGAGCCGGCCTGGGAGGTCTCGGGTTTGTTGCGCAGGAAGACGATGGGGCGGCGGGAGCCGTTGATGGCATCGACTTGCTGGGTGCTCATGTTGGGGTCGCCGATGACGAGGCCGGCGTCTGTCTTGGCGAGGGCATGTTCGACGTTCAGGTCGTTGATGTCGCCGTAGACATGGACCTTGAAGCCGAAGTGTTCGTCGTGGCCTTTTTCGTAGATGCGATTGGTGATGGAGTCGTAGTCGGGCGAGGCCCAGAGGGGGCGAATGAGGGTCAGTTGGAAACGGGGGCGGGGGCCGACTTTGGCGACGACGAGGCGTTTTTTCCCGGGCGGGCGCTCGATGGCACCTTGGGCGCGGAGGCGGTCGATGGCCTGGGTGATCGTGGCCTGGGAGGCTTTGTATTGGCGCTTCAGTTCCATCACCGTGGGGATCATCTCGCCGGGGAGCATGAGCCGGACTTTTTCTCCGAGAATTTTGGAGACCTTGAAGTGCTTGGTGTTGGTGAGCGGCGTGGCCATCGGATTTTGGATGGATATGAAATCAGCCCGGCATGTCAATTGATGGAAAAGTCAAAGTCGGAGCCGGAGGCATCGACTTTGAGCCGGCCTGGATGAGGCGGGCAGTGTTGTAAACCGGTTGCCGCGGACATTGCCGGCTGCCGACGCATTACGGGTTTCCGTTCTTGGTCTTTTCCGTTGGCTTGGCCTGTTCGCTGAAGGAGAAGACCTGAAGCGCGGTGGGCGCGGAGGTCGTGCCGTCCACCCCGACGGCGCGGAAGAACGCGGCCTCGGGAAGAACAACCCAACAACACAACTATGAAGCGACACGAATCATGAAGAATAGAGCTCAGAGGAACACCGCCAGACCATAATCACGAGTACATGCTCTGGACAGAGCGCAATGTCATGGAAAAAGAGACACGACTACCACGATAACAGATCACAAAAAATGAAATGACAAGCACAATAAGCATCAGCTTACATAAGGAAACACAGTCCTCACAGCTGACCGCTCGACCACATCATCGGCTCCAGTGCCAAAGGAGACAGGGAGCACCTGGCACACAGGACGCCAACGACAACAACACTAGACCACAAGCGCAATCAAGTCAGTCCTCACTCAGATATTACATCTGATCGAGTCGTAAGCTAACTCTACTCGGGAAGAGGAGTACAGCAATGCCAACTGATAAGACAATGGTCCAAGACAGAAACACAAAATCATATAGAAACAGCACTCAAAATAACAACACAGTAGCACCTGTAGGATTCTGGCTCCGTACAGTACACAGAACCACGGAACACAACTGCAAACAGGGTCATATCAAGGCACAAGAGTAGCTGATCACGCGACCACGAGGAACAGGTCATGCATCAGATAGCTCACCAAGAAAGACCCACAACAACAAGAAACGATAGGAAGAACCACGATCTCAAGGGACACATCTCAAGGACTACAGGCACGCCTCGAGAACACAAAACCCAAGAGCTAAAATGCAGAGCAAAGGGTACTCAATCCGTAGGAATGCCGACCAATTCCCTAATACTCGCAAATGTCGATGCCAACATCA
Source organism: Amorphophallus titanum (assembly GCA_024336825.1). Classification (NCBI taxonomy): domain Eukaryota; kingdom Viridiplantae; phylum Streptophyta; class Magnoliopsida; order Alismatales; family Araceae; genus Amorphophallus; species Amorphophallus titanum. The sequence continues at coordinate 14,279,314 of JANBPO010002057.1, read as the reverse complement.
GAAAATTACCAACAATAGCACGGCAACAGACGACATCAAGGCACAGGAAGCCAAGATGAAGTCACATCGAGAAGAAGTAATTCTCTCGACTGGTCAGAACCTCATGAAAAGATCCTCGACCAGTGGGTAACCAGCCCACACGCTTCCGTTGCGCACTCCTACAATGCACACAGGCATCAGAAAGATAGCTCGGTATTGGCATCTTAGTACACGCTCGGCGCCATCGCAATTCAAGAAATTACAACTTAGCACGCCACGAGTACTAATCCAGCGAACAACCGGTCACAAGAGGCCTAAGTGCAACAGAGATGAGTACCAGCTTCAGCACAAAGCGCAAGGAAAGATACAAATCTCAACTTACCTTTACATCCTGAAACAAGAGATGAGTCCTCACAATACATCAGCCGTTGGACACGGCATGACGAATATGGTACGCAACAACTCTTAACACCGTAACGGAGTCCAAAGCTAAGCAACCATAAAGCAAGGAAATAGATCAGGCTCAGAATAAAGCTGTCCACACTCAAGCAGACATAGGACAAAGGTATCCCTAAGACAGCAATTCCAAGGCAAACCTCAAAAAGACTCCACCAGAAAGGACGAGAAACATCAAGCTCGACCAACAGAAGCTTACCAGGAAGGGAAAATCCTAGGTCGTCCGAGCATCTTCTCAATAAAGGAATCTAATCGAGCACTTTAACAGAAGCGAGACATATCAGGAGCTGAGCAGACTTAAGCTGGGATGACCAAAACAACGTAAAAACGTGAATGGCCATCAGACCAACACTAAAAGTCAACAGCAACCTGAACAAATTATAGAAAATCTCGAACAAAGTACCACAAATTCGAGCCTTTCATCGAATACTGTCAAGTACATCATGATCGAGACCGACACCACGATGGAAAAGAAGCACCTCGTCACATCCTTACGAGAGTAGGACCATCTCGTATAGTGCCAGAACAGCATGCACAAGACAATGCACAGAAAGCAAAGCGATGGAGAATTGTAAAACCTAAGCCAGCAAATTCCACCAGCCTTCAGCTGGGGGACTGTACAGGACTTAAGGACTCTGAAAACTATATATCTCAGATTCCCATGTACTTCACACAACAATGCTCTGATACCACCTGTGACGACTCAGATCCTGCATTTAAACACTCATAAGTAATAAGAAAATTCTCCTGGATCTGCCTCCCCCTGATGAAGCCCCCCTGTTGACTATTGATTATATCATCCATAACCTTCTCAAGCCTTCTGGTCGGCACCTTAGAGATGATTTTATAGGTGCTATTCAACAAGCTAATGAGTCTCAAGTCATCCCACTCCCTGCGCATTTCTTTTTAGGGATCAAGATCAAGAGGGTTTTGTTAACCCCTCAAATGAGTTTCACCCCCCTTGAATTCTCTAACTGCACCAAGAAAATTCTCCGTAACAATGTCCCAACACTGCTGAAAGAAGATCATGGGAAAACTATCCGGCCCTGGAGACTGGAGCTTTGTCACATGCAAGAGAGAACACGGCCTGCTTGACCTCCTCTTTAATGAAGGGACCCAAAAGAGCCTCACTATCTACTAAAGAGAGACGAGGAAGGAGGTCGTGAGCAATAACAAGTCTGCACCTTTGCTCTTCTGAGTAAACCCTAACAAAGAACTCTGGCATGAGATCTGATGGTCTCCTCCTGAAAGATAGTAGACTCACCAACCCTAATGGAAGCTATATGGTTAGTCCTTCTTCTGCCTGAAGCAATCCTGTGGACGTATGCTGCGTTCCTGTCTCCTTCCTTGAGCCACTTCTCCCTGGATCTCTGTTTCCAGAAATTTTTTTCCTTGATAAGTATCTCATCGTACTCTGCTCTCAAAGTCTCCCTACTGAGCATGTCCTCATCATCCATTGAGTCTGCCTCCTCCAAATTATCTTGGTGGCAATGCTTTGTCTATGGACTCTCACTCAACATCAACCTCATCTATGGACTCCAACTGAGAATGGGAACTTGTGGCAATGCTTTTTCCCTTTTCCGGTTGACTCTTTTTGGTTGCCGACCTTGTGGATGGACCTTCCTTTTTTAATTAACAGCCGTAGCAATTTCAACATCTAGCCATGTGAGGTCCTCATTTTCATCCACAAAATCTTGTTGTTCAGAAGGTTGAGATATCCACTCATTACGATGATCAATGTCCTCCGAAGAAATAGGATCAAGGTCATTTTGCTGAAAACGCAAATGGCGAGTGCGGAGGCATTGATTATATTGCACAAAGACAAGATCGTTGAGCCTCTTTTGCTCCAACCTATTCCTTTTCTTTGTGTGCACCTATAAATACATTATTTCCAATCAATTAAACAAAAGAAAAGAATGTTTAGGAGGCATCTTTTATCCACTTGAATATGGAATTATGGATCTAACATGAACAAATGTACTCCAATTGTGTTCACAACTAGATGCACTATAAGTCAAACTTAAGACCAGAATGACCATCCTTTGAAGGTTAGGTGTGCTAGTTCCATAGTCCAACTACCAATTAACTACATCATAAACAAAGAATAATTCATAACATATCTTACTTAAGGAATTAAAAGGTGATTCGATAAGAAAAGCTTCCACACCATGAGTAGATGTAGTGCGTTGTCTAATAGCCATTTCTCTCCCAAACAACCCTTCAACATCCCTATAAGCTGCCAGCTCCCTAGTGATTTCATCTTGGACATTACCCACTTGATCTAGCTTTTCAATGCAATCATATAGCCTTTGCTTAATTTCAATATCATACCTAATCCTTGGATTGAAAAAATAAAGTCCTGGATTGAGATCAAGACCAGTTTCATGTAAAGGATGATGCAATTGAAAGCCCCAACATTTATCAATGATCTCCCAAATTATAACATATTTGTCTATCTTTTCATTTAATGTACTCTTCGTACTTTCCTTTACACGTCCCATGGCTTCATAGATATAGCCTATAGCTGGTTTTTCTCCATCAACCAACCGCAAAGCCATAACAATAGGCTTGAATATTTTCAAAGAATATGCTACACCATTCCAAAAAGAAGTCTTCAAAATTATCCCATTTACCTTTTTCCGTCGGCTGGCGGCCGCACGATAAACCTCCAATTGCTGTAGCGGTTGTAGTTTCGGCCGCTACTTTTGGTTTTGACCATTGCGATTTGGGGTGCGTGTTTTGACCGTTGGGGTCACGTGCCCTCTAGCGGCCGTAGCGCCAGAGGGATCTTAGCGGGCCAGGGTTGGACCGCTAGAGCAACTTGGAGGCCTTATATAGGACCGCCAGACCCAACGTGACTCGTCTTCTAGCGGACCAAGGTTGGGCTGCTAGAGCCCTTGTGGCGGACCAGAGTTGGGCCGCTAGAGAATGTGGCGGCCTAAGTCAGGATATTCTCCGTGTTCACCGTGTTGTTGCGCGTTGTGTTGGTCTCCGGTCGACCCGGTTGTGACCCAGTGGTTGACCTTCGGTCTCGTGAATGTCCCAGACACCAGGGGTTTTGTGTTTGTGTTTTGGGGGTGTCGGGAGGTACCGTGTTACCTCGAAGCGTGCCCGTGAGACTTGGGGTCAGGGTGACTCCGTGTGTGTTCCGAGTTTCCGTGTATGCTCGGATGAGTCGCCGTGAGTCGGCATGAGTACAGAGGGTCTTCCCCGTACGGCGTGAGTTTCTGCGGAAAGTGGTTTCCGAGTGGGCCGTGTGTTTGGCCTTGGACTGTGAGTCCAGTTAACCAGCCTAAGGCTGGAGTTTTCCGCATATCCCTTGGACGAGGGATTAACTCGGAGGCTTGTGAGCTGCCTTGGGAGTCGTGTCACCGTAATTTCAGACCTAGGGATTAGGCCAGATTGACGTCGCTGTGCCGTCACGTGCAACGATCTTGACCTGAGTCTCGTGACTCAAGAATCGTTGGGTTAGTAGGTCTAGTGGGCTGTCCAGAGTCGGGTGGCTCCAAGCCACCTGTTACTCTGTGTTACTCGCGATAGGTGCGTGCGTGGTTTTCAGTGTTCACGTTTTGTGAGCCCCCACTATTCATAGCTTTCCTGCGCACGCGGTTGCGGACTCACTTGGGAGTGGTGGAGAGCGTGACCCGAGTAAGATGATTTTACATTGGTTACCGTAGGGCCCCTTGCCTTTGTAGCCTGAGTCCGGATATGGGAAAAACTAGCTAGAGGACCCGACCTAGAGCAGATGGTCTGCGTGTGCATGCGTAGCTGGGGGCAGAGGACACGCGCTGACAAGTGCGACCCCAATTAATCCTTGTTCTGTGTTACTAGTACGGTGTCTTAGCCTCTGCCTGGGGTGTCATAGGCAGACACCTGAGGCTACAGACTAAGTCATCAGTGGATGCATCCGGCCTTGCTTCTGGTGGGCAGGTACTCCCGTCATATGACGTGAGTTTCTCGTGAGTCGAGTTCCGCTTCACATCTGTGAGACGTAGTTTTGCGTGGAGTTCTGGGCATTTTTCCCAATGCTGAGATCTAGGGGTTCTGGTGAGCGTCACCGAGGGCTTTCCCCAAGATAGCTTAAGTTCCCGACGGCGTGGTCATTTTCCTAGTAGCATGACAAGGGTGGTTCGTAGTCTGGTGGTCTCCCGACGGGAGATCGGGACGTGTTTTCGATAATGTAGGAGTAGCTGTAGAGTCGAGGTTTTACCGGCCATCGTGTTTACTATTCCTACTGTTACTGTCGTTCTTGTTGTAGTTGTTGTTTTCCGTATCATCGTTATTTTCAGTTGGGGTTCCGCAGGACCCCTACTGAGCCAATGATAGGAGACTCACCCCTAGTTTTCAGGTGTAGAGGTTCTTCCTCGAGGTTCGAGAGTACTGCGTGAAGGTTCTTAGTTGCCAGCTCATCGGGCCAAGTGTTTACTTAGCATGTGGTACGTTTTACTACTTTAGACTGTACTTTCTATTGGATTGAACTCTATTATGGTTAATTATTTATTTTTGTTATTATATCTGTTGTCCTACTTTATTTCCTATTTATGTGTATATCACACCTATCCTTTTAGTTATGTGCCATCCAATATCTTGAGGTTTTTCCTTAGGTACCGGTGACTCCAAGAATTTAGGGAATGGAGTAGATTGGTGGGTATCTAGGGCGGAGATGATGGGCTCCTTATCCTTTGACATGATCATGGCCGGGTTCAATACTGTGAAGATGTCAACCAAAATTTCTAAAGCAGGAGCAATCTGAGGGTTAGGGATATGTGGAGAGCTTGATTGGGTATTTGGAATGACATTTTGATTTGGGAGAGCAAGTCCAACATATGACTCAGCAAAACAGATGATTCATGTTGGGGAAGCTGAATCAGAGCTAGATTAATTGGGGTAGGGGTCACAAATGACTCATCAACAACAAGGGCAGGTTCAAACTGAGTTGGCAGCATGGTTGGGGAAGGAGCTAGTTTGATTAAATCAAGAGATGATAGTAGCTCTTCCCGTGAGGTATCTTGGTGAAAAGCGGATGAAGTTGAGTGATCCTCCATCATGAGCGTAGAACAGACACCCTGATTCAACTACTGAGTAGATGATGTGCCGTTTAGTAGAATGAGAACCAAGGGCCTTGCCCCTTTAGGTAGAGTTGGAGTGGAAGGAGGGATGTCTTGGCTTTATCGGGATAGTTCATTCTTGGGTCGGATCAAGACCAAAGGACTTGCCCTTTGTCCATGGCTGATCATGTTCCTTGTGTCCAAGTGCACTATAGGTTGGTTATTCACCACTTCTTCCTTATCATATTGCCAATGTTGTCCTCTTTCCATTAGCCTAGATTCATGGTTGTCCCTATCCATGGCTAACCTATCCTGAGTGTAGGATGGAACATGAGGTGATTGATGGAAAGGAAAGGAGTTGGGGATGTTCTCTTGCCCCTTCATAGGTGCCGTGCGGCTTGTAGCAACAATATCATGGTTGGTGAGATTAGAAGGCCAGTTAAAGGGATTGATATGTTAATTGGAGCTTGCCCCTTCTACACTAGGGACATCACAATCATCAAGGAAGAATGAAAAGGAGGAATGTTTGAGTTGAGCTTGGACAACATGAGCTCTTTTGTAGAGCTGAGCGAATGCGTGAAATCTGCTAGGCATTAAGATAGCATAAACCCAAGGAGTTGTGTTATTGACTAGAATGGTGATGGCTCGAGATTCTGGAATGGGAATCCTAGACCTAGAAGCCATAGCTCTCCACCAATTAGCGAATTGAATGAAGTCCTCATCGGGCTTCATCTTTTCCATGATAAGATCCATGAGAGTGGCAGCTACACTAGCCATGTGGCCAAAATGAGTGATGAAACACTTAGACACAATGTCAAAGTTGATAAGATCACTAGCCAGGAGTGAAGAGAACGACCTAAAGGACTCTCGTTCAATAGATTTTTGAAAGAGATGGATTAAGAGGACCCGATCATAAAGTCATTGATGAGAATCCATTAGAAAGTAAGAAAGATGTTCATCTGGATCAGTGGAACCATCATACTTCTGGTATTTGGGGGCTTTGAAACCCGGGGGAAAGTAAACATTCAGAAGTTTGCAGTAGCTAGTGAAGGAGTAAGGTTGGAGTTTAGGGAGACTTTCGGCAACTGCTTGTCGAACATACATTTCCACCTCTTGCTAGGATATGAGATTAGATTGCTTGAGGGGTGCATTGACATTAGGCATAGCTTGAGATATTGGAGAGGATGCAACCCCTTGATGCTGAAGAGGATAGTTAGGTTGAGTAGGAACACGGAAGGGAGTGCTATTGAATGAATTTGACATTGAGATTGGAGATCTCCTAGGAATGGGTTGAGTAGTGAAGTGTGATCTTCCTTGGGAAGCTAGAGCAATCAAATGATTAGGGGAATATTGAGATAGCACATTTGCTAGCTCTTGGTCCTCCTTCGGGGAAATTGATGGGGTTTTGACATTGATGAACTCTTGACTTTCAGAGGATGACTCTTCACAAAATAAAAGAAATCATTAAAATGAATGCAAAGAAAGGATAAAATAGAAAGTACTCGAGAATAGTATTGCTAGACCGAGGCAATCAGGGTCAAGACACTATCTGCAACCACGGCGTGCGAGATAGAACCATCGTTCCTAGATTTTCCCAACCTAACGGCCTATCCAATGATTAAACGCGTACACCTAGATCATCATAGTTTTTGTTGTAGGGAACATCAGATCTTGGAACACGTGAACAACTAGTCCGTTCTCGAGATAATATAGCATAGATACCATATAGTGATGTAATAAGGGATATAGGGATCGAAAATACTTGCATGACTTACCTGACGGCAGTGAAAGGCAACGTGAAGTGATGCTGCAAATGAATTAGGCACAAGGTTTTGCAATTGATATATTATGGAATAGTATCATTCAAGCCAAAAGATTATCAATGGTGCCACAAAAATAAAGCCCCGAAACATTATTCAGCATTTCAGCATGTACACGGTCTAAATTGAGACCGCCCATGTATATAAAGGGTCTCAATTGGGCTGTGAGGACATTGCTAGTTAATATCACATCGTGCCATTAGCACTGCCTAGTGTCAGACCGCTCCATTGTGTACACGGCCATAGTCAGACCGTGGATAAGCATACAAAGCATCACTAATGAATGGTCTGAAAATAAACCATCTAATAGCTGCACGGTCGATCAACTAACCATATAGCTACCGTCAATTTCAAAAAAATAAAACCGAGCCACTCCATCTCCCTCTTCCCGTAACTGATGGAGGAGTCACACCGCATGCCCCCACGTCCACCATCTTCACCACCGGAGCTCCCCCCTCTCTCATTCTCACATTTTCTCTATTCTCTCCCACTCTCCCCTAGTCTTCTATGCACTTCAAGCATCAAGCATGAAGGATGGCCGGAAAGACCTCGACGTCATCACTGCCGTCAGTGACCACCGCGGAGGAGATATTATCGCAACCAGAGGTGGCTGTGGAGGAGCCTATACCACCCATGACCGAGGCTGGAGAGGCCATAGCACCCGCTGGAGCAGTCGAGGGAGGTGAAATGCCGCTGGAGGTGGTGAGAGTGGTGCCAGAGGCGACGATGGCAGCCGCGGAGCGACTGGCCAAGACCACAGAGGTAGGCCCCCCAAACCCTTCCCCATTTTTATTCTTAGTCAATGCATGTAGTCCTAGGGGGGAGAAGAGGGGTACACCACCCCTGTAAGACTGGTTGGGAGGCCTCATGGGCCCTTGCCGCCGACGGGATGGGGTTGATCACCGTCGGGGAGGGCGAGTGATACATGGTCCCACAGGGACCACTTAAATGAACTCTACGGTTCACTTAGAACCGTCTAGGTAAAAAAAAATGGCACAAGGGTGGTCGTTCAACGGTATATGAACAGACGGGCTACTAGGGAGTAACACGGTCTGAGGACGACCATGGAACCTAGAGTGGTCAAGATCTGACTGTTCGAAATATGAACCGTTAAAAATAGAATGGTCTCCATCAGGCTGTCAATCGATACACAGTTGGAGGAACGATCGTATAAATCCAGATCAGCAAGGGGGCTTGAGGGAGAATGACACTGTCATGTAGGGACCGTGGGCTTATTGGAGGGCCAGTAAGGAGCTATTACAAGGGTAGACGTAGGAAAGTGGCATGATCTTCAAAGGATCGTCCATTAAGTAGAGCAGTCAATGGGTGGCTATGGACCTCTAAAAATGGTTTATTGGAATGGTTAGAAGCCAACTGTGATGCGGGACGGACCACGACTCGACCTAAACTCTAAGCAAGCTCACGGTTGCCCCTATCGAGGGAAGCATACGGACGTGCACGATTGAGAAACCGACAGTGAGCTAGGGTGGTCGGCTCTCTCTGGTGCCCGAATCGGATCACGGGACGGTCATGCTCTCTCACTCGCAGCAGTGAATGAATCTAGAGAAAGGGGAGGCAAATCCTCCCTCCTGAGGCGCCTCTCCTCTGCTGCTCTAATGCTGTCCGCCCGCTCTCTGAAGACGTTGCTGACTTTGAACCACCAGCGAGCATAATGAACATCGAAGTGGCCCGTGTGCGTCTGTGCTGGAATGGGAAAGTCCTCTCCCACACTCCTATATAGGAAATCCTGCCAGGAAACAGCAACCAGGTGCACATCTTTCTGCTTATACTGCCTCAAAGCCAAAGGGAAATCTGCATCGGGCGGAATATCCTGATCATACCCAAAGTTGCGAGCAAACTGTTGCGGGTAATATGGCTCGAGGACCACTGTGCCAGAGCGGCGGTAGACCAAAACACTGGGTCGTATGCAAACGACCCACTCACCCAAGGCGTCTGGAGAAACTATGCCCTCCGGGGACACCTTGCATACTGCAGACTCCCCCTGCCTCTCTAAGAAGGGGCGGTAGAAGCGAGAGTTGTGGTCAAACTCCAGGCTCTCACCCCGCTCGGTGTGAAGAAAAGAAAGTGCTCGCCTGGCGCTAGCAAGCTGTAGAACAACATCTTGGTCCGGGTAACCAGCAAACGCAAATATAAGCGACGCCTTGGTATTAGCAACTGGAGATCGCTGAGAAAGCTCTGGCAGCAACAACCCAGCCCAAGCACTCAAGTAATGTGTGGGCAGCAATATCTTCTTGTCTCCAGGGCTGGAATATGAACTCAGTGCCCCCAGGGAGTGATAAATATTGGCCAGGGTAGCCTCCACAAGCTAACAAGCAGGTCGGATAAATCACTTCAGCCCTCAAAAGCACTTCTTCGCCATAGGGGAAGACAAAAGTAGCCAACCAGTATGCCAAGTAGGCTGCTAAGTAAGTCAGGGCAGGCAGTCTTCTCGAATTCCAACCTTGTTCAGGAGCTGGCAAATGACAAGGATTGGAGGCGAATTTTATGACAACTTCCTTGCATTGGTCCCATGTGGTGCCGAATGAGGGAAACGCCTCGTAGAAGCAGTACGGGCCGCTGTAGAAATACATCACCCAGGCATTCAGTGTCACCTTAGGTGTTCTTGCGGTCTTCTCTTTGCCCACCAGGGCCAAGTCTCTCCAAGTCTTCATAAGATATCTGAAGCAACGAGGCAAAAGATATTGGCCCCCCCCCATTCGAGGCATACAAGTGGACGTCATCAAGGCATAATTCTTCATAGGCCTGACCACTGACCGGCAAGCCCAAAATTCTGTGAAAAGCTCACAGGTCTAGGGATGTCTCTCCCTCAGCAGTAACAAAAGTATTCTAGCACCTGTTCCATCTTTCCACCAGTGCCTGGAGTAACCTCGTATGACAGGGGTAGGAGTACAAGGTCGCAGTAACTGCATGACAGATACCTGCCTTATCCAGAGTGGCGTTGCGAACAGTCAATATGCCCCACAGCCACTCGGTGGCACCTCGGTGGAAACAGTGGGATGAAACAACTGACCATCTCCCGTACTAGCTGGGAGTCTTCAATGAGAGAATCCCCTCCACCATGCAGGGGTGATCATATCCATCATGGGCAAAACTAGTCCCAGAAGGAGTCAAGTACATCCTGTCCACCACTACATCGGCGGCCTTGTGATGGTCGGACAAGTGCCAAATCGTAGGAGAAGAAGGCCCCACTCGTACTATAGAGCCACCTAACTCCTTGAAGAATCCCAGGCTTTTTGCATTAGGAAATCGAGGTTGCCGCATAAACCCCTCGGCAAGGCTGGGGTAGGAGAAAGAACAAGTACCCTTCATGCTATCCCTACCCGCCAAGATCGCCCGCTCCAGCTGTCGCCGCTCCTCGGGCAGCAAAGAATCATCACTGTCCATCCCCAATGGTACAAAGCTCCGAATAAAGGCAATGAGGTGTCGATCTAACGGGTGATGGGGTGGATACCCCCCAGAGCGGGGTGCTTCGTTGGGGAAGCTGAAGGTCTTCGAGACGAGGAAGGAGAAGAATAAGAGAAGGTTAATCATGAGTGATTCCGAATCCGAAGATTATCCTGTCTTTCCGCATCGCCAGAGGTCTGTTTCTGGGTCAGAATCAGTGGATGTGAAAGGTAATTGTTCCGATGTCAGAAAAGTGCAGTTTGAAGGCCCCGTGAAGAATGGGAAGCAAGTTGCAGTCTCAGTGAAGAGTATTGGGCAACGTGATGTGGTCAAATATAGGCATGATGGCAGCATTAACCTGAGGAGCTCTGTGTCTCCGGTGATGGAGAGGAAGAGGAGTCGCGAGGCTTTGCAAAATGGTTTTGATGATGATGGTATATCCTTGAAGAAAGTCAAGACGAAGTCCTTGAAATGTGGTAAAGATAAGAGACCGGAGATGGATGCGGAGAGGCTGAGGCTGGATTCTGTGAGATGTGGGGTTGGGAAGTCCCTGATCAGAGTCAGTCGTCGTCCGGGCCCGAAACAAGTGACGACTGCAGATGAGGGGAGCGAGAGTTTTGGGAATACAAAAATGCAGGCTCATCTGAAAGGGAACAAAAGTTCCGAAGCTGAAAAAAGCAGTGGCTTTGAACATTCCAATCAGAAGATGTATAGGTTGCTGAAACACAACATGTCTTCTTCTAGTGCTCAGCGTTATAGTGTTTCCAGTGATGGCACAACTCTAAGGTTGCAGGGGAAGAGCGGTGTATTGAGGTTGTTGCCCAATAATAAGAAGCTTGCTGGACATGGCGCATTGCATGTTGAAGAGGAATCAAATGAAAGTAGAAGGAATCCAGGAAGTTCTCATGGTGCCTACAAGAATACATTTTCTGAGGGCAGAAAATTCTTCAAGAAATCAGGTTCTTCTCTTGCAACTGATGTATCTGGAAAGACTCCACAGTTTTCTGGTGATGCTGACCACTGTCCGAGGCATCTTTCCCTTTCTGAGGGCAGAAAAACCCTAAAAAACATGGGCTCTTCTTCTACAACGGAGGAAGCTAGGAAGAGTCCTGGTCATTTCAATTTTGCTGACCAGATTATACCGAAGCATCTTTCCCTTCACAAAGACAGGAAATGCCTCAAGAAAAGAGATTCTCCTATAAAAGAGGAAAAGAGAAAGGATTCACAGCATTCTGGTCGCATCCACCACATCACCTCTGAAGACAGACTATCCCTCAAAAAATCGGGATCTTCTACATCAGAGGATACTAGGAAATGTCCAGGACGTTCTATTTGCACTGCTACCCTTTCTGAAGAAAGAAAACCTCTCAAGAGTCCAGGATGTTCTTCTATACAGAGGAAGAGTCATGTGGGACAGAAGGGCAAAGGCCTTAAGTTGAAGAAGGAGTCTGACAATCTAAGCCTTAAGTTAAATGAGGAGTCTGACAATCTATCTCCACAGAGACGTTCAAAGAATGCAGATAAACTCTATAAAAGGACTGTGGTTAAGGATAGAGGAGCTGGCAAATTCATCACAAAAAATCCTGTTTCCTCCGAAAATGACACAACATCTGAAAAGGCAAGTCGTAGAACTGAAAAGCAGAAACTAAGGGATCACATAAAAAGCATGCTGTTAAATGCTGGCTGGAAAATCGACATGAGGCCTCGGAGGGGTAGAAACTATGAAGATTCTGTCTATGTTTCTCCCCAAGGAACAGCGTATTGGTCAATCACTAAGGCTTATAGTGTGCTCCAAGAGCAGTGTAATGAGCATGATGAGATGGGAAGCGAGGAAGATGAAGATTTGCATGGTCAACTGTTTAAAGAATCCTCCACAAGTGCTTGTAATCACAATGCGATGGCGTCTCAGTTTTCTGCCATCCCCTCAGAGGTGCTCAAGATACTGAAGAGAAATGTGGTTCAAAAGAGGAGGAGGAGGATTGAAGAAGATGAAAGGGATAATGGAAACATCGGATGCGACGGCCTCCCGACAATCCCGTTAACAAATCGGCCCTTAATGAATCATATCTCAACCATGTTTCAGCAGATTACAAATTCCCCTCCTGTTGCAGGCGTTGACCTCCAACACAAGCAGCAAAACATGCATGCGCCCTTGTTCTAGCATAGTACCGCTTTAACTCCCCAAGATGGCACATCATTTCAGCTGCTGAGTTGACAATAGGAGTTGTTAATATACCACACCTTGAAAAGGTCTTCGGGATCATTTTGCTTGACCATCGCTGCACCTCTCTCTCTCTCTCTCTCTCTCTCTCTCTCTCTCTCTCTTTTGCTTACTACCCAAATGTACAACCCACAGTATTGGTTGGTAAGAACTACTTCAACACATGTAGCCAGAAAAATGGTTTGATCATGTGCAAGAAGGTTTGGACATTGGATACTGATGTCATCCTCCATATCATGGCATGATTACCCAATGTCTGCCAGACATATTTCTGTCCCTCTCTCTCTAGAATAATCTAGAATCTAGAATGTCCTCCCATCTGCTCTCTCCTCCTGTACATGTTCTTCCCCCTTTGACCGATTCGTCCCCACCTCTTTTCTCTCTCTCTATCATTCAAGGAGTTGTTCTTTCCGTAATTCCACTCCTCTGTCACTTTTCCTAGATATTTCTGGAAGTGAGGAGCTGCATGTGGACGATCCCGCCTGTTCAAAGGAGAGTAGGTTGTTCCCGTTTGTGCGTGCAAGAAGTATGAGTTGGACATTATGTGTGAGACGTGTGTGTGGGGATTTAGAGAATGAGTGCATCTTTTTAGTGGGAAGGCTTAAGTATGTGTGTGATGGAGAAATCTTCTTTGGTCAGTGTAGAGGCTAAAAAGTGTTACTTAAGTCTCATACTACACATTTATGATTTATTTGGTGGGGAAGAGCGTCTTACTATCCTGAGAAAATCTGCAACCACTGAATGGAGCGTCATAAAAAATATTGGGTGTGATCCTAGGGGATAACCTTATACTTAAAGTCATTAACATGCGTGAGAGCAAAACAGGAGAGTGAGAAAGGAGGAGAAGAGATCGAGCTAGGGGAAGTGAACAAGTGCTCGACTGAGGAGCGAGTGCTCGGACAAGGAGTCGGGACTCAAATGTGAAGGAGAATTCTCTGCCACTATCTCTCTCTCTCTGTGTGTGTGTGTTTATGCGTGAGATTCCATCTCTGGTTCTCTGTGTGTGTGCCCTCTGTAGGTCTGTCTGAAACCTATTTATACTAGTTGTGGCGGCATCGTACCTTTCCTGACTTAGCAAAGATGTGGTTAATGGAACGATGCGCTGCTTAATCGTGAGATCATCCGTTGTCCACTCTCCTGCTCTCTGAGGAAGGACATCGTGGCGGGTATCTTGGCGACGTGAGTGTGCTCCGTTCCTCGTCAGAGTAAGCTCCGTGATCGTGGCTACAACGTCCACCCGTTGACGAATCTCATGGCGTCTGGGACGCACGCGTGCGGAGATCACACTTGTGGGCCAACCAATTCTAAGTGGATCTCGATTGGGCCACATTCTACCTAGACCGTCAATCGAATGGGGATGACTGCTACGGGTCTGACGATATTTGGCCGCAGTGGACCCGACGTTATTAGGCCGTGCTTGACCTGACGTATTTTCCTCTCCTCAGCCAGCATTTTAGATATCGTCCCCTTTTAGTTCCCATTTGCAGAGTATGAGTATTAGCATTCGAGTGTTAATAATTGTATTTCTAGTAGAAACATTTCTTTCAGATGTTGCTAGCTTGTCTTACTGTATAAAATGTTATGATTCCTTGATTCTAGAAAGTATACCTGCATAAGAAACAAAAAATTTTTAGACAACTTTAGGTATTTTTTTTATTGGAGGAACAAAATTAGCTCAAGAGTTGCACCACATAAAGTCATTGACAATATTGTCCCCATTTCACCCCTGTTAGGAATCCCATTGTTGAGAGGGCATTGATTTAATTTGAATTCACTAAGGTTCTTAAAAGAGAAACTATATAAAAATCTCACGCATCATTACAACTTGGTTGATAATTGGTTGCCTCTTATCTCCTCTTATGTTGTGCATTTTTTAGCCATCTACATCTAGGTGCTTACTAGGTGTTGCCTTTTTTTTTGCTAAAGGTACTCGTTGCATGTGGAGTTGCTTCACACCCATAGGATCTTCTCCTAGGGGCAATTCCCCATTCATTTCTTATCTCAACCCCCTATTTGATTCCCCCTCCACTATGTCGTCCTATGACTTTTCTCACTCCCGCGAGGAGTCCCTTCCTCAGGGGCTTTTGGAGGACCCATCTAGGGTCACGACTGTACAGCGTAGAGAGGGGTCCACCCCTCCTCTTCCATCCATTGCTGTTGAGGGTAGGCAATCCTCCCCCTTTAATTCTTCCACTCACAATTCTGCCAACCACATTCTCCACATGATGGCCCAGCTGGATTCGGCCCAGCTTTAGATTCTTCGCCAAGCTCTACAAGGGCTGGATGCCCTATCTTCTGTTCCTACCCAGGGTGTGTCTACTATCGCCACCTCTCTGTCTTTGGTTAGTGGGCTAGGGGCCTCATCTGCTGCTCCAATCGATCTCACCCCTGTCCAGCCCAAGATCCTCCGTTTCCCCAATTTGGAGGCAGGCCAAGCTTCTAGCTCGGCCCATCAGATTCTTGATAAGGGGAAGACCCCGCTCCTATCATCTTCTTACATGGATCCTTATGGGACCACCTCTCCGGCATCCCAGGCTCTCATAGGCCCGGCTGACTTCTTGCACCCTCAGGCTGGGGGCTGCCCCCTCAGCTTACACAGACATGGGTCCGTCTTTGGCCCAATGTCCCTCTTATGGGCTTCCCCCATTGTCTACCTATCCTTCGGCCCCTTACACTGGGTCTGCCCTTCCAACTTTGCCTCCTCCATCCTAGGAATGGGAGCTTCTTGATAAGTGGGCTGTCATGTAGCAACAACTTGACCTTCTTCACAAACGGGTTGGCCCATAGTCCGTAGAGGATATCCCGGTTCCCAATTTTTGTGACATTCATTTCCCTCCCCAGTCAGAGCTCCCCATGTACCGAAAGTACAATGGGAATGGTAACCCCTACATTCATGTGAGGGAATTCATATATGAGTCGGCGCAGTTTCAGTACGACGACTGCCTCATGACGTATCTATTTCGCTGCTCACTGGACGGGATCGCTTTGGAGTGGTTCTATGCCCTACCACTGGAACAGGCAGAGAGTTTCAAAGTTATCAATGAGAAGTTTACCCAGAGGTTCCAAGACTGGGTGGGCCTGGAATATTCCTTTACTGATCTGGTGGCTGAGAAGATGAAGGCTGACGAAGATTTTGTGACTTATGCTGATAGATGGAGGTAGATGGCCTCCCGTGTGCCCGGGAAGATTCCGGAGGAAGAGAAAGTCAAGCTGTTGATTTCCAATGCCACCCCTACCTTCCGGAATATTTTGGCTATGAATGACATATCCAACATGCACCAGTTGTACAGTAGGGCCAGGTTTATCCAGACTCAATTTAAGGACTCCTCCATTCACTCCCTTTTCGAGGCCCAGAAGCCCAAACCCACCAGAAAATCCCAGGGCCCAGTTACTGAGGGAGTCCAGACGAATGAGCAGGTGCAGACTGTCCATTTCTCCAACTAATCCGCTCCACCTCGCCTCCGGCAACCTCCCCGTAATCCCCAGTTCACTGCTCCACCCACTGCCCAACCATTGTTCCCCACTCCTCTGCCGCCTCAATAGCCACAGCTGCTACAACAGTCACCACAATACCATAATGTCCCTCCACCAAATGGCTATGTGCCTGCTCGCCTGGGTCCCAAGAGAGCTCATTACCCTCCCAGGTTCTGTGGGGTGTAGGACCTGGGTCGAGGGATTTATCCCCCTCAAGGCAAGTTGTTAGGCAGCATCTGTTCGCAGACTGAGTCTACTTTTTCCATTTGTCGTAATGCAAGGAAGCCTCACTCGGTGTGAGCGAGGGGTGGATGTAGATCTCGGATTGAGATCGAACCACCTAAAAAATTTTCTATCTTCTGGTGTAATTGCCTCATTGTTCTTCTCTGTTAGTGTGGATTCACTATGTTCTGTTGGTATATTAAAAGACCCAGTCCGAATTATAGGTTAGGCTTATCTGAAAGCTTGGCTTCTTGCGTGAGGAGTCTCTCATATCAAACTTCCGCCAAGTACCGCAGGCCAACTACTGATTTACATCTGTTTCCCTATTACCTGAATCTGATTGAGTGTTTAAACTGCATCGTTTACATTGTCCTTCTATGCTTATTTACTGTTTGATCATAAGTCTGACGATATCTCTCTATTCATTCTGGTTATCTTAACCTCTGATAGATTATTGAGATTGTGCTTAGCTGTGCTTTAAGCATTCTGCATCGTCTCTCTGAGTTCATCAACTATGTTCCTTCGATTTGGTTTTAATTTGGGGTGATCTATTCATCCCCCACTTCTAGATCACTTTTTGGTATTTCTATCAATTCGTATCAGAGCAGGTTACCCAATATGTGGTCTAACAATCAGGGTGGACCTAGAACTAATACTCCTTGCAGCTTCATTGCCGAGGGACATTCAATTAACCATCCTCCCTTTTTTGATGGTGTAAATTTTCTTTACTGGAAAAACAGGATGGAAGTGTTCTCAAGAGTGCAGAGTCACGAACTTTGGAGAGTGATCAACTCAGGACCGTTCGAGCTTCCAGAGGATGAGAATACATGGACAAGGGAACAAATCAGGCTTTCCACTGTGAACTGGATGGCACTAAATATAATGCAGTGCGTAGTCCATCCAGAGGAGTATGCTAGGATATCAGCTTGCAAGACAGCAAAGAAAATGTGGGATGAACTAGAGCTTATGTATGAAGGTACATCCCAGGTCAAGGCTACAAAGGTAAACATGCTAACCTCTGAGTATGAATTGTTTAAGATGAATTCTTACTGAGATGTATGCTAGAGTCTCGTTGATCACGAATAGCCTCAAGGGTCTAGGGAAACAGATCCCAGAAGTGGATCTCGTTAGGAAAATTCTCAAGTCATTGACTCCAACGTGGCACACTAAGGCCATAGTCATAGAGGAATCTAGGGATTTATCAAAGATGATAGTCACAGAGTTGATTGGATCCCTAATGATGTATGAATTAAATTTGAAAAGAAATGTTGAATAAAACCACAAGAAGAGCAAAAGCATTGCTCTTAAAGTGTCCCGGAGTAGTGATAGTGAAAGCGGAGAGGAATGTGACAGTTTCTCTGATCTTGACTTAGAGGAGCAAGCCATGCTGACTCGTAGGTTCCAACAATTTCTGAGATCCAAGGGCAAGACATTAAGAAACAGAAGGTCACAATCATCTAGTAAGAATTTTAACTCCAAATCTGGCAAATTCAAGACTACTGACAAGCCTACATGTTTTCATTGTCACAGACCCGGCCATATGAAGAGTGACTGTCCAGATCTTCTGAAGAAGAATGCCAAGGTGCAGAAAAAGAAGCCCAAAGCTATGGTCTGCACATGGAGCGATGAGGAGGAAGATATTGAAGAAAGCTATTCTGAAGAGGAAGAGGAAAGATTGTGTCTAATGATCGACACAGACACTAGGGTAAGCAATCCTTTTGAAAAATACACTTTAGATGATTGGGAGGATGCTTATGCTAATTTCCTAGATAAGTTTAATTGTCAAACAAAGGATTACAAAATGTTGAAGAAAAAATTTAATAACATGGTTGAGGAACAAAACTGGTTGAGGAAAGAAAATAAAGAATTGAAAAGGACCAGATCGGACCTAATCAGATCGATTTTTGGACCGGCGTACGACCAGCCAATTATTTGGTGAATTTAAGAGAGTATTAAGAGTATCAACTTTATTTTGGCTAGAGTCGACGTCAATTTACGAGAAAGGTACGACTGTAATTTTTTGGAAGAGGTCAAATATATTTATAACAAAACATGAAAATCAAGAGTATATTGGTCTGACTTATGAGTAGTATACAAATTATTATAATAAAATACGTAATTCTGGAGGATTTACAAGTAATTATCCTTTTCTTTATTAATTAGGGAGTTAATAATGTGATAACGCCACACTAAAGCTCCCCCGACGCAGCTAAAGCTGGGCACCGATGGGCGAGCCGGCGGTCGGCGATGGCGGGCGGCGACGACTGGTTAGCACCGGACAAGTTCCAGCACCTCCTCGCCTGCCTCCTCATCACCCTCCTCGCCGCCGCCATCTTGGGGCGCTCCCGTCACCGCGTCCTGCGCCGATGGAGCGCGCCGCTGGGCTGCGTCGTGGCCCTCGCGGTGGGGGCCGCCAAGGAGGCCGGGGACGAGCTCGGTTTCTGGGAGTCTGGCGGGGGCTCCCTCAAGGACGGCGCCGCGGATTCCCTGGGGGTTCTCATCGGCGCCGTCTTCCTTTACCTTTGGAGGAGGTTCCCCTTTAAGCTGCCGGAGCAGGTGGATCGCGATCGAGAGGTTCCAATGGTCTGAGTCGCCAAACCTGGAAAGCGTTTGATGTTCCGATTTGGCTAATTGCACTCATAGGATCGACGAGGTATGAGAAATTTCGCACGGAAATCTCAAATTGTCAGGTTCCTCAGTTATATTTTTCTGCATGGGGTTCATCGGTAGACATTTTCTCTGTTACTGGATGTTCTGCTCTCCGCGATTGGCATTTCTAATTTCATTACAGACTGTAGGTGAGAGACTACCTTCTGCAGAAAATGCGTTCTATAGAACTTTTGGGCCCAGTTTGAAATTCGTGCGGGGTTACCGTGTTCGACCCCAGAGGGTCGAACACGGTGCCCGACCTCGAGTTAGCCTCTTGTGTGTGAGACATTGTGTGGGCCCCCCGCTATTTTATCTCTCATCGAATGCGGCATCCAGCCGACAGTTCGATTAACAAATCGGCTGTTACGGGTGGGTGGTGTGAGCACCTAGAGAGAGTGTGAATCTCTCAGCCAACTAGAGTTGCTAGTAACTTTAGTCCCACATTCGATTCCACAAAGAGTTGGACTGACTTATAAGAAAAGGAATCTCCTACCTCAACACCTAGGTTTTGAGGGAAGGATAACTGGTTCTTAACAAAATGGTGTTGTTAAAATAAATAAGAGTAGGGATTTATTTGTTATTGTCATCATCTTGTACCCTGGGTATTAATACCCTTCTTTCTGTTAATGAAACCTAATCTCTTCCTAAATCTCATCATGGTATCAGAGCCGGATTAGGGCTCCCGCCGCCCCAACCCTACGTGTTCGCGAAGCTCCCACGCCCGCCAGCCGCGATGCCCGCGTGAAGCCTTGGCCAACTTCGCCCGCCCGTCGAGCTGTCCGTGGTTCGGTTGTGGGTTGCTGTCACAGTGACCTCTCTTCTTCCAGGACTCGCTGCCGCAGTGACCTCTCTTCTCCCAGGACGGGGTGCCAACTGCTGAGATATGTGCGCTGCCGCGCCAGTGTTCCAGAAAGAGGTGCTAACAGCCACAACCTGTTGTGGTCTTCATCCCATTAGGGGGAGCATCTTGTCGTCAACTATGGTCAGTGTGCAGACTTCATCTAGTTTCTATATCCTTATGCGGTGATAACTCTCAGCTCTCTGGCGACATTTTAGTTTTCTATATTCCATCATCCGCTTCTTGTCCGATATGGGGGACTCCTCGTCTTCGTCAACCAGACAGGCTCCTATCTCCAATCACATTTTGACAATTCGGATCTACACAGCTTTTCGATCGCCCAAAGGGATATTCCATTACAAACGAATGCCCTTTGGCCTTAAGAATGTCGACGCCACCCATCAAAGGACAATGACAAAAAATTTTGATGAGTTACTCTATAACAAAGTCGAATGCTATATTGACGACTTGATCCTCAAAACAAACAAAAGGGAGGACCATCTGGCGGACCTCAGAATTTTATTTGAAAGGCTGCGGTTGCATGAACTAAAGATGAATCTGATGAAGTGCGCTTTTGGCGTCTCCAGTGAAAAATTCCTGGCCTTCGTCATCGGATATAGGGGAATTGAAATAGACCCCACAAAAATTAGCGCTATTCAGGAGCTACCTCCTCCAAAAAAATTGACAGAATTACGGTCGTTGCAAGGCCGATTAGCCTACATGGACCGTAGGTTCATCTCCAACTTGTCTGGACGGTGCCAGCCGTTCCACAAATTAATGATGAAGGATGTCCCATTCCACTGGAACGAAGAATGTCGAAAAGCTTTCAATCAACTGAAAGAATACCTGAACACCCCGCCAGTCCTGGGGGCACCCATCAAAGGGCGGCCACTAATCTTGTACATAGCTGCCACCGAATGCTCTTTGGGGGCAATGCTGGCGCAAAGCAATGAAGAAGGAAAAGAACAAGCCCTCTACTATCTCAGCAGAAGATTGGTCAGGGTTGAAGCAAAATATACACTAATTGAAAAGGTCTGCCTCGCACTGGTCTTCGCAGCCAAGAAGATGAGGCATTACATGCTATCACATGAAGTCAAGATGATATCCAGGGCCGATCTGGTCAAATATATACTCACTCAGCCGGTCCTGAAAGGGTGACTAGGCAAATGGGCCGTCATTCTCATGGAGTTTGACATCTCTTATGTGCCACAAAAGGCCATCAAAGGCCAGGCCATTGCAGATTTCTTTACAGCACACCCGGTGCCTGAAAGTTCTCCGCTGATCACGGAGCTCCCTGAAGATGAAACTTTAGAAGTGGGTCAGGTCCAACAAGCCACTTGACAGTTATACTTTGACAGTGCTTCAAGAACAAAAACATCCCCTTTAGGGTAAAGAAGAATAAGAGTGGGGGCAGGTGTCGACCTCAAATCCCCTGAAGGAGAGGTGCTACATACCTCTTGCTCAATCGACAAAGTCTGCGCAAAGAATGAAGCAGAATATGAAGATCTAATTATCGGTCTCCAAGTCACTCTTCAGATGGAGATTCGTATACTGCAAGTGTTTGGGGATTCAATGTTAATCGTCAAACAAATCCAAGGACAATTCGAAGTCTGAAAAGTTGAATTACTACCGTACTATGCTAAGGCGAAACAACTCATGGAGAAATTCTACTTGATTGAAATAAACCATGTCGGCCGAGGTCAAAATGCACAGGTCAATCCATTAGCAAAGCTAGCAAGCTCACTGGCAACCCCGCCTGATGAATCACTCAACATATGGGTAATCAACCGACGGCAGGTCCGCAGCATGATAGAAGAAGAGCCAGGTTGTCACGCCCCGAGCTTTGAATACAGTGGAAGGATTCTCGAGAAACGTGAGCAGTCGACATAGTAAAACTCTCGCAAGCAAGAAATCAGAGCGCAAGATAATCACATAAAAGTAGTTGCACAAGTAATTACTCGAATTCTAACTTTATTTCATAATAAATATCAGAAAGTACATAAGACCTTGACTTACGACATCCTTGCACCATTTGACTCAAGAAAATAAAAAATTACAATATGACTCTACTAGACAGTAGATAACTAGACTTCTCTCGTTCCAATAGACCATCAGTAGCTCTCAGACCCACTACTCGCACAATCCGAATCTGACTCACTAGTATTTCCTAAAAAGATGAGAAAGTAGGTATCAACACACTTGTCCAATAGGTATCTTCATATCAACATGAAGGTAATATTTAAATATATTTTATTCTTATTTTATATATTAGGAGATATATATTTTAGATTTTTTAATCAGCGGCCAAAGTGTCGCCTAGGCAACACCTAAGCGGACGCCATGTCGCCTAAGCGCTTAAAGACCCCGTGAGCGCATTGGTTCGCCTTGTCGCCTTGACAACTATGACGGGGAGGACTTTGGAGTTTCTTTGATAGTCAAACAAAGGTGTTCAGATGTTAGGCCGATGTAAATCAACAATGATTGCGATCAGTGGAGAGAGGTTCAGCACCCGAACCCAAATAGTCTGATACTATGCGCACCTACCGAATGAATCTCCACATATAGGGGGAGATGTTTCTTTTCAAAAAGAACACATTCATTTATCTATATAAAGTTCCGTGGCAGACAAACTGGCACGCCCAGTGGGACTTTTCCTACCTTTTTTCTTTCTGTCAAAGAAAGTCTCCAAACCTTCCCCAAGGTCCTGATTGCCCCTCTTCCTCTTACAGGACGGGAAGGGGAGGGCACATCTTTCTACTCACTTCTCTTTGTGCACTCACAAGCCACTCCTTTCGTGCTACGCATCACCACCACCACCAACAAGAATAAGACGATGGACGCCGTTACTTACGGACCCCAAGTCGTCGCCAACCACACCAGGTTCGGATACTTGGCAAAGCCACTTATCTTTGATGACTTTTCAGCGGTCATCGGCTCGCCCTTTTTCTTGGACGTCGTACCAGCGACGAAAGTCAGTCCAGCCACGCCTGCAGCAGCCACTGTTAGGGGTGTCAGGCCCTCGGCCCCAACAACTGGCCGGGTTCACTCGGCCAACTAGCCAACTGTCGAAGGTGTCAAGCCCTCGGCTCCAGCAACGGGCCGGGTTCGCCCAGTCAACAAGACCACTGCCGGGGGTGTCAGGCCCTCGGCTCCAGCAACATGCTAGGTCCGCCTGGTCAGTAAGACCACTGTCGGGGGTGTCAGGCACTTGGCTTCAGCAACTGGCCGGGTTCGCTCGGTCAACAAACCAACCACTGCGGGTGCCAGGCCCTCAACTTCAGCAATTGGTCGGCGTCGCCCAGTCAACCCTTCATTGACCAAGGGGGTCAAGCCCTTTGTCTCGACAAGTGACCGAGTGCTCTCGGTCAATCAAATTACTGCTGACGCCGCTCCTGCTCAACAGGGGCAACGCCGCAGCAGCAACGGCTCAAGCTCTACTGTGGCCACCCTCAAAGGTATTGCTCCTGCACAATAGGGGCAACGTCGCCGCCACAATGACGCCAGGCCTACGGCAGGTGTCACCAGCGCCGCTCTTGCTGAACGGGGGCAGCGCCATAACCGCAAGGGTGTAAAGCCTACTGTGGCGACTTCCCGCTCCGACAAAACCATGATTGTCGGGGACATTCGCATTCGGCTAGATGGAGGCGAGCCGATTTTGCCACGGGACTGCCACATCCCGACCATCTCAACCTGCAACCGCTTCGAGCTACTTCGGCAAGTCCAGGAAGACGGAGCGAAGTTGAAGAAGTCCACCATATCGGCAGCAAGTCAGGGTCCTAAGCAGCGACCCAAACAGCCCGCTCCCCGACCCAAGTCAGGGGGCAACCTAATCGAGGAGCGACAGCTCCGCTTGAAGAAAATATGGGTCACCAAGGAGGAGGCCCGAATCATAAAGCAGGCAAGGGCGGAAAAGCCCTTCCGCGTGTCGAATCTTCAACGGATGCGGAGTCCGACAACCACTGAGGCCTCGACATCTCCAAGGTCCGCAACCCAGCCCCTACGTGGGCAGAAGCGCCAAGGAGCCGGCAAGAAGGTACGGCCAACCTTTCCATGGGCCAGCTCCACACAGACGGAGGAGGATTGCTCTGCTCAGGCCTCCACGTCCCGGGTTTCTATTTTTGAGAGACTAGGGACGACGCCAAAGCCTGGAAGACAACCGCCCAGAAAAAAATGGGTGGTTCAAGTGACTAACAACACTGTCAAAGTGTTCACCTGCTACGCTACCTCCGCTAACAAGCAGCCGGAGGACATGTCGGGGGAGCTAAACCATCCCCTTCAGTATTTGAGGAGGTCGAGGTCGGTCTCCCGAATCTTGGCACAGACACAGCAGACGCCGACTGCAGGGACATCTCAGCCTGAACCGGCACAACAAGAAGAGCGCCAAGAAGACGTCCGTAGTGTTGATGGGGACAGCAACCCCGCACACGAGGAAGATCTTGGGAAAGAGGCGTAGACTCTCACGTTGGAAGAGCTCCGACGTGAAAACCAACAACTGAAGAGCCTCTTGCAATCGCTTCTGCGTGAAAGGGAGGCCCAAGTTCAGCCTCAAGCGGCGCCCACTGGAGTCGAACAGCAACCTCCTCCCATTCCAGCCACGACTAATGCCTATGTCATTGTTGCAAAATTACCATTGGCGGTGGAATTTGAAGTGCCGCCACATGAGGCCAATGCGCGGCCGTCCGCCACTCCTACTGTAAAAGCCTCATGGCGCAAAGGCAGATGATCGAGTGGATTGTGGAGGCGAAGTTTACCCAACATGGTGAGGGGGTAGCCACCATTGATTTGCACGGCGTGCCCTATCCCCTTCACCATCAATTCAAGAAGCTTCCGCCTGACTGTCCAAAGGCTCCGAAGCTCCAGAAGTTCAACTGGCAGAGCTCTCCACATGAACACCTGGCCTACTATATGACGGCCATGGACAAACTGGCACTAGAAGAGGCATATTTGCTGCGGTACTTTGCAACGTCGTTGACAGGCATCGCCTTCCAGTGGTATTCCAGGCTGAAGCCCAACTCAGTGGCTGATTGGGCTGACATGCAAAAAAAATTCGTCGATCATTTCCGGACAGCCGAACGCAAAGTTTCTCTAGCGAAGCTCTGCACCCTTAAGCAGAGAAAAGGTGAGACCGCGTTGGACTTCATCAAGCGATGGAGGGACGTTAGCATGCACTTTGTCACGTCGTTGACAGGCACCGCCTTCCAGTGGTATTCCAGACTGAAGTCCAACTTAGTGGCTGATCGGGCTGACATGCAAAAGAAATTCGTCGACCATTTCCAGACGGCCGAACACAAAGTTTCTCTGGCGGAACTCTGCGCCCTTAAGCAGAGAAAAGGCGAGACCGCGTTAGACTTCATCAAGCGATGGAGGGACGTCAGCAAGCGCTGTGATAATCCTCCGACGCCCGAAGACGCGATCACCATCTGCCGCAGGGGTCTGTCGGCGGAAGTCAGTGAGAAGCTTTTGGGCTCAAATATTAGAAGCTTCGACCAGTTGAATACGGTGGTGGCGGAGATTGGAATGTTGTTCGCTGGTCACCCGGCACACGCTTCTGCCAAAGGCAAATCCTCCAAAGATCATCTGGCTAGCGGCAAGGAGGTCAATGCTGTGGACTTCTCCCCGACAAATGGAGACAAGGGGGAAGGAAAATCTAGCAAAAAGTCCGATACCAAGGTGAATGTATCTCTCTTAGCAGAGCGCATGAAGGTGCCTTATTCCTTCAGGAAGGGGCATACCAAGATGTTCTTTGCTTTGTGTATGAAGGAAAAGCTCATCACCCTGTCGGATCCGCGGAAGCCCTCAGAGGTGGATAAAACAGAGATGATCCTACCTATTGTGTGTATCACCGAAGGTTGGGTCATACCGTCGGGGACTGCTATGTTTTCAAGAACATACCAGAGGAGCTTATTCAAAAAGGCCTGATAAACATGCTGGGCCATGCGGTCGACCCGCCGCAGCATCATACTTGGAGCCGACCAAACTGGTCGGCTATTGTGGTTTATATGGCGGCGGCGGCTTCGAGCTCCAACGCCTCAGAAGCAGGGCCTTCAAATTAACAGCCCAGTGCCGGTCCTAGAGCAGCTTCTCCTTCACTCCTAGAATGTCTGGCGCTGTGGAGGACTATTCGGAAGATTTGATGGGAAATCCGACAATTGCAACTGGAACAGGGGCATCTGCTGCAGTTCCTGGAGAGCATTGATCAGCAATTGGCCATTTTCCCCTTCGGCCCATTTGCCGGGGGGCTAGCCCCAACCCACGTACGGGAGGCAGGTGTATCACCTACTAGCCGGGCTCCGCTTAGGGGTTGGCTCTTTGAGTAATCCTCGGATTTATCTGAAGGCGAGGAGGATTCATCTGAAGGCGAGGAGGATACACCCGAAGGCGAGCAGCCAGAGAAGTTATACTCCTTCCCTCGCGAGAAGACCCCGCATATCTTCTTCGAGTGCCAACGAGCGGGACTGATCAGCCTATCACCCATTAAGCAGGCACCGGGTGCTGCTTTTCATTAGGGCTATTGCCCATATCATGAGGTGATAGGTCACATCATCCACAACTGTCAACCGTTCAAGAACCTCGTTGAGGACTTAATCAGGCGAGGGAAGGTCAATATCGGTGAATTCCTAGTCAACCCACCGCAGCCGCATGTACAGGAGAACTTTCACTTCTCCGTTAATGTCATACATGCCTTAGCAGCTTTCCAACTCTCGGAGCCGCAGGAGGAGGGAGTTAGTTCCAGCCAACTGGCTCGAAACAATGCATATCCGAAGTCCCGCCGATAGTCAAAATGAGATAGGAATACATCTATGAGGCCCTCAAAGATAAAGAAGATGATGAAGGCTTTGTAGACCTACACCCACCTCCCCCGAAAATAGAAGATGGCGGTCAGGCGACTATTGAGGAATTGTTTGAAATCAACCACGGTACCGAGGACAATCCCAGACCAACCTTCCTCAGTGCCCTCTTGCCACTTGAAGAGAGGGGGTAGTATGTGAAGCTACTCCAAAAATTTCGAGACTTCTTTGCTTGGAGTTATAAGGAGATGCCAGGTCTTAGCCCTGCAGTTGCCCAACATATCCTAGCCATTGACCCTAAAGCCGAGGTGGTGAAACAATCGCCCAAGCGAATGAGGCCCGAACTGGCAAGTCAAGTCTGCAAGGAGGTCGACAAGTTGAAAGATGTCGACTTCATAGCTAAAAATTAATATACCACATGGCTTGCAAACATTGTGCCTGTCAAGAAGAAAAATGGCCAGATCCAAATCTGTGTGGATTTTCACGACCTAAATAAAGTCTGTCAGAAGGATGATTTTTCGGTGCCAATCACTGAAGTGATGATCGATGCCACCACCGGCCATGAAGTCTTGTCATTCATGAATGGGTCATCCGAATACAATCAGATCTAGATAGCACAGCATGATAGAATCCACACAGCCTTTCGGTCACCTAAGGGGATTTTCCATTACAAGCGGATGCCCTTCGGCCTCCTGAATGCTGGCGCCACCTACCAAAGGGTGATGATGAAGATATTCGACGAGCTGCTTTACAGTGAGGTCGAGTGCTACATTGACGACTTGGTCGTCAAAACAATGAAGATGGAGGATCATTTGGCTGACCTCAGAATTATATTCGAAAGGCTATGCCTGCATGAACTGAAGATGAACCCGATGAAGTGCACTTTCGGCATCTCTAGCAAAAAGTTCCTGGGCTTTGTTGTTAGATATTAGGGAATTGAAATAGACCCTGTAAAAATCAAGGCTATTCAGGATCTACCTCATCCAAGAAACCTGACGGAATTACGGTGGTTGCAAGGCCTGCTAGCCTACGTTCGTAGGTTTATCTCTAACCTGTCGGGGCGATACCAGCCGTTCCACAAGCTAATGATAAAGAATGCCCCGTTCCAATGGAGCGAAGAATGCCAGAGACCTTTTGACCAGCTGAAAGAATATTTGAAGACCCTGCCACTCTTGGGGGCACTTGTTAAAGGACGGTCGCTGATCTTGTACATAGCTGCCACCGAATGTTCTCTGGGGCAATGCTGGCCCAAAGCAATGAAGAAGGAAAAGAACAAGCTTTGTACTACCTCAGCCAAAGATTGGTCGGGGTCGAAGCAAAATACACACCAATTGAAAGAGTCTGTCTCGCTCTTGTGTTTGCAACCAAGAAGATGAGGCACTACATGCTATCACATGAAGTCAAACAGATATTCAGGGCCGACCCGGTCAAATATTTACTCTCCCAGTCGGTCTTGAAAGGACGATTGGGCAAATGTGATGTCATTCTCATGGAGTTTGACATTTCTTATGTGCCGCAAAAGGCCATCAAAGGCCAGGCCATCGCAGATTTCTTTGCAGCGCACCTGGTGCCTAAAAATTCCCCTCTGATCACAGATCTCCCCGAAGATGAAACTTTGGAGCTGGGCCTGATTCAGCAAGCCACTTGGCAATTAAATTTTGACGATGCATCGAGAACAGAAACACACCCATCTGGGCAAACAAGAATAAGAGCAGGGGCGGGTGTTGTCCTCAAATCCCCCGAAGGTGAGGTGTTACACACCTCTTGCTCGATCAACAAAGCCTGCACAAATAATGAAGTAGAATATGAAGCTCTGATTATCAGTCTCCAGCTAGCCCTCCAGCTGGATATCCGCATGTTGCAAGTGTTTGTCTATGTTTTTGGGAGTCGACTCCATCAGACCATGGAGTCGACGCAGTAAAGATAAGGTGACAAAATGCTAGTCCATTGAAGCCATTCAAGCATTATATGGAAGGTATTTGATGAAATGTCATCAAGTACAAAAGTCATTGGTTTTATACCAGCAAGTTAGTGCAGCAACAGTAGATTAGCTCTAGGCCAGCTACATCCCAGCAGAATGCAATAGCACAAGGATCAAGTAGCAGAAGTTCAACTCATGCAATTCAGCAATCCAACAAGACAGAGTGCGTCAACACAGCCTTGTCATACGTCAACGCACAATGAAGATCCAAGCAACAGTAGTTGTGCCAACTATAGCATTACAGCAAGCTCAGCAATGTTCAGCTGACTCAAACAGCATAGCAGCAGAAGTCAGATGCCTGCAAGCTTATGCCAGTATTAGCAAGCCAGCAGAAGCTACCAGAAGCCAAAGGGTTACACAAATCAGCAAAGGACCAAGCATATGTGTATTCAGCGGTTCACAAGCAGTACAACAGCTTAGCTAAAAGTAGACTTCAAGAACATGAAGTCGACACAAGAATCTGTGGAGTTGACTCAATCAAGTCAGAACAAGCCAAGTGCCTTCAGTCACAACCATAGCAAAGTCGATGCAGTTATGATATGGAGTTGACGCAACCAACAAAGATTTGTTAAGAAATTAGAAGGTGTCGACACTCAGTGTCAACTCTTATCAGCTGAAGCTCTGTCTGGGCGTCTGCAGCACAAGTGGAGTCGACGCACGGGTAATATGGCGTCGACACAACAAGGCTTAGCAAGATATTTTCATGCAGTCCAACAAGTTCTTGAACAATGGAGTCGACGCTATGAAGGATATGCATTGACGTAGTCCTCCTTATCCAGAGAAGCGTGTGAAGAGTTCAAGTGGATCACGTGCCTCTGACCTCCAATCATTGGCACAACACTCTACTAGGACACGTGAAAACATTCTAGAAGATTCTTTTTATGAAGAATATTCTGTTCTCTCGGCCTAGACCAATCAGAAATCATCTGATTTTAGAATATATCCATTTTTCTTCTTCTAGTCATGTCATCACCTGAGCATTCTCTTTGAAGAAAATTATTGGAATGGGTTTTTGAACATTATGTTTCGGATCTGGAGCCATTTCAACAAGATGGGTGACCCAGATTTACTTTATCAAAGATCAAGGGTCCAAAATTCAACCTACTGCTATAAATATACCCTGATGGCCTTCGTAAGAGAAAAGGTTGAGTAGAAAAGCCAGAAGAATCCGTGAGTTCATTCCCGTAGTGAGAGCCGCTGCTAGGAGAAAAGAAGTGGAGCAGTGTGGGCTGAAAAAGAGGAGCAATAGGAGCTGCTTAGGAGAATCTGAGAGAGAAATTTGAGCAGAGTAGTTCGAAGAGAATTAGAGAAGAGAAAGTCTGACAGAAGTAGAAGAAGAAAAGGGAGAGTGAGAAGAAGAGGAAGAAGCTCGAGAGAGTGTTGTCCCAGTTCAGAGATAAAGAAAGAGAAAATGAGCGCAGAAGGAGATGAAGAAAAAGCAAAGTGCTATAATTACAGTCATAGTGCTTCACTTCGAAGCTACATTTTATGCTTTCTTCTGTCTAGTTTTGTTTGTGCTATTTTGATTCAACCTTTGTATTTTTCTGTTATTGTTCTCTTCGTTTTTTTCTTTTGTTTAGTTTTCTGCCTTGTTGTGCTGGGTGCACACAAGGCATTTGTGCACAGACTACCACTACGCACGTTCTGTTTTGGGGAACCACAACTATGAGGACTACTCTTCCTCGTTGACTGCTGTAATGTTCCAGATTTTTCAGATATTTTTCGGATCAGGATCCGTGAGTTTCGGATCACTTTCGAGGGTTCCAGAGCACGTTTTGCGACATACGTGTGTTTTTCCCTAACAGACTTTTGGAACCCTGTGTCAGGTCGATGCATGCATTCATCTTCATCCACACAGGTCGATGCATCCTTAGACTACGTTGAAAAATAAGGTCCATGCATGTTCTTGCATTAAGTCATTCAGGTCGATGCACATTGCATCTTGCGTGAAGCAAGGTCGATGCACATTGTACCTTGTGTAAGGCAAGGTCGATGCACATCCCTATACTCATTCTATAAGGTCGATACTCATGCTTGTGTTATGCACTTCAGGTCGATGCATATTTTACAGCATGCCCTACAGGTCGATGCATGTACTGTAGCATACACCATAAGGTCGGTGCATATGCTCTAGCATACGGTACTTGGTCTATGCACATATAGAGTCTGAGGTCTACGCATCAATAGAGTCTGTGCATATACATGTCTGTGCACATGTAGAGTCTGTCCACATATAGGGTCTGTGCATATGATGCATCTAGGTTTGTGCACATGAAGAAACCAGGGTCAATGCACATGAGGATTTAGGTCGTCAAGTCTGTGGATAAAATCCATATCTTAAAGCATTTACATAATCATACACTTCCTCAGTCTGAGCATCTGAATTTGCTGATTTTATCTAAGTATGCATTCTCATAAGCAATAATGACAACAAAGGTGTTTGACGAAATGACTCATTTCTTATTGACAGGATTAACTCAAACACTTAATGGACTGAGAGTCGCAGATACTCAAGTGGACATGTGTTCCAAGACCCAAGTTAAGAAAACACATGATTCAAGACCCAAGTTAAGGAAACACGTGATCTAAGGCGGCTTGCTCTCCAAGAACACTCAGACATGTGGCCTCGCCCAATCCTCAATATTTGACACATGGGATCATCTTCCTGATAAAGCCATTGGTGGGAATTCTCCCTCCACATGCCGAAGCTAATCTGTGCGGGGTCCACGCCATCAGGTTTACTGATATAAAAAGAGAAGATCTCTGAGAAGAGAAATATATATAGAGAAGTATGTAGCAGAGAGAAGAAGAGAGAATAGAGGAGAAAAATAGAAGGGAGAGAGCAGAGAAAAGAAAATAGCGAAGATAGAAGAAGATTTGGGAGCATTGAGGAGCTTCTGAGAGAAA
Source organism: Amorphophallus titanum (assembly GCA_024336825.1). NCBI lineage: Eukaryota > Viridiplantae > Streptophyta > Magnoliopsida > Alismatales > Araceae > Amorphophallus > Amorphophallus titanum. The sequence continues at coordinate 14,247,526 of JANBPO010002057.1, read as the reverse complement.
AAGAGAAGAGTGAGTTACAGATTTGAGAAGAAGGCTCAAAACACAGTACTGGAAGAGGAGAAGAAGGGAGAGCTGTTGCAGTCACGATCTCTAGATCATACCTAGGATCGTTTGCTCATCTTTGAGCTACATTGCTCATCTTCGAGCTATATTGTTTCCCTTGTTGCATCTGTTCATCATTTTCTGTTCCTTGTTCTTTTCTTCATTACTGTCGTTAAGTTGTAAGTCAGTGGAGCAAGCTGTGACGCTCAACGGTGAAGAGTTGTTCCTCGGATAGCAAGCTATGGTGCTCAGCTGTTAGCAAGCTATGAGACTCAGCAATTTAAGCTGTTAGTCAGTGGTTGTAGGGATTCATCCACGAAACTATGGATCAGCGGTTAAGCTATGTGTCAGTGGAAGCCACACTCAGATCTGAGTGTGGGGTGGATGTAGGTCTCATGTTGAGACTGAACCACCTAAAAATCCTCTACCTCTTATGTGATAGTCTTTTTACATTTTACTCCGCTAGATGCATGATTAGGAATGTTGTTCTTTAATTTACAACTCTGATTGCAATTACAGTCTTATGATCTAAGTGCTTCATCACCCAATTAGTATATTAAAAGGCGTGGCAGGAAGGATAGGTCAGGCCTATTTGGAATGTTACCTCTTGCGTGAGGAGATCCTAGATCTAACCTCTGCCAAGTACTTTAATTGGTTGTTTGAGCATTTGTTTCATCAGAGTGATTTTTGCTGGTTCTCTCTGTGAGTAGAACACTTATATTTACTTTAGGTCAGTAAGAGTCAGTTTTATTTTAATTCCACAAAAATTCCTCACTGGGATCCATTCACCCCCCTCTAATTTTTTCCTAATTGAGTTACTTTACATCTTAAATTTTAGGGATTTTTACATATTAGTCCTTACAAACATGATGAATTATTTTTTAGTCCCTCAAATCTCACTATTGTTTAAAAAACCCTTGAAATCGTTGCCGTTAAACACATAAATCCCAGCCGTTTTTTACTATCGATGATAATAAACCCAAGTTAGGTTAAGTTGACCATAGGTTGTGAAAATACCAACCCACCCCTCGATGACCTCGATCCCTTTTCCTCCTTTATGCTACGGAACATGAGTATGGTCTAGGGTCACACCAGGATCCGACGGTGGAGGAGCATGATGGCGTCGGAGAGGCGGTTGATCCAGTCGACATTGGTGGTGAGCGCATCCGCGATGCTGCCTACCTTCTTGTCCATCTAGTACTCTGCTATCATACCTAACTCTTTTTCTTAGGCTGTTAAGGATCCTAATTGACAGCAAGCAATAGAAGAGGAGTTGAGTGTACTGCATAAGAACGAGACACGGGAGTTAGTTGATTTGCCCAAAGATGACTCCAATTTAGTTGATTTGCCCACAGACATGACTCCAATTGGATCCAAATGGGTCTACAGCACCAAGTACAATGTAGAGGGTGTGATACAGAGATATAAAGCAAGATTGGTAGCAAACAGTTTCACTCGGAGTGATGAAACTGACTATCATGAGACTTTTGCACCTATAGCAAAACTCAATCCATTAGGGTAATTCTATCTGTTGCTATACTAACATTCATGGGTCTTATGTCAGATGGACATAAAGAATGCATTTCTAAATGGCGACCTACAAGAGGAGGTCTATATGTTGCACCCTCCTCGTGTTAATCTAAAAGGTTTGCAGAGTCAATAAGGCTCTGTATGGATTGAAACTGTCACCTAGGGATTGGTTTAATCGAGTCTATCAAGCTATCGAGTCTATCAAGCTATGATTAGGTTTGAATTCAACAGTCAAACGCCGATCACACATTGTTTGTCAAGTGGAAGAATGGTCATATTACAGTTATTCTTGTAGATGTTGATGATATGATCATTACTGGGAATGACATAGTGGAAATCCAGTGCATAAGGAATGGACTAGCTGCTGAGTTTGAAGTAAAAAACCTAGGAGATTTAAAATATTTCCTAGGAATATAAGTACCTATGCCACAGGAAGGGATCTATATATGCAAAAGGAAATTTGTACTAAATCTATTGGCTGAAACAGGAAAATTGGGATGTAAAACTGCAACTCCTCCAATTGAACTAAATCATAGTCTGCTTGAGCAGGATGGTGAGAGTCTTTCTCCAGAAAGATAGTGGTCTGCATCAGCGGTTGGTTGGCAAGCTATTGTATCTTTATTGACCAAACCTGATTTGTCATATGTTGTCGGCATAGTAAGTCAGAACATTCATGCTCCTCGCACACCTCACTATGAGAGCTGCAGAACACATTCTGAGATATTTAAAACCTTGCCCGGGCAAAGGGATTCTTTTCAAGAAAATTAACCATCTGAAAAGGATATGCTGATGTAGACTGAACTAGCTCTAAGAATGATCAAAGATCAACAACAAGGTACTAACACTATGCTTGGAGGAAACCTACTCACTTGAAGAAGCAAGAAACAGTGTGCCAGGTCAAGTGCTGAAATAGAATATAGGGCAATGGCACATATTCTTATTGAGTTACCGTGGTTGAGGCTTCTTGGTAATCTAGGAATTCAGTTGGACCTACCAATGACGCTCTATTGTGATAATAAAGCGGCAATCAACATTGCTAACAATTCAGTGCAACATGACCGAACCAAACACATTGAAATTCACTGACATTTTATCAGAGAAAGATTGGACTATCAAGAGTTGTGCCTACCATATGTGAAATTTCAAGATCAAGCTAGAGATCTTTGCCAAAGCCTTGACTGAGGCTCAATTTGTTCTCCCGCATTCCTTCTCTTTGTTGAAGAGAAGCCTGTGCCAACCCTGAAGCCATGGTGCCCTTTTCCTGTCCTTGCAGGAGAGGCAAAGGGGGGTACTCGCATGCATTTCCCAATAGCTCCCAGCTCACATTCTGACTGTCGAACCATGCCCGATGACTGTCAATGACAGTCGCCTCCACAGCATCCAGTGCTCCAGTCGCCATGACTGCCACCACTTATGGCCCCATCGCCATCACCACCTATGCATGAGTGGGCTACCTGGCGATGCCAATCGCCTTTGGTAGCTTCGCCCCAATTGTTGGATCACCATAGTTCTTGGGTGCGATCCACGTGGCTGCTTTGTAGCTGCTCTCAGTGCATGCCCCATTGAGCGCGGTAGACACACCGCGCCAGCTTCCATCATCAGCTGCCCGCTCGAGTGTCATGCTCTAGCCTTCCACTACCGGCCCCTATAGGGGTCCCAGATTAACTCCTGCCTAGGTAAGCGCCAGCCCCCGGGGCCCCGCCTCCACCAACCTTCAGTGAGCGCCCAGTGCCGCGAGCTACGGCCACCACCATAGTGTTCTGCTCAGACCCCCAACCCCGAGCTCCAGTCAAGTCGGCATCTGGCACAGGTTTCTGCCCCCGGGTGCCCAGCTTCCCAGCATCCTACTCAGGTCTCCAATCCCAAGTCCCAGCCAAGCCGGCTCTCCGCATGGGTTTCTCACCCCAGGGTCAGGGCTCCCCAGTACTTTGCTCGGGTCTTTTGACCCAAACTCTAAAAGAGCCATCATCCAACGCGGGTTCCCAACCCTGAGTTCGAGGCTCACCAATATCTAGACCAGGCACAAAACCCAGAGATTCCTTAAGGTCGGCCCCTAGTGTGGACTCTCCACATCTGGCTCCGGGCCTCCCAACTCTGCTATGGGGTTCCTCCCCCTACCATCCAGTGTTATGTATGTGATTTTGATGATTACAAAATATCTTTGTCACTTGGACTTATGTTTGAATGGTTATTCATATTTTTAAGTGCTTGAATCATCCTTATTCTCTTACTATGGAGTCATGTTCTAGAAGAGATTGATTTTGTGGGAAGCATGCTTGAAAGAATGCATATGCCTTGTACTCAAGGAGAATTCATGAGAAAACATGTTTGCATGTTTGGACATTTATAAATGTGAGTGATGTATGTGATGCATGTGATTTGAAGATTCTATGTTTACGACAATACTTCTTGTGAAACAAGACTTCATGAGAGTTGATTCTATAATGCTCATGAACTACATGAATACAATTTGAGTGTTTGAGCTTCATGGTTTTATATTTGAATGTTTGAGAGATTCAAAGTTTCTTCAAATGCCAAAGCTTGTGACTTATGTCTTTATGGAAACATTTATTTATACAATGAGCATTTGGAAGGCTGACAAGTTATGGAGGTTATTTTGGAAGAATCAAGTTTATGAGCTCTTAACTTTCATACCTATGGTAACTTGATATTCTTGTGATCTTGCAGGTCCAAGGATGATTTTTATACCCTCCCATATCAAGTGGATTATGGTAATATCTAACCACCTTGTGTGCTTGAATTGGAGGAAGTCATGGTTGAGCTCCAATGTCATTATAATTGGTTCTTTGAGAGAGAGGCAAGTTCATTATATCAAAATCTTGTTATTTTATGAAATGTATTTTTATTTATTGATATGATAAGCCAAATACAAGTTTGAATATGTTTATGATGTATTTTATTATGAACATGTTCATAGAGTTAATAGTTGATATAAGGAATTTGAATCTCAACTCACCTCTTGTTTTATCATGTGTTTTAGGGTGAATATTCATGATTAATCTTCATGGGATTATGGTAATATTTAATCATTTATTTTCCCTTGAATTTCTGGAGGTTTGAAGTGTTTTTGAAACCCTCATAGGCAGGGGTCGACCCTTAAAGTATGAATATGGCCAGTGACCAAAAGTCCAGTGACCCAGCCAGGGGCTGGGGACTTTTAACCTCCTTTTGAGGGGGACTGGACCAACAATTCTGAGCTGCCTTAAGGATTCTTTCGACTGTAGTTTTTGACTCTAGGGCTAGGATAATTTAATGCATGGAGCCGTATTGCATAACGGTCTTGGTCTGAGTCGCGTGACTCATGGGCGGTTGGATTAGCAGGTTTAGCTAGTCGTCCCGAGTTTGGTGGCACTGTGCCACTTTGTGTTCTGAGTTACTTGTGACGAGCATGTGTGTAGCCTGTTAGTACTCTGGTGTTTTTTCTTTTGAGAGTTTCTACGTTGAGTGACCCCCCACTAGTCGTAGCCTTCTTACGACACGTAGGTGTTGACCTACTTGGGAGTGGTAGAGTGGCTTTCCCAGTAGAGACAGTTTTAGGCTGGTTGTCGTAGGGCCTCCCACTATGGTGGCTCGAGTTTGGGCCGGGAGAAAAACCAGCTAGAGGGCCTGACATAGCTCAATTTGCCAATGTGTGCACACATGGTCGGGGACTTCGGACGTGTGCTGACGAGCACAACCCCGACTAGACCCTTGTCCTTGGTTACATGTACGGTGTCTCAGTTTTCACCTGGGACGAGTAGGGAGACACCAAGGGCATGGACCAAGTCATCAATGGACGCATCCGGCCTTACTTCTAATGGGCAGGTTCTCTCGTCACATGACGTGTGACTCTCATGATTCGAGGTTTAGTTTTCGGTCTGTGATGACGTGATTCTTCGAGTGGTTTTGTGTGCCTTTTCGACATTGAGGTCTAGGGTTCCCGGTAGAGTTATTGAGGTTTCACCCATAGACAGTGTAGGATAAACGATGATGAGTGTTGTGTCCCTAGGTTTTGATGATGACAGACTATGAATCATTATTGGTGATCTAAGTTTAAATTCTTACTGTTTGTCTAATTCAAATGTGGAAATGTTCTTAAGATAGGTCGACGTTGCACTAACAGAGTGTCGACACTACAGAACAATCGTGAAAGAATCTTGGTTCTGTCTGGGATCTAATATGCTTAGAGTGCCGACTCCACCAGTTAATAGTGTCGACACTACAGTTCAATTGTGACAGAAGCTCAGTTTTATATGGGGATCATGCCTCGACTCCGATAGGGTGAAGTGTCGGCATGGTAGATCAAAGGCTTGTATCTGTTTGTGATTATGATACCAGGGTCAACCTGTAGGCACGGAAGTGTCGACACCATAGTGATGCACGTAACCACTCTTCAGGAATTCAGCGGGAAGTGTCGACACTTCAACTAAAGAGTGTCGACACCATCTGGCTCATGTGACACAGATCTGATTTCGATAACCACTTGGTAACAGGATCCGTAAGCAATCATTAGGATCCTGTTCATACAAGGAAGCTACTTCTGGAAGGTTACTTTTCAAAGAGAATCATTTGTTGGCCCTGGCATCATCTAGAAGTGGCCCCCACAGCAGATTTGATTCTCTTTTTATCCATGCGCATAGGGTTCACGAGAGTGAAGAGAAGAAGAACGAAAGAGACAGAGAAAAATGAGAGAGATGTCTAGAGGGTAGGCTTGAGGAAGAAGTTTCGAAGCCCCATTTTCTGGAGTGTGAAGAATAGGTAGCAGGAAATAGAGAAGAGTGGGAGATCCCAGGTTGACAATCTCGTCTTCCTGTTTTCTAAGCAAGACAGCACCAGCGGTGGACTCTTCATCAGCTCTCTGTAATCCAGCTAGCAGAGAAGGTCCGATATCAAGAGTTTTGCGCAACTATTAGAAGATTCATCCTGCAACCAGTCACGCTCTTGGTGAAGAGGCCATAAATCTGGAAGCCATCTAGAACGTCCTTCAGTCCACAAATAGGATTCTCTCAACTGCTCTTAATGAAACATCTTGTTTGTTCTCTCAAGTTTTTCTAATGGCTTGGTTGAGGCCTTCAAAAAGCTATCGGCAAACTCCTGGCTAAGATAATTAGCCACCATAAATGTGATTGGGGTGAAAAGTGCTCGAGACACTATGGGCCTACTAGACAGATTACAAAATCCCCACGGGGTGCTTGTTGTGCCCTGAGTTTTGATGATATCTGACTATGACTCTTTGATAAGTCTAATGTTGTTTTCATGATGTCAACATGTGTAGAGTTCAGGTTAAAGTATGTTAAGGAATGTCAATAGATTTTAGCAACTGCAGAACAAGTCATATCTCAAGAAGTTAGACGAGTCAAGTGAATCAAAGAGCTCCAATTATGTGCCAACCAAGTTTGAATGAAGTTTGGTTAGGTATGGAAGACACAAGCCTTTTGTAATAGAAGAGAGTCAAGGAAAATTCTATCAACCTTAAGGCTGTGTCGAGTCCAAGAAAAGAACCAAAATGAACAAGGCTGCGTCGACTCCATCGTCATGTTGGGTCGACTCCAGATGATCTTTTGAAGCCGCTTCAAGTTCTCTTTAAGATGCATTGACCCCACTTCATCATTGTGTTGACTCTAGATAGTCTTAAGAAGTAGCTTCAAGCACACATCAATGAGTGCGTTGACGCAAGCATTTCATGGCGTCGACGCAGGTTCAAATGTAGCACCTGTCAAATGAGCTACATTCTTTAGATTAAGTCAACACTATTTTTATAGTAGGTTGACACAGGGGCTTCTCATAGAAATTGCTTTGGACGCAACTTACAAGTCTACGTCGACCTAACTCACTTACTACATCGACGCATGTTCACCATAGCTCGTGGAAGCTCAAGAAGACTAGAAGAAGCGTCGATGCAATGGACCAACCGCGTTGTCGCACATGAAGAGTTTCTTCAGAATCAATAGAGCATGTGACAACTTAAATGGTCACATGTCTGTCAGCTCCAGCTCAACATCTTTGACGTCAGGACTCGTGCTTCAAGGTCTCAAAAAAGGTCCTAGGATAGAGAATTGTCCTTTTCATCATGAGGCATCAAAATACCTTTTGTGAGAAGTATCTATAGGTTACATTATTGGGAAAAGTCACCTTTTATGGTATCCTTGGTTCCAAAGTCAACCAATCAGGTTTAGTCCCTGAAAAGCACCTAGGGCAGAGAACCATCCTTTTTTGTCCTAAGCCAATGAGGAGGCAAATTTCAAAAAGGGGTTTCAGACAAAGATTTATTTTGCCATGGGTCAATCAGAGTACATATCTATAAAAGGGCTGAAGATAAGAAATTTTCCTTTTCCTTGGGCCAATCAGATTGTAGTCTGGAAATAAGTTTTGTCCCTACTCCCGCATATATGCTGGACCAATCAAAATTGCTAGAGACAAGGTTTGTGGACAACAACCTCATTTTTATTCTGACCAATCAAATTGCAGATTCTTGGAGGGAAAACTGTTCCTACTATGGACGTTCTACCTGAAGAAGTCCGTTGTTGCTGCCTTTGAGAAGAAAAGAGCTAGAGAAAGAAGAAGAGAGCTCGTGCCTTAGCAGAGGATTTTTGAGGATGAAAAGAGAAGAGAGTGAGCAGCCCAGCACTTGGTCCGACCCAGCCAATGCTGTAAAGAGAAAGAAAGGATAGCATCCTTGCAGCCAGCTTGAGCCTGAAAAGAAAATCAAATCTGCCTTCAGATCTACAGATAGAGCTTCATTAACTCGTTCTGAAGCTACATTTGTCTCTTCCATGTTTTGTTTTATGCTTTTCTATTGAAAGCTCAGTATTTCTGTGTGTAGTGCTGTGCTTACAGCAGTGTGTCTGGTGCTCTATTTTAGAGACCAGAAGTGGTGTCAGCTGCTGTGCAGCCATTTGTGTCTTGGGGAGGTGTCCCCATCTTTTTGCTGCATCCTTGCAGTGTGTTTCTATTTTGTTTCTTTGGGTCTTGTCCCCGTGAGGTGGCACCTAAGTGTCGGACGGGGCTGACAACACTCTCGAACGGAAGGAATGACAAGAGGCTTCATGGAAGGAACGCATTTGTCAATTTCGCCAAAAGAGGGGTATATGTACAATTTTCACAAGTCGAAGGGTTTTCTTATAATTTTCTCCAAACGACATACAGAGGGAGTCTACACAATGCACTGAGTTCATTTATGGCCCGAGTGGGTACAAAGTTATCGGCGAATTGTCGATTGTACAAAAGGTCCACTTTAACGTGGGAAATAAGGACGTATCCCCGATTACAAGAGATTGCAGGGTATAACTGTAAATAACAAGACTTTTTGTTTCGCACGACCTTGAGGGGGCTTTTCCGTAATTCCTCCGTCATAGGGATAGAACTACATAGTTCAACCGCCCCGAGACGTAGAAACTTACAAACATAGCCTACTGAGGGACATAATTACAAAAAGATACCCCTTAGGGACATATACACAAGACCCGGGGACTTACCCCTCACGGGCCAAAACAACGAACAAATTCCTTGCTGAGTGCTTCCTTGCGTAGTGGATGCCTCGTAGACGTTGAATGCTTTTTTTTTCCGTTTGGACCTTTGGGGGTCTATTTATAGAAGTGGGAGACTATCCAGGGGTGTTTAAACCTGTACGGGTCAAATGGAGCGAAAATGACCCCGGGGAGGTCTATTTTCCCATCCCCCCCTTTTTCTGGTTTCCGTGCGCGGGAGAGGAGGGCGGCCTGGGGTCAAATGACCCCGGGTAGGTCCGCGCGAGACCTGCCCTTGGTCAGCCGACCCCGGGCCAGTCCTGCCCGGGGTGGATGACCCCCTGCAGGTCCTCCAAGGGTCAATTGACCTCGGGCAGCCCTGCCCGCCTGCGCACAGGCCTACCCGGGGTCGGGCGACCCCTTACCAGCCCCCCCGACCCCGGACGGGTCCGTTTGCCCATGAAGGCTGCATATCAAATGAAGAGGAAGGTGACAATCAACTTATAGTCACCATTGGCCGGGGGGGGGGGAGAGAAGTGGGGTGACCATACCCCAGGAGCTTGTTCACCCCGGGGAGGTCCTTTCTTGGGCTTCACCCGTTTGCGGTTACAGCCCACCCCGGGAAGGTTGCTGCAGAGTTCGCCCCGGGGAGGTTCAGGCTTCTGGGAGGTCTTCACCCGGACTGCTTGTGGGAAAGTCTGTTGTCCCTACTGGGAGAGACTTTCACCCTGGGAGAACTCACCCCGAGATCCTGCTACGGTAGGGAAATCCCTGCTGCTGCTAGGGACAAGTGGTTCACAGTAGGTGCTCCTGCCTCTGCTGTTGCTCCCAGACAAGTGGTTGGCCACCACATGTTGCCACCCCGGGGAGGTGCTCCTCGCTCTGTTGTTGCATTGGGTTTGCACAGGTCTGTTGGCCACCACAGAGAAGGTGCACAAGTCTGCCGCTCCCAGCTCTGCCGGACAGTTAGTTGACCACCACAGGGAAGGTGCTCTGCGCTCTATTAGGTGCAAGTCTGTTGTCCCTGCTGGGAGGGATGAGGCGTCTGCAGAGGGAGGACCTGCCTCCACTGTTGCAGGGTCTGAGCCACTGCTATTTCATCACGCAGGTAGAGGTGAAGGGTTTGCTTCACCGCTGCAGGGTCTAAGCCACTGCTGTAGATCGGGTCCCTTGGCCCCGGACCTTGCTACTGCTGCTGCTATCCAGGGGTTATCCCCCCGCTACTGGTGACCCCGGACTGATGTCCACCACGGGGAGGTGGAGCTGACCCTACTGTTGTTGCCGTTCAGGGGTTGGCCACCTCGGAGAGATCCCTCTAACTGGAGCAAGCTTGCTAGACTAATGTTCTTGCTGTGGGGTTTACTGCCAGTACTATAGGGTTTCACCTCGGGGAGGTCATGGGCGGTTGCTAATGGAGGTTTCACCAGGGGCAAGTCTTCACCTAATACTCGATCACTTGTCTCCAGGAGTTCAGCCCATAATTGGGATTTCATTTTCCACATAAACGGCCCATTACTAGATTGCTTGACCTTCTAAATGGTCCAAGATTAGATAGCGTGAAGTTCCTAAATGGCCCAGTAATAGACAGTTTGTTTCCTGAGTTCCATTAAACCCGAGGTTTGACCCAAGGGTTTAGATTTCTATGTTCCTAGATGGACTATTGAGTGTCTAGGACCTATCACCTTATTTAAGACATCTAAAATAAATTATGAAGAGTAAAGAAAGTATCGTTATGCTGTTGAATTTTCTCTAAAGGCATAACCTAGCTATTAATGCATTTCTTGAACTCTTATATTCAAATTGGTGCGTTCTTTTATTGACATTGTATCATGAAGCATTCATTAAACTTGTACATTATTGGCCCAACTTTATACGCATGGCAGTATCTTGATTTATACTTGAAGATACAGTTCGAGCACTAATTGTCTTCAAGGGCTCTATGCTAGTCCCCTCGGCTGATTGTCGAAAATGTACTATAAACTATAGGGTATGATGCTACTGGCGTCGCATTGTGCTGGGAGTACTTTCTTTATAAATAAGTAAAAATCTACGAAAACATGAATATAGATCCACATAAATTCACCAAGTACTTACTATTAAGCGAAAGGTACTTACTTGCTTGTTACATGACTTTCTCGTACATTCTTGTTCATGAGAGGCCATAATTACATTCTTGCTTGATCATACTTGCCTAATCATTTTACTCATATCTCAACTTGATCATGTCTTGTTACTTTGGTTTTACTTACGTGGTTCATTGTGTCTGCATGATTTGACTTTGTTCTTTAGAGCTAAAACATTATTCACGTTAACATTGCCTTCATGTTAATGCAAAGATACCTACTGGGCAAGTGTGCTCATTACCTACTTTCCAATCTTTTCAGAAAGTATCAGTGAGTCAGATTCAGGTCATTCAAGTGATGGGTCCGAGAGTAATTGAAGAGTGAAGACTTAGGAAGTCAATTATGTCTAGATTGAGTCTATGTAATTTTTCTTTTGAGTCTAGTGAATCAAAGTGAGTTTGAATATTTCACGTACTTAGATTTTTGTCATTATCATTATTAATGAAAGAGAAGGTTGATTAAATTATTATGCAATTACTTTTGTGTGATTGTCTTATGCTCTGATTATTCTTACTTGTAAGAGACTTACCATGCTGGCTGTTTACGTTTCCCGATTGTTTCTGCTGCATATCTCGGGGCGTGACACATACGCCATGTGGTAGGGTCTACATGCCCAAGACGCCCTCTCTCAGCCCCCACGAGCACTCGCCCTCAATTTGGGTCTAAGTCCAAGGCCCGCCAATTAGTTACCCAAGCCAATCAACAACCCGATGTGTGTTGGTCATTTCTCTGAACACCTTGTGAGCAACTACGACAACACCCAATGATTGATCCCCGCGGGCCAATCCCAACATCCCAAATGGCTCAAATCCTTAAAAGGACTTCGCCAAATGACCTTGGGAGGCCACCAGAGTCAACCACATGTGACGGCCACCCCACCCAGGGGAGTGCACCCCAAACACGGTTGCGCCCTAAGGGGGGCAAACTCCCCTTGGGGGTTGAGCCCTCTACCCTACCTCATGGGCCGCGCCACCATCCCATCCTAGCCCCAGTCTGATGCAAAGATGGTTCGCGTACCATCTCGAGAGCATACGCGGATGATAAAATCCATGATCGTGCGAAGTCCAGGTCAACGACCTCGTTCTACACACACACGACCAACTCCAGCCACCATATCCTTTTCGTCTCTGTCCCATGGTCACAATAAATCAATGTAGGCCCAAAATGGAAGCATGACCACAGCCAACCCACGAACTCAACCATACCCTCCAAATCGTCAAAAGACCACCTAAACATGCATTTCTACGCTATGACTCAAAGAAATGTGAAGGACACGATGGTACATGATGACGATCCATCCGAGCTCCGAAAAGTGTGGAGGGGGTAAATGATGCCCCCATCACACAGAGACCATTCCTTTACCGCCTCGCATCCCATCCTTTGAGGAGTTTGAGACTGGCCAGGCCGAACTAAGCCAATCGGCCGGTAAGATTTCCCTTGTCACGATTGTACCTCGAGTGGGTCTTATCTTTGTCTTAGCATGGGATGCTGACACCTGGGTACCTTTCATGTTCATCAGCTAGGGAGGGGCCTCCGCCTTCACCGGTCCCCGCTGCAGGTGAAGCCTGGGTCGGGTCTGAGCCGCCATCGACTCCCACTCGTTCGCCTGGGGATGCTGGGGAGTCTCAGGAGAAGTCGCCTGTGGAGAAGGCGCTCACCGCCGCCAGGGTGACTGTGCAACAGGAGGTCGAGCGGAAGAGGGCGGAGGTCATCCGAGCAGCTTCAGCTTCCCCTCCTCCGTTAGTTCCATCCTTCGCGAGGTTCGCTACGCCCCGGGCTGAGCCGAGCCATCCCGCAGGTGAGGCTTTTAGATGTCAACGCCTTTCGGGGTTCGATCACCCCCTCGGGAAAATTCTTTGCTAATGCATGACGTGCATGTATCATCCTCACAACCGAAGCAAAGGGGGCGCGCTTTGTGGGGATCCCCGGTATGAAGGTCAGCCCGCAGGAACTAGAACAGAGGAAAGCTGAGGCTGAGAAGTTCGTGGCCGCGTACGCGGCTGCTCAGGCTAAGCGCAGCCAACCCGCAGGTTAGGTTTTTTTTGCTGGCTGTTTCACCTAACACCCTTTCGCCTTGTGAGAAAAGGCCTTTTACGTGGGTTTCTTCCTCCAGTCCCTACAGAGGAACCGATACCAGCTTCTGCTCCAGATGTGGGTGAAGCCGCTGCACCTGGGGTCGTGCCCTCTGTGGAGGAGACAATCCCCAGCCCGCTCCCGGTCGCGGAGACCAAATAGGGTAATTCCTTCCACTGGCGTGGCTGACGTATTTTCTTTTTTCTATTCGTTGGAAGCCCGAGGACCTTCGTCTGACTTGAATGCTTCCTCATTTGGCAGCTCCCCTCGCACCCCTTCCCGAGTGGATAGAGGCCCGGGAGATCCCTGAGCCGATGTAGATCTACACGAGGAGGAGGCTGAAGTCTGGGGCGTCACCGTCCCCCAGCCCGCGCGAGGAAGAGGCTGAAGGTGACCAAGCGAGAGTCCCTTCTCCGACAAGGGAGGAGCCTATCCCGGCCGAGTCCTCCTCGAGCGAGAAGGTAGACTACGACTACTCCTCTGACGAGGCGACTTCGGGCGAGGATGTTGTAAGTGTGGGCCCGTTCATATGGGGCCCTCCCTTTGTGGCTAGCTTTCGGCCCTCTGTCTCTTATCCTCCGATCAACTTGCAGGAACAAACTCAACCAGGAACCATGGAGGCGCCCATCCCGGATGCGCCAGCAGAGTCACCCGGGGGCAGTGACATCGGCTTGGGGAAGCTGGCGGCCTTATTTGAGGTCCTACAGTAGGAAGCAGTCGCGGAGGCCGCATCAATGGCCGGTGAGGTTCTGGAGGAGGGGGAGATAGTACCGGAAAATAGAATAGTTCTGGTGACTGAGGTAAAACGAGGCCTCCGGGACCTCTCCTATGCCTCCTCGGGGCTTGGGGCAACCCGTCTTGATCGATGTAAGGCTAATCCCCTTTTTTGTGTTTCAGGAAGAAGGGAGTCTCCCCGAGGCGCGCACCGCCAAATCCCGCAAGACTGTTGTGAAGCGGAGGGGGACAGTGGGCCCTGCGGAGGTTGACGAGCCGCAACTACTTTTAGCGTCGGAGGTGGAGCGCTTAGTGTCGTTCCTGCGGTTGGGGAGCAGGCTAAAGCCCATGATTCCTCTTTCACCTCCCCGACCGTTCGTGACACCTGAGGAAGGCCGGCTCCTGGGGCAGACGCTCGCCAGCCTTACGGTTTGCGGGGAGGAGGGGGCATTAGTGGAAGAGGCGGCCGAGCCTTCAGCAGCGGTGCCTGAGTCAGCCCCGCTTCCCACCCTTCCTCCTACCGAGAGCAGGGAGGAGCAGCCCGTCACGATAGCAGAGTGAGGTGGTCCAGTTGTAGCTCCGGCAGCTCCTTTCGCGATAGCCGGCCGGGGGTCACCTGTTGAAGTGGGAGGCCCCAGCGGTTTGGCCGTGGCGCTCCCCTCCTCTTCGGCTGTGGTGGACGCAGAGATATGGGCTGCCGTGGACAGCACGGTGGAATTTAACCTTCCAGCGGTACCTTCAATCAGCCACGCCACCTCAGACGCACCGGTTCGACAGATGCTACTGGCGCTTCACTCGATGATACTTGTCGACCCCTCCCTCACATACCGAGGGGCACACGCGATAGTGATGCAGCTAACCGGTGCATTACAAGTGCTGGGTTGCCCCCTAGGGGAATGGTCGTGACGAGTCTTACTATTGTTAAAATATGTGAACCATCGCGAATTCCTCGAGACTCAGGCCCCCAACGAGCATGCCGCCATCAAGGCCCAGGAGGGCGAATATTTGCAAGCTTTGGAGGAGCGTCGAAGCAGTGAGGAGCAGCTTGAGAAAGTCCAGGAGGGAGGTCTCCGAGATGTCCATGCCCTCAGGGGTAGAATCGAGGAACTAGAGGGCTACCTTGCTGCAGTCAGGTCCGAGCTGGCCGAGGCTGAGGTGACCGTCGAGAGGGCAGGTGAGGTGCTTGTCGTTGCCAGGGTTGAAGCGGCATCCGTAGAAACAGAGCTAGGACACCTCGAGGAGCAGAGGGGGCGTTTACGTGACATGGCGATCTTCCCTTGCAATGGGATTCTCCCCCTCGAGGATATTTTTCAGGGTATCGACTGAGCGCCGCTCTCCTCGACCCTCCTCTTGTATTCTGCTTCTCTCCCTTTCTCTTTTCTTCTCTTCCCCCTTTTTGACATGTAACTCAGGGGTATGCCCCGAAGCACGTGTATCCCCCCATTTTGAAATAGAAGATCATTCGCGTACATACTTTCGCATGCTGGCCCACGAATCCTTTCTTCTTCTCTCTTTTTCCTCTTTCTTCCTGCTCCTTGACAGGGTGCGAGTTTGCGTCATTGGCTTGGCCTGGGAACACTTTGGTCCGATTTGTAGAGGCACGTAGGAGAGTGCTCGCCTCCCCAGGGGAGAGACGAGGGGATCACTCCACCACGCGAGTCTTGCGGCCCCACCGAGTGGCTCCGTGAGGAAGATTGACCTGGACGAAGGGCTCAAATCAAGGGGTGTATTCGTCACCTGAAGGGATGGAGAGAAGAGTTTATTAGTTCAAATGACCTGGCCAGAAGGTCCAAGTCAAAGGGGTACTCGTCACCCGGAGGGATGGAGAGAAGAGTTTATTGGTTCAAATGACCTGGACGGAAGGTCCAAGTCAAAGGGGTATTTATCGTTTCGACCCGAGAGGGGTCTGGGCAAGATGTTGGTTCGTCGGTGTCACCGAGGTGGCGGAACCGACATGGTTTGTTTGTCTCTTGAGATATTCCTCGGTGCTGGGTCAGTGCTGACGCAAGGGGGGGGGGGTTAATTTCCTTATCCCAGACGTAAGGTCTGGGTAAGGTGTTTGTTCGTCGGTATCACTATGGTGGCAGAATCGACACAGTTTGTTTGTCTCTTTGAGATATTCGTCAGCCCTGGGCCAGTGCCAACACAAAGAAAGGTTTATTTCTTAGTCCAGACGTAAGATCCGGGTAAGGTGTTTGTTCGTCGGTGTCGCCGAGGTGACAGAACCGATATGGTTTGTTTGTCTCTTGAGGTATTCGTCGGCACTGGGTCGGTACTGACGCAAAGAAGGGTTTATCTCCTTATCCCAGACGTATGGTCTGGGTAAGGTGTTTGTTCATCGGTACCACCGAGGTGGTGGAGCCGACATGGTTTGTTTGTCTCTTTGAGATATTCATCGGCACTGGGTCGGTGCTGATGCAAAAAAGGGTTTATCTCCTTATCCCAGACGTAAGGTCTGGGTAAGGTATTTGTTCATCGGTACCACCGAGGTGGCAGAACCGACATGGCTTATTTGTCTCTATGAGATATTCGTTGGCACTTGACCAGTGTCAACGCAAAGAGGGGTTTATTTTCTTACCCCGAACGTAAGGTCCGGGTAAGATATTTGTTCGTCGGCGTTACCAAGGTGGTGGAACCGACATGATTTGTTCGTCTCTTGAGGTATTCATCGGCACTGGGTCAGTGCTAACGCAAAGAAGGGTTTATTTCCTTATCCTAGACGTAAGGTCCGGGTAAGGTGCTCATTCATCGGCGTCACCGAGGTGGCGGGACCGACATGGCTTGTTCATCTCTTAGGATGTTCGCCACCGTATGGCAATGATTCGACATCGGGAGGTCCTTCCCCCTAGTTCCTTTCTCTTCTTCTTCTTCTTCTTTCCCTTTTTTTTCTTTCTTTTTTCTTCTCTTTTTTTGCTCTCTTTTTTCTTTTTTTCTTCTTCTTTTTTTTTTGACTTAGCTTCTTATTTTTTCATGCATTTGGTTAGCGGGTGACGCTGGTGATGAGCTTGAGCTTCCGAACAGAGCTGGAGAGATCTGCTAGAGATATTATTGCACTGTTGATGCATGATCACTGCTGGATAGCCTTGACTTCAAGGTGGCCTTGGCTCATGCTTCTGTTGCAAAAGTTCATATCTGTTGACACTTGCCATGACTTCTTACGACGTACCACTATTACATAGATTGTGTTACTGGCTTGTTCATGCTAGCAGATGAGATTTGACTTTGCTTGATAACCAACCTCAGACTCAATTTGGATTATGCTGAGTCTTGAAGAAATTCTGTAGCCATGGGCGAAGGCACTGAGCTACTGATTAGCACGAGTTGGACATCATAAAAGAGATACTGTTGGTTTCACTCAAACCATCAATATGAAGACCATTAGAACAGAAGAATGATTTCATCCTTTGATCTTGAAAGAGCTTAATCAATGTCGTCTAATGCTTAGGGAAGCTCCAAAATCAAGATAATAGGGTTAGGAAACCCATACAAGGTTGAATCCTTTGAACACACTTGGTCACTATTCATTCTTCACTGCCACGAGTTATTTGTCACCTTTAGGAAGCTATTTTTCTCTGATATCTGCTATTTGTCAGCTCTAACAAGCTATCTGTCACCCTTATAACTCGTTAGCCATCGCCTTTGTTCTTTTGCTAGTGGGTGGTCTTGGCTTTGACTCCAAAGGCTTCTGGAGTCAGCTCTACTTGAAGCACTTGAGCAACTTCTTCATGAAACCTTCCTCTTTCGGTATTCTTCTTTTGTGCCAAGCCATTTTTCACTTCTATTTCCACAACTAGTGGGTACATTTCACACTTGTTTTAGCATTTGAACTATGGGCTTCTTCATCTCAAAGTGACCAAGTCAACTTCGTCTGCAACTCAAGTCGGCTTCACTTCAACGGTTTTCTTATTTTTAGCTCTGACAGTCACATTTCAGCCCTATCAGCTATTTTTCACCCTTAAGGACCGATTTGTCACCACTAATTGGTATTCTTCACCTTGGTCTAGCCATTTGTTAGTGATAACTTACTAGATAGTTTGCTCTTAGATTTTCACACTTCTGGCCATTTCTTTGACAAAATTCATGCCTATCTTCACAGAACTCTTGGATTCATGTATTAACATAATCAAACAACCATTAACATCATCAAGAGCATATGAGGCATGACACTATTAAAATCATGAAGAGTTCTTATCATAATGACTCGTTGTGTGTGACATCATCAAAATCTTAGTTTAATGAGTCATAGTGTATGACATCATCAAAACTACAGGGACATAATATTCTCCCCCGTTTTGATGATGGCAACACTATGAGTCATTATGATTATTTAACCATAAATGTCAATGAGTATGCAATGACACCTAAAGTGCACAAGACTCTTTCCTCCTCAAAACTCTCTCCCCCTTTGTACTGATACCAATAGACAAATGACTCATTAAATTCTTCTTCCCCTTTGACATCAGCAAAAAGGATGGAGTTTGGTGCTCAGGCTGAATAAGGAGAGGAGTCTGATACCAATTGAGGAAAGGTTAGAGTTGAAAAGGAGCACATTAAAAGCAATGGCAGGTTTCAGCAAATGTGAAAGATTCATTGTAGCAAGCCGGACATGAAGAATCGTAACAAAAATTTGCAATGACAAATTCATTAGCAGTGACAGTGCAAAGTAGCATTAGTAGGGTGTTATGAAAAGTGATTGAATTGGAAGGATTATTCAATGGAGTTCAAGAGGTCATTGTATCAGAAGAATTACAATCTAAAATACTATTCATTAGTCAAGCTTGCAATTTTCAGATTCTTCTATGATGTGACACAAGCTAGGACCTACTAGCAAGCACAATAGCGAACCGAAGCGGGCCGTATTTGGCGGCCGACTCACCACAACATCTTGCCGGCAACGACCATAGCATCGCTCCACAACAACAGTGGCCGCCACACCCTCTTGGGTTGGCCATGCCATTTTCCAGTCCCAACGTCGGCTACAACGCCTTTACAGGCCAGCCGCCCAGTTTCCAATCCCAGCATTGGCTACAACACATTTACAGGCCAGCCGCCCAGTTTCCAGTCCCCGCACCGGCTACAATGCCTTTACAGGCCAGCTGCCCAGCTTCCAGTCCCAGCGTCGGCTACAACGCCTTTACAAGCCAGCTGCCCAGCTTCGAGTCCCAGCATCTGCTGCAATGCCTTTACAGGCTAGCCGCCCAGTTTCTAGTCCCAGCACCAGCTACAACGCCTTCATAGGCCAGCCGCCCAGTTTCCAGTCCCAACACCGGCTACAACGCCTTCAAAGGCCAGCCGCTCAGCCCCAGTCCCAGTTTCCAATCCTAGCACCGACTACAATGCCTTTATAGGCCAGCCGCCCAGTTTTCAGTCCCAGCACCGGCTACAATGTCTTCACAGGCTAGCCGCTCAGCCCCAGTCCCAATTCCCAGTCCCAGTACTGGCTGTAACGCCTTGATAGGCCAGCCGCCCAGCTCTAGTGCTGAGTCCCAGATCCTGCCCTTTGGCCACAACGCCTTTATAGGCTAGCCATCCAGTCCTAGTTCCAGTCCCCAGTTCTAGTTGTAATTTCAGTTCCAATGCTAGTCTTAGCCCCAGATCTGATTGTGATCTTCGGTTCTTACTCTAATTTCAATCCTTAGCCACTATACCTCCTGAGGCCATTGGGCCAGCGCGGTCTCAGTTTCTCAGGCTAATATGAATCATATTTCCGGCTAACAACATGACACTAGCCAATAAGTGCCTTGTCGTTGGTATACAATCGACACACCCCAGAACCACCTCCGTGACCCTAACTGCGTAGACCATCTCGTCCCCACGGGTCTACGGTGACCTCACACAACACGGGCTTTCACCCTTCAAGGAACTGACCCCTAATACCTAGTCACTCTCGCCACTTCCCAGTACCCAGCACTCAGCTCCCAGTATTCAATATCCAGTCACACCACTCCCCATACCCAGTTCTCTATTTCAATGCCCGAAATTAGGTAAGCCCAATCCTTTGTCCCTCACACCAGTGTGTAATAAAATAACCAAGTACGACTCACAGTAAAGTGGTCATTGGGCTATGCACCCAACCCTATTCCATAAAAGGAAAAGTGGGACAACTCAACAGATAACAACACCAAAATCTGGAGTTTGTTATTGATACTCTGTGAAAAGTAGCCCAAGACATGCTCTTGGGGTAACAAAAGACATACATTCCGGATAGCATAAAAACAAGGGAAGAAAGAGGGGGCAGTATAATCAAATCCCAGGCTTGCTCCCCTCTAGTGCCGTCAGGCGGGACTTAGCAGCTGCATGCTTTGCCTCCAAAGTCGACGCAATCTATACGCTAGCCTCGGCCGTGGTGGCGACAGCGCGCCACTCAGCTCTAGCGAGCTCCACAGCTCGTAACTGCTCCTCTAAGGCCTTCTGTAAAGCCTCGACTTGACCCTTCGCCTCGCCTAAACGCATGGCACGGTCTCGGGAAAATGACACAGTTGCGTCTGTGCATCCCCTCTACTCGACCGCGACTGACGTAAGCTGGACCAGCTGCTCCTGTGCCTCTCTGACGGCTGCTAGCCACCGGGCCCTCTTTCTCCTGAGCCTCCAGAAGTCACAGGTACTCTGCCCAGATGCCAGCCAAATCGGACATCCAGAGCTCATGCGGGAAGCCAAGGCTGTGGTAGCCCTGGGTACAGTCCCTCAACTGCTGCCTAAGCTCCTCTGGAGAAGGTAGGGGGTCGCCTCGTAGGTAGCCTCGGGCTCGCTGGAGCAAGGCAGGACCCACGCTCGCATCCAACAATGGCTCTGACGGGCAAGGGACGTTCTCTCTCTCTCCTCATTTTTTCTCTCTCTCCCGCACCCTCTCTTTCTCTCACGCGTGATCGTCTCTCCCCCTCTCTCGAGCTCAGTTGATCTGGGCGACTGCAGGAGGCGTGGAGGGTACTGCTGGGAAGGTCTCGATGTGAGGATCGCGTTGACTCTAACCTCGTCTCGATCCACAGAGCGTGGAGGCAGGTACGGGCGGATGATCGACGTGACTCCATTCAGTAGTTCGACACCGGAATGCCAGCCTCGTCGCGCAGTAGGTAGGGGGATGGATTCCTCACTTCATTAGGAATGCGATGGTACCCCATGCGTCGCCGTCTGACTCCATTTTTCTTGTTTTCTGTGCATAAACCCATGTTAGTGTATTTAAGTCTAATTTCTTGAAATTGATTCCAAAGGCATCATCTTTAAGTTTTGATGGCATGCATAGCTGTGGAATGGTTGTGGGGGTTGGGAAGGTGCTGTCAAAATTTGTTTCCCATCGATCCGAGTTGACGGGGAGGGGTTTCCACCGAGGTTGCCCCATTCCTGCCACTACGGTAATGGCGTGGCCACTCTGCGATCGTTCCGTGGTGCGCGGTCCACTCCAGATCGCTTAACACCATTGAAAGGTCCATTATGGACCGTGTAACATTTTGTACGGCTGACCCTTAACCGTTTCATGCCCTGGAACAATAAGGCGGTGTGAACTAGAGTGACCAAGGGCGGTCCGTCCATCTCCCTTGAACGGCCTGTCGCCCGACTGTCTAGGGGACTCTTCGTCCCTTTGAACGGCTACACTCTAACCGCCTAGCTCTGGAGTGGCTCGTTCCCAGCTGCGTAGCCCTTAGGACCCCATATGGCAATGGTGGTTGAGCAGCTAATCCCAAGCCGTTCAGGCCCATTGAGCTGCCTGTCGTCCGACTGCTCAGTGATTGAGCGGCCACGTTAAAACCATTTAACTCATGCAGAATTTAATTTATGCATATTCAATTCAATTATGCTTCTATTATTGCATATTCGTCATGTTTAACTTATTTTATAAACTGTGGCACATCTTTACATCCCGATAGAGTTACTTTCTCTTTTCTTGTGATGGAACCACTAGTCGTAGCCCAGCGACCTTAGTGTCGGCCCACTTGGGAGAGGTAGGGGGTAGTCCCATCACACTATTTTTAAGCTAGTTCCGTGGGCCCTGGTCCAATCGTACTGTCCTACAGAGGGGAATACTAGCTAGAGACCTAGCTCTAGGAACGAACCAGTGTGTGCACATCTGGTCAGAGGCTTGGACTGACACAGATGAGTGTTACTCTGACTAGTTACTTAGTTTTGGTATTGTTACGCCTCTCGCTTGTCATGTTCCTAGACCTACAAGTTGCTTGAGACACAGTGTAAGCCATCAGTGGACGCATCTGATTTCTACTTTCTAGTGGTGACCTCTCTCCTTCTGTCTCTTGTCACTTGGTTAGCTGAGGTTTATTCTATTGGTAGATTTAGCTCTTGACGCTTATATTTAATTTAAATTGACATGTAGTTAGCTGTTATAAACTGTTTAGATAGGTTTTACAGCTTTACTATAATTGTGTTTAAATTATACCAATGTATGTTTATTTTCTTAAATGCATGCTCTAATTACCTTTGCATGATTGTATATTTAGTTGCGAGGTAGGGATCCGTGTGACTCCTACTTAGTCTAGAGGTGACTCACCCTTATTCTTTCAGGTGAGCCGCGACAGCTGTCACCTGGAGCTTCTTGAGTTTTTAGAGACTGTCCTTAGCTGCCAGCAGTAGTCACATCTTCAGACTGTTGTGGTACTTTTTGTACTTTTGACTAGGGTATGTCCCGTGTAGTTGTACATTTAGACTTTTGTTAGATGTCAGACTTGCTCATTTATGAATCTGGACTATTATACATGCTTATCACTCTGATATGTTTAAATTGCCTCTCTGGCTGAGTCGGCTTGGAGCCGACTTTAAGGTTTCACCTATGCAGTCTTGCCAAATCTTGGTTGACTGTGAACAGTTGCCCTTCCTCAACTTCAAAGTCCACCTTTTGCTTTCCTTTATTTTTTGCGAACTCGGGGACTGCTAGAGTAGGTTCCCCAAAATATAAGGAAGTCTCAGCCAAGTGGCATTCGTTGGGGCGGAATGGAGCTTGGTCTGCGAAGATGGTATGCTGTTCTCCTCCCTTGGCATATTTAAGACATGGGTGTAGAGTTGAAGGAACAACCCAATTTTCCTAGAGCCATGGCCTCCCCAACAACACCTTGTAAGAGGTGTCGCATTGATGATATAAAACGTCATTTAAGTGACAAAGTCGCCCATGATGAGCTTCACCTCGACTCTGCCAGGAGCCGCCTCAAAATCCTGGTTGAATCTCTAAATTCTGACGGCATTCACCTTTTGCAAGTAAGGTGTTAAATACAAAGACTTGAAAGTCTTCAAAGGGATAATGTTAACGGCCGCTCCAGCGTCTGACCAGAATTCGATTCACATCGTGCCTATTGATCGTCCCTCGCATATATAAAGGGCGATTATGGCACGGGAAAGACAACAACATATTTTTGTCTGTAAACATGATGTTGGCTGCAAGCGCCTCATATGTTTAGGTCTGCAACTCTACAACATGGGCTTCGTAGGCCTCCAGATCTTGGAGTATCTTGATGAGAACTTCTCTCAGATCTTTGCTCAAAGCGATGACTTCCTAAATGGTGACATTTGTCGGAAACTGCTTCATATGGTGAATGATCTTGCGGTTCGCCCGAGCACCGGTCTTATCAAATGGTGGGATGATCTCTGCCATAGTCTTTAGTGCTCTGCGAGGCTTCTCCCGCTTAGAAGGAAGCTCCTCACCCTGGCCCTCCGCATTTTCTTGGAATAGTGGTACCAGAGATTCCCCCGGAGGTGGCACGGGTTCATCCTGTTCACCCTTGTTAGAAGTACCTGCTTGGCTTGTGGGTCCACCCCTGTCAGAGGGACCCGCTTGCTTTGAAGCCTTATCCTGCACTGGCGGCCTAGCGGGCTCTTCCTCTTCGTTAGAGGAGTCGAATATGACGGAGACACCACCCGATCTTCTAGCTTCTAGGATGGGGCTCGAACCCTCTAAGGAGTCGAGGATGAAGGGGATACCGCGTACCTGTGTCTCCGGGATAGGGCTTGGCTCTTCCCCTCTAAATAGTATGACTCAGTCGAGAGTTAAGGGACCTTCGCGTCCGCGCCCTCATCCTCTGCCATGACCTCGGCTATTTCTCACTGGGCGACACTGATACGTCGCCATGGGAGCCTTGCCCCTGGGGTTATCGGCCGTAGTGCCTTGTCCGGAAGGAGAGTTGATATTATTAGGCGACGGGATCGCCACCATATTGCAGGAAAGCTCTTGCAACATTTTCTCGAGCATCTCTGCAATGAGCTCTCCGTCCTCATAAAATAAGAATAGCTCCTCAGAGATTAGGAATTCTTCACCCTCTTCAAGACGGTGGACAATCACCTGGAGCTACTGAAGAAGTCGGGCTTTATGCCCAAACTTATCCCAGAGAATATATTTGTCTAGAGTGACGACCCTGGTGGAGCGAGGGGGAGTATACTCATCCAGCTCATCTATAAACTTTTTGTAGCCGTTGTAAAAGACTTAACTCCTCGGGGGCTTCCGTAGTTGCTGCATGCTCAGCTTGCTTCTTCAACCGCCTCTTTAGATTCTTCTTCCGATTCTTTTCTTGTTTCTTGAGGCGGGTCGCCTCTTGGGAAGAAAGTGGACTTGATTTTGGAGGTGGGACTGATTTGCCTCCGGAATTTTACTTTTTGCTCCGGGCCAGCTCCTTGGGAGCCTTGGTTCCGCGGCTCCTTCTGGGAGTAGCCAAGTTGGCCTCCTCCGCCACTAGAGGACTTGGATGTGTATTTGGGGCGAGTGAGACAGAGACTCAGATCTCAAGGGAGGAGCGAGCAACAGGAGTTGCGGCTTTTCTTCTTGTACTTCTTTGGGAGGCTGCTATTTGCTACTGCCTCAAACAAGGTGAATCTGAAGTATCTCTTGCTAGTACGGGATCTAAAGTAGGGTCCCCAGCTTGCGTGGGGAAGAGCGATGCTAGCACACCTCTTCGCCCACTTGGATCCAGTGTGCCTGGGTTCGGGGAACCTGGGTGGTTTTACGCCCTTCTTACATGTACGAGTCTACCCCTTCTAGGCATGTTAATTCAAAATTTTAATTGATTGCTTTGTTTGTTCTTTCAGATTTGGGGGTACACTCGGTTCCCTCTAGGTCGCGACACGATCCCATGTGCCTTGATGCAATCGGTCCCTCTTATGGCTAGATGGGAGATGGTCCGGGACTGGTGTTTGGTAGCCTCTAGACTTTTTGATCTCAGGACGGCCCTGGATGAGTTCCCTCCCCGCCAGGTAAGTGTTTTGGCTAAGAGGGTTTGTGTGATTTGTTGCATTTTTTATGTTACTCAATTAGCAAAACATTCATTTTTTCTTTGTGTGGTAGGTGACTTGGACTCTGTATGCGATGGAGGATACTACCCTTCAGTCGTGGGTGAGGGAGGTGCGAGCTTGGTTCCAAAGAGATATGGTGCTATTCTGCGTGAACCTGAGGGAGCCGCTCTTCCTTCGCCTAGTGCAGAGGACACTGGGGTGGCATCAGCCGCTAGTGGCGATTCCAGCCGAGCATGAGTCGGATCGGGGATGCCACCGGACTTCGGCAAGCGATCAGGACTGGGCCTCCTGCTACCGTGCAGAGGCAGAGGCACTATAGAAAGGGCCCTCACTGGAGCATAACCGGACCGTGAGGAGTAGCGAGGCTTACTTGGCAGACTACTGGGACTGGTATGCTAGATGGCTTCGTCTTGACATTCGAGAAGTGAGTTACTCTCTTAGCTTTCAAATGTGATGTTCTTATTCAACTTTTGGGGCTAAGTGAGTTTGTGACTTGATGTGCAGATGCCCGAGATTGAAGCAGTGAGGATTCTCAAGGATCAGATCATCGTCCTTGACCAAACGATCGTGAACCTACGACATGAGATCTGAGAGATGGTAAGCCAAAGCAAATTAATTGATCTTGAATTTGGAATTTACTGGACTTGACTAACTGCTTGCCCCTTGTGTTGGTAGTGAGGGGAGCTGGCCTATGTGTGTGTATGAGCGGGTGGAGAGGCCGGCCTTTCGTTCTGAGCTGACATCGTGGATAAGTTCGAGGATCGCCTAGCCGGGGCCATCGAGCGAGTCGAGGAGCGAGAGGCCAAGCTGGCCGAGGTGGTAAGAACCTAATACTCAAGATGAAAGCAATTCTCTTCTTTATCATCTTTGCCTGTTTTAAATGACTGTTCATTTTCTGCAAAGGCATGAGCTGGCGGCCAGCCTGGCCATTCGTCGGGAGCAGGAGGCCCGCATTGAGGAGTTGACTCGTCGACTAGGAGAGATGAGCACGATTAAGCAGCTCGAGGGTAGCCTAGCTGAGGCGAAGGAGAGAGAGGCTAAGGCACGTGCTCGAGAGATGGTGATGGCAGTGAAAGAGCAGCGAACTCACGATCAGCTGGAGGCCTTGCGACGACGGGTGCTGCGGAGGTACCAGGGCAAGGATGCCCCAGGAGAGAGAGTTTGGCCTGCGACTCCTTTGGAGTCACTGCAGACCATTGGAGACGTGCACTTCAGGATGGATGAGCTCATGGGTATGGTGTAGTCTCCCACAGGACAGGAGGCGATTCAGCCAACCGCCTCCGGTTCGAGAGCTTCACGACAGTCATGGCTGCGAGATAGAGTGAGCGGAGATGGAGATGAGGCTGATAGTCGGCATAGTTGACCTTACCATCTAAAATGTGCAAGATGTCTGACCTTACAAAAACATAACATGCAGCATCATCATCTCAAGCATATGGTGACTAATAGTGTTTAGTCCTTAAAGCCACAGAGAAAAAGTTCAATCATGCAGACTCACATGGAAGCTTATAGTGTTGCTATCATCAAAATATACATCACACCATCATCGAATCACAAGGGGCACAACACCTCCTCCTTGTGGGAACCTTGTCCTTCCCTTATAAATAGTGTCGAGCGAGGGTTTTGGCATTCATCCTGAGTCCATCATTTGCCGTAGCCTACTCCCCTGCAGATGTCATCGGAGAAGTCTAGCTCTTATTCTGAAGATAGTGGCCCTCCCGAAGAGGGCGGTCCCCCCTAGCATTTGTGCTTCCGGAAGGAGGCGCTGCCAGCACCATGGCCGGCGTGGCCGGTGCCAGGGGAGAGCAGCAGCGAGAGCGCCCCCAAGGAGTACAAGCGGGGGTACCTGGATGGTTGGCGAGACGCCTTGGAGAATGTTTACCGCCTGTACTCCGACAAGCAAGTTTTGAACCTCCTTCCTGACAGGTTCCGTCCCAAGGAGGACGAGTGACCTCTATGTAACTTTCTCCCCCGCTAGTGAATAAAAATTCTTTTCTTCCATCTTCTCTTTGTTCTGTGGTGCGTGATTGTTCTTCTATAATCTTCTTCCTTGGTTTGTAGGCATATGATGAGGCACTCTCCGTTACTGGGGGAAGCGTCTCTTATTTACGAATGGTAGTGATAGTGGGTTGGCCTGCTGGTATAGGGCGTGGGCCAGCTGGTATAGTATGTAGGATGACTGGTATAATGTGTTGGCCTCATTGTCCACCTGCACCCCTCTAGTGTCGACACGGTGGTGTCGGATCTTCCTAGGGTTGTGGCTTCAGACGAGGAGGTTCTAGCCTTTTTCCTGGTGCAGGCCTTTGGGTGGGTGTCTCCCCAGTTGGTCCGCTTCCGCAGAAGGGGTAATGCCAAAAGGCGTGGCATCTGTTGAAGTCATCTCGGTGGTCACTGGCAGGTAACCTAACGAGAGTAGTGTTGGAGGGACATGATGTTGAAGACTGGAACGGTTGTAACGCCACCATAGCCTTAGACTATCTTGTTTTTCCATATACTTGTATGTTGGCCACGTGAGAACAACATATTGGAACTTGGCAGCTTGTATTTTGACTAAATCAATAAAATCCTTTAGCTTGGAACGATATTGGTGTGTACCTCTTGGTTCTTAGTAGGAGATTTCTCCGTGTGCGGTGGACTTGTGAGAGTGGACAGGCCTACTGTTCCCAACTTTTCTCTGTCGCCCGCAAACGCTTTGCTACTTCGGGTCCCTTGGGAGCCTTGACTGCTGCCAGTGTTTTTGAGGGAGTATAGGTGCTTCGCCTCTAGGAGACTTAGGAGTCACCTCTATTTCTGAGGGGTGCGGGAATGTTTGCAAGCTCATAAGCTACATTCATTTTCGAGGGGAGCGGTGCTCCCCTCTAAGGAGCTCGTAAGCTACCTTCTCATTTTCAAGGGGAGCAGTGCTCGCCTCTATGGAGCCCATAGGCTACCTTCTCGTTCTCGATGGGAGTGGTGCTTGCCTCTAGGGAGTTCGTAAGCTGCCTTCGTTTTCGAGGGGAGTGGTGCTCTCCTTTAGGAAGCTCGTAAGCTACCTTCATTTTCAAGGGGAGCAGTACTCACCTCTAGGGAGCCAGTAGGCTACATTCTCATTTTCGAGGGGAGCAGTGCTCGCCTCTAGGGAACTCGTAGGCTATCTTCTCATTTTCGAGGGGAGCGGTACTTACCTCTAGGGAGTCTGTAGGCTGTTGACACCCATTTTTAGCCCACATGTTGCATTATTTCTCTTATTCATCATTTTGGATGTCCCAGATTATCCATTGTTTTGGAGTCTTTTTTGGATGGATTTCGAGTCTATACTGGAGGCGGGGGGAAAGCTAGCCCCTAACTAGGAAGACCCCTACCGAGTGGTCGAGATGCTCGGGAAAGGAGCTTATCGACTGTCCACCATGGAAGGAGCGCTCATCCCGCGGACATGGAATGCAACAACATTACGAAAGTTCTATTTCTGAACTTTCCTAAAAAATGTAAGCAACATATGGCAATAACAACTTTTCCTTTCATTAATGTTTCTTTGTACATCAGATACATTGTAGCTAGTACAACACATATCAAAAATAAAAGAGTACATCCACTGGTACTATGGCACGAGCTGATTACTTGGCTGACTCGGCTAGCACCTCTAAGCCAAGCCACTGACTCCACCCAGTGTAGAAACTAGCTCGAATAATGGGATGACTGACCCTGTTGGCTCGGGATGCTCGGAAGAAAGACATCAGAGGAAGAAAAGGAAAGAAATCCCAGACGCCACTTAAACAAGAGAGGGCCTCCACTGCCAACTCCTTGGAAGGCACGGAGTCGAATTAAGTGGAGAGGGGGAAAATCTGCCACCCAAAGAGCATGGCCCAACTAGGTCCAATTTGACCGAACCAGGCCCATCTCCCCAAAGTGATAGCACCATTCTGGGCCCACTTATTCCAAGCCCAAAATCCACTGGGATCAGAACTTCCTAGGCGACCCCTTGGGTCCGAAAGTCTGAGTGACATGTCGATCGGGAAGGCCACTATGGGGGCCCAGAGTGCCCTGTCTGAGCTACACACCCACCGCTTGGGAAGATCCCCAGCTGACGTCTCAAGCTCAGACCGACCGTCGAAAGCTTGCCCAAGCATCTGTTACGCAGCTTTAAAGAGTAGGGAACTCCAAGGGATAAGGGTGAGCAAGAGTCCTTGTGCTATAAAGAAGCCCATAACAAGGACGTAACTCCCCCCTAAATCTTCTCGGCTCCTTGGACCCCTCAACTCCCTAAGCTCTTACGTTAAGTAGATCGCTATATAAACCCTGCAAGACCCTCCGACGAAGCAAGGCAACAGTCTTGAGTAAGAACCACCACAATTCTTGGTGGAGAGTGATCTCGCGCCCCTTTCTTCCTCCTGCCATCTCCCCCTGCATCTGTGCTCTACCTTATTCGCTGACTTAAGCATCGGAGGATTTTCCCCAGGGATCCGTCCCTGAGCGCCCCTGATCCGTTTCCTGCCTTGCAGTTCACACAGGTGATCGTGATCAAGATTCTTCTGAAGATCACACGGCTCAGGACCAACGCGAGATCACGCCTCTTCAGGTAGATATAAGATGAAGAAACTATAGAGCAGATCAAGACAAAGCAGACTTACGTCAATTCCATATGAATTATCACACAGTTATAGGAATCAATCACCAACCAAGTTCAGTACTGAGCGGAGGTTCGATCTAAGATCTCACGCAAGAGGTGGCATTCCGGATAGGCTTAACCTATATTTCCAGCTACGCCTTTCTATATACTCTTTGGTTGATGAATCATACACATAAAACGAATGAAAATATCATAAACATCATATGCCTGCAGTGAACGTTCCTAGACATACATCTAGACGAAGGAATGAAGGATTAAGCAATCACGCATAAGCCAAAGCAATTTTTAAGGTGGTTCGATCTCGAGCTTTAGATCTACGTCCACCCCTCACTCAATCGAGTGAGGCTTCCGCTAACAAACAGCTTGCCAATCCGCTGATCCACAGCTTCGGGGATGAAATCCCTACAAACAGCTGAGCTTCACAGCTTGCTGAACCCGCTGAGCTTCACAGCTTAATGTCTGAGGATCAAATCCTCGCCGCTGCTTCACAGCTGTTGTAACCGGAAATATACAGAATAAATGTACATAGGCTCCACAGCCTGTGCGTTGGCTCAGTCCGACATGTTCCACCCCGTGGAAGCAAGGATAACCCGGGATAAATCCACGGAGACCCTTCCACACTTAGATTCACTCCTTCTTGAATATCTTTTGTACATCCAACACTCTGGAGAATATTTTGTGTGTGTGTGGTCACGAGGTGTATGACGTGTGTATGTGTGGGCGGCACAGTGAGGCTGCCATGTGTGGTTGCTGTGTTTCATAGCATGTGTGTGTTTTTGCTCTTCATAGTGGAACAAAATCCTCACTAGGTGAGGGGTGGACGTAGGGGACACTCTTGTGTACCCAAACCACCTAAAAATTTCTGTGTCCTCTATGATTTGCATTGATGTTCATTGCGAGTGGGCTCTCCAGTGAATTGAGTGATCTGTCTTGTGCTTATTAATCCAGAAATATCCTTTCATTGGTTCTCTTGAGTGTGATCATGCTCGTGTGTGCTAGTGCTTGACTGGTTAATTTCTTTGCCAACCATATTATGCTATAAATCTCATAAGGGGTGTGAAAGAGTTTTTGAAGGAAATATTTTTTGAAAAGCAATCAATTCATCACTCCCCTCTTGATTGCCACATGTCTGGGCACAACAATAAGGGCAAAGAAGATGTCTCCCAAGGATTCGAGCAATGGAGAGTATGTGGCCCATCTAGGACCGACTCGATTGTAGCTTTGAGGTGGAGGAACATTGGAGTATGGCCTTGAACCCGCCTAGCCTTGGTTGGGACCAACCTGATTAGATTGTGGAGCTTGGCGGTTATTAGGCCTAAAAGGCGGGCCAAAGGCATTGACCTGCTCATTCACAGTGACTCATTCTATGGTGGGAATGACTGGAGCTTTGTATCCCCTGGTGCGTGTTTCAAAGAAGGGCCGTATGGTGGCATCCTTCATTTGGCCCTAGACAATCCAAGGTCGATTGTATAATTGTGAGAAGGTGTGGAGCTCACTAAGCATTAGAATGGCCCTAAGCTGTGGAGTGGCATTGTTCACCAACATGGTGACTACCTAGGATTTGGGGATAGTGACTTCCGTCTGGGAAGCCATGATTCCCCAAGGATTAGGAAATTGAATGAAGTCCTCATCAGGCTTCATTTTCTCCATGACTAGGTTGAACAAGGTGGGAGCTATGTTGGACATGTGGCCAAAATGAGCGAGGAACCTCTCAGAGGCTATATCAAAATTTAGGAGATCAACAGGCGGGAGAGATGAGAACCAGTGCATGGCCTCACCCTCGAGGGCTTTTTGGAATAGATAGACGAGTAGAACCTAGTCGTATATCCATTGGTGGGAATCCATGAGGAATCCCGAGAGAAGATGATGAGGGTCAGTAGTACCATCATACTTCTGATTCTTTGGAGCCTTGAAGTTGGGTGGGAAGTACGCATTGGGGAGCTTGGAGTACTGAGCCAGGGAATGAGAGAAAGTGACTAGCATGCTTTCGGTAACCAGTTGCCAAACATAACTTTGAATCTCCTACTTGGAGACTGAATCTGTCCCTCTCGGGGGAACGACCATGGCTGGTGGGATTGGGGATTCAGCAACCCCTTGGGAGGTGACAGGGTAGCTGAATTGAGGGGAAATTTCTTGAGCGAGCCTACTAGAGGACCCTTGGAACATGGTTTGAACCCGTTGTGGCATAAAGTTGGAGGAAAATTGAGGAGCGGCCAGAACCTTCCCTTAGGAGGCCATAGTAACTAGGTCCTTGGGTGTGTAGTGAGACAGAACGTTGATTAGTTCTTGATCCTCACACAGAGATAGTGTAGGAGCTCTAAGGCTAGCTTGATCATGTTCACTTTGGGATGATGCTGAGTTGACGTGGGCGGCCTCATTCGGCGAAGCCGAGAACATGCCTATGAAAGCACTGGGATGACTTTCCTCTATTTCAAATAGAGGGTTAGTCTGAAGCTCAGACTCATGTGGAGGAGTGAACTCCTCCTCATAGCAGGGGTTCAAGAAGGCACGCTCCATTGGAACAGATCCTATTTTATTTTTTTTCTCAATACACAGATAGGGCAATTCACATTAACAACTAGAGAATTAATGTAGAATGGCAGACCGTAAGATAGGAATCTCCAAATGCATGTAAGAGATGAATGAATTTCAATAATAGCAAAACATAGCAGATAATTGCAAACAACACTTAGTCAAATATCCAGATACGGTACCTGGCAGAGGGTAGCCTTATGCAAGAGGTGAAATTTCATATAGGTGAAACCTATCCTTCCAACCACGCCTTTTGATATACCTACTAGATGAAGAACTTAAGCATGTATATCAGATAACAGAATTAAGCAATTGAAAACATGCTTTCCATTAAACGCTCCTAAGCATTCATCTAAATGATAAGTAGAATGAAACTGTAAACATACGGGAGTAAAATTTAATCACATAGGAGACAATGAATTTTTAGGTGGTTCGACCTCTAGCCAGAGATCTACATCCACCCCTTACTCAATTGAGTAAGGCTTACTGCTATCTTATAGCTTGAGTCCATTGATCCACAGCTTCGGGGATAGAATCCCTACACACTGTTGATCCATAGCTTTGGAGAATAGATCCCAAACCGCTGAGCCTTACAACTTGCTCTGCTGAGCCTCACAGCTTGCTTCCAAGGAATACTTCCTTGCCGCTGACACACAGCTTACAAGAGATGTAAAGTGAAAAATACAAAACAAAAGAGAACAAGAACAGAAATGAAAAATGTAGCTTACTAGGAGCAGATTGACTCTGGATTTGATCCAGAAGTCACTTCACTGAGGCAGACTATCTCGGACTCTCCTTCCACTCAGAATAGCTCTCCAATTCACGGCACTCTATTCTTCTCTAAGAACCTTGCAGGCTCTTTCTCTCAATCTTCTCTCTGACTCTTCTTTCTCTCAAACTCTGGAAACTTTAGCTCTTCTCAATCACACTGCTCTTTAGATCTCCTTTTCTCTTTGTCTCTATTCCTCTCTTGATTTGAGTGACCTGGCTTCTTACTTATAGGCTCACGAAAGGCGCATGTGGGAAACACGTTCCCACCCAGGGAAAAGTGAAACGAAGTGCTCCACTGAAGTCCACGTGTCAGGAGATGAAGGCATGCTATCCACGTGGCAGAATAATTCTGATCAAAGGATTATCTTGGATCACGTGCATAATCATAAGCTTCCTAGGTTCACGTGCCCCTCACTAGAATCTTGGATCACGTGCCTTAACTTGCACGAGTAGAGGATGAAGTTCACTTTTATGCCACACAGGTGTTTGATGCTGGTTCTTTCAGTAGCTCTAGGGCTCTTCACACTTGAGCTCCTGCTAATAGGATAGAAAGCATTTCATCAAGCACCTTGGTATCATAGGTGGATATTCAATATGCATTGAACTATGAAAATTGAATCATAACAAAAATAAAAGATTAAACTTAGGATGGATAGACCTTGAAACACAAGACAATGCATGTGCACGGACTTACTTGATACATGTGCACAGACCTATGCTGTGCATATGCACAGACCAAAAATG
The DNA here is from genome assembly GCA_024336825.1 of Amorphophallus titanum. Classification (NCBI taxonomy): domain Eukaryota; kingdom Viridiplantae; phylum Streptophyta; class Magnoliopsida; order Alismatales; family Araceae; genus Amorphophallus; species Amorphophallus titanum. The sequence continues at coordinate 14,213,705 of JANBPO010002057.1, read as the reverse complement.
TGCTCAGACTCTAAATGTTGTACGTGCATGGACCTTGTAAAGTATGTTAAGTAAAGTGCATCGACCTATGCATACAATAATGACATGTGCTCTGACCATGATATGTAGGATACAAATGTGCACAGACTTTAGAAGGCAAGATGCACAATGTGCTTCGACCTTACATGCTATTGCTGACATATGTGCATCGACCTTACATGCTATCGCTGACATATGTGCATCGACCTTACACGTTATATGCAAATGTGCATAGACCTTAAGTATGCATAGACTAGTATGTGCGTAGACCTAATGCATTATTAGACACAATGTGCTCCGACCTTGTTATGATCAGGGCAGATGTGCATTGACCTTAAAGGAAGATGTGCATCGACCTTAGTGAGACTAAGGAAGATGTGCATCGACCTTTATGCATAGAACATAAATATATTACTATCTATGGAGAGTATTTAAATATTTGTGATAAATCTGTCATCTCTTCTACTTTAGAAAGGTGAAATATGAACTCATGACCTTTCTCGTGAAAGTAAAATCTTTATACTGCTGAATTATAGACTCATAAATATTTTGGTCATATTCACAGGCAATAATCCTATGAATTCACGAAATAGATACACACAGAGAGAAAAGGGAACATACCATGTGCCGAAGAGCCATGTCGATCGACTTCTTCGAAATTGTCCGCCCAAATCCCGTACTCTCCGCGGGAGCATTCACCTTGATGGTCTTCGGCACACCACTCTCGCGCAGCATGGGCTTCGGCGCCTCAGGTGGGCTGGGCTCGTGCCCATTGCTCTGGGGCCGCATCTTCGGCGAATTTTCCGGGAGCCTGCCCCTCGTCGCAACCGGCGACAGCGACTGAATCCGGCTCGAACTTGGCGGCGGCGGCGGGTCCGCGTGCGAACTCGACCGAGCTGTCAGCGAGAGACCCGGCCGCGTCCTGCAGGCGGAAGCCGGCCGTTCTGGGACCTTCGTCCTCAAGTTCGGAGGCGCGTCGAGCGGGAAGTCGGGGAGCACCAGTGGCTGCGGCGGCGGGCGGAGCCGTGGCCCCGGGGAACTCGGCCGGGAGGTGGGGCCGGGTGCCCGGCTCCCCGCTGCCGCGGCCCGGCCGACGGACGGGGAGCGCGCGGGGGCCGGAGCTGAGGACTGCACGGGTGCCCGCCGGGTTGGGGTGGAGGGCCTGGAGCTTGACCGGGAGGCCGCGGGAGTGACAGAGGTCGGATTGGAGTGGGAGGTGGCTGGAATATGGGGCCGCGATGTGGGAGTTGAGGGCCTGGAGCCGTGCAAAGGCCGGGTCTTGTCGCCGGGGGAGGTGGGGGCAGCAGGCCTGGTCTTGGCGGGAGTGGAGGAGCGCGATGGCGTTGTGCGGGAGGAGGTGGGGGCGGACGGCCTGGTGCTGGAGGAGGAGGACGAGCGGTTGCTGGGGGTGGATGGCCTGGAAGAAGTGATCGAGGCCGTGCTCGTGTTCAGGATGGAGGTTCTGCTGGAGGTGGTAGAGAGCTGGCTGGAGGAGTAGGTGGTGATGGAAGGGCGTGTGGCAGAGCTGCTTCTTGCCGGCCTTGTTGGGTGCTTGGTCTCCTGCTGAGGCACAGAGAACTACAGAGGAAATGTCAGGGTGGTGAGATTTTTGCTGTAAAATTCTACAAAGGCGAGCCTTTTAGATGTTAGATGCCGTCATGAGCAATGTGGGCAACATTAACAAGATAGAAGCACATACATACCCTTGAAGTTTTTGTAATGGAGGTTGATCTAGCTGAAAGATTGGACCTTGGAGCTACTGATGGTAATTGGGACTCCCTAGTGTCCAGTGTCAGAGGAGTTCCTGGGGGTGTCAAGAGCCTGTGCAGAAGTTTTACCCGGAGGGGGGTGGAGTATAGGGAACTGATTAGCTGGGAGGAAACAGTGACAGAGATGTGACAATAAAGCTAGCAAATTTGCACAAATATTCAGAGACATATAGCAAAGTTTTCGTAAGAAGGTTATTGCGAGTCCTTAAAGAAAACAAGAAAAGAGATAACAATTTTAAAGAAAACGACTATGCTACCACTGAGAGTGCTGCCTGATAGGAGCTCAATTATGTCAGTGTTTAACACAGGTGGAAGCTCAATTATTATTCACAGACAGATAGACAGATAGACAGATAGAATTATTGTTCAGGAAATTCTTTCTACCATACTTTTCTATATAGTTCAAGAATGCAGTATCACTGTAAAAATTGCTCAAGCTACAGCAGGAGGTGATGCTTTCTACTAATATTTCTTAGGAATCTCACTGCTTTGTTGAAATAACCAATTAGACAATTATCAATCAAATTTTTGAATAATCAAGTAAAACTATAGCTACTCGTTTTCCATAGATCTACACAGAGATAGATCTGTGTGGGTTGGGGGAATAAAAGAGGAACGAGGGGAAAATGAGGTTGTAAATTCATGGGGATTTTTCTGGAGATGGGGATTCACGTGGGGAACCTACCGTGAAAATCTCAACCTCTTCAGATCTGGGACCAGAGAGAGAAAAATCTCACATCCAGCCTCTATCCAGTAAGCAGCAGATCTGGATAGCAACTCGAAGGAGGGCTCACGGTGGCTCGTCAGCGGCACGAACGGTGGCAGTGGCAGCGGTGATGATCTCTGGTGACCAGAAGAAGAAGGTAGAAGAGGGATCAAGCCCTGGATATTGGAGGAAGACGAAGAAGGAGGGGGAAGAGCTAGAGAGAGAGGGAGGGGGCGCCCATGGCCATCTTGAATTTTCTCCAAATTTTATCCATTAAAATCACCAAAATTGTTACAAGAGACCTTATATACTCAAACCCTAGACCTAGCCAAATGACTCTATATGCCCTTGGTCAAGGGGGTATAAGGGGAAAGTGGGGGACAAGGGTGTTTAAATTAATCCCACAAGGGGACAAGAGAGGGGGCACCCCTCTCTCCAAGTCCACAAAGAGGGCTTTGGTTAAATTAACCCTTGGACCAATTTAAACCCCTTGGACCATAATAAACCCAAAAATACAAAATACTTGGGCAATATTCTCCCATTGACCTAATATAAAACTCAAAATACAACTCAAATGCACACCACATATACACTAAATATGACCAAATACGTACCAAATACAAATACGTATAAAAATATGTACTAAAAGATCATTGCTCCAGGGGAGGCTCTAGACTGTCTCCCAGCCACAAGGACGTCGGCGTGGCTCGAGTCGTGCTGCGTGTCTGGTACCAACGGCTAGCTCTGGTGTCCTCACCACCCTTGGTCCAACAACATGTAGGGATGTTAGCAAGATGTGTCGCTCAGGCCCACCCATGTTTACCCCGTTTGATTCGAGTCACTTGCATGATTGGTCCACTTTCAGATGTCCTAGACCACCCCTATATGATAGAGAGTCTAGGCATATCCATCATGGAAACCCGCATGTCGGCAAGCAAATTCAATCGAGCAACGAGCCCTATAACTTATAGGCAACTGCCCACAAGCGTTACCATGAATTCCAAGAGGGTGATCTAGTGATGGTTAGGATGGAGAGGCTCTCCCCCGGAGTCGTTTCCAAGTTGAGTGCCCATGGCACTTGACCATTCCGAGTCGTGAGGAGGATAGGCTCCAACGCCTACAAATTAGACCTCCCCAAGGAATATGGGGTGAGCACCACGTTCAACGTGGCAAACCTTGTGCCATACAAGGGCCAGGCAGCAACAGCGAGTGACCCCTTAGAGACTGCATCCCCTCTTGTGAGCTAGCCCACTCCCGTGTGTTCACCGGCCCCTATGAGAGCATGGCGTGAAAAGGTGGAACAAATACTGGATGAGCAGATTACCAACACAAGGAGCAAGTCATACAAGCGTTACTTAGTCTGGTGGAAGGGTCAACCCTAGTCTGAAGATGTGTGGATGAGCAAGGAGGAGCTGATGCACATCGACCCGGATGCTCTAGAATAGTACTACAGCCAACGTGACTCTTACTCGACAGAGTTGAGTCACTCACACCCCGGGAGGATTGATGGGGACACGGCCGTCGCATCACTTTGGTTGGGAGAGTTCCCCACCTCTTGAAGATATGAAGCCTCTTTTGTCTTTATCAGAGGTTGGTTCCCTTTTATTTTAGTCCAATTAGTGCCATGTAAGCTTGATTAGGCTAGTTTAATAAGGCCCAAAGGGCCACTAGTGTGTTTGTTTGGTTTAGGGTCATTGTTAGCTTATGTTTACCACCCAGGATAATATAGTCTTTTATGATTTATCGACAACAATTGTGATGATTTGTGACCCAGGCTCTCTCCTATAAATTTCTTGGCGATTAATCAAGGATGTTCTCTCCTTCGGAGATATGTAAATGACGTCATAGCCTTTACGGCACAACAGGTTTTGGTCCCGACATGAATCACACAATCGTCTGATTAGTCAGATGGCACACCATGGCTTCCACAAAGCCCAAATAAATCATCACTTTGTGACTGGCACGCCCACGCACTTAATTAATAAATAAACCTGCAATAAAATGAACAAAGAAACAAATGAAAAAGAAACGTGTCGAAAAGTGCATCCACAACCTTAAGAGAGCGCTGGAGGATAGAATCCCGGGTCCCTTACGTTAGGGCGGTACTTGCGATGCTAATGTCCAGGTGGGGAATACGGAGACCCGCTGCCCGAAAATGGGACACATAGTCCTAGAGGGTCTCCTCGCATCCTTGCCTAATGGTGAGCAAGCTGACCACTGACTTGGCCTCCTTTTGGCTGCCTATGAAGTTCTCTTTGAATAGCTTCTCCAGCTGTTGGAAGGAGGCGATGGTTCCAGCCAATAGGGACTCGAACCAAGTCCGGGCATTCTCCCGAAGGGTGGTGACAAACGTCAAACACTTCATGGCATCCGAGGCCCAGTGAAACACTAGGTTTGACTCAAAGTTGTGCATGTGGTTGGCAGGATCGATGGTGCCATTGTAGGGGGTAAACGACGGCAGCTGAAACTTCGGTGGAATGGGGGCTTCCATGATCTCTCTAGAGAACGGAGCATGGAAGTCTATGTCATCGTCGATCAGGCCCCTAGTCCTCGTGGCATGCAGGACATAGTCCAGCTATCGGACTTTGCCCTCTATTTCGCACTCCATCTCCTCGTAGCGACGCAGCTATTGGGCCATCTCCGGGTTGGAGTGGAGCAGGTTGTGTGGTATTGGTACAAGCGAGTTGTGCGGATGCCGGGCCTGTACAGCAGTGGCATGGGATGTCTCCCATACTCGACTAGAGTTGGCCACAGTTGGAGCTCCCCCGTTCTGAAGTTGCTCCGTCGGGGTGTGCTCTTGCCCTATTAGTCTATTGAGGAGGCCTTGGCTGAGATCCGTCAAGGCCTGAAGTTGGTGATGCATCTCTGTAAGTTCGTCCGTGGTGACGTCTCGATGTGGCCGCGTAGATGAGGATGCCTCCTGCGATTCCCGTCGAGAACTAGGGCCCTAGTGGGACCCTCGGCCACGGTTGCTGGTGTTGCAATAGCTCCCATGGGATGCCATGGCTTTCCGCTCGATTTCCCACAGATGGCACCAAAAAGTGTAGAGACTAGAAACTAGTCTCTCGAACCTCGTACCATACTTTTAATATTTATTTATTAGGGAAGATTATCTAGCCACCCATGGAAGCATACAAACACCAGGAGCACGGCGTCAAAAGGAGCCTTGGGCATTACCCTAGGGGACAACCCTCTGATGGTTAAGGACCCAGTTACATGGTGATCGACAGGGGACAGAGAAGAGAAAGGAGAATGAGAGCAGAGCGATCAAGCCTGAAGTGAGAATGAGATGTCTAGTGGTGCTCTCTACGCTCAGTGGATGCCCAGAGAGTGCTCGCTGGGTTGATGTTGCACTCAAAAGTGAATCGAGGCTCTCCTCTGTCGGTGGCTCTCTCTGTCGATGGATAGGCGTCTGTCTCTCTCAGTCTACCTGTGTCTGTATGTCTTTTCATGTGTCTCCCCTTTGTCATCCTAATTAGAGGTCCATTTATAGTGGTTGTCCTGGCGATGGAGACCTATCCCTTAACAGGAAAGGGTGTGAGTCATGGGTAACATCTCCCCATGATCGTGGAGAGTTTCCCATTGTGCGTCCATTCATCCGGGGCCAGGTGGCCTTCTGGCGAGACTTACGACACCCGTGGGGCGTACTCACCTTTATTAGAGTGGAGGTCGATGATGGTAGGAGTAACGTTCAGTCATCAGAGAGTCATCTGGCATGTCGGTCTCTCTCTCTCTCTCTCTCTCTCTCACATGGTATCAGAGCAACCGGTCCGAACCGCACCACTCAGAAGGATCCTCTTTCACATGGTATCAGAGCAACCGGTGGCCTCGGACCTCATCTCCCTCACACCGCACCACTCAGAAGGATCCTCTGAACAGGCTGCAGCCCTGCCAGGGTGCTGTTGTCTGGTTCCGATCAAGGAGGACCCGCCTTCATTGGCTCCCCTGTTTGATGCTGGCGCTGGGCTCCGATGTATAGGAAACACCGGTTTTGTAGGTCGCACCTTTCTTAGGGCTCTTCCGGCCCAGAACAAGGGAGTGCAGACCTCCCTCCTCTCCTTGGTGCAGTTCTGCTGCCCTACAACCTTCTAGGGTTTGTTTGCAGAGGGAGATCAGAAGTGGGTCTTGACCTCCATCTGTGTGTATTTCCAACTGCTATTCCAATTGTGCAGATTGTAGGGAAGCCCTCTTCCTTTGTGTCTCTGTGGAGATCTGGTTTTGATCCTTGAACCACTGATCTTTCTTCCCTTTTCTGGCTGTGCCTTGCCCATGGCTGGCAGCAGTTGCACTGCTTCTTGAGACTGGTGGTTATTTCTTGATGCAGCTGTTATTTTTCTTCTTTAGCCATGGCGGATAGTCAGTCTACTGCATTGGAGATATCTCTCACAGTTCAGCTTGTGCAATTGTCCACGAGTGGACAAACTACACTCCATATCACCACCAGGAAATTGATGGAGCATAGCTACCCTTCTTAGACTGTCACTGCTAAACTCTACATTGCTGGATATGACAAACTGGGTTTTCTTATTGGCTATCAGAAGATGCCAGATTCCCTACATCCTCCCTTTCTGGCCTGGAGGTAGGATAACAATACGGTGATGTCCTAGCTATCGAACTTTGTCAATCTTGGAACTCGACCAACTATCCTACACAAGTTTACTGTTGCAGACGTGAAAGATCTTGGCTGGTCTTTATGGTTGGAAGAAAAACAAAGTTCCATCTTTATCAACTTAGTCATAACATCCACAAGTTGAAGCAAGGCTCGCACTCTTTCACTCAGCACCTTTGTGCTCTTCCCTCTGGAATGAGTTGGATGTCTACCGTACTGCGAAGTGGATCCCACTAACCGATCAGCATTCCTATCTTTCACTCCAGGAAGATAAAATTGTGAAATTCTTGAGCAGACTAAATCCTGAGTATAATGTCCTTAGGGGGCAAATTTCTAACATGCACTTGGCTCCTCTAGAAGAAACTTACTACAAGTTTCTAAGCGAGGAACTACTCCATCAGGTTATGGGTAGTAAGGAACCTGATTTTTCTACCTTTGATGTTACTGAATATTCTACCCTTGCTACCACCATTATTATACCTAGACTTGGGAGTATCAAATCGCGGGATGAAAAGAAGTGTGAGCATTGTGGCCGTACAAGTCATGACGGTGATTTCTAGTGGGTGAAGTTTCCTAGCAAGAAACCATAAAATTTCAGAACCAAGAAGGAAAAATATGCCAAGGGCAATGTGGCTATTGCACCACCACCTCTACTTCATGAGGAGGGAACTTTTACTCATTGCTTCTGGTTCTTCTACACTCTCTTCCATTGATATTGCTACACTCCAATGGATTCTTTCACAACTTCAGACCTTCACTTCTTCCTCCTTTAAGTGTACATGGTGCCACCTTGAGTGCCTTTACCACGCTCTCTGATCATGCCTGGTTTATTGATTTAGGTGCCATAGACCATATGACCAGTATTCCTACATCTTTTATCTCTTATTCACTACTCTCTGGCCAGGATAAGGTTACCATCGTTATTGGCATCCATGCTACTGTAGCTAGCAAAGGGTCCATTCACCTTTCTGATCAACTTACCTTGTCCTCCACCCTTCATGTTTGTTGGACCACGGAAATTTTCACGTAGGAAAAAACGGTTTCCCTCTGTGGATTCAGAGGAAGAGAGGATCTAATCCTCTGGGTTCTGGTGAGCTGTGGGCTGCAGTTCACGTCCCTTCTGTTGTCGGAGAAGAAGGGAGATCCATCTCTGGTTCCCCTTCAGTTTGGAGGAAGGGAGGATTGGTCCTCTGGTTCTGATCTTGCTGGGGGAAGGTCAGGGTTCAGATCTTGTGGGTTGCAGGATTGGTGATTGAGGGATTTGTTTCCCTCTGGGCAAGCTGTTAGGCAGCAGTTGTTTGTAGACTGAGTCTGCTTCTTACGTTTGCAATGGAAGCCTCACTCTAGTTGGAGTGAGGGGTGGATGTAGGCGGACTAGTGTCTGGCCGAACCACCTTAAAATCATGGTGCTCTATGGTTTGCTTTGTGCGCCTGCTCCTTGTCCTCATCCCAGTTCACCGGTTGATTGTGTGATTGCCTCATTGATCATTTCAGTTTAGTGTGAACTCTCGGTGTCTAGCTGGTATAGCAAAAGACCCAGCCCGAATGATAGGCTAGGCCTATCTGGAAGATTGGCTTCTTGCGTGAGGAAACTCTTGTGTTAATCCTCCGCCAAGTACTGCAGGTCAACTGCAGAGTTTACATCTGTTTCTCTATCAGTTGAATCTGATTATGTGTTTGAACCTACATCGTTTACATCATTAAGTGTTCGAGTGTGTTCCTTAGTAGAACACCTGCTTAGCTGAGGCTCCTAGTGTTATTTTCGCATGAATCCTTCTAAGGTAGTTTTAATCAAAATAAATTTTGAAATGGGGATTCATTCACCCACCCTCTGAATCTCAGCCTTGCTCCCATATATTCTATCAAGTACTTGGTCTGATGAATCCCTTCTTCAAAACATCCATCAATTGTTGTTTGAGTTCTTTTTGCTCGGCGAGGGACATTCTGCACAGTGCCTTTGAAACAGGACCAGCACCCGGGATAAGTTCAATGGTGAATGCTACTTCCATTTTTGGGGGTAGACCAAGCAATTCTTCTGGGAATACATCAGGAAAATCCTGAACCACGCTGATGTCTTCTAGCTTGGTTTCCTTAACTTCTTGTACGGTCACCAAAGCTAGAAAGGCCATGCGACCTTTCCGTATGACTTTATGAGCTCGAAGGGCTGAAATAAGAGGTGACTTGTTCCTCCTTCGAGGACTATTGTATACAAGATTTGGAAGGTCTTTGAAAGATACTAGCCCATTCCATTAGTCTATGATGGCCTTGTGTGTAGAAAGTCAATTGGCTCCCAATATAACATCGTACCCATTTAGGTCTAGACTTATTAGATCAGTGGGTAAGTTTTGCCCCTTGATTAATACTTTGCTATTTGGATATTGGTGTGTGATTTTGGTTTCATCTCCAAGAGTAGTGGAGATAACTAAATTTGTTAGCCAAGTAGGTTCCACAGACAATGTAGTAGCAAATTTTTTGGAAATAAAAGAATGAGTTGCTCTGGTATCGAATAAGACATCAATAGTCTTAGAATGAACTTTTAATGTACCTTCTACGATACCTCCTTCACTTGGCTCTACCTCTTGTAGTGCTTGGAGACAGCCTTGCTTCTTAACCGAATGCTTCTCCTCTTTCTTGGTTTGTTCATTCAATAATGGACAATCAGGAATCAGATGATCCAGACTTCCACATCGGAGACATACTCCCAGCTTCCTCCAACATTCTTCGGCCTTATGCCCAGCCTTATCACAGTGGGTGCAAACTATCTTGGATGGTGTAGTAGTAATGGAGAAAGGCTTGTCGTTTCTCTTCTTCTTGTCCTTGGAGGGCTCTCCTCCATTATTGGGTCTCTTTTTAGGAAGCAGGACCTTGAATGTCCCAGAATTGGTAACTTGTTTCTTCTGGTCCTTTCTACGGATCCTGTCGGATAGTTCCCTGGCATCTTCTAGTAATTGGGCTCGCCGCACCACCCGGAGCTCTGGGTCCTTACAGATGGTATCAGAGTAGTGTTACGGAATCATATAAGGAATTGAAATTGCATGTGATTGTCCAGAACAAGTCCATTTGAGTCATCTGTTGCTGGCTTAGGATATTTTTCGTGATTATTAATGTGTTTTCCATCATTGTATGTTTTAGATGTCGCCCCGTAAAAGAAGAGCTCCTATTCCCCTGGAAGAGAGTGGCAGTGTTCCTCCTCCTGTCGTGCCTGCTCCTCCTCCGATTGTGCCAGTCCCTGCCCCTACTGTGCCTGTTCCAGCTCCGCAAGATGACTTACCCAGTGGCTATGGTAAAGCACTCAAGGAGTTTCTGCTATTCCACCCACCGACTTATGAAGGTCAGTCAGACCCGGATGCTGCAAGGATTAGGATTGAGGTGACTGAGCGTGCGTTCCGATCTATGGAATGCGCGGAGGATGAGAAGGTCATGCTTGCTACTTTTCAACTTCAGGGTGCAGTATTTATGTTGTGGAGGTCGGAGTGGGAAGTTACTTTCTATTCCCGACCACTTCGTCAGATCACTTGGACATAGTTCGTGACTACCTTCGAGCGCACTTACAGTCTGGCCTATCTTCGAATGGATGAGATGCACCAATTCCTAGATTTGGTTCAAGGTTAGATGACTGTGCTGTAGTATCAGAACAAGTTCATTGAGTTGGGTTGGTATGCGCCACATGTTATCGCTGATCAAGCCTTAAAGACGGAACAATTTCTCCGTGGTTTGAAAGTTGAATTGAGAGTACCGCTGCTTGCTACCCGTGTGAATGTCATGGATGATGCATATCAGGTAGCTGTCGCAATTGAGCTTGATTTGGCGAGGTCTGCAGGGTTTTCTCAGTCCAGTGTTGCTCAATCGATTGTACCATTTCAGCAGTCTTTTCAATCGTCAGTGCTTGGAGTTTCGTCTATTGTACCGACTTCTAGTGGCACTTCGAGGTAGATTTTTAGAAAGTCTAAGAAGTGATTTAACCGTCAAGCATCTTCGGGGTTTATGCAATAGCAATCGGCGTCTTCTGATTCTGTCCAGCAGTCTGTTCCTCCTCTTCAGCAGCAGCGAGAGTTTTCCGTGAGTCAGCTGAGACCGTGTCCGAGGTGTGGTGGCAGCCACCCTGGTGTACCGTGTTCCTTGCCGGTAGTCTACTATCGCTATGATCAGCCGGGTCACATTGTTCGAGATTGCCCGATGAAGTCCGTGCCAGTGCAGTTCTCATAGTTTACCCAGCCGCAGCAGTCTCAATTTCATCTTCCTACACCACCTCTGCCTCAGCCATCTTATTTGCAAGTTCTAGCTTCTTCCCAGCAATCTTCTGTAGCCTCTAGCCGAAAGTCGAGGAGCCGGATTACTCACATCACTCGTGTAGAAGCCATTGCGTCCAACCTCGTAGAAGGTACAAGTTCAATTTTTGGTCGTCCAGCTCACGTTCTATTCGATTCAGGTGCTACACATTCATTTGTTTCTGAGGATTTCCTTGCTCTTCTCGGGGAGCTGGTAACTGAGTCGCCCTGTGAGTTGCTCATTGAGTTACCATCCAGAGATTTCAAGTCCACTCCATTTTGCTGGGAAGATTCTCCTACTATCGTCAGTGACCGACAGTTGCCACTGAAGTTGTATGCGCTGCAGTTGGCTGATTACGATGCGATTCTAGGCATGGGCTGGTTAGAGCGGTATTGTGTCATGGTTGATTGCAGATCCAAGAATGTCTACTTTCAGCCATGCGGGAAATCATCCTTCTATTTTCAAGGTACCTGATTCCGTCTTTCTCATTTTCTGTCGTTAGGTGTAGTTTTCTTACAGTTTCCTCCTTGTTCTTTCTTGCAAATTTCGAGGATGAAATTTCTTTAAGAAGGGGGAGACTGTAACACCCGTGTCTTAGTGGATCCTTAGTGGTCCGGGTCTAGTCTGATATTTATATCGGGTTGTTGGTACCCTAAACTCTGTGTCGTTACAGATGGTTTCAAAGCTGTGTTGGGGAATTGTATCAGGAATTGAAATTTGCACTGGTCCAGAGCAAGTCCCTTTGGGTCGTCTGTTGCTAGGTTAGGGTGTTTCTTGCGATTGCTGATGTATTTTTCATTGTCGCATTTTCCTAGATTTAAGATGTCGCCTCGTAGGTGAAGAGCCCCAGTTCCTCGGGATGAGGCTAGTGCTTCCCCTGCTCCTGCTGTACTGATTCCTGCCCAGGCTGCACCTGTTCCTATTCCGCCTCCGTAGTTGCCCGGTAGTCGTGGACGAGCACTGAAGGAATTCCTACCGTTCCATCCACCGATGTTTGAGGGCCAATCGGACCCAGAGGTAGCTAGGGAGTGGCTGGATGCCACTGGACGCATCTTCCAATCCATAGAGTGTGCCGAGGACAAAAGGGTTATGTTGGCTTCTTATCAACTTCAAGGTATTGCACGCACGTGGCGGACCACGGAGTAGGAGGTTGCCTTCCATTCCCGTCTGCTTCGATAAATCACATGGGTGGAGTTTGTCACTGCATTCAAGTGTGCCTACACTCTGGCCTGCCTGAAGTTAGCCAAGATGTATCAATTTCTAGAGCTGACGCAGGGCGAGATGTCAGTGCTGTAATACCGAGACAAGTTCTTTGAGTTGGGCCGGTATGCGTCCCACATTTTCACTGATGAAGCCGTGAGGACTCAACAGTTTCTACATGGACTAAAAGCAGAGTTGAGCCTACAGTTGTTCACGACCCGTGTAGCTGAGTTAGATTCTACGTACCAAGCAACCGTCGCGTTAGAGTTGGAGTTGGCGAGGACCCGGGGACTTCCTCAGGCTGGGATAGTTCAGCCAGCCGTGTAGCATCAGCCGCCCTACCAGCCGTTTGTTCCAGGAGCTCCTCCTACTTTCTCTGCTACCGTTGGTACTTCCTTCCCGCAATCCCAGAGCAAGGGATTCCGATTTAAGATGTCCAAGAAAAAGAAGTTCGATCAGTCGACGTTTTCTGATTCGAGTCAACAGTCCGTTTCTTCCGTTCGACCGCGTCAAGATTTTGTTGCTTCTCAGCCAAGGTTGTGTTCCAAGTGTGGTGGCAGCCATCCAGGCGTGTCGTGTTCTCTGCCAACTGTCTGCTACCGCTACGATTAACTGGGGCACATCTCCCGAGACTACTCGTTGAGACTGAAGACGGTGCAATTCTCGTAGTTTTCCCAGCCGCAGCGGCCGCAGTTTCATCTTCCTCCGCCGTCTCAACCTCAATCGTTCTGCCTACCAGTTCCTGCTCCTTCATAGTAGTCGTCTGTAGCTAGCCGTCCGCCGAGAGCCAAGGTTACTCGCATCACCCGTACGGAGGCATTGGCGTCAAATTTGGTCAAAGGTACAGTTTCGATTTATGATCATTCAGCGCGTGTTCTTTTCGATTCGTGTGTGACCCATTCTTTTGTCTCTTAGGATTTTATTGCTCGTGTCGAAGAACCGATGGATGAAGTTTCCGGTGGGATGCTTATGGAGTTGCCTTCTGGCGATTACATGTCCACTCCTCTGTGCTTGGAAAATTCTTCGGTTCTCGTCAGTGGGCGGAAACTGCCAGCAAGGCTTTACGCATTACAGTTGGCCGAGTACAATGCGATTCTAGGCATCGATTGGCTGGAACTTTATGGCGCCATGGTCGACTACCGTCTCAAGCGAGTCTATTTTATGCCACGCAAAAAGTCAGCCTTCTATTTCCAAGGTATCTGTTTCTGTTTCGTCGAGTTGCCTTTTCTGTCGGTAGGGTGTGTCGTGTTGTCAGTTTCCTCCTTGTCCTTTCGTCTAATTTTGGGGATGAAATTTCTTTTAAGGGGAGGGACTGTAACACTTGTAGTTTTAGCGGATCCTTAGTGGTTCGACCTGCCACAACAAGTTGAAAGTTTTGCTAAAATTGAGTTCACATACTAAATGCTAAAAACATCACATAACTCTTTTAGTCAAACACTCACCTGGTGGGGTGGAAACTCATCTAGGGTAGTACGAAGGTCAGAGAGCCTAGTGGCTACTAAGCGTCGATCCCGAACCATCTCCCATCTCACCATGAGTGGGGCCATCTGCATCAGGGCTCGCGGGATCATGTCGCGACCTAGTGGGAATCAGGTGTACCCCCAAATCTGAAGACACAAAGAACAACAATCAATCAATCAAATCAATAATCAACAAGTGTAAAGGGTAGAATCATACATGTAGGAAGGGTGTGAAGCCACCCAGGTTCCCCGAACCTGGGCGTACATGATCCATGTGGGCAAAGTGGTGCGCCAGCATTGCTCTCCCCCATGCAAGTTGGGGTCTCCACTCGAGATCCCGTATCAGTAGCAGGTACTTCAGATTCACCTTGTTCAAGGCAGTGGCAAACAGTAGCCTCCCGAAGAAGTAAAGAAAGAAAAGCCGCAACTCCTACTGGTCACTCCTTCCTCGGGCTCGGAGCTTCTGAGTTACCCGTCCCAGGTACACATCTAGATCCTCTAGTGGTCCTCGGACCACTCTGGCTAAACCCATCATGGTACTGATCCTCCCAAGGGGGAGGGTGGTCACTGGCTTCTTGGACCGGGCCAGCTGCGACTCGAGCAAACTCTCAACCTTCTCCGGATAATTCTTGAGCTCCTGACCTAACACCGGGTTCCCAACTACTGGCAGTCCAGTCAGATAGGCCATGTCCTCGAGTGTGGGGATCATATGTCCCCACGGCATCATAAAAGCCGTGCATCCATCCACCCATCTCTCACGTAGCGCCACTAGGAAGGTCGCATCAACACGGAAGGGTCGAATCATGAAGAATGGGCCAAATCCCATTCGGTCCACTCTTTGCTGCTGCTCAGGAGGCAACGCGTGGTACCAAGCCCACACTAGGTCCCATGACACCAGGGCTCTGATCCTTCGTCGGCCCTGCACACAATGGAAAGGAAACAACGGCTGGTTAAATCTCCATTCCCCCAAATCAACTTAACCCATATCTCATCCTCCATAAACATAAAAATTCACTACCTTGAGAGGAGGGTGGCCAATGTCTTGGTCACCTACCTCTCTGGGCGGCCAAATCACCGGCCGCCTAGTCCTTCAGTGGATGGCCAGGAGTCTGGCCGCCCATGCCTGTGGACGGCCACAATCCTGGCCACCCACAGACCAGTCCCCACAAACCCATTCTGGCATCACAAACCTCTCCACCAAGCTTTCATCCACACACATTAACTCAATGGGCATTCAGGGATCATGAGACTTACTTGTTTTTGCAGTACCTCCTTCTCCTGGTTGGCTTCAACATCATCGGAGCCCTCTTCTTCCACCACTTCCTCACCATCGCATTGGTCGGTCGGCCCCTCTTTGGGGGTAGCCGTGCCCTCATCTCCTTCCTTTTCTCCACTATTTTCACCACCTTGAAAGGAATAGGCCGGGGAAGATGGACTCGCAGGGGCCTCCACCTCCTCACGCTCTTCAATCTCACTCGAGGATGGGAGATCATCAATGATGTCAAGCCTAGCTCATCGTCACCCCATTGCTTGAATCTGGATGCTTGAGCAACCCAAAAATCTCACCCACGGTGGAGAAATCACCCTCCCTAGCTCTAGCTCTTGCAGGCTCACTAAAAAACGTCAAATCCGATGGCCGTTCAAATGAAGAGGCCGGCCACCTTCTTAAAGCCCTCAAATGCAGAGGGTGGCCAAGCCATTGGCCGCCCAATTTAAAGTGGAAGCGGCCACAACTTTGGTCGCCCTCCCTCCTGTTTAGCGAAAAAGAGAAACAAAAAATAATAATTCATCTTCATTCGCCTAAGCTCATTCATTTAGCCACAAATACACGCAAATAAAAATACAGACGCGATACATAAGACAGATACGTAGCCACAAGCTGAGTCTTCAAGAAGCTGAATCTCCGAGCCATAAGCTCGATGCGACGGTGCAGCATCCGGCAGTGGGCCCGGTGTCCCCACCAACCCTCCCGGGGCGGTTGAAACTCAGACTCCGTCGAGTAAGGGGGGGCACTACTATGGTAGTGCTCCAGCAGATCTGGATCGAGGCACTGAAGATCTTCCCGGCTGATCCAGGAATCATCGGATGGTGGACGGTCCCGCCAGCGGACAAGGTAGCGCTGGTACACCCTGCTCCTTGTAGTAGTCACCTACTCATCCAGTATCCTCTTAATTTACTCGCGCGGTGCTCTCGGGACTGTGGGACGCACAGGGGTGGGGTCACTCTCAATGGGAGGAGAAGACTCGAAAGGGTCACTAGGAATCGCTGTGGGTTCCTTATAGGCCACTAGATCTGCCACATTAAACGTAGAGCTAATCCCATATTCAGGAGGTAAGTCTACAACATAAGCGTTGGCGCTAATCTTCCGCAAGATTGGGAAGGGACCATCACTACAGGCTTACAACTTTTTAACGGCTCCCGAGGGGAGTCGTTCGGGCCAGACCCGTATCATAACCAAGTCACCTTCTTGAAATTCAAGGTGACGCCTATGCGAATCAGCCAAATATTTATAAGTCTCATTACTAAGGCTTATTTGCTTGCTAATTGACTCATGCAGGCTCTTGACATGCTGTACAAATTCTTCGGCTGACTTGGACGTTCTAGACTCGAGGGGGAGGGGAATGAGATCCACAGGTTTCCTAGGTGTGTAGTCATGCACGACCTCAAATAGACTCATACCTATGGACCTATTAACAGAGCTGTTATATGCAAATTCGGCTCTGGGCAAGAGAATATCCCAGGTGCCAGAATGTTCCCCTATAAGACACATTAAAAAATTCCCTAAACTTTTATTGACTGTCTTCCATTCATCCCCTGGTCAGATTCTGACCTAGTGGTGGCCACTTTTCAAGTCAATCTTGGAAAAGATGGTGGCTCCACTCATCAAGTCAAGTATGTTATCGCGACGAAATATTGGAAATCTGTACTCGACAGTAATTTTGTTGATGGTGCGGTTGTCAACACACATCAGTCAGGTGCCATCTTTCTTTAGTGTGAGCAAGGCAAGGATAGCACAAGGGGCTCTTGCTCACCCTGAGAAAACCCTTTTGAATAAGGTCCAAGACAGTTCTTCGGAGCTCAGCATGCTCCTGGGGGTTCAGTTGGTAATGGGGAAGGTCGGGTAGGGTGGACCCGGAGACAAGCTCAATAGCATGTTGTACATCACGTATGGGAGGGAGTCAAGAAGGTAAGTCCTCGGAGACGATGCCTTGGAAGTCCTACAGTATTGTCAGGACTTCGGTTGGGACTGAGACTCGGGACTCCTTGGGTGTGATGGTGACGTCAACGGCCCAAATAGGGGCACCCTCAGCAACCTCACTGGTTAGCTCACCGACAATTATGGAGTCAAGGTGCCTAACTAGGTCATGACCAACCTTAGGGGCCTTAGAAACGGGTGCGATAGATGTAGGAGAAGAGGGAATGGGAGGTTTCCCTTCAGTGGGAGTTTGGGGATTCTCCTAAATTTTGGGAGTTCCAGTGGGGGTGGAGGTGGAACTCTTTCCCGGGGTCACCTTTGGGGGTATCGGGTACAACTGAATCTTCTTCCCATTGTGGGAGAAGGAACACTGATTGGACCGACCAAATGTAGCGAGGTCTATATCATAGATCCATGGTCGTCCTAAGATGACGCACCTAGCCTTCATAGGCACTACGTCACATAAGATCTATGCTTGGTAGGACTGGAATTGGATGGGAATGACACATGTGGTGGTGACTGGGATAGAAGTGTCATCGACCCAAGCCACGGATCCATATATACTTTTTCTTGAAGAATTCTATTGGGAAAAACATTGTTCACATCTAATTGTCTCATTCTCAACCTCTAGCCAATGTTATAGCTGAAACAATGGGAATAGTTGTTGGTTTTACAACAGGACTGAAGGTCGCAGAAAAATTAAATCCAGCTGTTTGTAAATATCCCTTTGCTACTAAACGAGCTTTGTACTTTGGAAATTGAGCCATCTAGATTTCTTTTGACCTTGTACACCCATTTACATCCCACCGATTTCCTGTTAGGGGGTAAAGCAACTAGAGACCATGTTTGATTCTTAATTAAAGCATCATATTTTTCTTTCATGGCAGTCCTCTAGTGATCATGCATGAGAGCTTCTTTTACTTATGACGGTTCCTATGCTTTTGACTTAGAAACATAAGATTTGGGCTTAAAAATTCTGGACTTAGTAACCATGGGTAAATATTATGATCTATGGTTGTAGGAGTTGGTTCATCAGTAGAGTTGGGTGCAGGAGCAGGTTCACCAGTAGAGTTGAAAGAAACATCATTTGGCATGAAAATTTCAGGTGAATGCTTTGTAGGTTCATCAACTGTAAGCTTGTGATCAGCGGAGTGAATAGACTATGCAGGTAAATGATCTACAGATATGGAGGTAGGCAATGGTATGTAAACAGGTAATGAAAGAACTGGAATGGAGGTTGTGGTAGAGTTAGACATATCAATAGAGTTTTTCTTGGAGGCATGAGGGAAAGAACACTCATCAAAAACGACATGTCTAGATGTGTAAACTCTACCATCTTGAGCTAAACATTTCTGCCATTTGGGTGACTTTGATAATAGGTTAGAATATGTTACTCGGGGTGGGCCTACGTGAGTTATTCATTGGGTTTTCTCTTTTTGAGTTTGATAACTTACCTTTATTTTGGGATTAACTCATTCCATGTGAAAATGTCGTATGAGTTAATCCCGGAATAAGGGCCTTAACCCTAATCGACTCTAGGTAACTTAACCTCGCTACCAAACTCGGTTAAGGGCTGGTAAGCGGAATAATTCACCCTATTTTACGCTTATTCCGTTATCAAAGTCGCCCTTTATGTTTTGAGCTATATCCAATAAATATGCAAGGAAAGGATCTGAAATGAAGTTTATGATTGTTATATGGATGCAAATAAGGAAAGCATAAGTAACCAAACACTTTTAGAAAAGAATAATTTGGTTGAGACTTGAACAATACCTCCATAGGCGACTTTTGATGAAGGACTATAGTGGGTAACCTGTTCATAAGATAAACTGCATTGGCAAAGACTTCTGACCATAAGTTGTAAGGCATAGTGGCTTATGCAAGCAGAGAAAGACCCAGTTCAACTATGTGTCTATGTTTCCTTTCAGCAATGTCGTTTTGCTCAGGAGGTTAGGGAGATGCTCAAAGAAGTTGAAAGGTAGATCACAGAGCATGCTAGGGGGGTGGTGGATTAGGTGGCGATCTCCTTCGCCGTTGCGGAGAGGGATTTGAGGGGGTATTTTCTAAATTCAACAAGTGGTGGAGTGCGAGCATACGGGGTGGGGAGCGGTCACAGTCAAGGGTGGGTAGCGGTGGTGAGGAGGAGGGAGAAGTGGAGAGGGTCACCTCTAGTCATCAATGAGGATCATTTCTTGGAATGTGAGGGGGTTAGACGGAGTGGAGGAAAGGAGGGCAGTGAGGGAGTTGATTAGGATGTGTAAGATTGATATTCTATGTATTCAGGAGACGAAGTTTGAGGGGGATGGTGCTATCCTCTTAAGGAAGATCGGACGGCCCCGTCTTTTCAAGGGGGGTCGCCTTTCCGGTGGTGGGTAGGTCCGGAGGCATTATGATTCTCTCGATTTCCTACGAGGTGGAGGAGGTGACGCAGGATAAGGAGGTCAGCAGATGGGTCATTTCCTTACACTTATGGAGTATCAAGGACGGCCTCTCTTAGGACTTCAGTGGGGTGTATGGGCCCCAGCCCAGGGAGGAGAAGTGATTCCTTTGGGATGACTTGTTTCGTCACCACCTCTCTTCTGGTCGGCCTTGGTGTGTTGGAGGGGACTTCAATATAGTGGCAGTCCCCTGGGAGAGGACAGGAGATGTTTATGATGGAGTCATGGAGGACTTCTCTAATTTTATCCGGGAGGCAACTTTTGTGGATATTGGCATGTCCCAAGGTTGCTTAACTTAGTCCAACCTAAGAGCAGATGCTTCTTACTGTAGGTATTTCTGGTTTCTGTTGATTGAGAGGACCACTTCCCTCAGGTGTGGGTGGTTGGGCTGACGAGATTTGTTTTTGACTACAAGCCCATCCTTTCGAAGACCAGTCGAGTGTCAATCAGGAGCTTCATGTTCAGATTTGTGCAAGTGTGGTTTAGAGAGACTGATTTATGGAGACTGTCATAGGAACTTGGTCTGCTCAGACTGCGGGCCCCTCTGCTATGGGCACATTGGTAAGAAGATTGAGACACACCGCGCATGTTCTTCAGGCTTGGGGAACCCACAAAACTTTGCCAAGGAGGGAAGCAACGAACATGATTCTTCAACACCTTGAGGGTCTTGATTGTTTGGAAGAGGTAGGCCTAATGAATGAAGAGGACAAGGCACTCAGGGATACCTTGAGGGGCCAGTTTGATGATATACTTGTTAGAGAGGAGATCTAATAGAGACAGGGATCGAGAGATAGATGGATTAAAGAGGGAGACAAAAATACAACTTACTTTCAGCATATTGCTTTCGAGAGGAGAGTAAACTCCATGTCTTGCATCAAGGTGGGAGATTTTTCCTTCTCCTCATATGAACAGATTAGAGATTAGACGAGACACTTTTACTCGGCTCTGTTCACAGAGGATGCATTCCATAGGCCGAGGGTGGTAGCTGATCTTCTCCCATGTCTTTCCACTGTGGAGAGGGATGTTATCTCTCAACCCTTTTCAGGAGAGGAGGTCCACCAGGTTATTTTTTCTCTTGCAAAAGATAGAGCCCTAGGCCCAGATGGCTTCCCGTTGACTATCTTTTAGATGTGTTGGGCGGTTGTCAAGGATAATTTGCTGTTTGTATTAAGAGAGTTTCAGGAGGGGATGGCACATTTGGGGGGCATTAACAAGACCCTCTTGGTGCTTATCCCTAAGAAGACAGGTGGTCAAGAATTTCAGAATTTTAGGCCCATCAGTTTGATGCATGGTGCTTACAAAATCATCACCAAGGTGATTGTAGGGAGGTTAGTCACTGTTATGGATAGACTGGTAAATCACTTTCAGGGAGCCTTCATTAGGGGGGAGACATTCTGAATAACTTCTTGGTGGTGTATGTGTATCTTTACTATGAAGAACTAGAGGAGGAAATGGGTGGTCTTGAAACTAGATTTTATGAAGGTTTTTGACAGGGTAAATTGGTAGTATCTCTTTGATGTGTTGGATATAAGGGGATCTGGGACAGATGGATCAACTGGGTTAGGACATGTATCTCTTCGGCTACTTTTGTGGTTCTAGTAAATGTGAAGCCGTCCTCTTAGTTCCACGGTGGTAGGGGTCTCTAGTCGGGAGACCCCATGTCTCCCCTTCTTGTTGTGCTCGTGGCTAGTGTTTTGAGCAGCGTGTGCTAGAGAGCTAAGGCTGTGGGTTGATTAGAGAGTTTTAGATGGTCTCAGATGGGCCTACTCTTACTCATTTCCAGTATGCAGACGATACCACCATGTTCTTTGCTGAAGGTGAGTAGCACACTCTCATGGTTAGGTTTTTGTTGGAATTGTTAGAGGTCACTGGTTTGAAAGTAAACTTCAACAAGAGTCTTCTTGTAGGGATGAACATGGAGGATAGGTCTCTCATGAGGGTGGCCTGTTTGGTGGGTTGTAAGATTGGAGAATTCCCATTCTCATACTTGGGCCTCTCTCTTACACCCGGATCTCTTAGGTGTGTAGATTGGCTTCCTATCATCTAGAGGTATGAGTCCAAATTGACTGGGTGGAAGGTTAGAACTCTATCTTATGGGGGCGGATTGGTACTGTGCAGATTTGTGTTGTACAATCTCCCTACTTACTTTTTATCTTTGCTTCGGATTTTGAGGACGGTGGCCAAGAAGCTTGATTCAATTCAGTGTAGGTTGTTTTGGCGTAGTGGGGGCAGATGCAAGGGATGGCATGATATAGCTTGGGAAAGGCTAGTCAAAAGCAAGGTACAAGGAGGGTTGGGGATCAAGCGTGTCGGGGATTTTAATTTAGCTCTCTTGTGTATGTGGTTGTGGAGGATGGGATGTGGAGAGGATGGGTTATGGGCTTAGGTGATTAGGCAACGGTATTTCGAGGCGAGGAGAGTCTGGGACTTGGCTCTCTCTCCTCTCTACAGGATTTCTAGTCTTTGGCGGGATGTCATCTCTTGGAGGGACGTACTTCACTCGGGTGTCTGGATCCAACTAGGAAATGACCTCAAATGTCTTTTTTGGAAGGATAGATGGTGTGGGGGTTTCCCCTTGGAGGCTTTGTTCCCTAGTCTCTTTTCTCGGCCGGGACATCTTCCCCACGTCCTGAGCATGGAGGTACACCCACCTCCCCCTTTTGTCATCTTGCTTAGCTAGTATGCACCCTAGATGCCACTACATGTGAGTAGGTTATTTTCCTAGCTAATTTATTTTAATCACCGCTATAAGTTGTGAGTGCGAGACCCATCCCGTGACTCGTTCTGAGCACGAGAGTGAGATGACCACCCAAACTCAAGTCGATTACTCAATCATGCCGACCGACATGTTTCCCTCGCTAGGGGTGATCGTGAGTGAGTGCTTCTTGTTTGGGGCATGCTTGCCACTTCTGGAACCACATTAGGTGCCGAATCATGTGTGTAGTCACTGGTCGCATCGTCTAGAGTCCATGGTTCACGCAAGTCCGTCGAGTCTCATCATCGTCCCGCATCAATCTATTCCCACTGGTTCTGTTCCGGTATAAGGTACTGAACTTCCTCACAGGACTCAATCGCGTGGCAGATCCTGACATGGAACATGCAGTATTGAGGATGGCTGAAGTCCCATTGGGTGTAGTCTGCTGACGGATCACGGGGCATGATCTGGCCCCTCTCGATGAGTAGGTCAAAGAGTCACCAGGTCCTTTCTTTGGGAAAAAGAGGGATCTGTGGTCATGCCAGGGCCTCCACCCCTGATACCAAAGTGAATGCTTGCCTTGACTAGTGCTGGGCTCTTCTGCTTCAACGTCAGAGAGAGAGAATGCGGCCATCATGTGGATCACGTGGCTGAGTAGTGAACCACACGTGCTGCCTTAGCTAACTTGGACCACGTATGTGGCTATGGGGGATGGACAATACCACTCTTCATTTGGATGAGACCGTCTTTGATCAACTTCTGTGTCTGAGTCTTGAATACGTAGCAATCTTCAATCAGGTGACCCAACATGCGATGATATGGGCAATAGCTAGGATCATCAATCTTCTAGGCCTCATCCGACTTGCAAACTTCTGGCAGCTCGATGATCTTCTGGGCCATGTAGAGGTCGAAGAGCATCTTTGTGTGTTCCTTCTTGAAGGAGAAGGGTGTCTTCATACGCTCTGAGAAGGAAGGAGCGGCCGGCTTGCCTGCTAGCTTCTTGTCAAAACTGCTCGGCTCGGATTCCTTATTGGATTTGGCAGTTAGGGTGAATTCGATGGTGTTCACATCCTTTTCGGGGTGGTGTTCTCGTGTCTATTTCTCCTTTGCTGAAGTATAGCTCGAGTTATCAGTGAAGAACATCTCTATCTCAGTCACTATCAAATTGAGCTGGTCGAAGCCTTTTATGTTGGTGTCGAGGAGCTTTTTGCTGACCTCAATCACCAAGCCTCGGTAACATATGGTGATGGCATCTTCTTGGACAAGTGGGTTGATGCACCTCATGCTGAGGTCTAACCACTTCTTAATGAAGTTGAGGGCACTCTCACCCTTCTTCTATCGGAGAGAGCAGAGCTCGGCTAGGGAGATCTTTTGCTTGACCATTTGAAAATGGTCGAGGAATTTCTTCTGGAGATCCGCCTGATCGATGATTGAGTTGGACTTCAGGTGTGAATACCATTGGAAGGCTGTTCCTGTGAGTGAAGTGGCAGAGTAGCGGAGGAGGTATGACTCGTCCAACGCTAGCTCGCCCATGGTCATAATGTAATAGGCCAAGTTGATGAGGGCATCCCACGACGCTCTCTTTGGCTCGAACCGCCGGCACCACTTTGAGATGTCTGCCCATGTTATCTCATGTTATGTTCCATTTCATTGAGTCATATAATATGTATTTTTATTTTATTGAGTCATGCCATGTGTAATTGAGTCATGTTGTTAGTCTATTTACCTTATTTTGCTTAATTGGACCTTAGTACCTTAGTTATGGGCCCGTAGGATTGAGTCTAGGATAGACTTGGTCTTTCATTAATTTGCCAAGGGTGTTTTGGTCATGTGAACCTCCCATCTTTAGCCTGTAATTCCTAGTTTGCTGGCAGCAGAGTACCAATGACTTACAGAGCCGACCACGACTTCATACCAATGTCTCTGAAGGCTCAAGTGGTATCGTCGAAATCATCTCTGTGTCTTCTTCGCAACGGCGGTGGTTTCGTCCCAACCTGAGCTCGTGGCTACCCGGGGGAGCCGATCTTCCCAAACTGCGCATCTCCCTCAAGACTGCCAACCTGAGGCTACTTGCAGAGACTCCCATGACAAGCCATCTAAAGATTTGGAGGTGGGGCTTAGCCGACACCTACTACGATGAGTCATCTTCTATTACCAAGAAGAGGCTTCTAGATTTGACCCTTGACAAGTAAGTTCCTAATTTTCTCCCCAGAGTGCGCAGTTCTGCCACCTCTGCGACTGAACCAACCCCTATCCACTTTTTGGGATCTCCCAATCTGCTCTGACACCCTCTGGTGTCCCCGTGGGTATCGTTTTGAAGAGGACTTGACACCGGTTCCAACGACTCTAGCCATGCTCGATTCAGAGGTCGGGAGCACTCGTGGCGGCCTCATCTTCAGGCTCCTACGGTACTATAGTAGTCAAAACCCAGAACTCAGGGACCCTAGTCGTGGCCCTTCCCCAACCAGCATCATAGACCAGGAAATTCCCCAGAAATTGTACGTCATCCTAATCTAGTTCTGAAGAGTTTGCCACTGGTCTCGTCAAAAATTGAGTTCGGGAGTGGTCGCAGTGGCGCCGACAACGACTGCCTATCTCCTGTTCCAGAGGATGGATAGAACCAGCATCCTTCACTTAGTTCGCTTATATTTCATTTTTCCCTCCCCGCCTGGCCGGCTGAGCGCCCCTCCCTGCGTGGAGGTACATTTTGGTTGTAATTCACTCCCAACCCATAGTCCAACCCCCTTGCAAGGGGCGTAATGCAAGTATTAGCAGGCCATCGACCGAAGCTTCTCCGACACGGCGTGCGGGTAAGCCCACTCTTCCTCGCTCACCCTCATCTCCGACCGGGATCGGTGTCTTCACACCGATCAGGTGAGCCTCGGTTACCCTCCCTTGATGGTCTTTCTTTGCTGGTTTAGTATCGCTGCTAGTGCCGTCAGGTGGTGAGTTGAGTGCCCATTTTTGAATTGCTTATATTTGAGTGACCACCGCGGGCGAGTTGTGAGAGACCCATTACATCCCATACCCTCGGTGTGCTAGCCGCCCGTGAGAGTGGGCATCCCAGGACCCTTAGGGGTTCAACCACAAGCAAGACAAACCTTGGATCAGCAAGGTCCCACCTCGGACCCTTCCCACCATCGTCGAGTTGCCTACGGGTACTAGTGTGCGCTACGTTGGTGAGTCCGCTCGAGTGAAGTCACTGGTCCATTACATTGCTTGCTTGCTAGGTCCAAGGGGTCTTCGGTCTTGTGACTATCACCCCCAAAGTGGTGTCACATCAAGATCATTAAGTTATTTTTGAACTTCTTGCTGCTTAGATTTGAGATCATCATTTTCTTTCCTTAGCATTTGCATTTCAGTTAATTCTCGTTTAATCTTCACATTTTCTTCATTTACTTGAATTTTTTCTTCAGTGGCCGCATTCAGGTTTCTCTTAAGGACCCTATGTTCTTTACTCACAGCATTAAACTTAGCTAACAACTCAGCATGCATCCTCCCAATCTTCAATTGAAAAGTTCTCAAAGATATTTATTACCTGTTCATCATCATTTGCCATGAGACAGACTCCTTCTTCGTCTTCCTCTGAAGTGTTGGAGTCCGAATCCTCCTTCTCGTCGCTCCATGTGCACAGCATTGTTTGTGGCTTCTTCTTCTACACTTTGGATCCCTTCTTCTGACATTCCGGACTTCTCTTCTGGAGATCGGGATAGTCTCCTTTCATATGGCCAAGTTTCTTGCAGTGATAACACGTAACATTTTTTTTGCAGGCCTATCCCAGTTCTCTACTGCCTCTACCTTCGAAGGGTCAATAGAAATACCTTCCTTAGTGATAATGTCTTCCAAAAAAGACACTTCCTGCAACCAGAAATCACATTTACTAAACTTGGTGTATAACTGATGATCTCTCAATAATTGCAACGCCATCCCCAAGTGCTCGGCATGCTCCTCCTCATTCTTGGAGTATATCAAAATATCATTGATAAACACTACAACCCATTGATCTAGGTAGGGCCTAAACACGCTATTCATTAACTGCATGAAAGCTACAGGAGCATTCGTTAGTCCAAAAGACATTACCATGAATTCAAAATGTTTGTACCTGTTACGGAAGGCTATTTTAAAGATATCATCATCCTTGATCCGCAATTGATGGTATCCTGACCGAAGATCAATTTTAGAGAAATATTGTGCTCCTGCTATCTAGTCGAATAGTTCATCAATCCTCGGCAATGGGTACTTGTTCTTGACAATAAGCTGGTTCAATTGTCGGTAGTCAATGCACAATCTCATCGAACCATCTTTCTTTCGGATGAATAATACTGGGGCTCCCCACGGGGATGTACTTGGACGAATAAACCCCTTTTCGAGCAACTCCATTAGTTATCACTTTAATTCCCGCAACTCCGCAGGAGACATACGATACGGAGCCTTAGAAATAGGGGACGCGCCAGGAGTTAGATCAATAGAAAAGACTACCTCTCTCTCAGGTGGAAGTCTCGGCAATTCCTCAGAAAGACATCTAAAAAATCTCGAACAATAGGGATGTCCTTAATCTCCAACTCCTTCTTATGGGTTAAAGAAACCAAGGCTAGAAAAGCCTGACATCCTTTCTTCAATAACTTCTCAGCTCGAAGAGCCAAAATAAGCGGCATAGACTTAGAGTGCCTAACTCCAACGAAAGAAAGCTCGGGGTGTCCAGAAAAAGACACGGAGCTTGTACTACAATGGACACTGGCCTCATATCTAGCCAACCAATCTGCTCCTAAGATTACATCATAATCCTTCATTTTCATACAAACCAAATCAGCTAGCATATTCTGCCCACTAATAAGAATCTTACTAGAGGCATAGTAATATTTAATTGTTGAACCTGAACCAATAGGGGTCAAAATTTCTAATAGGAAATTCATTAACACAGGGTTCACAGTTAACAACTTAGCAAAACTTTGGGAAATAAAGGAATGTGTTGCTCTGGTATCAAATAGAACAAATGCTGGCTTTTCACAAACAACAAGTGTACCTTCAACAAGTCCACCCTCCTCGATGGTTCCAGTCTCAGCTTCCTATAGGGCTGGAAGCTTGCCTTGTCGCTTCTGACCTCCTTGCGATTTGTTTGGTGTAGCTTGATCAGATAGGAGGGGACACTTAGGAATACGATGGTCCTAGCATTCACAGTGGAGACAAGTGCCCAACTTATGCCAACATTCCTCCATCTTGTGACCTGGATGGTCACAGTACTTGCAAATGGCCTTGGATGGTACAATTGGGCTAGGCTTCTTATCATCATTCTTCGGCACCTTGTCTTTCCATGAAATAGATCCACTGTTGGGTCTCTTCTTGCCATTGCCAGGTTTGAAATTCTCGGGACTAGTGGTCAGTTCTTTCTTGGAGTTTCTCCCTTGGATTCTATCCGTCATTTCCAAGGTGTCTTCCAGAACTTGAGCTTTTCTCACCATCTCGGCATAAGTCTGGATCTCCGTCGGTGCCAACTGGTTAATGTAATGCAGCTTCAAACCATTGAGAAATCACTCGGCCTTTATCTTTTCGGTGGATACTAAATGAGTCACATAGCGAGACAACCTGGAGAACTGAGCTTCGTATTCGACAACAGATAAGTTCCTTTGTTTTAAAGTAGCGAACTCTGCTGCCTTCTTTTCTTACACCCGGTCTGAAAAGTATTTGCTATTATTTCTAATATCAACATCTTATCATATATTTTATAAAAAGCCAAAAAGCTTTATTAAAATCTGAAAACACCCAATTCACCCCCCTCTTGGGTGCCATTGACGCGGGACTTCAGTTGAGCGGCAAGAAGATCATGGAGTCCCTCCAGAAGAAATCGATAACTACCCCTGTGGGGTCTACATCAATGTCATGTCAGGAGGATCTTCCTCAGGAGGGAACAACAGCCGAGGAAGAAAGCGTCACGCCGAATGAGCCTCTCGAGATTTTGAGCCCCCTAAGGCTTCACCGGTGAGCGATCAGCAAGCCTTAGTCTTCACCGACCAAGACCTAGAAGGGGTGGCCACCCTACATGATTACGCCCTTATAATCTCGGCTACTATAAACCATTGTAATGTAGACAGGATACTAGTGGACAATGGGAGTGCCCCGGATGTTTTGGCGTATGAGTGTTTCTTGAAAATGGGTGAAAACCCATCCAGACTTCGCCAGATTTGAACACCCCTCTGCGGGTTCAATGGCCAAGCAACTTATCCCGAGGGAGCCCTAAGCCTACCAGTTACTCTTGGTACCCCTCCCAAAATTGTCACACTTTTGGTGAAATTCATGGTGATAAAAGGGATGTCAGCCTATAATGCTATCTTCGACCAAGGTATACTTGGCAAAATAAAGGCATTACCCTGAACCTATCACCAAAAATTGAAGTTTCCCACTAAATACGGTATCGGGGAAGTCCAAAGTAACCAGGCAATAGCCAGAAGGTGCTACATAATCTCGGTCGAAGCCATAAGGCCAGAAGGGAAGAAAAAAGAGGCTGAGGAAGTTGAGGATAAACTAATGGTAGGAAAGTCTAGCGGAGAACTGCTATCAGTCTTCCTCAGAGATGACCTATCTCTTGAAGTGAAAATAGGAGCAGATTTACCACCCGATGTACAAGAGCAATACAAAATTTTCCTTTCTGAGTACATTCATGTCTTCGTATGGTCTGATGAGGATCTCCCCAGCATTCCCGAAGAGGTTGTGATGCATAAACTCAACCTTGATCCATCGGTGAGACCCATCCAGCAACGGAGAAGGAAGCATGCCAAAAAAAAAAGGCGATCATCAAAGAGCAGATAAATAAGGGAAAGAAAATCAAGCTATTTCGCCCAGTCCTTTACCCAACGTGGCTCGCAAATGTCATCTTGGTACCAAAGGCTTCGGGAAAGCGGCGGATGTGTGTGGACTTCACCGACCTCAACAAAGCCACTCCGAAGGATTGTTACTCGTCATCGAGCATTGACCAACTGGTCAATTCAACCTCGGGTAGCGAACTTCTCAGATTCCTGGACGCATATTCTGGTGACCACTAGATCCGAATGGACCCCGAAGACATCGAGAAGACTACCTTTGTCATTGACTTTGGCGTCTACTGCTACACCTGAATGCCTTTCGAGTTGAAGAACGCTGGAGCCACATATCAGAGACTGATCAACCACATCTTCGAAGACCAAATCGGGTGGAATGTTGAGGCCTACATTAACGATATGCTCTTCAAGACACCCAAGGCCAAAGACCATTTCACCGACCTGGCTGAGACCTTCGACACCCTCCAAAGGTGCAGTATGAAGCTCAACCCCCCCAGATGCTCCTTTGGAGTCAGGTCTGAGAAGTTCCTAGGATTCTTGATAACTCAGTGAGGGATCGAAGCCAACCCCGATAAGGTCTAGGCCATCCTGGACATGCAGCCACCTACCAGCGTCCAGGATGTTCAGCACCTGGCTAGGAAAGTTATTGCGCTCAATCACTTTCTGTCCCAAGCGACGAAACGATGCCTGCCTTTCTTTAAACTTCTAAGGGGGCCTAAACTGGCATCTTCCACCTTCGCCTGGGATAGCGAGTGCCAGAAGGTGTTCATAGAGCTGAAAGAGTTCCTGGCTTCACCTCCAGTACTGGCCACGTGACTGGAGTGCCTCACCACTAGAAGAATAGCCAGCTGCGTCCACTGACGTCTTATGCTGCGCCTACTAGCGTCTTGTCCACGTCACCTATCGAAAGGACTAGGCTGAGATCACAACACTATCAAAACCAGAACAGTACCATAACGTGAGCGACTAGTCACGGTCATGTCTAACGACGCATGTCCAAAGCTCCTGACCTCGTATGCACACACTGGCTATAGTCTAAGCCAGGCCTGTAGCTAGTATTCCCCCTCCGAAGGACGCTATGGTTGATGAGGGGCCCGTGAAACTAGCCTAAGAATTGTAAACCAAGAAAGTGCCAAGCTACAAGAGTCGTCACACCGAAACGTGTCGTAAGGCTATGACTAGTGGAGGCTCAAAAGACACAGAGACTCAAAACACGAGTGCGAAAGTATAGACAGGCAAGAGAGCACTGTCGCACAAACTCCGAAGCACTAATGGCAGCACAGCCACTGCCGACAGCTCAGGAGAAGGCAACTAGACCTACTCACGTAACGATCCTTGAGTCAGACGACTCAGAGGCAAGATCATCACAGACAGTGGAATAAGCTACCAATCGGTCTACTCTTAAGCCAGAGGAAATGACGATCCACAGGAAATGACTCACGGAGACCCGAGGGAACACCGAGGACCCTCAACACATCTAGATATGCAAACTGAGGTAGAATGATACCTCGAGGAATGCAAAAACACAGTCTCGAATTGGACAAAGTCACCGAGACACACATAAGGTCACATGTCAACCCCTGGTCTTACCAGGTTGACTAAAAATCGACACGACACAAACACACAGAGACACACACAGCATGCATAAGCACTCCTGGCTGACCCATCATGGTCACTACCCTCATAGGATGTCAACAGACACCCATGGGTCATGGGCAAGCCACGAGATCAAGCCAAGACAAGCAGAAACCAGAGTAGTGTACAACGACTACACTCTCGGCATAGCGAACTATCATTCAACCCCTAGGCGAACCTGGCAGTCAAGGAAAGCCGCTGCAAGATCAGAGACAAAGACACTGGTAGGTTTAGATCAAGTCGTGAGGGTACTATCACAGTCAAGGAAAAGACCACACCCAGTCACCTGAACCGACTGATCCAGAAGCCACTAACACACTAACACCGACCTAAAACACAAACCTAAGATAGACAGACGCACAAAATAGACATAGAACCGAGCAATGGCCATCACGGCCACAATAGGACTGTAACGCACCTCTATGGGGGTGTTACCTACTCTGACGCACTAGGGTAGGGGCGTCAAGGCAACCAGACCACAACTTGGGTGAAAGGGCATGTAACAGACCTATATAGGTGCATTACACTAGCCTAACGCACCAGGACAGGTGCGCCGGGGCCAACAGACCTAAAACCACTACATAAACCTTGTAACGCACCAGGCTAGGGGAGTTACACAATGTGATGCACAAGGGGAGGTCCGTCAGGGCTAACCGACTGACCCGATCTTCGAGGCAGACATGATCATCAAGGAACTGACAGCCACAGTCCTCAGAAACCACAGCATGTAACGCACCAAGCTAGGCACGCTACAGCCATGTGATAGTCCAACTATGGTCCGTCACACCTAGAATGTAACGCACCACCCTACGTGTGTTACAGCCATGTGACGGTCCTATATTGGTCCGTCACACCAACCCAGCCTCGAAGAACATAAAATGACTAACGATTGTGGCGGTCTATCGTGGGACCGTCACATAGTATGGCGGTCACTGGAACAACCGTTACACAAAATCGATGAGTAAAATAGCGGAACGGCCGCATTGACCTATTCCACGCCCCATTCATGCCAAAGCAAAGGAGAGACAAAGCCACATGACGATACAACACTCCTGGGGGCTAAAAACACCGCATGCACGCATTAAAATGCAAGATCGGGGCCGCGACCCCTCTCCGGGCCGGTCACACCCCAGGGGAGTCATTTGAGCCCCGAGCACCTTTTTTGGCTCCTTTTGATGATGTTTTCCTCCGTTCCTATCGCCCTGGGTTGAGGAGAAGTATATATTGTTCCTCGAGGCCCTCCTTTCGCCGCGTGGCAGCAATACGTTAGCGGAGACTCGCGTGGGAGCGTAGGATTGTTCTGTTTGTTGTTTGGTTATGCGTCGCCGCGTGGGGGGAATCTTTGCGCCCGTCTGTGCCGTGTGATACACTTGCTAGGCTACTTTGACAGGTGTGCGCATGTATTTTCCTCATTAATTTCCTTGCTGCGACGTCGGTTGTGGTTGTGAGTTGTCGGGCCAATGGACCCTAAATCACGGACATATTCCGCAATTCGACGGTGGTGACGCTACGTCATGTTTCCGTCGATTACTTCATGCTGAAATTCTCAAAATATTTTGAGAAAATTCCGGGTGCAACAAATGCCCCCCACGGGACGTCCGTCACGGTCGAAGGCGAGGGTGGATGGCCCGTGCCCTTTAAAGAGGATATTATCATGTGTCCTTTATATAGACGTTGTATTTTTTTCGGAACTGCATTCAATGATTATGTTGCTGGCCCAAGATATGCTAGCCTGACGCTCCTCTTCTATTTTCCTTTTCTCTCCGCTTCTAGGAATGGCTCGTAGCAGTGGAGATGGGAGTCGGCCGAGGAGGTCGAGGGCCAGGGGCGCTGATGAGTGCTGGGTCGAGCACACCGACTGGCACATGCCGCCTTTCCCTCCCCGCATTATTGGTGATAATAATTTTAGCCGGTTGGACTTTGGCTATTTGTGGGTCGCTGAGGGCCTGACTGAGAGTGCTGGGGAGGCGGAAGGCCTCGTAGACGTGTCTTGGATCACGAGACGGGACGACCTTACACCTATGATCGCTCAGGGGGCTATCCACGCCACTACCCCTTGGACCGTCACCTCTACCGTTTTCTTCAGAGCTTTGCACCGATCGGCATGGAGGCAGACGATCCCTCACTGCTCGAGGAGAGGCGCTGCCTTGAGAGGGCCATATTAGCAGGGAGAGACAACATGTAGGTCTGTGTTCTTTGACTTATCCGAGTTACCCGGAGGGCTTCACCCGGTAGAGACAGTACCTGGATCAGCAGAGTCTAGGCTCTTTTCAGCGGCACGAGAGCCTTACTATTCGGGCTGCACCACTGTCTCCCGCAGTTTGGCACATGCATGGGCAGCACAAGACCATGGATCAAGTTGTAGATGGTCTTTTCTTGACACCCACCGGGGCGAGCTTCGCACAAGAAGTGTACGCCCATGACTATATGATTGAGAGGGCTCTGGCATTGAAGACTCCCAGTTGGTATGGGAAGTGGTCTGTTTTCCCATCTCATAGCTATCACCGGGAATCGACAGAGTGGCTCTGGGACGTTCTGACTGTCTACCGATCAGTGTTGGACAGGGTAGGGATCCGTCATGCAGTGACGGCCGCCTTATATTCCTACCCCTGTCACATAGGCCTGCTACAGGCTTTAGTAGAGAGGTTCAACCGCCGGTGGAACACTTTTGTCACGGCTGGAGGAGAGACCTCTCTGGACCTCTGGGCTTTCCAGAGGATTTCGGGTCTTCTGATCTGCGGGAGGCCATATGAGGAGCTGTCACTGGGCGATCTGCACCTCAGCTCCACCGACGGCGTCGGGCGATACACCCTGTCATACTGCTTCAGATTTTTGATGAAGACTTGGAGGGATTTGGCCCGAGTTGGCACAAATCGGACCCCTCGCACACCACGGGTGACCTTGAATGCATGGGTGAGCCATTTTTACAGTGGCCCTCTCTGCTTTCACGAGGAGTTTGCATAGTCTGGCACCACCTGGGAGGAATGCAGGGAGGTCAGGGTAGACGTTCCCCCTCATCCTCGCCACTGCTACACCAACAAGCGCCTGGCTCCAAAGAGAGCATAATACCCTCCTTTGCCGGAGTCTCTCACCGACATATTCTCCGCTCTCATGTCAGTTAGTGCAATCCAGCTTCCTCTGGAATGGCCTACTTGGAACCCGGCCGTTGATCAAACAAAATATTGTATGTTCCATAGGCAACCTGGGCATACGATTGAAGAATGTTTTCAGTTTAGAGACTTGGTTTATGATCTACATGAAGGACACCGGATAGATTGGGTAGAGATGCATAAGGCCATCATAGAAATTAAAGAGAAGAGAAGGCAAGCGCCGAGGCAGCAAGTGCAGCAGCAACAAGCACCACCGCCACAGCAGCAGCCACTACTGCAACAGCAACCTGTTCAAGACTTGGGGATTCATCAAAACCCCATGCCCAACCATCCTCCCGCTCTGCAGCCTCAACCGCCGGCACTAGCTCAGGTTAACCTAGTCTAACCCCTGACTCCCGACACCGGGTGGTCATATGATGATGATAGTTTGGTCCAACAACTTATGGCCCTCCACCATAGCCACTACAACCCTTTGTCGTCCCCTACTCTTGTCATTCTCGTGCCTAGCCATCAGACCCTTCTGCCACTCCCCAGACCACTCGTCCTACCACCAACTACCACTGTTACACCACCTACCTCTACTCCACCACTAGCGCCCACACTCGTCCTGCTATCTCGCTCTTCGCTCATCACCCCCGCTGTTATAGCCACGCCTTCATCCAACCCCTCGCCCATCATCCTTCCTCCATCTTCCTTCACGCCTCTACCAGCACCCGTGCCCATCGTCACCAGCCTCCCTCCAACTCCTCGCCTATCATCCTCCCTCTGCAACCCATTACGTTCACCGCCACTCCTATCATCTACACTGCACCCTCTACCACGCCACTCATCCATCCTGCCAAGCCCATTAAGCTGTCATCCGATGACGCGCCGGTGTAAAACCTTGCCCTACGGAGTGGGCGCTTGTTTCAAAGAAATTATACTTCCACTGGTGCACCTGCACCCAATCCCCAATCCTCCCAATTGGTTGCTGATCAGGAAGAGGCCGAACCATTATTGGGTACCCAATATGATCTTCTTCATCACTTAGATAGGGTGCTCGCCAAAATATCTATGCTGGAATTAATCAAGAGGTCCACACTTCACTAGGATGCACTGTACAATTTTCTTCAAAAGGTGATGGTTAGTGAAGACATGGTAGTAGACAGTCTGCCAACAGCCTTGGCAGCTATTTCAAAAGGACCAGCAATTACTTTCTCCAATGCCGAGCTAGCACCTCCAGAAGCTCGGCAGATACCGCTTTACATTTCCATTGTTTTGAACAAAGTAAGCATATATGCGGCTTTAGTTGATACAGGGGCATCTATGAATGTCTGCCCGCTCAGCACTCTTAGGGCTTGCAACTTATCAGAAGAACTATTACGGCCAACCCCGACTACTATAGCAGCATACGATAATTCAAGAAGAGCATGCCATGGGGTAGTAACCATTCACACTGAGCTCGGGCCTCTCACCATGCCCGTGGAATTCTATGTACTTGACATTGACCCTATGTTCAAGGCTATTTTGGGTCGTCCATGGATAATCTCAGCGCCGTACCATCCACTGCTCATCAGTGCCTTAAATTCCCTTTTCAAGGGAGGGTGGTTAAGGTGAAAAGTATATCCACGGTCCAGTCAATCAAAGCTGTCTCGGAGAAGATTCTGCCAACTCTGTGGCCTAGCAATCAGCCAGTTATCTCAGTGTTAGATTTGGACTTTCCTTGGGCTTATGCGCCACGCAAGCCCGTCACTGCACCAATCAATATCAAGGAAAAGCCGAAGATTAGAGATTCTAAAGGATGGTCTATTATATTGAAATTGGGCTACCAACTAGGGAGAGGCCTCGGTGCACAACTCAAGGGGCAAGATAGGCCGAGGCCATTATAGTACAAAATGAAAAGTATAATATTTGCTGGTGCAATCTGATCACTTGATGCGAACTCGATCGGTATTCTCAGAGCGAGCCACTGACTCCACCTAGTGTAGAAACTGGCTTGAAAAATGGGACGACTGACCTTGTTTGCTCAAGTACTTCAGAGGGACAAGTGCTACAAAAAGTGGAGAAGAAGAGGAGAGAATGCCCAGATGCCACCCTAAACAAGAGAGGGCCTCCTCTGCCAACTCTTTGGAAGACCCCCCTTCAATGGAATATGATAAAAAAGAGGATGGTAGAGAAATGGAAAAGAGGGGAAACAACAAGCAGAAAGGAGAAGCTGTGTGAGAACAGTGAAAGAAGGAAGCTTGAAGAGCTACCCCCCGAGGTGACAAGATGAAAGGCAGACGGAGGAGGGGAGGAGGAAGGTAGAAGCAGACGGATGGGGGCATTCGATAGTATGAAGGTGACATGCTCTGGCATGTCAGATCCTCTTACTAGCCGCCCGCCGACTGTCAAACCCTCTTTCAAGCCAGAGTAGCAGGACCCTCCTCTCTCCTGTCATCTGCATTTTCATCCTCCGAATCGCCTTCCATGCTTCACCAAGACTAACAACACAACACTTCGTGGAGAGGAGAAACTGTAGGGATGGCCTTAAGCGGTGAAGAGAGGAGGAAATGCCCTTGAAAGCCTTTTATAGGCCGAAGGGGAGCTATTGCCTTAAAAGATTTTCCCCTCAAAGAATCGCAAAAGGCAGAAACCCTTTTTCCTAAGACGGTTACCTCATTTTCCACCAACATCCCTTCGATGGAAACACACGAAGTGGCAAGTCATTTAAAGCATGGGAGATGGGTAGGCGCCAGCGCCACTCCAACCAATTGACATGCAAGATATCCGCAGAAAGAATCACCACCTTTCCAACAACTACAAGTACAGTGGTCAAATTGCGCCAAAGGTAGTAAGGAATAGTCAATTCAGCATTTACTATTACCAAAACTTGCAGACGCAAGGAAAGTTTTACATGGTCATGCTAAAGAAAAGAAAAGGAAAAAGTAAAAAGGTACATCAGACGTCGGGCCCACCACGAAGCTTGGCAGATGAAGGATCCTCAGCAATGAGCGATTCGCCCCCCGCACCATTGGTGATGGCCGTTCTAGACACTACCCCCACCAGTGTGGGAACTGTCTCTATCGTGTGCCCTCCCGAGACTGCCAGAGTTGGCAATCGCTCGGATGAAACAGAGGCACCCCAACTTCCACCTTCGCTCGGCAACGGAACGAAAGAATTAGTGGTATCTTCGTCTGAGTCATAGCATTGCCCGGAAGGAAAATCGAGCTCTCTGTGCGCCTATTCAAAGGCCAAAGCGGTCGCTCGACGGTAGCCTTGGGAAAAACCCTTCCGCAGGCCCAAACGATAACCCGACTCGTAGTAAGCGAAGGCAGCCTGCTGGAGCGCTACCTGGTAACTCTCCGAGCATTTGTATTGCTCGAGTGCTTCCAACCCAGCCAGCTCTGCCTTCACCTTGAGCTCGGCCACCTTCCGTTCTGCCCCAGACTGCCTCTGCTCGGCTTCGACTCACGCGACTTCGGCCTCCGCCCGCTGCCGCTCAGCCTCTCAGACCTGGCCCTCAAGCTCTTCATGCTCGGCCTTCCACTGCTTGTCACGCTTGGCCTGAACTTTGTGCTCTGCATCCAGAAGCCTATCTTTCAGCCCCACTAGATAGCTGGCATGAGTCAGCTGCTCGGTCACCTCCTGAGCCTCTTTCCAGCTCAGCTCTACTTGCACCTTGACCGAAGCCGCCTCCCACCGGAGGTCCTCATGGTCGGCAGTTAAGCGTTTGGTCTTCCGGTCAGACACGTTGCGATCCAAAGACAAAGATTCCCTCTCTGACTCTAACCGAGCATACAAATTGGCCATCTCGAGGCATCATGGTGTAATATGAGATTTACCCAATGTAATGTTAAAAATAGCGTGCCTATAGGCACCACGAGAAAGCTCAACATTAACCCTATAACACGACATACCATCTCTACTGGTGACTCAACATGCCCGATTCTACACGACCACAACACCTATGCATCAAGACACAAGAAGGGATGAGCATAGAACCTTCATAAGCAGCTCTACTACCCTCACACCGGACGCTTCTTGGGACTTCTGAACACACATCAAGAAAAACACAAGTGCCTAAAAGCACAATTATTGTCAAGAAAATAGTGGAATCAAAAACAAGCACAACATAATACAACTAAAATTCACGTGTACCTTCCACGAGATGGGTATGAGAACTCCACCTGGTTAGGTGCCTTGCATACACCGAGATCCCTAACTCGCTAGGCTGGTGGAACACTGCAAAGATGGCAGGGACTGGGGCAGTCGTCATGGGCACTCCCGTGTAATGTGCCCAACCTAACTACACTAAAAACATTCCAACTCTGCCTCAACCACAGTACACGACCTGCCCTCATGAAACCCGTCATATCTCAGACACTGTCCTAGCTGCTCATTCATACCATGTCATAGCGGTCGAACCTCTAATTGTCGATCAGACACTGTCAAAACCTATTCCTCCTACTCCTGGCATCTCCTACCAGACCTGCTTCTTCTGAACAACCTTGACACCTGATTAAGTCTCGATCTTGTAGGGGAATAACTCATGCCAGGAGGTGGAAGAGATGCCAATTCTACCTACCTCCAAGATTGCAGGGAACACGCTGCTACTGAAGGGTCCTCTACTGACCCTGACCCGACTGGGACTACCCTACAAGGTCTTGCTCTTGGGTCCTCAGCCAATCCTCCTCTACATCTGCCATGGCTTGATAGGTTGATTCCATATCCGGAACGTGAGTCACAATCACCAGGTGTCTAAGCTCTGGTCTCAAACCTCTGATAAACTATTGAGTCCTCAACTTCTCATCTGCCATGATATGGGGAGCATAAAGACCCAACTCTACAAATTTGGATTAATACTTCATCACTTACGTATCTCCCTGTGATAGCTCCATGAACTGATGCATCATTCTCATCCTAACGTCCTCCAGGCTATAAACTCGCTCGAATGCTGCAAGAAACTCCTGCCATGGAATCTGCCATGAAGGATGAGATTGGAATGTAGATTCCCACTCTGTAGTCCACCATGACAGAGCTGAACCTTGCAACTGATAACTCGTCAACAAGACCTTCTCATCATTCGCACACTCCATCGATCAGAACACACATTCCATGACATCAATCCACGACCTCGCTATATCAAGATATAGCTAGCCTTCAAATGTTGGTGAGTGAAACTGCATAAATTCTCACAAAACACATCCACGGCCACCATGCAACGAACTACCCTCGCTAGCCTCCTGACCATTACTCTGCCGACTCATCTGTTGCACGAAAAATTGATACATATCGATATACAACTCACCCTGACCTGGCGCACTTAGGGCCGCTACCACTGTGGGAGATGACTCATTGCCCGGTTCCTCTCTACTGAGCTCCTCTCGGGCCCCTAGCTTCTCAGGCAACAATCCATTACGCCTCCTTGGCACCATCTAATCCTTAACATAACACAGAAAATAAGGAGCAGTCAATAAAATAAATTAAAACACTCTATGCCGGCTACCGACTGTACTAGACTCTTAAGTATGGCAATTGTGTCAAATTCCCATGCATTCCCATAACCATGCTTTGATACCATCTATAACGACCCAAGATCCGGATACTGAGTCAAACCCGATACCATTTGGATCCTACGCCGCCACCCATAAACTGAAAAGCTCGGAAGGGTTATTTAGGGTGTTGTGGTCATGCATTAAAGTTCTGAATAATTAAGAGGAATTAATATACAAGATTAATATAGCGAGTGCTTCTTGTTTGGGCATCCTTGTCCCTTCGGGAGCCACGTTAGGTGATGACTTGGTCGTTAGTTGCTGGTTGCGTCATCAGTGAGTCGTGTCTGATCGTCTAGATCTTAGGTTCGTGTCCACCTGTCTAGTCTCACCGTCGTCCCGCATCAAATGGTATTGATGATCTGAAGCTTAGATTGCAGAATTTTGAAAATGAAATGAAACTTGTGAATGAGAAGTATGAAGCTGTAATGAGTGTTAACACTGAATTGAAGAAAACAATTGAAAATCTTGAAAGAGAGAATGAGGACAAACAAAAAACGGTTGAGAGCATGACCCAAGGCACAGAAAATTTAAATGCTCTCTTAGGAACAAAAGTGAATTTTAGAAAAGAGGGTCTCGGGTTCAATCCTATTGCTAAAAAGAGTTTTGAACTTAAGACTATTTCATTTGTAGCTGAAAAAGGAAAAACCAGCCCCCTTATTAAAATGTACAGTGGAAGCAATGCTGATAAATCATGTGCAAAAATTGACAATCTGAAAAAGCCAGTGCCAAGGACAAGGGCAAATAGAAAATTGAGGTGTCTACCCATGTGAGTACACACTGTCCCACACCTCCCTATCATTTAATGATGCTTTACCCTCTTAGATGAATTATTGTTTATTTGTTTCCATTTAGACAATATATCGTCTAACGTTCTATCTATCATATTTATGTTAGATAATGTATTGTCTGACTTTTGTTCTATCTTGAAGACTTAGATGGAAGATTGTCTAGCCTGACTTTTGTCGTTTTACTCATTAGACAGAATATCATCTATGTTGAGTCTCAATAGACGATGTATCATCTAACACTCAGTCTTCTTATTTACTTAAACTATGTTTAAATTGATTTAGTTGATTCTATCCCAGATATTTGAAAGTTTATGGAGATCTAAATTGTGTTAAGCTTGTAAACTTATTTCAACTAAATTAGGATGAATAACTATTTATAAATTTATTTTTTCATAATCTAAAATAATGACTTTTTTTCAGATGAAATTATTTTTCCAACATCTAACTCAACTATGGTTAAAATTAAACTAGAGTGATAAAAGGCAAGAAAAATCATTGAATAACTCTGAACAAGATAGAGAGAGAGTTTTACCAACCATGCGTTGGGAGCCCCCGAGTCGGCATTTGCCCAAAAGCTTGTAGCAGAGGGAGCTACTGCCACCCTAAGGATAGGCATCATCAGGTTCGACAACTTCATGCAGTTAATTGTCAGGGGCCTCTAGCGGCAACGCCATGCCGTGCGAGCGACGTCGAGGTCTGACTACTTCGGCTATTGTCAGCTGGATGGCATCGAGTTCGTCGGGAGCGTGAATGAGATGTTCAATGAGCAACCAGATGTGTTTCTCATATGCAACCCCCTGGCATCGAGGTCTAGCTCATATAAATAAACTTGAATGTGAAGGGAAGAAGTTACTTCTTTAAATTCGCATAGTTTGAGCATGGATATACTACTTGTAAACGTTGTCCATGCATGGTCATTTTAATTCGAGTCATACACTGTCCTCAATTTTTGGGAAAGACTAGTGCGGTGCCCAGGGTGTTAAGTGTTAACACTGGATCAATAGGCCGCAAGTTGACCTCGGTTTAACCTTTTTTGGGTCAACTCCTCCCTTTAACTTATGCATGTTCATGACCAATGTTGCCTACATCACGAGAGGGACTAAATTTGACAGACTAGTGCGGTGCTCAGGGTGTTAAAACTCGATCAATAGGCTGGAAGTTGACTTAGGCTTAACCTTTTTTGGTTGATCAACTCCTCCCTCGAACTTATGCATCTTCAAGGCCAGTGTTGCCTACATCATGAGAGGGCTGATCACTAAATTGACCCGGCCAGCTTAGCTGACCTCCAAGAGGAGGTAAACATTTCCCGGGCCCCCTCATGGATTAGTAGGTGAATGGGTTGGCGTCACCCACTTACGTTGGTGTCAGCCTTCTTTATTTCTCTCTCACTTTTTGGGGAAAGAGTTAGACTTGATGCATGCACGCCCTGACGTGCAAGAAATGGGGCATACTCCTATCATTGTTGAACCAATCACATGGGTATGGAGTTGTGCCCCCTTTTTACTCACACCAATACGTACAATAAGTGTTTTTCTAGAGAAAATCTGAACGTTTACTCCACATTCACCTCAATATACACCATCACCCATAATATATAATAGGAACATCTTTTTCTCTGAAAATTCAAGTGTACAAGAAATGCCCCTACAAAGACAACGTTTTGTCGCATTCCAATATCACTTGCAAAATGTTGGTACGTATCCAACTGAAGCATGTGATCTGCTCCCCATCCTTCTCCCTGCATGATCTGCCATGACGTGGAAGTGGATGTGGGGGGAGAGTGGAGCCCTGGCCCCCTAAGCCAACATCTCGAGTCAATGAAACCTCCCTTACACATCGGGCTAGTTTGACGCGGGGGTGGGGCGACTTATTTGCACCCCACCATGCCAATAAGTCACCCGATTGAGATTTAAGAGAGAGTGAGTGTGAAGAGAGCGAGTGAAATTCGTCACTCTCTCCTATGGAGTTAGATAACCTAATAGAACCTAGCGTTAAACCGACCCCGAGAGACTTAAGAGGGGCATTTCATGATCTTTTAAGAGCTTTGACTCCCTCCAACGACATGATCTCCTCTATGCGAGAGCAACAGCCGGAGAGGCCTATCACCAGATCATGTTGGAATCCATGTCAAAATTCTCGATATGTATAGAGGGTAAGGCGGCAGGTGGGGGTGCAACTGATGAGCTCACACAGCACGGCGCGGGGTTGGTCCCATCACGGGGACGGGGGGGCGGCGGGCACGGCACATCTTCCTGTCGGTCGCGGGGGAAGTGGGCGCGCGTGGGTGCACACGTTCCAGAGCCCACACATGGGGACCAAGGGGACCGTCCCATCACCGCATGGGCGTCCATCACGGTCGCAGCCATGCATGGAATCTGCTGAGGTACATGGTGATGGCAAGCGAGGTTTTGAATGTTTGAATGATCCCTAGAAAGTTTTCACGTATAGCAGGCTCTGGTCGTTGGTCATCTTTCTTTCACTTGTCGGGGTGTTGAGTCTTGACTCCCAGATAAGAAAGAGAGAGAGAGACAGATACAGAGACGGCGAGAGAGAGAGAGAAAGAGATGGAGAGAGACGTGTCGGGAATGGGAGAGGACAGAGTCCTTCGAAAAATCCTCACCGCATTAACAACCCATGAGCTACTCATGGGCATTGATGTGGTTAGGGCTTAAGATGGGACATGGGTGTGGATGTCGGGGGAGGAAAGGAACGTGGGGGAAGGGAGAAACGTCTAAAATCATGAGATATGGGGCCATCCATCACAAGCAGGGCGGTAGAGGGGGTCTATTGTACATGTTGGCATTCATCCACCAATCACCGTCGGAAAGGAATGGCGGCTTTTAATACCTGGAATCCGGGTTTCCTATGGTGGTTGGCCCATACTCCACCGGATGGACAGTTAGGTAGGCCGCCGTTCTGAAAAAAGAGAGGGGCTCTAAAGCCCTCCACTGTGGTTGGAATTTTGGTAAACATGGGTAAACAGTCAAGAACGCGCTACAAGCATAAAGACTCACGTGTAGTATTTGGTGAGATGATATGAATTGGTGCTCCTATTGCACCCTTGTGTGATCTGAAAAGCGAATAATGACCCAGTGATCGCATGTTACTTCGTGACGGAAGGGGTCCGAATTAAAACTTTCTCAACACTTAAAACTTTCTCAAATGGGAGCTTTTCATAAGCAAACTGACCCTTAATTAAATTTGATATCATACACAAGATATCTCATGTCCCAAAACCTTCCTTTTTAATCAAAATAGGCCTAGGACTGATCTTGAGAGAACGCACACATGCTTTAGAGAAGAGGCATATTCTTGTTCCACCAAGATAAGTTAAGGCCGCTATTTTTTATTAGTAAACAAATGACTAGCTACAAAATCACTGGAGCATACCCCTAATACTACATAGTAAAGGAAAAAAAATAAGAAAGTAAGAATGAAAAAGAAGCAATTATATGCGACAACTGGGGAGTCCTGAAGCGTCTAGCATGGCACAGCCCGTGATCTATGTGGCAGTTGAGCCAAAGAACAAAACTCCATGTTGCACCTCATATGGTTGATACCTAATTTTGACATCCCACGGATCTCCAGTTAGACCGTCATATAAGTAACGCTATCATTTCCTCAGATTGATTGATTTTAGGTGCTTATAGTCCAACTCGCTTGACCTATTGGGCCTCGAATCAAAGTGAAGAAGGGAAGAAGGCCCATGGGCTGAGCAGCCAGGTCGATGACCACCCATTGACTGGGTGGCCTATTCTGTCTCTATGATTTTGATGATGTCAATTATTATGTCTCATTATATATAACCTTGATGATATAGTATAGATTCTAAAAATGAGAGTACAGGGTCTAAAGATGACTCAAAAAGTCATGAAAAGAAAGTCAACCCCGCCCCCCCCCCCCCCCCCCCCCCCCCCCCCCCCGCGCCCCCCCCCCGAGAGGTACCTAGGACATGGAATTCGGTGAATATCTGAAAGTTTTACCAATGAAGCTTTTCATTAACGAGTCCAAAGAAGCGTCGCCACCTGTATTCAAAAACGAGAAGGTAACCTAAGGGTTCCCTAGAGGGGAGCACTGCTCCCCTCGAAAACGAGAAGGTAACCTAAGGGTTCCCTAGAGACGAGCATTGCTCCCCTTGAAAACGAGAATGTAACCTAAGGGTTCCCTAGAGGTGAGCGCTGCTCGCCTTGAAAACGAGAAGGTAGCTTGCGAGCTCTCTAGAGGCGAGCACCGCTCCCCTTGAAAACGAAGAGGTAACCTAAGGGTTCCCTAGAGGAGAGCACTGCTCCCCTTGAAAACGAGAAGATAACCTAAGGGTTCCCTACAGGAGAGCACTACTCCCCTTGAAAACGAGAAGGTAGCTTGCGAGCTCCCTAGAGACGAGCACCACTCTCCTTGAAAATGAAGAGGTAGCATAAGGCTTCCCTAGAGGCGAGCACGGCTCCCCTTGAAAACCACAATGACATCGAAGTCTCCAAAAGGCGGGCACTCATACCCCCTCAAAAATGACGGTAGC
This sequence comes from Amorphophallus titanum, assembly GCA_024336825.1. Classification (NCBI taxonomy): domain Eukaryota; kingdom Viridiplantae; phylum Streptophyta; class Magnoliopsida; order Alismatales; family Araceae; genus Amorphophallus; species Amorphophallus titanum. The sequence goes on along the minus strand of JANBPO010002057.1, from coordinate 14,168,968 downwards.
AGTGGGAAGACCCGGGGGAGGACACGATGTCAGCGCGGGTTCAGCAAGGCGAGTATGGGCACGTAAATTGAAGATAGCAGCACTGCAAAGATCTCCCATCAAGAGGTACATATTGACATGGACTCAAACTAGAGAATTTTATTCCTTTAGTCAAAATACAAGCTGCCAAAGTCCAGCGAGCTGCTCTTATGCAGCCAACCTACAAGCGTATATAAGACTAGCCTAGCCACGGTAGCGCGCGTTGATCCAGCTTCCAGCATCTCGACCGTCGGGCACCACCTCTGTCAGAACACCTACCAGCGTGGCAACCACCCCCACGGGCACCCGCCCTGCGACCCGTTTGTTTTGTGGAAGGGGACCAGAGGGGAAAGTCGAATGCAAGGAGGCCTGCACCAAAAAGAAGAGCTAGATCCTCTACGCCGGCCAGCCAACCCGCCATATCTGCAAGCTGGCAGAAGGAGACCGGTGCCCCCCCCCCTTGCCATCATCGACGGGAGGCAGTGGAGCAACGAAGCCAACAACGGCCAGCCAACTGGCCATGCCCGCAAACTGACAAGAGGAAGACGGCTTCCACGCCTGCTATCACCACCACCCACAAAAAGAGACACGCTCCCTCCAGCAAGGTGAAACGCCTCGTCATACGCCTGCATATCAAAAGAAGAAACGGTTGGAAAACAGCCGCATGACGCAAAGGCGAATAGGACGAGAAAAAAAGGAGTATTATTCAGATACAAAGGGGAGGATTACAAAAAGAGGTCTCGTCCCTCTAAGGACGGAACTTCTCAGGCTCAAGGAGCAGGATTCCCCGACCAGAATATAGGCGGTTGACCTTCTCCAAGGCCTCCCGCCAGCCGTCCAAGTACCCGAGCCTATATTGCTCAAAAGCAGCGTCACTGACCTCTCTTGGTGCCGGCCATGGTGGCCAGGGCGCCGATAGCGGCTCCCTCCGAAGACACAGGCGTTGGCGCGGGATCTGCAAGGACCCATCATCAGATGAAGTGCCAGACTGCTCCGACGACATCTCACAAGGACTCTCTTTCTATGGCCCAGCGAACTGAGGACGCCCGGATGGTGTAATAAGACCCGCTATTTATAGTGGGAAGCGAAGGTCCCCATAGCAAGGGGGAGTCCTACCACCTCTTCTTATCTTTAAAAACCGAAGCAGCGGTTCCCGAAGGTCGCGCCCTCTCGGGACAGCCCCCGAGGCGCCTCTCCGTATCCCCAGGAGATCTCACTGCAGGCAGAGAAAGCAAAATAAGTGACAGATCCAGAGAGATACCAGAGTTTGCGAAAAAGAAGTCGCACCGGTGTCAAACAATACTCTAGCATGAATACCATTGATAGAGATAGTACATTCTGTGAGGTCCTCTGCCTGCTCAGCATCCTCTCTACCTAATGCAAACACCCAAGCTGGTGCTCAGGGTCTCCCTACGGGTCGCACTTCTGCTGGTTTAGCAGCTATTGGAGTTGTTGCTGCTGCTACTGGCCGAGCTGCTACATGCTACATCATCATCGGGCAATCTCGGATCATGTGGCCGTTCTCACCATAATGGAGACACCTGTCAGTGGCGATCCAACATACTTCCCCGTCATGTCACTTGTCATAGTGTTTACATTCTAGTTTGTCATTGCCCCTTGCTGGTGGTATGGCCTTCCCTGTCACGAATGATTGTGACAAGTTCCTCATCACCTTTTTGCCTTTGTCATGCCAGTGAAATGGTGTCGATGGTCTCTTTGTTGAAGTCCTCTTCTCCTCTTGATATAATTCCATGTCGCTCTCTTGACTACATACCGCGCCAAGAGCCACCTCCTTCGTAGCAAGATCTAGTGCAACTAGACGGGTCCGAAGTGACGGCTGTAGTCCCGCCACAAATTTCTTCACCTTCCTTCTTTCATCTGTAACAATGTACGGTGCATACTTTGATAATTCCACAAACTTAGCCTCATACTCGAGCACGGTCATCGACCCTTAAGTTAGGGCCAGAAAGTCTTGCTCCATATTGTCTTGCATATGCTCCGGTATGTACTTTGTTGTGAATAGCCACCTGAATTCTTCCCAAGAAATATCATGCTCGAGTCTGTCAGGTTGATTCCTTAGAATAGACGCCCACCATATGCCTGCTCTCTCCTGCAAAATGTACGCCGCCAGACTCATCTTGTCTTCATCTGTACACCAGATGACCCGAAAATTTTTTTCTAACTCGCAGAGCCAATTTTCAGCCATGATTGGTTGACTCTCTCCCTTAAAAGAGGGTGGAGCCATCTGTCGAAATCTCTCCATCATGGTCATCCCTCCAAAAACCTACTCCTGGGGTGATGTTGCCTGAGTTTGGAGTTTCGCCTGAAGTGCCACCTACATCTGAGCCTGAGTTTGCATAGCTTGGACCAGACCTTGCATGAACATCCCATAATCCACCAAAGGTGGGGGGGGCGGAGACGAGGGTCCTCTCGGCTCCTCTTGAGCATCATCATTCTGAACTGCACGATGACCTCCTCCCGCCATGGTCTGACAATACAATTATATGGTTAGGTTTTTGTCATAACAACCTACTAGTTAAGACTTTTGGAATGTAGATTAAGCTGATGACAATTTGTGTAAATTCTCAACTGTGGTGGCTCTGATACCACTCTCTGTGATGTCCCGACTCGTAAACCTAGTCCAGTCGTAAAGACTCATGTCGGATCCCGATCAAAACGTCACAGTGGGACCACCCAAACAGTACATTATGGTAGAGAATTTTAAATAATTATTGAGATATCATTGCAACAAAAATAAAATTTCTCGATCAATCAGCTTACATTCAAATGACTTCATCCACATCGATCAAAATAAAGAGTAACAATTTAACAAGTCATTTATTACATAACCAAATTTCACACGTATTTTTTTTCATAAATACCTAAGGTAGTGACACGAAGTAAATCCAAGTTGCGGTTAGAACACTGCAAGTTCACTTCTCACTTTCTTCTACTGCTTCTCCTGAAAATGTTCAACAAGGTGAGTCTTCGAGTAAACCCAATAAGAGACTAGACATAGTTCCCAGTCATAACATGCATAAACATATCCAAAGTGATTTACAGCATTTCTTTTTATAAGTCACTCTTAGGCATAATTTTAAATAGATAACTATTGTACCCAAAGAATTTCCCAACAAAAATATTAAGGAATGGGGGTTCGGGAATTTTCTCGAGCACTTTTAAGGCATGGACTACCCAGCCCCTCCTACGCGCACAAATCTATTCCCTGTGCAGGTCTGAAATAGTAGTCTGAGTGAAATTCACCAATAAAGTCAACTTCAGCGATCGCCCCTCCCAGGAGTCGACCAGGGACATCCTACCAACGTTCCAGCCAAGCGGCAGCTTTAGAAGATCTCAGGAGGGCAATGTCCCTTTGGAAGTCTTCGCTTGCTGCCCAGGAAGTCAGGACCGAGTCAGACTGGCATGTCGAGTTTGCCCCGAACGCACCTCCAGCTTGCTGCCTGTCAACCCAGGGTCGGTCCTCCCGGCCCCCACTTGTAGCCCTTTACCTCCCTGCGTTGAGTGGGTAATAAAATTCACTATTGTAATTAACTTTTACCATTGTACCGGGAGTTACAGTAACTAGCTGGGGTCATCTTTCCCATGTTCGGAGTGTGGAGGTATCGCTTTTGCTACTCTCTTTGGCATTTGCTTTACTCGTATGCAATTTTATATGCCGCTGCCAGCATGTGATAAGATTAATTAGCTAGTTCAAACTCGATCACCGCTGCAAGCGAGAGTGCAAGAACTATCCCGTGACCCAACCCGGGCACAAAAGTGAGTTGACCACCCTAGCTATTGCCGATTTCTCAACCGCGCACAATCATACACTTCCCTCGTTAGGGACGAACAACGAGCTTGCTAGAGTCCAAGGTCGGTCCTCAACTTGGAATCTAGTCTGCGCGTATGTCCCGCATCAGGGGGGGCGTTTCGAGGGAAGTCGGGACTTCTTCTCCCTGGCCGCCTGGGTCCTCATCAATTCCACGAGGATATCTAGTTTGGCATTGAGGGTTTGGAGAGCGTCAGGATTCCCGTTGGGGGGCTGCAACCCCGTAGCTGGTGGAGGTAGCTCGTCGACTTGGTGGTTATTATTCTCAAAGGAGAGGCTTTCCATAGGGCGGGAAGGCACAGGATCTCCTTCCCCCACTGCCGGCGGTCTTCCTACCAGAATTTCTTCGCACCATTATGGCTCTTCACTCGTTTCCCACAGAGGGCGTCAGATGAAGAGAGGTGATCTCGCGTCAGTCCTGAGCCGTGTGATCTTGGGAGAATCTTGATCACGGTCACCACATCTGTATGAACTGCAAGACAGGAAACGGATCAAGGGTGCCCAGGGATGGATCCCTAGGACAAACCCTCCGATACTTAAGTCAGCGAATAAGGTAGAGCACAAGTGCAGAGGGAGATGACAGGGGGAAGAAAGGGGCGCGAGATCGCTCTCTACCAAGAAGTGTGGTGGTTCTTACTCAGGACTGTTGCCTTACCTCGCCGGAAGGTCTTTCAAGGTTTATATAGCAATCCGTTTAACGTAAGAGCCCAGGGAGTCGAGGGGTTCAGGGAGCCGAGGAGATTCAGGGGGGAGTTACGTCCTCATCGTGGGCTTCTTTATAGCACAAGAACTCTTGCTCTCCCTTATCCCTTGGAGTTCCCTGCTCCTTAAAGCGGCGTAACGGATGCTTGGGCAAGCTTCCGACAGTCAGTCCGAGCTTAGGGCGCCAACTGGGGATCTTACCGAGCGGTGGGCGCATAGCTCGGACAGGGTGCTCTGGGCCCCCGTAAGGGCCTCCCGATTGACCTGTCGCTCGGACTTCCGGACCCGGGGGTCGCCTAGGAAGTGCTGATCTGAGTGGATTTTGGGCTTGAAATAAGTGGACCCAGAATGGGGCTGTCACTTTAGGGAGCTAGGGCTGATTCGGTCAAACTGAACCTGGTTGGGCCGTGCTCTTGGGCGGTAGATTTTCCCCCTCTCCAAGATCCATTTCATAAGCCATGTATGTATAGGGGGGGGGGGGCACCTAATTTAATTTACTCACCAACTCATTTGGTAACATGTATTTACGAGAGCATACACATACATATCCCATGGGTATATAAATAATCATAATCATTCATGCCCTGCATTCATTTCACTGCCAACGCTCGTCCACCGCTACCCGAAGGCTCCCACGTCGTCTTCCTCGACCTCACGTTGAAGATTCCTCGGCTCTGCCACCTGCAGATCCAGGATAGAATCTGAGGTCCGGCTTGCAGACTCCACCTTGACCCCCTACGGTGTGAATCAGTGCAAACTCTCTTCTGAGAAGTTGTTCTGCTTCGAGTCGGCTTCGCTCCAGAAGTGGTCCTACCCCGTTTCGACCTCAGCACTGATCGTATCGCCCATTCTCATGCGGCTACACTAGATTCGATCCAGAATCTGAGGTCTGATTGGCGGAGGTTGCACCAACTACCACGGCGCGATTCGGCCAAAACTCTCTTCTGAGAGTTGGTTCTTTTCCAAGTCCTCTGTGTTCCAGAGGTGGTTTCACCCTAATCCAACATCGGCACAGTCTGTGATGTCTGATCTCGTGCGACTGCAAGAAGCTGGTGTGAACCAGTCCGCCCAGGGTGTGCAGTGGGCTTGTCGATCATGTCACGCCTTCCCCTTCTGGTTTTCTGGCCGATCCTTCTTCATCGAAGTCAGACCTCTCGACGTCCTAAAACCATTCCAGGTGGTTTAGACACGTTCTTCATCCGGTGCTGCTTGTGCCACCTTGCGCAACCCGACTGCATCTGAACATTCACTCAGAATCCAGAGCCCCACCAAAGTGCCAACCACGCCCAGCTTAGTGTTCTGTTGGTGCTATTTTTTTGAGGTTAAGTAGATCTGTCTGTCAGCCATCCGACCCCACTGGTCTTGCATCGTTCGGAGTCCGGTGGAGAGTGCACCGCCCTCTGCACGCCGACTGCGCAAACCAGTCCTACAGGACAGATTCGCACAAGCTGTCTTCCATGGCCTGCCCCGCCCTCTTGCGACCTCAGAACAATGCCAAACTCTCAGGAGCACCCCTACACTTCTCCATCTTCATCTGAGTGCATGCAGCATCCAGTAATGCTCCTCATGTGCTACGTATCGCTCGGATCCATTCGGTTCTGTCCAGTCGGGCAGAGATAGGGCAGCAGGCCCATCTCCCCTTCCCCGTGTCCCCCCCTCCTGCGTGAGGGTAGTGCTGTACCATGTGCCCCTCCCCGAGTTCCCCCTCCCTGCGTGGAGGTGATTTTCATTTGCTTGTACTAGCAGGGTCGACCGGAAGCTCCACCGGCGTAGCGTGCTCGCCGGGTGCGCACGCTCCCCGGCGCTCCCACGTCTCCGACCAGAGCTGATCCTTTGGACGGCTAGGTATGTTTGTCTGCCACTCCTTCTTTGCTTATCTAGTATTAGTTCCACTACCGCGCTGGTGAGACGAGTGTCTGTTCCAAATGATCCACCAAAATGAGTGACTTGCTGCCGGTGAGTTGAGTGTCCATCTGATCTGGTCCCTTCGGTACCAGTCTGCCCGGTAGGATCCGGTGCCCATCCCCATCTCCCCGGGTGACTTCCACCACCCTCCTCGCAGTTCGGACCGTGTCCATCGCCCCATGAGCTGCTGCTCGCCTAGCCACCACTCGGTACCCTTGAGGAGTTCACTCTTCGTGCGTGTGTGATCGTCTTTGCGTCTAGGTGTGTGTGCTCACGAGTCTGCTGGCTTTAGGTCTCAGTTCCCTGTCCTGGCTCGTCCCGCGTCAAGTTGGGGAGGTTACTTTTCTTCATTACCTTGGTTGATTTTCTTCATTTCTTATGAACCTGTGGGGCTTATTTGATCCAGATCATCCTTCACTCGACAGGAGTTGATGTGATAACTACCCAGCCAATGGTGGCTCTTGTGGTTCCCCCGTTTAAGCAAACATATGTGAGAAGGGGGCCGAGGTCTGGGAGATCACCATTGCCGAGCCCGCGTGAAGACGTGCCAGCCATAGACCCCGATACAGGGACTCCCTTTCTAGTGAAAGAAGTGTCTACCCTGACCAAGTCTTTGTCGGGTGAAAAGGATAGTGCACCCATTACTCCCAATGCCTATTGGACTAAATGCTGGCAAAGAAATTTTCAGAATGATTTCAAAAAGAAGAAACAAGTCGCACCTCAGAATGAATTTTCAAAGATTAAAAATGGCAAGAAAAAGTAAACCAAACTGAATGATAAGAAATCCACAACTGCCATGAAGAAGCCAAAACAAATGTGGATACCTAAGCAACTTCTTACATGTCTGCATGCTTTTATGGGACCCAAACAGATTTGGGTTCCAAATCTTTCTACTTGATTTTTCTTGCAGGTATGCCTGACAGCTAATCACAACAGATAGTATCTCGACAGTGGCTGTTCCAGACACATGACCGGGGATAGAAGAAAATTTTACATGTTGATTGAGAAGGATGCAGGTCATGTTACCTTTGGAGGTAATGCCAAAGGAAAAATAGTGGGATCAAGAAAAGTTGGAAGAATGGGATCACTCACAGGCTCTCCTCACCAAGAACTCCAGAGCAAAATGGAGTGGAGGAAAGGAGAGACCAAACCTTAGTTGAAATGGCTCGGACTATGCTGGTAGAAGGGAACTTACTAAGAAAGTTTTGGGCTGAGGCTATTAACACTTCATGCTACATCATTAATAGAGCCCTGGTAAGACTCACTACTCAAATGACTCCCTATGAAATTCTTAAAGGTAAGAAGCCTTCTCTTGCTCATTTCCAGATTTTTGGCTACAAATGCTTTATCCACATTAACTCTAAATGAGAATTTGATAAGTTTGAACCAAAAGGTGAACCTGAAATATTTCTAGGTTATTCTAATCAGTCCAGAGCCTACAAAATTTTTATTCTCAATTCTAAAATTGTTGAAGAATCTCCTCATGTTGTCTTTGATGAGTCTATAATTAGAACTGAAACTAGTTTATGTACGGACAAAGTTGATGGAGATATTTTGAAGACCAAAGAAGATCATAATGAAGAATCTGCTAAAGAAGCTGAAGCAGATGGATTTAAAGCTCAGGAGGAGGTAGAGGCTGAAACAGGTAATGAAATTACCAACATCAGAACTCTTAAAGATCATCCATTAGACAATATAATTGGTAATCTGAATGAGCCTCCTTGGACTAGATCACACTTTAGGATTGAAAATGAGCTAAATTCTTTTGCTCTTGTCTCACAAATAGAACCCAAAAACATAGACAGTGCACTGAATGATGAACATTGGATTAATGCCATGCATGAAGAACTTAATCAATTTGATAGGAACAAGGTCTGGCATCTAGTTCCTAAACCCACACATGGCAATATTATTGGCACTAAATGGATTTTTCAAAATAAAACTGATGAGTAGGGCAAAATAATCAGAAATAAGGCTAGGCTTGTAGCTCAGGGGTACAACCAAGAGTTTGGTATTGACTTTGAAGAATCCTTTGCCCCTGTAGCTAGGCTAGAGGCCATTAGGATTCTTTTGGCTATAGCATGCAATTTAGGAATAACTCTCCAGCAGATGGATGTCAAATCTACATTTTTGAATGGTGAAATAAAAGAGGATGTTTTTGTAAAACAACCCCCTAGTTTTGAGTGTCTTGATTTTCCTGGTTATGTTTATAAGCTTGATAAGGCACTCTATAGATTGAAGCAAGCTCCACGAGCTTGGTATGACAGACTAAGCAATTTCCTTACAGACAAAGGGTTTTCAAGAAGTAAGGTTGACCAGACATTATTCATAAAAGTAAGTGACAAAGACATTTTGATTGTTCAAATTTATGTAGATAATATTATCTTCAGATCAACCAAGCCCTCTATGTGTAAGGAATTTTTTGATTTAATGACTAAAGAGTTTGAAATGAGCTCAATGGGAGAACTAAAATTCTTCCATGGATTGCAGGTCTGTCAGACTAAGGAAGGGACCTTCATAACTCAAGAAAAGTATATCAAGGATCTTTTGAAGAAATTGAAAGTCTTCAGAGGCATGATGTTAATGGCTGCTCCAGCGTCAACCAAGATGCGATTCACATCATGCCCATTGATCGTCCCCCGCATGTATAAGGGGCTGTTGTGGCACGGAGAGGACAACAACATGTCTTTGTCCGTGAAGGAGATGTTGGTTGTAAGTGCCTCATATGCCTAGGCTTGCAGCTCTGCAACATGGGCTTCATAGGCCTCCGGGTCTTGAAGTATTTTGACAAGGGCCTCCCTGAGATCCTTGCTCCAAGCGATGGCCTCCCAGATGGTGACATTTGTTGGGAACCACTTCATATGATGAATGATCTTGGGGTCTGCCAGAGCACGGGTCTTGTCAAATGGCAGGATGATCTCCGCCAAGGTCTTCGGCGCTTGGCGAGGCTTCTCTCATTTTTTAGAAGGGCGCTCCTCCTCATTCTGGCTCTCCGCATTTTCTTGGAACAGCGGCGCCAGAGACTCCTCCGGAGGTGGCAAAGGTTCATCAGGCTGGCCCTCATTAGAAGGACCTACCTGGCTTGCAGGCTCAACTCTGCTGGAGGGGCCAGCTTGTTCCGACGCCTCCTCGCGCAGTGGTGGCTCGGCCGGCTCCTCTTCTTCATCAGAAGAGACGACTATAAAGGGGACGCCACTCGATTTAGCTTTTGAGCTGGGACATGAACCCACTGAGGAGTTCAGGATAAACGGGATTCCCCGAACTTGGGTTTCCGGGACATGACCCGGCCTCTCCTCTCTGAAAATTATGACCCGGTTGAGAGTTAGGGGTCCTTCACGCCCACGTCCTCGTCCCCGACCGTGTCCCCGGCCATTTCTCGCCGAGCAACGCTGATATGTCGCCACGGGAGCCTTGCCTCCAGTGCTATCAGCCGAAGGTGCATTGATATTGTCGGGCGGCGGGATTGTCACCATGTTGCAGGAGAGCTCTTGCATCATGTCCTCGAGCATCTAGACGGTGAGCTCCTCCTCTTTGTAAAACAAGAAGAGCTCCTCCGGGATTGGAAACTCTTCACCTTCTTCGAGACGGTGAGCCATTTCTCGGAGCTATTACAGAAGGCGGGCTTTCTGCCCAAGCTTGTCCCAAGGAATATATTCATCTAGGGTGACGACCCGGTGGGACGAGGGGGAATGTACTCCTCCAACTCATCTATGAGCTTTTGAAGTCGCTGCAGAGGAGTTGGCTCCTTAGAGGCCTCCATAGCTGCTGCCTGCTCGGCTTGCTTCTTTAACCTCCTCTTCAAGTTCTTCCTGCGGTTCTTCTCTTGCTTCTTTCGACATGCTGCCTCTTGAGAAGAAAGTAGACCTTGCTTAGGAGGTGGGACCGGTTTGCCCCCAAAATTTTACTTTTTGCTCCGGGCTGGCTCCTTAGGAGCCTTCGTGCCGCGACTTTTTCTGGGGGTGACCTTGGTCCAATTGGCCTCCTCCGGCCGAACCTGGAAGGTGACATTGATTGCTTGAGCAATTATCTCAGGTGGCAGCTCCTGGAACTCTGCCAGTCTGGAGTGCGGCCTTGGGGGCTTTGTAACTCCACTGACTTTACTCCGACAGGCGCCTTTGCGAGCTCAAGAGGTTGAGGCCTTTCTACAATTGGCGGCCTCGCTGGCTTGATAGGAGTTTTGGTCGGAGGCTCCCTCACCTTCGCCTTGGCTTTATTGTCTGGCAAAGGATTTTCCCTTATGACAATGCCGGGTTGACTAGCCCTAGAGAGGGGTTTGGAGCCTTCTCCCGCGGCTTGGCTTCTGGGGCTCTGGGCCTTAGGCCCCTCGCACGTAGCCTTGCCTTTGGGGTTTGGCGAAGGATTGTTGCTGCCCGCAGGCTCGCTCGATCGGGCTAACTAAGAGAAAATTTTAGCCTCTTGCCGAACTTGTTGGAGACTCTTCTCGACGGCCTCTTTAAGACGCCGCATTGTCATAGAGTTCCCTTGTATATATCTATGATAAATATATGTGTACAAAAGCAAGAGTGGTGTACAGGTATCTCTCTCTAACTCTCACCGCCACTCTCTGCTGGACCCCAACCCCTGCCCCTAGGAGGAACCTGTGGAGGGCCCATTGGCCGCTGTGAGGCTGTCGACCTCACAGCCTACTCGGCCTCCGTCCTCTGTCGAGAAAAGGAGCCTACCATGTATGATGTGCCGGTAAAGGAGAGTCCTACCGCCCGAGCCCTCTCCCTGCCTCGCTGTTGTGGATGCACTAAAAATTCACTCAGATATTTCGTTCGTTTGTTATTATGTTTTTTTTGCTTATTTAGTGCGAGGGCGTGACAGTCGCGAAGTGACGATTTATTCGGGCTTCATGGAAGCCCATGGTGCGCTCGGTCTGACTTCGTCAGGTGATTGTGTGGTTCGAGTCGAGACCCAATCCCGTCATGCCATAAAGGTCACGACATCATTTACATCCCCCATATGAGAGAACACCCTTGATTAATTACCGAAACTAGGGCCCCTACGACCAAAAGAATTAATGCTAATTGCAAAAGAAAGAGGCAGGAATGAATCATACCGGAGCTTGTGCCGAGACACTGACAATTGGACATATCGGTCAGTCATAGACCCTTTCATATTCGGACGGGAGTCCGTGGCGAGAATGCAGTGAAAATCGAGATAAATCCGTTCAGATGTCTGCCAAGCACGTGGCAATTTTAATGGTGATCTGGCAAGCATCCGGTTTGGTAAACGGGTCTGGTTTAGTCAAAATGTCGGCCTGAGGTAAGGCTGGGTCGTGGCCATTTTGGGCTAGTTCCCGAGACTCAAGCCCGGCTTACAGGGGCGGCATTATTGTTCATTCAGTACCCGGTCACGGGAGAGATGGGGCTGGAATGTAGAATTTTATTATTATGATTAGTGGAGCCCCTGATCATATTTCTTCGCTACCCATTTCCCCTTTCTATTTACGCGTTTAGGGTGATCTCACGATTTTTTCTTTCATTTGTTTACATGGATTTTCCCCCCTTTTTTATTTGCTTACTTGCACGGGCTTCTGTATTTTTTTACTTGTTTATTTGTTTATTTATACTTCTTTTTTATGCATTTTATCTAAATTTTCTTGAAGTTCATTCATTCTCATTTTTTGGATTTTGTATTTTATTATAGAGGAGTGGGCCGTTGAAAGGCCAAGGAAAGGTGTGCCGGCGAAGCCTGGTCGAGCACTGGGAAGGTGTACCTGCAAAGGTGTTGGAGGGTGCACCGGGGAAGGCCTGGGTTAGGTGTGCTGGCAAAGGTGTTGGAGGGTGCACCGGGGAAGGCCTGGGTTAGGTGTGCCGGCGAAGGCACTGAAGGTGCACTGGCGAAGGCAGGATGGGTGTACCGACAAAGGATGTTGGGAGGAGCGTGCCGGGGAAAGGCTGGGATAGGTGTGTCGGGGAAGGGCTCCAAAGCCTGTGCTGGCGAAGAGTTGAGGCGATGCACCGGTGAAGATTTAAGAAGCGTGCCGGTGAAGAAGGGCACCGGCAAAGGACATGGGAAGGCAGGTGTGCCGAACAGGACGAGGTATGTACACGTGTTCGACAAAGCCCATGGAGGTATTGGGGTTAAGGTCCGTGCAAGCAAGATTATGTCCATGCAGGTTGGGGCAAGCCCGTGCAGGTTCTGAACAAGGGAGCAAAGTCCATGCAAATGAGCAAGGCCAAGTCCGTGCAGGTGTATGCAGAGTTAAGGGTGAAGTCCATGCACATTTAGGTAAGGTCCATGTAGATTTAGACTAGGTCCATGCATGCGTACAGGCTTTGAAGTGAAGTGGGTGCATATGCATGGTGTTAAGGGGTGAAGTCCGTGCAAGTTCTTTTAGACAAGGGTGAAGTCCATGCACGTTTGGACTAAGTCCGTGCATATGCACGGGGTTGGAGATGCAAAAGGTGCATGTGTTCAGTGTGTTATATATATAATAGACATAATATTACATATAAAAGATAGCAAACACAACCAACACATATTACATAAAGCATGTCATCATAAGCATCCATCATAAATTACATAATATCAATCAGAAACGTTTGGAGATGACATCCTATAGATTACCTAGAGGGTAAGGAGCAATCCACATAGGAAAATTGGGAAGGAGCAGTCGACAAGAAAGGGGAAGGAGCAGTCGATATTTTATGGCAAAATATAATAATCATCACATTTGATAAAGATAATAAAAAGAACATTAAAATTGGGCATTTATCACCTGTAATTAATCATAGGGTTTGAATTACCTGAACGAAAAGGAGTAGTGTACAAGCCAATGGGGTAAGGAGGAGTCTGCACAGTAAAATGGGAAGGAGCAGTCGACAGCAAAAGGGAAGGAGCAATCGATAACCTATGACATAATATAAATAATCGTCAAATTTCATAAGGAGATAAAATCACAATCATAAAACGACATCACCTGCAACTGAAAATAGGGTTGAAATAGGGCATAAAGAGCATACCACACAGCAATAGGGAAAGGCACAGTCGATTCATGACAATGGGGAAGGAGCAATCGAAACAAGAAAATGGGGAGGGAGCAGTTGAAACAGCATAATAGGGAAGGAGCAAGCAAGGGATGGCGGGACCATACACGGGTGGTGGGAGAGAGGGTAGTCGGCTACTCACCGACGCGCGTGGAAGATGCTCACCGGAGAAGAAGATGAAGATGCCAGCCGGGCACTATTGTGAGAAGCGGCATGATCGGCGAGGCGAGAAAAGTGGTTGGCCACCGAAGAAGAGCTCACTGGACGAATAAGACGAGAAGATAGAGAAAACGGAGACTGGAGACCGTCGACTGCAATAGGGCGACCCAAGAGGAGAAGATGAAGTGCTCACCAGAGAAGAGCTGTGGGGTCGGCCACCAGCATGAGCTGTGGAGTCGGCCACCGGAGAAGACGAAGCTGTGGAGTCGACCACCAGAGCTCACCGGCAGGAAGCCCCAACGAACGAGCGAGGGTCGTCTCCACAGAAAGGGTGAAGGGTGAATGTGTTAAGGACACGAGCGTGGTCGGCCACTGATGGGCCCAAATGTAACAACAACAACCAGAGAAGGCGAAGACGTGGAGGCGGCCACCAGAGCTCACCGACTGGAAGCCCTAGCGATCGAGCAGGGTCGTCTCCACAGGAAGGGTGAAGGGCAAATGTGGGAAGAACACGAGCGTGGTTGGCCACCGGTGGGACCAAATGTAACAACAGCAACCGGAGAAGACGAAACGAGGAGTCGGCCACCATAGCTCATATGCCGGAAGCCCCAGCGAACGAGCAGAGTCGTCTCCACAGGAAGGGCGAAGGGCGAATGTGGGAAGGACACGAGCGTGGTCAGCCACTGATGGGCCCAAGTGTAACAACAGCAACCGGAGAAGACAAGACGGGAAGTCGGCCACCAGAGCTCACCGGTCGGAAGCCCCAGCGAACGAGCAGGGTTGTCTCACCAGGAAGGGTGAAAGGCGAATGTGGGAAGGAGATGTGCGTGGTCGCCCACCGATGGGCCTTGATGTAGAGTCAGCCACCGGAGAAGACGAAGACGTGGAGTCAGTCGTCGGAGCTCATCGGCATGAGCTGCGGTCGGGCGACAGTGGGTTCCGTCCACAGGAAGGGCGAAGGGTGGAGGATGGGCAAAGGGTGGCAGAAGGGCGATTGTGGGCGGTGCACGAGGCGACAAAACGGGGATGGAGACGGGGATAACGCATCCCCACTTTTCGTGGGGATGAGTTATCCCCATGATATCCCCGATTTCGGGTTTATACCCATTTCGCTTAACCCTGGATATCCTCGACATTTTTTGCCAAACCAAACGGTGACTAGGGTTGAACCGGGGATAACCCGGGTGAATTATATTTTTAATTAATAATCTAACTATAGAGTCCAGTCCAACAATGTACAATCTACAAGAAAATGAAACGTACTCAAATGCTAGGTAAACCCCTGGCTCTGGCGAGCTGGCAACTACGAACCTCCACGCTGCACCTCCGAATCTTGAGGAGGAACTGCAATACCTAAAAAGATAGGGGTGAGGCTCATCTCATTGGCTTAGTTGGGGTCCCGCACATCCCCACCATAAAACAATTACAGTAAACAACAGTGCTAGCAAGAACAACAATAACAACAACAACAACATAAGCAACAGCCGTAGTAGGAATAGAGCAATAGTAGTTGATGGAACTAAGGCCTTCTAATATATTCCTACGGCCCGAAAAGCAAACCCCGATCTCACAATCGGGGACTATCGAACTACCAGAAAACCCTACTACACTACCAGAAGAAACACCGCGACACCTCTGTCATGGACGTCCGTCCTCACAGATGAAGGCCCAACCAAAGACCACGTGGTTCAGGGGTACGATCACGACCTCATCGTCGTGAACCCCACACTATCTACGAGTAAAACCTTGGTAACCTTACCGGAACCCTAGACCTCATCATCGGGAACCGTGCACCGAAATCATCTGAAGAACCACATCTCACAGATGGGAAACTAAATCCCGAGTCACGAGAGTCACGTGTTGCATGATGGGAGTACCTGCCCACTAGAAGTAAGGCCAGATGCATCCACTAATGACTTAGTCTGTGCCCTCGGTGTCTCCCTACTCACCCCAGATGAAAACTGAGACACCGTACAAGTAACCAAAGAACATAAGATAAGAGTCTAGTTGGGGTCATGCTCGTCAGCACATGTCTGAGGTCCTCGACCATGTGTGCACACACTGACTGACTGTGCTATGTTAGATCCTCTAGCTAGTTTTCCTCCCAGCCTGGACTTGAGCACCATAGTGGGAGGCCCTATGGCAACCAGCTTAAATTCGTCACTCTCGGGTGTAGCTCTCCACCCACTCCTTGGTAGGTCGACACATGCATGTCCAGGCAAGCTACGACTAGTGTGGGGTCACTAAACATAGGACTCTCAAAAGAAACCATCGGAGTACTGATAGGCTACACATAGGCCTGTCTAAACTAACTCGGAACACGGGGTGGCACTGTGCCACTAGACTCTGAACAGCCTACTAGACCTACCAATCCAACGGTCCTTGAGTCACACAACTCAGGCCAAGACCGTTGTACCACACGGCATCATGCCATCAATTTACCCTACTCCTAGAGTCAGAAACGACTATTAAAAGAATCCTTAAGGCGGCTCATAATGGTCGAGCTCATTCCCTTTCCAAGGGAAACCATGAAACCTCCAGCCCCAGGCTGGGTCACAGAACACTCGGTCATTGGCCATACACATGGCCCACATGGAAACTACTTTCCAAAGAAGCTAACATCATGTAGGGACAGCCCTCCACACTTACACTGACACACGGTGACTCGATCTAGCATAACAAGAAGGCCTGGAACACACGGGGTCACCCAGACCATCAAACCCACATGGGTACGCTAATCGAGATAACATGATTCTTCTAGACACCCAAAAATATGGTCTTGGTCGCCATGGGATTTCTGGGACATCCGCAGGGCCAAAGGTCGACCAAAGGGTCACAACTGGGTAGACCAAGGGGCAAAACAGGCAAGAAAACCCCATTTCAGTCTACCAAACCGCTAGGGTCGGTCGACCTACGTGGGTCAGTCGACCAGCCAAGAGGGTCCGGTCGACCGGATGAATGTGGTGGGGGTTCTGACCATTTTCTCATGAACATAGTCGGTCCACCGATCGTGACCTTATAGACGCAATTGGTTGACCAACTGCGTCTTTGGGCCGATGCCCATCCCTGGCGAATAGTGATCTATCGATCAGACCTCACCAGTCGGTCGACCAAAACTTCTCTGCATTCTTCTCAGGTAGTGCCAGACTGAGCAAACTCCTTATGGAAGCCGAAAGGGCCATTGTAGAAATGGCTCACCGACGCATTCAGAGTCACCTCGGGGTACGAGGGGTCCGGTTTGTGCCAACTTGAGCCAAGTCCCTCTACATCTTCATCAAAACTTTGAAACAATATGGCATGGTATACCGCTCGGTGCCGTCAGTGGAGCTAAGGTGCAAATCATCAAGTGACAGTTCCTCGTCAGGCCTCCTGCAGATCAGAAGACCAGAAATCATCAGAAAAGCCCAGAGGTCCAAAGAAGTCTCTCCTCCAGCAGTGAAAAAGTATTCCACCGGCGATTGAATCTCTCTGCCAAAGCCTGTAGTAGGCCCGTATGACAAGGGTAGGAGTACAGAGCGGCCGTCACTGCATGACGGATCCCCACCCTGTCCAGTACTGATCGGTAGACAGTCAGGATACCCCAGAGCCACTCTGTCGCACCCCGGTGATAGCTGTGAGACGGAACAACTGACCATTTCTCGTACCAACTGGTGGTCTTCAGCGCCAGAACCCTCTCAACCATACAATCATGAGCATACTCTTCCTGTGCAAAACTCGTCCCTGAAGGCGTCAGGAAGAGACCATCCACGATCTGATCCATGGTCTTGTGCTGTCCATGCATGTGCCAGATTGTTGGAGCCAGTGGTGCAGTCCGAACTGTGAGGTTGTCATGCTGCTGAAAGAAGCCCAGGCTCCGCCGATCTGGGTACTGTGTTTGTCGAGTGAAGCCATCTGGAAAGCTCGGATATGTCAGGGAACATAATCCCTGCATGCTGTCCCTTCCCGCCAGTATGGCCCGCTCGAGGCGACGCCTTTGCTTAGGCAGTTAGGGATCATCATCTTGCATGCCGATTGGTGCAAAGCTCTGGAGGAATCGATAAAGGTGATGATCCAAGGGGTAGTGACGCGGATATCCCCTCGAGTGATCATATGTATAAATGCCGTCTCGCCTCGTGATGCGAGACACATCTACGAGGCCTTCATTGTCACCGGCGCTCTCGGTCGGGCCCTCAGCGACCCACAAGTAGCAGAAGTCAATCCGGCTGAAATTTTCTTCATCAATGACACGGGGAGGGAAAGGTGGCATGCGCTGGTCAGTGCGCTCAATCCGGCACTCATCCGTGCCTCTAGCCCTCGACCTCCTCGACTGACTCCTATCTCCGCTGTTGCGAGCCATGCCTACAAACACAGAGGAACAAAAAATATTAGAACAACGCCAGGTCAAACACTTCAGGACAACACTACAAACATTAGATGTAGTCCTACAAATCTCAGAACCCATACAAAAGATGCATAGTCATCATTCCCTTTAAAGGGCACGGGCCGTTTGCTCCCGTCTCCGTGGGGGGCATTTGTTGCACCGATAATTTTCTCGAAATATTTTGAGACTTTTTTTCATAATAACCGACGAAAAATATGGCGTAGCGCCGATTTCGTTGGACTGCGGAGTACCTTCGCAATTTAGGGCCTATTGGCCCGACCATATAATCACAAGCGGTGCCGCAACAAGAAAAATCAAGAGGGACTATGCACGCACGCCTGTCAAAGTGGCCGAGTGACTGTGTATCACACGGCACAGACGGGTGCAAAGACTCCCCCTCCAGGGGAGCGGGGCGCAACCAAATAACAAATGGACAATCCTTCGCTCTTGCACGAGTCTCCACCAACGTATTGCTGCCACGCGGCGAAGAGCGGACCTCGGGAGCAATAAATGCAGAGTTGCAGCTTCTCCTCGACGCAGGGCGAAAAAAAACGGGAGAAAAGATGTGCAGAGGGGCCAAAAAGGCCACCCCGGGGTCAATTGATCCCGTTGGGCTGCCCGTGGGTGCGCCCGACCCCGGGCGGGGTTGCGTCCACCCCGCTGGGTCCCAGCGGGGTCGGGTCTCTGCTATTCCTCCAGAAGATATTAGACTGCCCTCACCTACCCCGGCCAGTGAGGCAGAGAGTAAGTATGCTTTCTTCTTTTAACTTTCCTTTGTCCTTTGACTATCTTTCTTTCATTCTTCATATGTACCCTTGTATTTCAGTAGCGAGAGGAGGTGAAGCTGAAGCTGCAACCTTGACAGTGGATGCTCCTCAGCCACAGGAGGGGCATAAGACTTTACTAAAAAGGAGCGTAGTCCCTCTACGGTGGATCATCACCCTGTCAACCTCTCGGCACATAATAGGAATGGCCAGCCAGCCCATAGCCAGCGTAGAGATATCTTCTAGCAGTTCTGCCACTATTTCTGATGGAGAAGAGGCTGACTCGGGCTTCAGTGGAAGTGAGGAGCAAGCATCTGAATTAGAAGCAACAGCTCCTGTGCCGACCAAGGGCCTCCCACCATTTGGACCCCCAAAGTTGCCGGTGTCATTCCCCTAGGAGGTATCACCGGAAGAGTTTGCTAATCTTGACACGGAGGGGGAGATAACCCCTCCCTTTATTGCTTCAACTGCATAGCTTTCTTCCCCTCTACAGTCCTTCAAAGTGGATCTTACTACAAGAGTAAGCTTTGCCCCTTCATTCTTGCATGGCTTTACGGATTTTCCTGCTTGTCATCTGCTTGATGCTGACCCTGACTTGTTTCAGGGATTTGTTGGCACCGACTAGGCTTTAATTCCAACCCCTGAGGTCATTTCCCCTGAAGCCTTGGCTGCACCACTTCCCCTGCCGGCAGCTTCTGTGGGAACGAACGTTGTGTTTTGGCCTGTACCGGTGAGGGTGTAATCCTCAACCGACATAACATCATTGGAGCTAGGGGCCTTAGGAGAGAGTTCTGCTCTGACCGGGGCTTCAGAGTTAAGAGCTGAGATAGATCCGTCTAGGGGCTCTGCCTTTGTTCTTACTGCCGTGATGACTATCGCACCTGAACTCGTAGTCCCCACAGTGCAAGCAATAGGAACAGAGTCTTTACCCTCTCCAGTAGTTTCTCCGGATGCAGCCCCTGCAAACTCAACAATGAAAGAGGTACCAGCACAAGAAGAGAGTATTAAGGCAGCCGGTCCACTTCCGACAACTATGCCAGAAATGGCTCTTGGTGAGGTTGGCTCCCCCTCCC
This sequence comes from Amorphophallus titanum, assembly GCA_024336825.1. Taxonomy (NCBI): domain Eukaryota; kingdom Viridiplantae; phylum Streptophyta; class Magnoliopsida; order Alismatales; family Araceae; genus Amorphophallus; species Amorphophallus titanum. Next base: position 14,149,163 of record JANBPO010002057.1, on the reverse strand, counting down.
TGGCTATTCAGGATGCGGCTCATGAAGAGATGATGGTGTAGAAGTCAACGGCCCAGAAGGAGATTGTCGAAGAAATCCACTTGTCTCCCTCGGTAGCCCTTCTATCCTCTTCTTCCTGACCAAATGTTGGCATGTGGGCGGATATTGACAGCGAGGTGACCTTTGAAGTAGCTCCAACTGCTTCCCTTGGCTTCACCTCGTCAGAGGACTTCAAGTGGCAGAACTTAGAGATGATGTGCCAGGTGGTGGAATCCCAGCCGACACTGACTTACTTGCAATTAAAGGAGGTGGCCAATTGCCTAACAGTTGGGTTGCAGGCACTGGGCTGCCCCTTGGAGGCATGGACCCAGCTAGTGTTGTTGTTGTTGAAATTTGTACATTGTCGAGACTTCCTAGGGCGCGTTGTGGCTGATAAATTGGCAGCACTTAAGTTGCAACGAGTAGACTGTCGGTCCGGGCTAGGAGAAATGAATTCAACTCTTCAAGAGCACCAGGGTAGGCTAGAGGCTTTATCAGATTGGGCACACTTCGTACGTAGCCGAGTGGATGAGCTGGAGACGGAACTAAGTGCTCTCCGAGCTGAGTTACCATAGGTGGAGATGGCCCAGTCCCAAACTGCTGAGGAGGTAGCCCTATTGGAGGGACAAATGGCGTCGCTCCAAGACGAGTCCGTTCGGCTTCAGGAGGAGGAGGCCCGCCTTCATGAACTAGGAGCTGCTCCGTATGTCGACCTTTTAGATTTTGAGGATATTTTTCGACGTCCATAAACGTCTTTCAATTCTCTCTTCTTCTTCTTCTCTGATCACACACTGGCTCTCTCTCTAGTTCTCTCGATCTCTACTTCTCTCTCTTTTTTGTTCTTTGTCTCTCACTCTAACTCTAACTCATCTCACGAGCTCTCTGGCTCTCAGAGTCTTCTGCTCTCTTTCTCTTTTTCTTCTTCTCTCTAGTGGCACTCAAGCTTCAGCAACTCTCGGCGGCAACTACTAGCCTTCTTTTTTGTCATCGAAGGATGAGGCAGACTTTATAGAGCAGGGGCGCCGGAGGTACTTTGATGAAGATGATGGTGCTGACTCGGTTAGATGGCTCCATGTGGTAGGATACCAACTCTAGCCCTGTGGTCCCTATAGGATATGCCCAGGGGGTGTGAGGAGGGAATACTCCCGCCAAAATCTTCTGAGACGCTTTAGAAGACCACGTGGCACATGTTGAAAGTAAGTTGTCCACGTGCCAGAGTGTCCAGCTTGGACTTCCATTTGGATCTCGTGTCTGTTTAGGTCTTGAATCACTTAACATGACTCTCTGCATGCTTAGGTACCTGTCAGAAGAATAGAAGACATTTTGTCAAACACATTGTAACCATGAATGAATAACAAATAACTCTCATCTAAGTGTAAAAGATGCACAGACTTCATTGTGCGTACATGAGCAAGTATCCACAGACTCATAGCCTAAGACAAATGTGCACAGACTATGGAACAAAACTTGCACAGGTATTGAGTTCACCAGGGAGAATATACACGGACTCAACATCACACAAACATGAACTGTGCACATACTTTGTTTGTTTTGCACAGACTTCAATTGTGCAAGATGCAGACATGCACAGACTTTGTTGTTCAAGCCAAAACATGCATGAACTTAACCTCTCAAGAACATAAACATGCACAAACTCTGAATTGAGACATCCACTGACCTAGCCTCTCAAAGGCTGAGAGGTGCACGGAGTTTTAGCCATGCTTAAACAGACTATTCACGGACTTGTTCTTTCATAGACTGAGATGTGCATGGATTATAAGAAGTGAACTGCATGGACTTGACCTTTCAGACTATGCACAGACTTTAGACAAGCTCAGACTTGGTATATGCTAACCCTTGAAACATGCACTGACTCTAAATAATGTAAAATGTGCATTCTTCGAAAAATGCAGAGACCTTATTATCCGTCTAGCAAGAATATGCAAGGATTCAAAAGATGCACAGACTTATGTTTTCACACAAAGCCAAAATATGCACGGATGCAAAGAATGCGCAGACTTTGATTCAGACCCTATGCATATATGCACAAATACAAAAGATGCACGGACTTGAACATGCAATAAACAAAAACATGCACAGACTTGCTTCATGCTTTATGCAGATATGCACGAATTTAGGAGGCTTTGCACGGACTTCGTGCAACAAGCACGAGCCTACGAAGATATGCACAGACTTATAAGTCTTTGCACAGACTTGAAAATGCAATAAGCAAAGACCTGCACAGACTTGGTTCATGTCTTAGACAGATATGCACGAACTTGAGAATGTGCACAGACTGAAGTGTTCTATGCATGACCTTGTGACCATTGACACAGACATGAAAGGAAGACCTGTATGCTGACCTTGACACTTGCACAGACCTTCTTCAATGATACTAGACTGACATCAATCCTAAATGGACTTGAATGCATTGACTTGAACTTGCATGCTATACTACATGAAGACTTTATGCACAATTGTGATAGACCTTTATCTGATGAATAAGGACATGAATAGATTAAATACTCAAGACAATCATGCTTAAGACAGTCATGCAGCACAAGATAACAAGCAAGCATGCAGTAAACACACATTGACCCTTAGTGCAGTAAACACACATTGACCCTTAGTGTAGCAGCAAAAATAATATGCATTAAACACACATTGACTCATGGTGTAACATGTGTTCCGACGTAAACCTCCTTCATGACTCTCCAAGTCTCTTCGGTGGATAGGCATCAGAGGAGTACTTTTTGCTTGGCATCCACCATGACCCGGAATAAGATCCCGTTCCGGGCCTCATAGGAGTCCTTTGTTCTGATTAGCTTGATCTTTTCTTCTCTTTGCTTGGGCAGTTGCTGGTATCTGAACCACTACATGAGAGGGTCCCTCCTATTGAGTAAGCCGATGGCCTCCGCTGTGGCGACCTCAGGTTCTTCCTCTTCTGATCCTTCTATCATGCTAGGCACTTGGCGCTGATTTATCACCCGGATGTCGAGTGATCCATCTGGTGGCATCTCCAATGAACTTGCCAATTTTGCTAGTGCGCTGACTTGTGCATTTTCTCCTCTAGCGACGTGGCCTATTTCAATGAGGCAGTGCTCCATGAGCCACTTCGCCATAGCGTGGTAAGGGAGTAGCTCAGGTTTTTGGACAACAAACTATCCTTGGACCTGCTTGATGATCAATAACGAATCACCAAATACTTATAGCATTCTGATCTCCATTTGCAAGGCGACTTGGAGGCCAATGATCAGAACTTCATACTCTGCTTCATTATTCATGCAAGGCTTATTGATGGAACAGGAAGTGTGCAACACCTCTTCGTCTGAAGATTTGAGGATGATGCTGGCCCTACCCCATACTTTTGTATGTCCGGACGTGGTTGTTTCTGTTCTCGAAGCCCCGTCGAAGTACAACTGCCAGGCGGTCTATTGGACTTGGTCCACCTCTAGTGTTTCATCTTCAGGCAGCTTCGTGACCAACAAGGAGTCTCCAGGCACATGGTGCGCTGCGAAGAAGTCCATGATGGCTTGACCTTTAATGACATTCTGTGGCACATAGGTGATGTCAAACTCCATTAGCAGTACATCCCACTTGCCAAGACGTCCTTTTAGGACTGGCTGGGAGAGAATGTGCTTGACAGGGTCAGCCTTAGATATTAGGCTCACTTCATGCGATAGCATGTAATGCCTGAGCTTTTTGACTGCGAAGACTAAAGCGAGGCAAATTTTCTCAATTGAGGTGTACTTTGCCTCCGCCCCTACCAGTCGTTGACTGAGATAGTAGAGAGCTTGCACCTTTCCTTCATCATTATTCTAGGCAAGCATTGCCCCCATTGAATATTCGGTAGCTGCTATATATAGGATGAGCGGTCTTCCCTTGATAGGTGCCCCTAGCACAGGCGGGGTCTTCAAATAGTCCTTCAACTGGTCGAAGGCTCGTTAGCATTCTTGATCCCAACTGAATGGTGCATTCTTCATCATTAGCTTATGGAATGGCTGGCAGCGTCCCGACAAGTTGGAGATGAACCTGCGAATATAGGCTAGCCGACCTTGCAGGGATCTCAACTCTCCTAGATTCTTCAGAGGGGACAGCTCCTAGATAGCTTTTATCTTGAAGGGGTTGATCTCTATCTCTCTGTGTCGGATGATGAAGCCGAGGAATTTTTTGCTGGAGATGCCAAAGGTGCACTTCATCGGGTTCATCTTCAGCTTGTATTGTCGGAACCTCTCAAAGATGATTCTAAGGTCGCTCAGATGATCGCCCCTCTTCTTTGTCTTGACAACCAAATCATCAATGTAGCATTCGACTTTGCTATACAGCAGCTCATTGAATATCTTGGTCATCACCCGCTGGTACGTGGCGCCAGCGTTCTTGAGGCCGAAGGGCATCATTTTGTAGTGGAATATCCCTTTAGGTGACCGGAAGGCCATGTGAATTTGATCGTGCTCAGATATCCAGATTTGATTATAGCCGAATGATCCATCCATAAAAGACAGGGCCTCATGGCTGGTAGTTGCATCAATCATCACTTCAGTGAGGGGCACTGGGAAGCCATCTTTCGGGCAGGCTTTATTTAGGTCACGGAAGTCCACGCAGATCCCGATCTACTTCTCACTATCTTCTTCCTTCCCTGGGCTCCCACCACTCAAGATCGGAGGAGATGGAAAGAAATAAAAGGGGGCCCTTTCTTCTATCCTTTTCACCAGTCGGAGAGCCAGCCAGAAAAAAAACCTTCTCGTTCTTCACCACAGGGGGCTTCTTATAGGGGATCTGGATCCCAGTTCGGAGAAGAACCTCCCAGACGCCTTTTCCTTCTTTCTCCTACCGCTGCTGCCACCTGTGGCTGTTGGTGATCTTCCCATGGTTGCTATGGTCGTTGCCTCTCTGGTAGAGGGGATTTCCATTCATTGGGGTGGCTGCGGTTCTGCCTTTGTTGTTGGTGGACGAGCACCTTTTCAGATTGGGCTATGTGCCATTGCTTCCTCAGGAGCAGTCTTGCGATCATTGAATGCTCAGTACAGGAGGGCAGGGACTGTTTGAGCCTGCGTGAAAGCCCGCGTGGTACTGGGATGGTCTGCTGGTCAACGTCTTGCCCTGTCGGTCGTCGCGGTGGTCCGCTAGACAAAGCGCAGAGGGCTCCAAGTGAGGGGAAGAAAAAGCGTGGGAGGAGGGAACACGGAGGGAGAGACAAAGACACATGGTGAACAGTGCCACCCATTTTCTTTTAATATTGTGTATGCACCCTCTTCTAATTCTCCGTTTATTTTAGTCGTGTTTCTCTCATGTTTTGGGCCTTTCCACACAACTTGGCCCATTTGGCAAATGGGCTGCCCCTTTCCTCTTCATCATTTTTTCCTCTTTCTTTTCTTCTTATTCATCTTTCCTTTTTGTTTCATTCATTCATCATTTTTTTCTCTTTTTTTCTCTTTCTTTTTTTTGCCAACAAATGCCCCCCACCTGCAGGTGCTGCGAGTGAGAGATGAGGGAGTGGGATCCATGGGTGACAGCTCTCCCAGAAAGGTCTTTAGCTTTTCAAGTCATGCTCTTGGCCGCGAACTATATCGATCGGTCCTGACAAGGAATCAGGCTCCAACCGAGGATGATATTGTCGATATTGGGTTTATACCGATGCAAAGAAATTCGGCTTATCTGCTCTTAGACAGAGGGTCTAAATCGTCAGGTTGTGTCAATCATCGTGGTGGGAGGGGTGGATCGGTCCTTTCAGAGAGCCAGGCACCAATCGGACCAGGTTAGTTTCATGTTGATGCAAGGTGTTCGACTTTCTTCTAACCCAGACGAAAGGTCTAAATCGGTGCCTTCGGTGACGAAGCTGCGTAAGTGATTCGTTGAAGCTGGGATTGCATCGACGCAAGGATTTCAGTTTTCTTCTGACCCGGACGAAGGGCCCAAATCAGAGCATTTCGGCTGAGACCTGAAAGGGTCTTAGGTGCTGAGTTAAGGTGATTCATTGATGCTGGGATTGCACCGATGCAGGAAGTTCAGGTTTCTCCAACTCAGACAAAAGGTCTAGGTCGGATCGCTGGATTGAGACCCCGGAAAGGCCTTAGGCACCGAGTTAAGGTGGTTCATTGATGCTGGGATAGCACCAACACAAGAAATTCAAGTTTCTCTGACTTAGATGAAAGGTCTAGCTTAGATCGCTCAGCTGAGACCTGGGAAAGGCCTTAGGCACCGAGTTAAGGTGGTTCATCGATGATGGGATTGCACCGACGCAAGAAGTTCAGGTTTCTCCAACTCAGATGGATGGTCTAGGTCGGATCGCTCGGTTGAGACCTGGGAAAGACCTTAGGAATCGAGTTAAGATGGTTCATCGATGCTGAGATTGCACCGACACAAGAAATTCAGGTTTCTCCAACTTAGACGAAAGGTCTAGGTCGGGCCTTTGGCGAGGTTGTCGCAATGAGTGGATTCGTCAATGCTGGGATTGCATTAAGGCAAGAAATTCAATTTTCTCCAACTTAGACGGAAGGTCTGTGTCGGGCCTTCGGTGAGGTTACCATGATGAGTGGATTCAAATGTACAAAAACTCCATATTAAGTAAATATTGAAGTCCAATCTGATTATCACACAGTAACATGAGATTTAGCCAACATAGCATCAAATTTGGCGTGTCTATAGAGGAGAGGTAGATCGGATACCTTGGAAATAGAACGCGGGTCTATGGGGAAGCTAAAAGTAGACCCTCTTCGTTCCGTAATCCACCATCGCTCCATGGGCCTCGAGCCAATCCATGCCCAAAATCACATCATAATCCCGAAGATGCAATGCATACAGCCTGCCTGGCATGTTCTGCCCCTCAATCCACACTGGAACCTTCTCGAAGCAATACAGGGTAAACATGAAATCGCCAGACGACAAATCCACAGCCAAATCACAGGACATCTGGGACACCGGGTCCTCAACACTCAGCGTAAAATTCTCCGATATAAATGAATGTGACGTGCCAAAATCGACCAAAACTCAAGCTGCGCAACCCAAAATTATGACAGTACCTTCCACAAGCTGCGATGACTCTGCCTCTGCCCTGATCATGTGTGTGATCTTGCCTCGGGACCTCTACTTGCCCACACTCACTGACCGTGGTAGTGGTGGATAGTGCCCATGTTGCTGAAACTGCTGTTGCTGCTACTGAGGGTACTGCTGCTGCTGAGGATACTGCTACTACTGAGGATACTGGGGTGGCTGACTTGGCCTTTGAGGATAGTCATGCACCATATGCCCTGCCTGGTCACATCTAAAATAAATCACTGGCGCCGTGCACTACCTGCCTAGATGCGATTCGCCACACCGGGGACATGATCCTCGCGAACCACCAACTGATCCCTGACGCTGATAAGGTATTGACTGTTGAACACTACCTGAAGATGCCTACCTCTGATCTCTGCCCTCCTTGTGCTTTTTACCAAAATCCTTCTTGAAGAATCTCTTGATCTTGGAGCTAAAAGATGCAGATCCTGTCGCCGACGCCGCGGGTGCCGAAGCTCCCGAACTACCCGTAGAGTGCTGAAAGGTGCTCTGCTGCTGGGTAGCCGTCTGTTGGCTGTGGCCCAACTAGGACTGCCCCTGGCCAACTTGTCCTCGGGTCCTCTGCATATCCAGCTCCAATGGCACCACTACATGGGAAGCCGTCTCCAAATCAGCGACAACATTTGCTATCAGAAGGTGCCTTAGCTCCTGCCTCAAACCCTGGATGAACCGCTCGGTCTTCAGCTCCTCATTCTCCATAATATGGGGAGCATAATGTCCCAACTCCACAAATCGAGCCCTGTACTGCAACACTGACATGTCGCCCTGAACCAGCTCTAGAAACTGACGCATATTCTGCGTACCAACATAGGATGGGCAATAAGGATGCTCAAAGACCTTGACGAAGTCCTCCCACATGATCTGCTGAAGCGAACAAGACTGAAAGGATGTCTTTCACTCTGAAGAGCACCAAGCTCGAGCTGTACCCTGCAGTTGGTTGCAAGCCAACATCACCTTGTCCTCCTCGGCGCAGTTCATAGAACTGAATACTCTCTCCCAATCTCTAGCCACATCTGGGTCTGGCTGGTCGCCATAGTAGGGTGGATGGAACTACAAAAAGTCCCTCACTGCACGACCAGACCCACCCCTGGACGACGAGTCCTCACTAGCATCTCCGCCGAACTGTTGAGTCATGAACTGAAACATGCCCCGAATAAAATTCTCTGCCCTGGGAACTCTCACTGCATCCCTTGCCTCAGTGGTAACTGGTGGCACTCTGCTCTGCTCCTCCTGCTTGTCCTGAATCTCTACCGATTGTCCCTACTGGGAGCGAGTCCTCCGTCTCGGCGCCATGCTCGCCCTGATGCAAAAGATAGAAGACACGAAAAATGACGAAGTCAATGAAACATACGGTGTCCTAAGCCAGTGCCGACTGCACATCATTATTATGGGCTAGTGGACCACTACAATTATTTAGGCTTAAGGGGTGTGTCTTTCTTTTCCCAGTGGCAGCAGCTTCTACTCTTGAGGAAGTTTCATATATATGGAAACGCCCAGGGAAATTTTTCCTACCAGAATGGTCTTCTTCCCTTGAAGTAAGTGCAAGATGTACTTGAAAGCCTCTCCAAGGCAGTCCCTTGGTAGGACGGTGGCCGGCTGGTATCAAGTCCAAGGATAGGATAGTGGCGGCAGAGAAGAAAAGAGACCATTTCTTTCTTTAGATACTTTCCAAGTCCTCACATTAAATGCCCCTTTAGACATGTGGTCTTCTCATTTGCTGGAGTTAACTTTCTATCTTGCTGAGGACTGCAAGGACTGGAGTCACATGGGGGATAGTAAAAACGTGGTAGACTGTGAGGTGTCCTTCCTCCAGCTGGATTTCTGACAGAATTATCTCCAAAGAGGTAGATAAGATGCGACATGTTGATAGGGACAAAAGTCAACCCTGGGTACTCCATCCAGACCTCGAAATCCATGTATTTGGACACTTGCGATATCTATTTTCTCTCTTTGGATGGCCCACTTGATCTGATAGAGAATTGGCCTGAAAGGCTTCTGGGAGGACAGAGGTAGACCTTCTTCTTCATTGAGGCATTTCATCAAACATGCACAGACCTTAGTTAGGAGTATGCTCAGACCTTGTAAGGTGATGACAGACATTGCACAGACCTTGGCATGTTGAAAGGCCAAATGTTGCTCAGACCTTCTGCAACATGCTTAGACTTTGTCTTCATATGTGCACAGACCTTTTAATGTAAAGAGCATATGTGCATTGACATTCATTCAAGATGTGCATAGACCTGATATGCTAAAGAGCAAACATGCATGGAGCTTCTAATGTTGAAAGCAAACATTGCTCAGACTTTGATGCGTCGAAGGCAGACATGCACCAACCCTGGAGATCACATGTGCTCCGACCTTGTTCATTGAAGCAAAACCTGCACCGACCTTGGTCTTGCGCCAGCTCTATGTGCACCGACCTCCATTCTACGTAGGCTCAATGTGCACCGACCTCCATTCTGCATAGGCTCAATGTGCACCGACCTCCATTCTGCGCAGGCTCAATGTGCACCGACCTTTGCTGCGTTGAAGGCAAGTGTGCATCGACCTTTGCTGCATTGAAGGCAAGTGTGTATCAACCTTTGCTGTGTTGAAGGCAAATGTGCATCGACCTTCTATATGCACAAGGCAAATGTGCGTCGACCTTCATTCTACATTGGCTTGATGTGCATCGACCTTAGTTCTTCAAACCAAGAATGTGCATCGACCTTAGTTCTTGAATTGCAACATGTGCATCGACCTTAGTCTTCAATCTTCAGCATGTGCATCGACCTTGGTTGGTGCAAGTAAGAGGTGCTCTGACCTTGGCTGCGTGCTAGCAAGAATGTGCTCTAACCTTGGCTGTGTGCTAGCAAAAGGTGCTCTGAGCTTGGTTCTTATCTGAAGGTGATATGCATCGACCTTATTCCTTAAATCACTAAGGTGCATCGACCTTTGTTTGCAGCAGATTGAAATGCGCATTGACCTTAGTCTTCATGACTTGAAGTAGCGTCGACCTTTGTTCAACGATTGGCAGAAAGTGCATCGACCTTACTCTTCATAAACAGTAATATGCATTGACTTTCGTTCAGAAGTAGCTAATGTGCATCGACCTTTGCTTGCAGCAGACTGAAATGTACATCGACCTTACTAGTCCAAAATGCATATGTGCATCGACCTTTGTTCTTGAAGTGCTGATACTATGCACTGACCTAACTGCATGGACTTCTGTGAAACCTATCTGGCTTGATTTCTGTGCATCCAGTTGCCTCATTTTCTATGCACTTATTAATAATATCACCTGTCTTGATTTTTGTGTAGCCAATTGCCTTGATTTCTATGCCATCATGTATCTAGAATTTAGGCTTGCAGGCCTCTACGGGCACGAGATGACTTTCCCGTTCAATAAATAGAGAAGGTGGTACGTGACATAGGAACTATTTTTCTGCCTCTACACTTCTTGACGCCGTCTGTGGGAAAATGAGCAGAAAGCTATGGCGTCCCGCGAAAGCCTCCGCAACGCCAGTCACCGTGGGCGTGGTTCCCATCAGGGACCCAACTCCCGCCGGGGTTCGCAGGAAGCGTATTCTGCCCATCCCCGACAAGAGGTCACCCCCTGCGACCTAGAGAAAATCCGCCAACAGATCCAAGCCCTGATAAGACTCTGCCAGGAGCTCTTGAACCGGCCGACAGAACACCAGTGCGTCCCGCTCGAACGATGATAGGCCGAGATGGCACAGACCGGGGAGGATCCTCGCTAAGCACGGGAGGCCTCCCATGCCTCAGTCGCAAGGACCTAACGATTGCACAACACGCCCGCACCAAGGATACGTAGCCCATTGTACTCCAACCCAGAGATGGATAGGCGGCTCCAGCGCATCGATGAAATAGAGGGCAAAGTCTGGTACTTGGACGACGTCCTCTTGGCCGTCAAAAACCGCGGCCTGATCGATGACAACTAGGACTTTCATGCTCCCTTTTCCAGGGAGATCATGGAAGCCCCCATCCCACCAAAACTCCAGCTATCGTCGTTCGCCCCCTACGACGGCACCATCGACCCGGCCGACCACATGCACAGTTTTGAGTCCCACCTGGTGTTCCACCAGGCCTTGGACACTGTGAAGTACTTGTCGTTCGTTACAACCCTTCAGGAGAATGCCCGGGCCTGGTTCGAATCCCTACCGTCCGGGACCATCTTCTCCTTCCAGCAGCTCAAGAAGCTGTTCAAGGAGAACTTCATTGGCTGCCGAACGGTGGCTAAGTCAGTAGTGACCCTGCTCGCTCTCAGGCTGGGAAAAGAAGATACGTTGTGGGACTTCCTCTCCCGCTTCCACGTAGTGGTGCTCCAGATCCCACATCTTGACGTCGGCATCGCGACTACCGCGCTCACCCAAGGGACACGGGACCACATCCTCCGACGAGCACTCGGAGTTGAAGCCTCGGTGACCCTTCCAGACCTCCTTGCCCTGGCGCAGAAACATGCGCACTGCGAGGAGAATACTGCGGCCTTGGGCCGCACGGCTGGGACCGATCGGTCCGACCGAAAGAGAACCGTCGACTCGCCACGAGAAAGGCGGAGTAAGCGAGAGCGATGCGACGGAGACCACCGCGATCACCCTGAAAGAGAAAGGGGTAACTATCACAACTACAGGCCCCTGACGGCTCCACTCGACTAAATCCTGATAGAGATCCGCGAGGAGCCATTCCTCAAATGACCTCCCCGGATGAAATCGGATCCAGCTCGAGGATCAGGAAGAAGTATTGCCAGTATCACTACGACCACGACCATGATACCGTCGAGTGCATCAACCAGAGAGATGCCATCGATGACCTCGTTCGCAGAGGACTCCTTGATAAATTTCTCGCCAAGGCCGCAAAAAAGTGACATCGGACTCCACCCCCCCTCGACAACCGGCCCAATGGAAAGGAGATCATGATGATCTCTGGGGGACCGACCGCAGGTGGAGACAGCGCGAATAGGCGGCGACGATACGCATCAGCCATCCACACTGTGGAGCGAGGTGACGGCACCCAATCGGAGGCCGCCACCCTAGGGCACCTAAGGGACCCGATCGTCTTCTCAGACGATGACCTGGAAGGTGTAACCACCCGCCACCGGTGCGTCGCATCTTGGTTGATAAGCATCGGAAGGTTGTCCCCTGAGGTAACACCCGGGACTCCTTCTGACGCCTCTGCTTCATGGTGATTGAAGGCTTCCACGGGCACGAGACGACTTCCCCAACAAATAAATAGAGAAGGTGGTACGTGACATAAGAACTATTTTTCAGCCTCGAAAATAGTGTCCGATGCCGAAATCGCGAATGGGAAACTCCGGTTGCAAGGAGCTGATAAATAACTGGACGCCCCCTGGATCAGAGCCCATGACCAAAATATCATCAACATAAATAAGTATGAAGAGTTTGGACTGGGCAGAGTGATTGTAGAACAAAGATGGGTTAGTCTTGGAGCCCACAAAGGCAAGAGCTAGAAGGCGGGAGCTAAGACGTCAGAACCAAGCTCGTGGCGCTTGCCGCAAACCATAGATGGACTTGTGCAACCTGCAGACATGGTTGGGATATTGTGGATGTGAGAAACCAGGAGGTTGCTCCATGTGGACTACCTCATCAAGAATACCATGAAGAAATGCATTGGAGACATCCAGTTGTCAAATTTGCCACCCATGTGATATTGCAATGGCTAACAGCAGATGAATAGTTATAATTTTGATGACATGGCTAAAGGTGTCATAGAAATCAATGCTCGGTAGTTGTCGGAAACCCTTAGCCACTAGTCGCGCCTTGTGACGTTCGATCGAACCATCAGCATTACCTTTGAGCTTGAACACCCATTTACAACTGATCACATTCTATTTGTGGTGTCGGGGAACGAGAGACCATGTCCCATTCCAGAGCAAAGCACCAAACTCGCTGGCCATAGCAGCCTGCCATGCTGGATCACGAGAAGCCTAGGTAAAGCATGTAGGCTCAGGTGTGTCGGTCGTGAGATGCTGAGGAAGACGATGAGGAGTAGTGACCAGAGCATGAGGTGTCACTGGAGAGGTGGCAGTATAGAGATCAGAGAGCAGGCGCACGCGGCATGGAGGCGAGGCAGAGGCTGGAGATGGGCGCGCGCTTGCTGCTGTAGCTGAGTCGGGCGCTGGAAGGAATGGCGGAGAGGACGCAGATGGGAGTGACGAGGACTCACTGGCACATGAAGGCGAGGAGGGAACTCCCCGGTGATGATCCGCAGCAGATGGTAGGGCAGGGCCTCCTGGTGTCGAGCTGGGTGGGGGCACCGGAGGTGAAGCTTGGGAAGGGCTCTGCGCTACAGTGACGGGAGGCGTGAGGCCTGCTATAACTGGTGACGACACACTGGGAAGGGGCATAGATGGAGGAGGCCACCGGAGCTCTGTTGTTGCAAATGGTGACGATGGCGCATTCTGCGGAAAACCTGCACAGGGAAATATTGATTCATCGAAAGACAACATGTCGTGAGATGAATAAGTGCCCGGATGCCAAGGAGAGACAGCGATACCCCAAGTGCATGCTACTGTAGCTGAGAAAGAGGCAGCGCTCGGAACGGGAGGCGAGTTTGTGGGGGGAATAAGGGTGGAGATGGGGATCACAGAGACAACCAAAGGTACATAGGAGAGCGTAGTCTAGTTGTTTGTTGAACAAGCGTGCAAAGGGAGAGAGATATCGAAGATGGAGAGTGGAAAGACGGTTGATAAGGTAGGCAGCGGTAGACACTGCTTTGTCCCAGAAGTTAGGTGGCATGGAGGCAGTAGAGAGAAGGGTAAGCGCAGTTTCAATGAGATGATGATGCTTACATTTGGCGGTGCCATTTTGTTCCGGCGTATGGGGACAGGACACACGATGTTGTATGCCAGAAGATTAAAGGTGACGATGTAGAGACTGAAATTCGCCAACCCAGTCTGATTGGAGAGCAATTATCGGACAGCCAAACATTCACTCCACACAATGTTGGAATCGAATAAATACGTCGAGCACATTGGATTTACGCTTAAGAGGGAAAAGTCATGTATATTTGCTAAAATCATCAACAAATAGGACATAATACAGGAAGTCATTGTGGGACAGAACAGGCGCTGGGCCCCATACATCAGAATGTAACAATTGCAATGATTTTATTGAGGTAGAAATCGATGTGCTGAATGGAAGTTTGTGGCTCTTATTTAAGGAGCAGGATTCACATAAGCGTTATTATTTTTCATGTGTCAACAACCGAGTAGTGGTTTTGTATGATTTCATGGGTCATTATGGTTTCTGGTCAACCCAATTGTGACCCAGTGGTTGACACGTGACCTCGTGAGTGTCTCAGTTATCCTGTATGGATCGAGACTCTGATTTTAGGCACTTGGAGGTATCGTCTTACCTCAATTTGCATGCCTATCTAGTCTGAGGGCTTTAATGTTCCCTCATGTGCCGTGGTTTTATTTTATCGTGACTTTTTGGCTTAGGGACTAGGCTGAATAACAGTATGTTGTCGTGATGTGCCACGATCTTGACCCGAGTCGTGTGACTCAAGGTTCATTGTGTGCAGGTCTAGTTGTCTATCTTGAGTCAGGTGCCTGTTTGGTGTGCTGTCTTATGTTTCGTAGTGCGTGTGATAGGTGAGTGTTTACTCTGTCCGTACTTCGATGTTTCTTTCCGAGAGCCTCTGTGTCTAGTGAGCCTCCACTAGTCATAGCATGATGACACTTGGTGTCGGCCCACCTAGGAGTGGTGGCGGGGCATGTTCCTGAGATACAATTTTTTGGCAAGTTTTTGTGGGCTCCCTTGCTTTGTAGTAGCATCCTACTAGGGGAGAAAACTAACTAGAGACTTGGCTCAAAGTATTGGGCTTGTATGTGCACACATGGTTAGGGACGTTTAGACGAGTGCCGACGGGCATGACCCTGACTAGTCACTCATTACTGTTATTCCTTGCACTTGGTACAGTGTCTCAGTCACCGTGTTCGAGGTGAGTGTGAGACGCTTGAGGTGTAGTATAAGATGTCAGTGGATGCTTCTGCACATTTGGGAAAAGCCAGTATATGGTCGATGCACATATGGGACAGGCTAGTATAAGGTCAATGCACATTTGGGACAGGCCAGTATAAGGTCGATGTGCATTAGGGACAGGCCAATATAAGGTCGATACACATCTGGGATGGGCCAGTATAAGGTCGATGCACATTTGGGATAGGCCAGTATAAGGTCGATGCACATATGGGACATGCCAGTATAAGGTCAATGCACATTTGGGACAGGCTAGTATAAGGTTGATGCACATTAGGGACGGGCCAATATAAGGTTGATGCACATTTGGGATAGGCTAGTATGAGGTCGATGCACATTTGGGACAGGCCAGTATGAGGTCGATGCACATTGGGGATAGGTCAGTATAAGGTCGATGCACATTTGGGACAGGCGAGTATAAGGTCGATGCACATTGGGGACAAGCCAGTATATGGTCGATGCACATTTAGGACAGGTCAGTGTAAGGTCGATGCACATTTGGGATGGGCCAATATAAGGTCAATGCACATTTGGGCTAGGCTAGTATAAGGCCGATGCACATTGGAGACATGCCAATATAAGGTCGATGCACATTTGGGACGGGCCAGTATATGGTCGATGCACATTTGGGACATGCCAGTATAAGGTCGACACACATTGGAGATAGGATAGTATAAGGTCGATGCATATTGGGGACAAGTCAATATGAGGTCGATGCACATTGGGGGCAGGTCAGTATACGGTCGATGTACATTTGGGACGAGCCAATATAAGGTCAATGCACATTTGAGACAGGCTAGTATAAGACCGATGCACATTGGGGACAGGCCAACATAAGGTTGATGCACATTTGGGACGGGCCAGTATAAGGTCGATGGACATTTGGGATAGGCCAGTATAAGGTCGATGCACATTGGCGATAGGCCAGTATAAGGTCGATGCACATTGGGGATAGGTCAGTATAAGGTCGATGCACCTGGGCTCTGTCCCAATTTCTAGAAACTTATAAAAAGAGAGTTTTGAAATGACATTTTAATTTATAAAAATCTAAAAAATTAGAAAATGATGGAAGACTAAGTTAGTACCTCACTATAAAGATTTCATGCTCCTAGAAATTCTGTACTTGTGACGGAATCCGAATCGGATGCCCGGTTTGAGCTCGGCACCCTATGTTCATTTTTAAAATACCGGGGAAGCGCTTCATTTGGTGGAGGACTTTTCGATTGACTCGAGCTCGAGCCTCCTCCAATGATGGTAGCATATCGAGCTGAGCTTTCTGTGGATCGCTGTGCTGCTCCCCGTCAGGGAGTTGCACTGCCTTACCTTTGCCGCTGGGATCGGGCTAACTCTGATCGCCCGTGGATTACTGGAACAGGGGTGCCAATGATGGCTCTTCTGGGGGTGCCTGGTGAGGTGGCTCATCCTTATCGGACGGTCCTGCCTATTCTGCAGAAGAGGATAGAGTTGGTGCTGGAACTGGGATGTTGGCATCGATCTCCTCCATGTTGAAAGGATCGAAGATGTTGGGCCCCTTCCAAATCTCTACCTCCAGAATGGGGGTGGATTCCTTTCCTCAAAAGAGGATAATTGTCCGGGTCGAAGGTGGATGAGTGGAGAGGTAGCTCGGGAATCCTCCCACGCCCTCTACCGCATCCTCGGCCATGACCTCGACCACGGCCTGCATGTTCCGGAGCTGGATGTAGCCCGAGCGGGATGATAGCCCTTTGTCTGGCTCGGGAGGCCACTGGCTCACCTCATCGAGAAGTGTTGATGATATTAGGGGGTGGAATGGCCACCATATTACAGGCGTAACCCCGAAGCATTTCTTCTTGCTCCTCTATTGTGATCTCCTTGTCCTTATAGAACAAGGAGAGCTCTTCCGGGATGAGAAGCCTTTCGCTGTCCTTGATCTTCTGGATCATGTCTTGGACCCAGCTTCTAAGGCGAGCTCGCTTCTGCATTTCTTCCCACACGATATAACTATCGAGTGGGATAGCTCCAGTAGGATGAGGAGGGATGTATTCCTCCAGGTTGTCGATGAGTCGCTAGAGCCTTTGGAGAGGCGTTGACTCGGCTGGCGGTTGGCTGCTCAACTTGTTTCTTGAGCCGCCTCTTGAAGTTCTTCTTCCTGTTCTTCTCCTGTTTCTTAGCGATGGCCACCTCCAAGGGAGTACGAGGGAGAGGCGATAAAGCTAGAGTTGATAGATCCCCGTGAGGATATCTCTGAGCTAATACCTTGGTAGAGTGAGGTCGGTGACTTTTCCTTGCCCGGATTTCAATCTAGGCACCTTCTGCTTGTTGTATTTGGAAGGTGGCATTGATTGCCTACTCAATGACCTCGAGTGGTAACTCCTAGCATGCCAGAAT
The DNA here is from genome assembly GCA_024336825.1 of Amorphophallus titanum. NCBI lineage: Eukaryota > Viridiplantae > Streptophyta > Magnoliopsida > Alismatales > Araceae > Amorphophallus > Amorphophallus titanum. The sequence goes on along the minus strand of JANBPO010002057.1, from coordinate 14,131,725 downwards.
GCTAGGGCTGGTGTCCGGAGATGTGTGCACGATTTGATGACTTACCTGCGGTGGTGAAAGAGGTCTATGCTGAGCTAGCATACTGGTGCTGGCATCTGAAGACGTATGCGCAGTTTGATGCCTTACCCATGGTGGCGAAGGAGGTCTATGGTAAGCTGGCATACTGGTGTTGGAGTCCAAAGACGTATGCACAGTTTGATGCCCTACCCACGGTGGCAAAGTCTTTTGTTGAGATGCGGGCAGGTAGACGTGCTTGGCATCTCACTCCTTAGCCTTCCCTTTGCGATCTGGCTGGGAGCAGGGTCTGGTGACAGCCGAAGACGTCACAGGGTATTGTCACTCTGGGTAGTTTCCCTAACTTCACGTGTTGAGTGGGCCTTGTGATGGCAGGCCTGACTTACGAGCAGGGGTCAGTGAAGGCTCTGAAGATGTCTTCTTTGTAATCTGGGTTGGGTTGCACAGCATGTGAAGAGGACTCAATGGCTCACCGACTGAAGAGATATGACACGATTGGGCTGGCGCCTCACTCTGCTTTTGCTTCCCCTTCCTATCCCCTGATGCTGGAGATGGTGGTAGGGTAGGAGGAGAGCGGGAGGAACTTGGGGTGCCCATCATCGTCTCGCCCACCAAGACATCCTCTCGGCCAAGAAGGACTCGGAGTAGCCTGGCGGTGGGACATGTCAAAATTAAAATAGAAAACTAAAAGCAGAAATAAAAAATGTAGCTCCAACTAGAGCAGACTGGCTTTGGTTTTGAACCAGAAGCCAGGAACACAGATAGAATTCTCACTCTCCCAATTCCTTCACTATGGCACTTTGTTTTCTCTCAGAACTTCTTCATTCACGATCACACTGGCTCTGACCTAACAGCAACACTCTTCTCAGAGCTCTCTTCCTCCTCTCTTCATCCTTCACCACTGCTCACTCTCTCTATGTCGCTCTCTTCAGCTTAGTGAGAGATGGTCTTCCTTGTCTCTTGCTTGTTGCTAGAAATTTTGGTGATCTGCCTCCTTTTATAGATAGCAGGCGATCGGCGTATGGCCACCACGTTCCCACCAAAGACTTTGCTCAGATCTGATCCCCCTCTTTCCACGTGTCAGAATCACCGCGATGTTACTTTCCACGTGTTAAGATCTTTGACTCACTCTTTACCTTGGATCACATGCCACATACCTGGTACTTAGACTCCATGTGAGATAAGTACGCAGGTTGTTAATAAGTCACTCGATCATATGGCTCACCTGTCAGTATAACAAATAGGAATGCTAACTATTTTATGATATGAGCTGGCTACATATCTCAGGATTTATTATGTGCATGAGCAAATCAACGTGCTAGCACAGACATCAACATATGAGATAACATCAGCTAGCATTAACCTTAGTGTGACACGTTGACCTATGCATAGACATTAAAACAAGGAGAATGCTACTAGCATTGACTTTATGCACAAGATAGCACAAGGTCACATCGACCTTATGCACGGGTCAGAGGACTAGCATTGACCTTATGCTTAGACTGTTGTGTCCCGAATGGTGGCAATCAAGTGGGGAGGGGTGAATTGGACAAAAAAAATTATTTTACAACAAATGAGATGCTTGTTAAAAACTTTAAACTGTAGATTTTAATGTGTTCTAATCATACAAGCACTCATTCTCACCTGAACAAGATCTCTCTCGTAAACATAAGTGGATGAGTGTAGAGGCACTATGACAGAGTCAAAGATCACTCAACTTGGCGTAGAGCCCACTCATAAGAATACGCGAAGAAACAAACCACAAGGGGAGCATAGGATTTTTAGGTGGTTTGGGTACACAAATGTGTCCCCTACGTCCACCCCTCACACGTGAGGATTAACGCTCCACTAAGATGTGAGCCACACATGCTGTATACAACAGCCAACACACACACGACAACTGATCTGGGCCACCACATATACACACATGCTTGTATCTCCGATCACGAGAAAACACACAAGAATCCGGTTCAAGATGTTAAATGTTACAACAAATATTCAAGCTTTATCAACAAAGACCTTGAGAAATTAGAATGAAGAATATTTTCTCGTGGTTAGAGCTCCCCCTTTCTCTCCTTCGAATGTGTTTGAATATATCTTCAGGATGAAGATGGTTCTTGTAAGAGGATGGACAATTCTTGTAAGAACGAGGTTGTAGCTTGATTTCTTATGCAGCTTCCAGTAGAAGAACGTTTGAAGACTGAGAAGCAACCCTCTTCCTTTAGCTTTTATGCCCAAAACATTGTGGAAGAAGCCCTGGAGCTGCAGCCGCCGTCCTACACATACAACGGTTGAAGAATGGCCCAAATCCCAGATTTCTCATATTTGTGGATGCCCTAGGAGGTTCTATTTATAGCCAAACCAAGTTTCTACACTGTTGGGACCCTAGGGATCCATGAACCAATCATTTGGAGGCATTGGGATCGGAGTTGTTGGGGATTAGGCCTGGTGCGCAAAAGTCATATTTTCACGGTGCCACATAGGTGTCGACACCTGCTCCCCCTGGGTGAGCAAAAACCCAGACAGAACACCTGGGGACTAGGTGTCGACACCTGTTCCCCTGGCTTGCTGCAAACACTCCGGGCAAAACAGATGAATGCAGCCCTCGGCAAGGTCCCCTAGTCGGCTCCAAGGAATATGGAGACGAGAGGAAACCCTACTCCGGTAGGAATGCAACTGCTGATGGAGTGATATGATCCTATGCACACCGGAAGTGCATGCAAGAGTCTAGCCTAGCTCTAGCAAGCAATGATCAAAACACGTATAGATAAATGAATATGACAATCATGCAGTAATGAATAAACTCAGGAGAGATCAACACCCTACAGCAATGAACGAATGTAATATGGCAATCTAATCAAGGCTCGGGTGCACTATAGCAGGATGTGCGGTCTTATGAAGACCGCCCAGGGGGGATAGGCGGTTCGTGGTGAACCGTCAAACAACAAGGGGTGACAATAAGTGCAGAACAAAGATGAAACGAGTTGGCAATACTAAACAAATAACTGAGCCACTGGTGAACGTACCTGGGTGGGCACCCTGTCACAAGCCGGGCAGGTCCTGGAGCGACCTCGACACAACTACAGATGGAATAATGCAAGCAGGGGTACGAACCTATGTCAGGAGGACAGGCGGCCGACTGGGGGCCGTAGAACAGAAGGGCGGGCGCTGGTTGGCCGCAGGAGGCAACAACGTCACAAAGTGAATGCGGCTGGGGATGATGGAGGGCAGTCGATCTCGATCCGCGCTAACGATCAGGCAGCCCTTAAGGGACCACACAATCGCCAGGGAACAGAGTTGTGTAATGCCAGCCAGCGACCTGCGACAAATCGACAAGAATAGAGACTAACAAATGCAAAAGAACGGATGGGGGGTTAGCAAACACCAACACGATGGGCACTAGGCGTCCCACCATGATCGCCAGAATGTCTGTTGATCGAAAAAGTGACTTTTCCTTTTCAAAATGCAGGCAATGGAAATGAGGTCACCCTTTTACTCCTCTGAGCTAGGGAAACACGAAAGAATTAATGAAACCAAAAGGGCGGGGTGAAGACAGAACCTGAGTGATCGCCACCCAAGACCCCGGATGCGATGGACATGCCGTGTCTTGAGAAATGAGGAGAGACACTCACCTTTGCCTAGCACTGGGAGGATGAGCGACCGATGAAGGACCACCTGTAAGTTGTGCGGCTCTCTATAGGCCGCCTACCAGTGCTGGAATGAACCGCGAGATAAAGCACACCGGTGGTGGTATGGTTCTGGGTCAGCCGCAGGACGAGGATGAATGGCCAGGAGGTAGCCGCCCAATGTCTTGGACGGGTGACGATCGACCGCTCCACTCCACCTTCCTCCAAGCCATAGGACTTCAACCTCCACTCTTTCTGGCCGGCCAGAAAGAATGGGCCTCGTGCTGGACAGCTGCTGACCTGTAAAATAATGTGCGACCAATAAAAGAAAACCCAGATTAGCTTTACGCGGTGTAGTATATGCTAAAAATGGCAGAACATAAACTGACTAACATGGATGGGGGGTTCACCTGGAGGTATTTAAACCCCTAGGGGCGCCAAAACGTGGGTGGGTGTGTGAAAATGACAATGAGAATGACAATAAGTAAATGGCTGTGATGGGGAAACCGTGCATGCAATGATAGAACAGACTAACAAGACTGATGATTGATAATGCGACAAATGGACTACTCCCTTGAACCGGAGGCCTGTAGGGACATAGAAGGCCTCCCCCCTGTGCTAGGATCGCTTGACAATTCGACAGAGCTTCGCCGTCGATCCTCGATCTCTCCCCCTTTTCAAGCTGAGCCTCTAGGGTCTATTTATAGAGCACCTGGAGTCTTAGCTCGAAATTGGGGATAAACAAGCATTTTCAGTCCGAGATAATAAAATAAAAGTTGGAGATAATTGAATTATCTTAACTCCAGAAGAAACGGCATCAAAACTAGCGAAGAATCCACGGAGGAATCATCGGGAGAAGTTTAGAGAGAAAAACCCAAAATGGGAGGGAAAAGGCCCTTAATTGTTCCCCCCATCCAGGCGAATTCGTAAGTCTCCGACAAGAATGGTCTTGCCGAAGTTGCTAGTGGTAGCAATGGGTCGCTTGCCTTTACGGCTCCGATGGTGCTTCTTCTGGGGAGCAGAAGACGACTCGGCTCCGAGATGGTAGGCTGAGAAAACCTAGCCTGCGGGTGCTGGTGGCACAGGGCCATTCATCGGGAATATCGGGATAGGCTCCCAAGATGTGAAGTCTGTAGTGAAGGCCGGCGGCTGGGTGGCTCGAGTGTAGGCTTTCATCCAAGCCGACAGTAGTGTTGCGGACGCTCGTCGCGACGTGGCCACGCCTGAAGTTGTCACTGCAGGGGGTACCGGGATGCCGATGACCTGAGGCCTTGAGCCTGAACTGGGAGCTGGCAGGACCAGAAGGCGTGACAGAGGATGCTCAGTCTGTACCAAGGTCACCGCGTCCCAAAAAGGTAGACCCGTGCTAGGGATCGACGTTGTCAGATTGCGGGAGGAATGCCCCCGAGGTAGAGCCGAGAGATCCAAAGCCTGACGCGGACCACTCGTAACAGATGTCGTTTACGGGAAACCCCAAAGTTGTACGTCTAGTCTGGATGCTAGGACGCCTCATGCCAGGGGTTGGGGACCTGAATGAGGTGGTTGCGCTTCTGCAGTTCAGGTCGGGAGGCCCGAACGGGATGCTGGGGAGCCCTGCCCCCTGGCTAGGAGGCCAGTGTGGGGAGCTGGCTCGGTGGGAGCTCGAGATTGACAGCCCGAGTAGAGTGCTGAGGAGCCGAACACCGTAGGGTGGAGACCACCACTAGAAGTCGGCTTGGCTAGGGCTTGGGGCTAGAGGCCCGAGTGAACTACAGGACTGAAGACTGGAACCTGGGACGCAAGGCTTGCATCGGAAGCCAGTCGAGACTGGGCCCGGGGACTAATGCTTGCCCAGGTTGGGACTGGTCTGGAACCCCTACGGGCACTGGTGATAGGAGAGCCAAGCCTGATGCTCAGCCTGGCTATCGAGACTGGAAGCTGGCGTGGCGCATTGGCGACGCCAGAGGAAACAGGCGCTGGAGGTGGCGATGGAGCTGCCACGGGGACCACACCCTAGAAGTAGGGTGATCCGACGACAGGAGGAAAGCTATCGAAAGCGATTGGCACTGCCAAGTAACCCACCCGTGCATGGGTGGCGACGGTGATGGGACCGTAGGTGACAGCCGCCATAGTTGCTGGAGTCCTGGACAAGCTGAGGCGACGGCAGGGAGCAGTCGTCGAACATGATCTAGCAACTGGGAGACGAACTGGAAGCTGCTGGGAAGTATGAACAGGTGCTCTTCTGCTACCCCTCCTACAAGGATAGGAAAAGGGCACCCGGACTTCAGGGCTAGCACGGCCTTTCGCATCAGTAAAAAAAAAGGAAGGCAGGAGACGTCCCACTGGGCATGCCATCCTTTTTGTTTCACCCTGGGAGGTCCGCCGAGGCGGTGTGGGTAGTGACCGGAGTGAGGGGTAGGACATAGCCATGGGAGAGATGTCGAAAGTTAATGGGCCTTAGGCACCCCCTCTCATGATCATATCTGCCTCAAGGTGGCACTGTGCACTCCCCATTTACGGAGAGTCGAGGGGAGACTGTGTGACATGGGAGATTTTTTGGGTTAACAGGAAACGTGGTTGGGTTGCAGGCATGCCAGTTGATTTCTTGACAATCACCCATGGAACCGAATGTTTAACAGGGGACGCGCCGCCAGGGTGCGACACGTGGACTCAGGGAGTGAGCGGCACGTGGAGGGAAGGACGGTTCCGTGGGTGCGAGGGCACATGCGACTGTGGGGAGTGGTGTACAGGATGTCTTTCCCCACCGACCGTAAGAAGTCGGTGTTTATTTACATCGGATTGAATCTGAAGACCTTTGTTCCATGCCGAAGCAGAGTCCATATTCCTAAAGCGAGAGACCCAGAGAGGAGAGAGAATGAGAGAGAGAAAGAGATGGTGAGAATGAGGGAGGAGAGAGGGTGAAGAAGAAATAAATAGAATGAAACTAAGAAATTTTCCTAATTTTTGATAATTTAATTTTTGTGTCAAAAATTCACTAATTCTGATAAATATGAAAAAATAGTTGAAACGATCCTCTCAAAGAGCACATTGCAGCTGTAGCATCTTTGAGTCGATGAACTGAAGAATAAACTCACCGCAGGGTTTCGTAACTTGTATGAGAGAAAAACCTACACGAATCGTAAAACTCAACTTAGGACCCACAAAAGTGATCTAAAACTCTCCAATAGGGATCCGACAGATCCGATAAGAATCCAAGGTATTACAATCGTATAGTAGCTTATTTTAATTTCACACCTGATTAGCTGCTGTAGAAATTTTTATATAGGTGATTGATCTATTCACCCCCCTCTAGATCTACATCACGTGGTATCAGAGCCTAACTCTTCTACAGGGACTAACATCCTGAAGAGATAGTCATCATGGATGCTAGAGGAATGACAGCCAAAGGACAATCTACGACCAAGCCTTCATACTTTGATGGTTCTAACTATGCATACTGGAAGAACCATATGCAAGTTTTCTTGAGGGTGAAAGACTATGAAATTTGGAGAGTTGTTAGCAAAGGCCCCTATAATCTATCTGAGAATGAGGATTTATGGATGAAAGAGGAGATCCAAAAGTCAACACTCAATTGGAGTGCAATCAACGCCATTCAGTGTGCTCTTCATCCCACAGAGTTCTCCAAGATCTCATCCTGTTCAACTGCTAAGGAGATGTGGGATAAATTGGAGGTTATCTATGAAGGGACATCCCAGGTGAGAGAGACTAAAGTGAACATGCTGGTCTCTGAATATGAGGCGTTTAGGATGAGGCGGAATGAGACTATCACAGAGATGTATGCTCGCCTCATGATCATTACTAATGGACTGAGGAGCCTTGGCAAAGTATACTCAGAATATGAGGTGGTTAGAAAAATTCTGCGTTCCCTAACTCCGGTCTGGTACACAAAGGCAACCGTTATTGAGGAGTCCAAGGATTTGAAGAACACCAAGTCGATGAGCGAATCGGTTCACTTATGACATATGAGATGAATTTGCCAAAGGCAGATGAGCTGGAGAAGAAGAAGAGACCCATCACTTTGAAGGCCAACTCCTGTAAAAGTGGGTCATCCAATGACCATTGCTCATCAGGGTCAGAGATTGAAGGTGATCAGCTAGCTATGCTGACTCGAGAGTTCAGAAGATTTCTGAGAAAAGAAGAAAGAAACTATGGAAGAAGACAACATAGCGACAGAAGACAGACAAGGTATAAATCCTATCCTGCTAAAAAGACTGATAGAACTGTTTGTTATCATTGCAGGAAGGCAGGTCACATGAAGGCAGAATGCCCAGAGCTCCAGAAACTGAAGGAAAAATCAAAGAAGAAAAACACGAAAGGCAAGGCTATGATAAGCACTTGGAGCGATGAGGATGAGGGCAATCTCAGCTGCACCTCAGAAAGTGAAGGAGAAGGAAGTCAAATTTGTCTGATGGCCAGGGACGGTGATAGAGAAGAAGAAAGTGATGAGGTAACATCTCCTTTTGACAATTACACTCTCGCTGATTGGGAAAATGCTTATGGTGAACTGTTGGATAGAGTGGATGATATTAGGAAAGAAAATAGACAGTTAAAAAGAAAAGTCACTTCTCTTGTTAATGATACTACCATGTCTGATAGAATTGCATATCTCGAAACAGAGAATAACTGTCTAAAACAATCTGTTGCTGAAGTTGATGAAATAAAATCTGTTGCAATTGATGCTAGAAAGGAGAATGAAATGCTCGAAAAAGTAATTGATGATTTGAAGATCAAATTACGGAATTATGAAAGTGAAATGAAAAATGGACTAACAACATGACTCAATTAAAGGAAATTACATAAGACATGACTCAATAAAATAAAAATTACACATGATAATATAATCAGACTCCTCAAAATGATGTCGGCGATCTGAGCTAAAGAGAGTGCTGTGAGATACCCTCATCACCTCGCCCAATACATGGCCGATCGACAGGAGGATCGCGGGGTCCTCCCAGGAGAAATTGACAACCACCCCGAGGGATCCATATTAATGTCATCTCAGGGGTATCAACATCAGGAGGTGATAGCAGCCGAGGGAGGAAGCGTCACGTCGAGAGAACCAATCAAGCTTCTGACCCTCCTAAAGCTCCTTTGGCACATGACCAGCAGGCCCTGGTCTTCTCCGATCGAGACCTCAAAGAGATGGGTAAAGACCCATCGAGGCTCCGCCCAATTTGAACACCACTTTGTGGGTTCGATGGCCAGGCAACTTAGTACATACATCGACCAGTATGCAATATGCATTGACCTTCACCTGTTTGATTAAATGAGTCTGCATGAGATGTGCATTGATCTTACCTGATTAGGAGAAGGAAAATGCACTAACCTTCCAATGCACCATAGTTAACTGACATTGACCTTTTGTCACTTTTTTGAACAGTCAGTAACATTGACCTGTGTTGACTTGCGTTGACTTTTTGTGCACCTATTAAGTATGATCACTTGCCTTGATTCTTGTGCTGCCAATTGCCTAGATTTTTGTGCTCTTTTTGATTGGGCCATTCTCATGCCTGTGCTGACCTGAAATACATAGCGTTGACATCATTAAATGTGGGTCAGACTTATCAATGACTCATAGGTAGACATCATCAAAATAATATTAAGGTAGAGAATCATTCGTGTACCATATATACATAACATGCCTTCATCTGGTAGCGGTAAGTGAAGCCCGCCAGATATCGGCCTTCACCGTCTGTCTGATCCTTTAGCCAATCTGGCCAGTAGACCTCTTCATATGGCTCACCGTCAATCGACAAGCCACTCAGCTGTGAAAGGCTCCAGGGGTCTAAAGAGGTCTCTCCCTCTGAAGTATAGAAAGTGTTATATTTCAGACAGAACACTTCAATCATACCGCAGCATAAACCCTTGGAGATAGGGTAGCAGTACCTCGAGGCATACACACTGTGGTATACACCAGCCTTAATCAAGGTAGGGGCATAATGTTGCAGGACGTAATCCGTGAACTTCACTGCTCCAGGTTTGAACGGATGGGCATCGGTGGCCTTCCGCTCAGCAAACCACCTTACAGAAATTTGGTGCTTGAATCAGACTGCTATGTAGTCCAGCAGGAACGATTCTTCTCTATACCCCCATTTCAACGGGGCTAAGAACAAATCAAATAACGACTTCTCTTGGTCAACACGACCACAGTTTCATTCCAGCGGATAGGTATAAACTCAGGAGCTCTAGTCAACAGTCCGTCCTCTGGAGCTAAACCCTGGAGTCCGAGCACAGCACTCCATTTTTGGGGTTCACCAGGCAGGTAGATGGGCCTTCCCCGCACTACGAAGTCTGTCAAGTTGTCCCTTTAAACAAGCAGTGCCTGCTCAGCTTTTCGTATGAGGAACAGATCTCTCTTTCCTTGAATATTGAATCACCTGAGGAAGGACATTAGGTGCTTATCCTTGGGATGATCCCGCCTGACATCGTCTCCGCAGTCATACTTGAAAGAATCACCCCTAATAATGAGATGACGACCAGTGTCTACTGTGTCGATTTTTGAGTCAGAAGACTCTGCAACTATAGCCAGCTGCTCATGGCACCGGTCCAAAGACTTAACATTTTCCCACGTCACCACGGCGCGGGAAGAAGAAGAGGAAGAGCCAGATGACATCTTATCTACAAAAAGTATACCAAAGGGAATAAACGAAGTTAGAAAATAGTTGCTGAAAATAAATTTCTGATAAAGCGGTCTTGCAAAACGTTGGTAAGAAGTACTGACGAAGCCCTCGAGTCGACATACAACTTTCTTCGGAGCCTCATGTCTCTTTAGCTTGGATACGCGGGTCTTCTACTGACACGGCCCTCGACACTATGGTTTATGCTGCTGTCTTGGCCTGACTCATGCTCGAAGCTTTCTTGAGGGTGGAATACCACCTAGGGTGTTTTCGCCTTGACTGGGCGATCATTCGGTCACCATCAGACCCAACATGCTGAGAAGCCGTACCCATGTCGGGTCATCGGGGTCTTCTACTGACAGAGCCTTCGATTCCTTGTTCTGAAGGACCAAGGGCATTCTTTCACCTCGGGAGAATCTTTCATTTAGGTGGCGGGCCACCAGGTATACCCTTGTCCTTGGTCAGACAACGGATGTGGTTTATGCGGCACGATTAAGTCGATGCTGATTCATTGGGCAAGCTTGATCGCACTGCCAGTTGGTTGTAGATTCATCTCGATTATCCTGAGGTGAAGTCCTCGACATTCATACCGGGTGACTTGAGGCTCTGGCAGCTTGAGAAGGCTTCAATATATTGATCTCCTTCAGCTTTTGTGCTTCAATGGGCCGTATCATTCGTCTTTGAGGCTTGATCGCCATTGAATATATTTTGAGTGCCAACAACGTCTAACATCATTTGTGGTCATTATACCTTTTAAAAGGCCGGACGACCTCGAATTCAGCTATTTCACCATGACGGTTAGCTGACTGCATCAACATTTGGCCATGCACTGCAAGGATCGATCGAATATGATTTCAAGCTAACACGCCTCTCTAGGGGCAAACCCAACAATTTCAGGCCAAGAGGCCTCACTGAGGCAGGTCTCTAGCAATTTCAGGCCAAGATGTCTCGCCGAGGTAGGTCTCCAACAATTTCAGGCCAAGACGCCTCGCTGAGGCAGGTCTCTAGCAACTTCAGGACAAGATGCCTCGCCAAGGCACGTCTCCAACAACTTCAGGCCAAGAAGCCTCGCTGAGGTAGGTCTCCAGCAATCACAGATCAAGATGCCTCACCAAGATAGGTCTCTAGCAACCTCAGACCAAGATGCCTCACCAAGGTAAGGCTCCAGCAACCTTAGGCCGACATGCCTCATCGAGGTAGGTCTCTAGCAACCTCGAACTGAGACACCTCGACGAGGCAGGACCCCAGCAACACCCAGGCAACACGCCTCTCCAAGGCCAACCGCCAACAACCTCAAACCAAGACACCTCGACAAGGCCGACCACCAGAAACACCAGGCCAACATGCCTCATCGAGTCTCACCTCCAGCAACATCAGGCCAACACACCTATTTGTACTATGTCTTCATCGACAATGGACTAGTGCGCCTCATCAAGGCAAGTCCACGACACAACTCCAATTACAACGCCTCAAAGGTATGACCATCCCGTCCCATAAGACGGTCAATGTCAAGCCTGGCCAATGCACCCCTACAGGCAGTCAACGAAGAATGCCGGCATCGTACGAATCAACTACCATGGTAGTGGTAGGCCACTAGCGACCAACCACATGCTTCACCACAAAACCTCAGTTAGAGCGACAGCCATTTCGTCGCCAACCAACGGTCCTAAAAGTTGAGGGATAGGTGGCCCTCCGATTCCCAAGACTGGGAAGTCTCGAGCCCCCTACCCAACATCGTTAGCTACAGTTAGGCTCACTAGAGAATAGGCTAAGTAGTGAAAAATACTCGTAGAGCTCCTTGACCTAGACAAGGTGGAAAACCTGAGTAAATACAAATCTCATTCGACAAGTCCACCTCCGGGGTCAAGACATGGCTCCCGCCAGTGCAACCTCAGATGATAAAAGGGAGCCACAAGTGGTCTCCCACTACTCGCCAACCACCCTAGTAGGCCTGATGGGCTTGACAGTCCTGGCTTCCCCCGAGTCACCTCTCCTCAATACGACTATGTCGAGCCCTCCCCATTGGGATATAGTGGTAACTCCATAGCTGCTTCATCATGAACCATTCACATCTCACGGAGTAGATTAGTGGATTAGAATAAATAAATAAATAAATAAATAAAAGGAGAAAATCTACCTGGATGAACGGGGTGAAAACACTCATAGTCACCTCTCGATCTGCCCTTTGGGACAGACCTGTAAATAGATGCGCCAGCACGGCAGCTCCCCAGGCATACTGTCCTACTCTCTCTAAGTCTACTAGGAGCTCTAGGAAACGACAGTGGATGTTGTCTCCTTTGGAGCCCAGTAGCAACTTTCCTAGCAGAAAGAGGAGGAACCTCCTCAAATCCATGTTTGTCCTCTCCCAGTTGCTGGCATCCATGCAGTATATAGCACGGGCCCCTCTTTCAGTTTGGTCCATGAACTCCTCCAGGGATTCATCGTCACGAGGACAAGTGTCAGTAAGCCCCAGCGCCTCCATGATGGATGTCCTGGCTACTGACCTGTTCTTTCGACCATTTAGGTCCAACCCCAGAAGCTTCTAAGTTCCCTCTTGATAATCGGGGTAGATGACCCCGGTCACTGCCTCGCCATCCACTCTGAGGCCCATAATTCAGACCACATCCTCTAGGCTGGGCACCATGTGCCCCCACGGCATTAGGAAAGCCCTTCTCACTGGGTCCCATCTTTCACACAATGCTTGGATGAGGGCGAGATCAAACTTAATTGGTCCCATTACATCTAGCTGGGCCTTCTGGAAGTCCGAAAGATCCCAATATGCGGCAAACTCTAGCTCCCAGGAGATGTGGGATCTCATCATACTCTGTGAAAACACAAGAAGTGAGAAAGGGGTGCTCAGCCAAGAAAGGAAATGGAAGAAAGGACGAGAGAAGGAATGAGAAGGTTCATCTTACGAGTTGCGATTGGGTCCTCTCGTTAAGATGCCCTTCAATTTTTGAGAGTCTCCTGGAACTACTGCCAGATCTACTCCTCTTCAAGGAATGGGAAGACTCGCCCTCCGCCCTGAAACTAGATTCACCCTCCATCCTAAGAATTGAGCAACTCTCACTACCTCCCCTTCTTACCAATTTTCACTCTTCAAATCAGCTCTCACGAAAGGGGAGGCATTTATAGGAGGAGGAGAGGTGATGGGAACATCACCCATGGTTCCCTCTGGCTTGGCACCTCTCTCCCTCCTGGAGAAGGGTAGGATGCAGCTCGGCGACTTGACGGGTTTGTCCCATCACTTGGACTAGCTAGTGGGGCATCTTGGTGTATTTTTCTTCTTTTCTTGAGTCATTATGATGTAAGTTTCCCTTTGTTTTGGGTCAAGTCACTAGGTTAATGTGTTATTTACCTAAGTTTATAATAGGGTAGGGTAGTATTGGGCCCAACTAGGTGGGCTTGGCCCAGGGGTGCCAACTCCCTTATCCACTTTATTGGGTTTTCTATCATTGGTACTTTTGTCAGGGTCTGTTTGTAAATGTTGGGATCCCTATAAATAGGACCCCAACCCCCCCATTTGGAAGTTAATGAAAATTTGAATACAATTGCTACAAAATTCCTTGTGCTCTCTCTCTTTCTCTCTTTATCTTTCTCTCTCTCACTTCTTCTCTCTCTAGGGGGTGGCCCCCTCTCTCTCTCCTCCTTTGCCACATCATCCTCCACCTCACCCCCACCCTTTCACCTTCCCTAGAAGTAATTAATCCCACCATTACTCCCTCCACTTCCCAAGCAACTCTTCCTCTCCCCCATAACTCTTTTCCCCTCTCCTAGGTGGAATCTCCACTCCCCAAGCACCCCTCCCCCTTCCCCATACAACCCTTCCCATCCCCTAGGGGAATTCAAACCCCCCATTTCCTTTGGAGGCCGCGGCCCCCTTCTCCCCCACCAGCTAAGGCCGCCCCATTCCCCTCCCCTTCCACCCTTTGGGAGACCCTCTGGCCTTGCTGGCCCTCTACCAGTAAGGGACCAGCCCTCACATCCTCCACTCGGCATCGCCTAGTCACCCCGAGTTTTTGGTTGAGCGTCGAGTGAGTTGCCACCACTATTGGCCCGATCGGGTTGCGAATTGTGCTTGCAAGATAGGTCCGAGGTTGTTTCACATCAATCTGGGCCTCCTCATTCTGGTGTTGCTTGGGTGGAGTGGGTTGGGGGTCCGCTTTCCAGTTCAAGAGGTCCTGACGTAGCCCTGTCAGGGTGGTAATTTGTTGGCGAATGTCCTCAAGGTCGCCCAGAGTGACTTCTGGGCGTGGATGGGCAGAGGATGCCTCCTGCGATCCGCTCCGGGAGTTGGCTCCTTGAGGAGAATTGCGCCCCCGATTATTGGCATTGCGAAGACTCCCATGAGGTGCCTTGACTTTTTGCTCGGGTTCCCACAGACGGCGCCAAGAAGTGTAGTGGCAGAAATCTGGTTTTCATGCCATGTATCACCTTCTCTATTTATTTATTGGGAAAGTCGTCTGACACCCACGGAAGCCTACAAACACCATAAGCCAGAGAGACGTCAGAAGGAGCCCTGGGCATTACCCCAAGGGACAACCCTCCTATTCTTAAGTCAGCAATGGTTCAAGTAAAGGATAGAGAAGAGCAGATGCAAGGGTTGATGGTTGAGGGCATTGTAGCGGATCTGAGAGATGAGTAGAGCCTCCAGGCAAGTACTCACCGCTCCCAATGGGCTCTCAAAGAGGGCTCACTGGGTGGTAAAGTCGTGCAGGAGGGGATTTCTCTCTCAGGGAATGTGAGTGCACGTAACCTCTCTGCTGCAGTAGCAAGGTAAGTGGCTCTATGCTCCGTGTGGGACTTTTGGAAAAAGTTCCACCATGTCCTTCTCTTCTCTGTCGAGGTCCCTTTTATAGGGTGTTGTCCTAGAGTTGGAGGCCTATCCCTTAATAGGGAAGGGCGTAAGTAGTAGAGTAATGCCTCTCGTGATTATGGCTGAAGTTTCCCCTTGAGGGGCGAGCACCCCGGAGTCGACTGATCCCAGGGCGAGTCTTGCGGTGCTCGTGGGGCGTGTTCGCTTCTTATAGGGTAGGATCCAACATCGTGGGGGGTAACAGTCCATTGTTGTAGGGTCCTCCGACGATCATTGCACCTGGGCTGTAGCCCCTTCAACACTGTCGAATCTGATGTTGAGTCATATTGGGCCATGCTTCATGGGCTACAGTGGTTGTGAATGCTTATATGCACCGGTAGGGCTTGGGCCGTCTTGGGATTACAGTTGATGGGCCCATTATAGGCTGAACCAGATTTATCCTCCTCACCTGGCATTAATAGGGTCCGGTCTGGTCCTTGGGGGAGCACCCAAAAGTACTTGTGCCCATGAGAGCTATTATTGACCTGGTGTGGCATTGCACTAAAGTGGTTGACTTGCTAGATTCATTTAGGACATTCCACAATTCGTGAAATACTTATCTTGCTTGAGTACTTAAAAGTACTTGAAATTACGTGAAATACTTGACTTGTATATGCTTGAGTGAAATGGCCAATTCCATGACAATACTTACTACATGATCATTCTCTACTATCTCATGAGGAATTTCCACACCAGTTTCTGGCAAAACACCTTCTTGCTGCAGTTCCGCTGATTCCTTCCTCTTTCCCTTGCTCTCGGTGTCCGGAGATGGCATGGCAGGAGTGTAGTGGTGGAATGAAGGTTGAACACAAGAGGAGAGACAAGAAAAGAAATACAAAGAGTGGGAGTAGGCTGAACAGGATCAAGGTTTGGAAGTAGGGCAGCACGGACGAGGAAGAGAACGTCACGGCAAGGGGTTTACGAGTTTACCTTGGTAGGGTAGGTTAAAAAAATAGAAGAATAAAAACTTCGATGAGGGGAAAGGTTTATACCGAGAGGAAATGTATATAAAATTTTTTAAGTTACTACAATTACAGCTGACCACACAGCTAAAAAGAAACTAGCCACACATAGCTTACCAACAAGGACCCACAACTACACTCAGAAAAATGCATCTCTAGGACTACGATCACGTCCCGAGAGCACAACTTCCAAGAAATACATACCAAGAAAAAGTACTCAATCAGCATATTTGCCAACAGATTTCCCCAATTCTCAAAAGTGCTAGTGCCAACAACCACAATACTACAAGCAACGGTACTACAACCAACAACATCGAGGGACATACAGCCAACACGAAGACACATCGAGGCAACAATCCTCTCGGCTGGCCAAAATCTTCCAACCAACGATCCTCGACCAATGGGTTATAAGCCCACGCGCTTCCGCTGCACACTCTACACAATGCACAAAGGCAAAAGAAACAACTCAGCATCCGCATCTTAGCACACCTCTCAGCGCCATCGCAACTCACAAACTGTAATGTACCACGCTTTAAGTACCGATCCTACTAACAACCGATCACAAGTCACCAATGTGCAAATCATCAGGTTAAGAGCCACATCACAAGCTACCGAGAATACCAATCTCAGCTTATCCTCGCGTCCTAAAATGATTACTGAACCTTCACAGCACAACAGTCGCCAAACACGGCATGCCAAACATGGTGCACAACAATCTCTAACACACAAATCGGGTCCAAAGCCAGGCCATCGTCGAAACAAGAGCAGATCAGGTTCAGAATAAACATAGTCTACATATAAGTAGACATAGGACAAAGGCTTCACCGAGACAGCACTTCCAAAGCTTACCTCAAAAAGACGCTACAAACAGAATGAGAAAGATCAAGCTCGTCTAACAACAGCTCACCAGGAAGGAAAATCTTAGGTTAGCCCGAGCACTCCCTCAATGAGGCATCCAAACAACCACCTCAAAGCACATCTTTAACACCTCAGTGGCTGACCAAACCTCAAGTAGAATGGCCAAAACAACATAATCTCCTCAGGAGAACATACACAACCATCACAGAGTCCATCAGCCAACTGAACACATCACGAAAAAAGTAAACGCTGCACTACAAATTCACATCTACTGGTAAATTTCGCCCAGCGCAGAACAACCTAGACCAAAACCATAACAAAAGAATACTCCCTGTCACATCCTGATGAGAGAAAAACCATCTCGCACAGTGCCAACATAGCACTGGCAAGCACTCACGTAAAAAGAAAAGTGGTACAGAAAATAAAAAACCTATGCGGACTCTAAGCACTGTAATATCTCGAATTCCCATGCACGTCTACACATCCTTCGCAACACACTAGCTCCGATACAAACTGTGATGACCCAGCATCTGGGGTCGGGTAAACCCGAAATCACTTGGATCCTGAGAGGCCTCCCAAGAGCTGTAAAGCTCCAAAGGGATAAAAGGAGTGTGCGGAGGTGTATAGGAACACATTGAACTTCTAGATAAGGCAGTAAACAATTACTATATTTGAAAAGGATTGCTAAAATAGCAGAAATAAAATTATATTTTCAATAACAAATTAAAACTAATAGCTACAATAGCTAACACAGTCCAGTCTAACTAAAGACAAATGTAGTCCAACAGAAAAGGGAACGTACCCTCAAGTCAGGGGAAGCCTGACGCTGGCAAAGCTGGCCACTAAGAAGCATGAACAGCACCTTCAGACCATGAGGAAGGAGAGCAACCACACCTGAAAAGTCAGGGGTAAGCCTCGTGTCACTGGCTCAGTAGGGGTCCCGCAAATCCCCACCACGAACCAAAGCGGTAACAACAGTCACAATAACAAGAGTAACAGCAGGAGTAGGAACAACAGTAAAAGTAAAGAGGAAAGCATTACTGAATAGAAACACGACAGCCGATCGAACCTCGGCCCTCTAAGATACTCCTATCGACGAAACACGAATCCCCGCACTCATCGTCGGGAATCACCGAACCGATAGACAAACGAGCAGGCTTGTCCTCAAAGACCAAAGCCCGACACAAGACCACACGGTCTAAAAGCACTAACACATACACGATCTCACCGTCGTGTACACTACAGTGACCACGAGTGAAGCCAAACACAGACTACCCGAAGCAACACGTGAAGGAGCTCACGCTGTACGAGAAACCACACGAATCACGAGAATCACAAGAGTCAGTGTCCTGTGATAGAAGTACCTCCTCACTAGAAGAAAAGCCAGATGCGTCTACTGACGTCTTACACTGCGCCTCAAGCGTCTCCCACTCGCCTCGAACGCGGTAACTGAGACACTGAACAAGTAACTAAGGAATAACAGTAACGAGTGACTAGTCAGGGTCAAGCCCGTCGGCGCTCATCCAATGCCCCTGACCAAGTGTGCACACACAAGCCCAATGTCTTAAGCCAGGCCTCTAGCTGGTTTTCCTCTCCCATCAGACTCTAACGGCTAGCAAAAGGGCCCACGGCAACCAACCTATGAACCATCTCTACCTGGAACTGCCCCGCCACCACTCTCAGGTGGGCCGACACGAAGTGTCGTCAGGCTACAACTAGTGGAGGCTCCCTAGACACAGAGACTCAAAATAGAAATATCGAAGTACAGACAAGCTAAGCACGCACCTGTCGCACGTACTACGGAGCACAAAGCAGCACACAGAACTGCCGCCAGACTCAGGACAGACAACTAGACCTGCTAACACAACGATCCTTGAGTCACACGATTCGGGTCAAGATCGTCGCACATCACGGCAATATACCGTTCAATCAGCCTAGTCCCTAAGCCAAAATCACGGGAAAACACAAGTCCTCAGCCCCTAGGATGCACATCGGACTCTCGATTCCGCATAACAAGTAAACACAAAACACGAGGGATCACCAAAGCCCTCGAACCACATAGGCACGCAAACTGAGGTAAGACAATACCTCCGAGCGTCCAAAACATAGTCTCGATCCCCACGGGATACTCGAGACACTCACGAGGTCACATGTCAACCACTAGGTCACAACCGGATTGACCAAAGACCAATCAATCCTCAACCCAATCCTCAAAATACACGACACAAACTTCGGAATTACAGCACTTCCGAACACCCTATAACACGGTCATGGCCCTCATAGGACGTCCAAGACATCCATGGAACAATAGGCTAACCAATGGGTCGAAGCCAAGCCAACCGGAAGTCAAACCAACGAAAGAAACACCCAGACAAATGGCGGTCTTACCCTTGGCCGCTAATTCACTGGCGGTCTTATTAGGGCCGCTATTCGCAGGGTTGAACAGGCAGAAAACGGTCTTACTCAAGGTCGTCAATTGGAAATGACAGTCATCCTATGGCCGTCTATTCAGATTGGCGGTCACGGCCAGACCGTCAAATCCAAATCGCCTCGAAAACTCCTCGAAAAGTACGATAAGCTATCCTGGTGGCAGTCCTCTACCTGACCGTCACTTCATAAGGCGGTCAGTCGCAAGGCTACTACTAGGAATCGACTTAAACAAATAACGCTCTCCCTGGAACCATTTCTAGCGAATGGTGGTCCTCTTAAGGCCGCCAATCAATTTGCAGTCGGGAGCTAGACCGCTACCCCGAACCGACTTAAAACAGTGGAAACCCGATAATGGTCAACCTCGGATCGTTGACACGAAATCGACAGTCAGCCCAGCACCGCCAATCATCAAGTTGCGGTCGGTCGCAAGACCGCAAACAGAAATCGACAATGGAACTCACATTAATGATCTCCAGAGGGCCGCCTCTACAAATGGCGGTCGCTGGTAGGACTGCTAAACGGTTCCGACGGGAAAACCGTAGGACTACCTAAAACTCGGTCTTTCCACGCCCCAATCGCGTCTAAACGACGGGGAAACATTCCTAGACTCGACACCAACCAGAAAACCACAAAATGGCTACAAAACGGGCAATTTTCACAAATCAACCCCACATGACTCACAGGGGTAACAGGTCTCCTACCAGCCCCAAATCACGACCAAACGAAGTTTAACTGGCGGGAATGGAATCCCAACATACCAGGGGTTCAAATGATTCCATTTAAACTCAAAATCGTCACCTGGAACGGCGAACATGGCTCACACCCCCAAAGCATGATTTCGCCCTTAAAGCAGAAAAACCCGCTCAAACTCACACCGTTCGGCTCCAAATCGCGAGGGAAAGCAGGAAAAGAGTAAGGCATCCATCCCCCTACCTCCACCGAAGATCTCGCGAGCCGAAATGACCAAACCACGCCGAAAATCATCACACGAACCGACGCCGTGACGCTTTGAATCCACCGAGGGATCGCACCAACGCCACACTCCATTCCTCGCACCTTCACGCTCCACGACGCATCCACGCCGTCACCACCTCGTCCCCGGAGCCTCCTCCGTCTGCAGCCGGAGCAGAGGGGGAAAGAGGAGAGAGAACAGAGAGGGAGAGAGTGAGCACAGTGGAGAGAGGAGAGAGGAGGTTAAGGGATTTAAAAGAAAAGAAAATAGGAAATTAGCAATATTTGGAGGGCTCGGAAGGGCTAAAAGGATAGGTGTGGTGTACACAGAAATAGAAAATAAAGTAGGATAATTCAACAATTAATAGAAATAAATAATCTAACTACAACAGAGTCCAGTCCAACAAAAGTACACTCTAAAGTAGTAAAACGTACCACATGCCAAGTGAACACTCAGCCCGACGAGTTGGAAACTAAGAACCTCTACGCAGCACCCTCGAACCTTGAAGAAGAACCTCCGCACTTGAAAACTAGGGGTGAGCCTCCTATCACTGGCTCAGTAGGGGTCCCGCGAAACCCCAACCAAAAATAATGGTGGTAGCGAAAAGTAGCAACTACAGCTAGAACAACAACAACAGTAGGAACAATAAGACTCGGTGGCTGGTAAAATCTCGGCTCTACAACTACTCCTACTGTACCGGAATGGAACCCAATACCCCGATCCCACGGTCAGGGAACAACCAGACACGAACCACCAAACTACGACCGCCCTAGCCACTCTACCAGGAAAACGACACGACGCCACTATAGTGGAGGCCTGTCTTCACAGACAAAGGCCCACACCGAAATCACACAGTCGGGAAGCACAGTCACGTCCTTGCCATCATGAACTCTACGCCATCTAGGGAGAAGCTCTCGGTGATACTCACCGAAAACCCTAGATCTCGACTCTGGGAAAAACACCCGAACTACACACGAAAATCTGTCTCGTAAACGGGTAACAGAAACCCGTGACACTACAACTCATGCCACGTAATGGGAGTACCGCCCACCAGAAGCAATGCCAGATGCATCCACTGACGACTTAGTCCGTAGCCTCGGGTGTCTTGCTATAATGCCCCAGGCGGAGACTGAGACACCGCACTAATAACCACTGAACAAGGACTAGCTGGGGTCGCGCTCATCAGCATGTGTCCTCTGCCCCCAACTACGCGTGCACGCACAGACCATCTGCTCTAGGTTGGGTCCTCTAGCTAGTTTTCCCCCCAGTCAGACTCAGGCTGCAAAGGCAAGGGACCCTACGGTAACCAGCATAAAATCGTCTCACTCGGGTCACGCTCTCCACCACTCCCAAGTGGGTCCGCACCTACGTGCGCAGGAAAGCTACGACTAGCAGGGGCTCACTAAACGTGAACATGAAAAATCACGCATGCACCCATTGCGAGTAACGCGCAATAACAGGTGGCTCGAGGCCACCAGACTCTGGACAACACACTAGACCTAACAACCCAATGGTCCTTGAGTCACGAGACTCGGGGTCAAGACCATTGCACGTGACGGCACAGCGCCGTCGATCTGGCTTAATCCCTAGGTCTGAAACCATAGTGATAGGATTCCCAAGGTAGCTCACAAGTCGCTGAGTTAATCCCTCATCCAAGAGACACACGGAAAACCTCCAGCCTCATGCTAGTTAATTGGACTCATAGTCCAAGGCCATTCATACACAGCCCACGCGGAAACTCGAAACACACGCACACGGGGTCACCCGAACCCTCTAAACACACGGGCACACTAATCGAGATAGCGCGACACCTCAGGACACCCCCAAAGACACGAACATAGGTCCCACGATGTCCGGGACATTCACAAGGCCGAAGGTCAACCACTGGGTCACAACTGGGTCGACTGGAGACCAACACAACGCGAAACAGACACGGCAAGCACGAAAAATCACCTAGCAGTCTACCCCTGGATCGTTAGGGAGCCTAGCGATCTACCCATGGACCGCTAAGGCCAGCCTAGCGGTCTACCCTTTGATGGGGACATCAGTGACCCTCCATGCCTCGGCTTCGACGTCGGCCCATCGAGATGGAATTCAACCATGGTTCTAATATTTATTTCTTCTTAGCATGATGTAATTTTCTCTTTATTGAGTTTGTAATCCCTGTTGGGCCAATTAATAAGACCCAATAGGCTAGTCCATTAGTAGCTCGGTCATCCTTAGTCATGTGTTGCTGGTCATGTCCATCTTAGAGTCTGAGGCCTGCACCACATAGAGTCATCTCCCGTGTCTGTCCCGCATCAAGGTAGCCTCTATATGCACTGCTGTGCGCACCGCTCGGAGTCCTACTGCGCTCTGACCTCCTACCCAAAAATCAGAGGGCTTCCTTCAGCATCCTCACTTCACCCCTCAGCTCCATTGCCTCTATGCGAGACTGCTCTGCACGGTGGTGTGCTGCCTCTGCTGCCTCTGCACGAAGGCACTCTGCCTCTGTAAGGAATTGCTCCGCCCCCACCCAGGACAGCTCCGCGTCTGCTCAGAATCGCTCCGCCTCCTCCCTCTATCGAGTGGCCTCGCTCAGTGCTATTTTCAGCTCCCTCGCCTGCACATACATTCAGTTCACTTGGTCATTTGCATTTATAATCATGAAGTCAGAGGAAAGTGAAGTTGTTTGCTTACCCTCTACGCAAGTGTGGCCTCGGCCCCCTCAGCCTGAGCAACCGCCCGAGCGAAGTCTGCATCTCGCTAAGCCCAATCTGCTGGTGGCTGGGAGGAGGAAGACGAAGCTTCTGGTCCCTGTCGCTGTGCTCCCTTAGGCCGCTACATATAGGAGTCAGCCAGTCAATTGCATGGCATTGGCACTCTAGGTTTAAGGTTGAGTAGAACTCACCAGGTGCTCCAGCGAGCGCTGGAACTCGTCCCGCTGCTGGATATTGGAGTGAAGGAGTCCCTAAAGCTCTGCTATGCATTCCTGGGGGTCTAGCTGCATGTAGAATGTCAGGTTGTCAGTGCATAAGGTATCACTAGAAAGCATAAGTTTGAGAATTCATACCAGTCTTCGAGTGCTATGGAAGACCTGGTCTCTATAGCATCGGGCGTAGGCTTTCAAGTAGCCCTCATCGCTGGTGGCTCAGGCTGACATCGCCCGACCTCGCCTAGTCCAGTCTCTGATCTGGTCTGCCGCTTGGGTGATCCAGTCAATCTCCCCAGTTAGTCCGCATGAGTGTCGCCCGACGCATTCCTCTGTCGCCTCTCGCATCAAGAAGTCCACCTCCGATTGGTGAACTCCCCTAGTCCTCATGATCAGTCGATGGTGCAATGGCTCGATCAGGTTCTTGCAATGGAGCCAGATGTCACATCCCGCGTAAGTCTAGGCTGCCTCCACCCATGGCTATCCGTCATGTCCTTCACCGTGATACGGTGTCCAGCACACCTGAAAAGGGGAGGGTAGTAGAGTCAAGCATCAATGTCAAAGCATCTAGTTGCATTAAAATTCCAAGTTGAAGTCTTACTGATGCGTATGGTAGCGCGTCTATCTCATCCTGAGTAGCCCGCACAAGCATCGTAAAGAGCCCGTGTCCCAGACGGCCATCCATTGCCTCGCGATAAGCGCTCGGTCGGGGTGTACCTTCTTCCCTCTCCCTAGGTCGGGTAGGTACATATAAGTCCATACCTACATTTCAGATGTCAGCATATAGCAGTCACAAAATCATAGTTGTTGCACAAGCATTTAAGGTAGAGGGTTACCTGTAGCAGTGGAGAGAATCCACCCAACATCATCTGTCAAGTGGTGGTGCTGAGCAAGTCAAAGAGGAAGGCAAGCACAGCCGCACCCCAAGCATAGGCTCCAACTGCATCCAAATCTGTCAGGAGAGGGAGGAGTTTACAGCTCACTCCATCGGCCCTCGTCGCGAATAGTAGTTTCCCAAATAGTAGCATTAGGAACCACCGAAGGATGACATCTGCCTCAGGACCCAGTCCCGTTGCCAGTTGTGAACCGTGTCACTCACTTATGTGATGACATCAAAAGAGAAAATAAAAGACAAAGAAGAAGGGACTAAAAATACTAAGCATGAGATGCTAAAAAAGGAAGTGTGATCGCCAGAGGAAGAATTCCTCAAAAGACAAGGAAAGATCGCATAAGGAGGCTCACCCCTGGTTTTCAGGTGCGGTGGTTCTTCCTCGAGGTTCGAGGGAGCGGCGTGGAGGTTCCTAGTTGTTAGCCTGTCGGGCCGAGTGTTCACTTGGTGTGTGGTACATTTTACTACTTTAGATTGTACTTTCTGTTAGACTGGACTCTGTTGTAGTTAGATTATTTATTTCTATTATTATATCTATTGTCCTGCTTTATTTCTTAATTCTATGTGCACCACACCTATCTTTTTATCCCTTTCGAGTCTTCGGGCTCGTGGAAAGCGGGCTGAGGTTCGAGTCACGCCGGTTCCTTTCCGGTACTCGGATCCCGGGTCGCCACAAGGTTCTAGCCGCCTATTTTACTGTCTGGGTTGAGTGGCCAGGATTTGACCATTCATCCCTGTTGACCCTTGGTCAACTATTGCGTGTCGGTCATATTTGGCAGTCCGGTCAAGACCGTTTTGATTGACACTGTAGTATGTCAGTTTGAGTCAGTGGTTTGGTCAAAACCGTTCTGACCAAAACTATTGTGGGTCGGTGGGCATGAGCGGCTAGGCCCTAACCGCTCATAGCCTTGGGCGGCCCAACCCTAACCGTCCATCCCCCGTTAGTGTTTTCGGATCCTTTCCCTTGAGCAGACTACCCTGAGCCGTTCATCTCTTTGAGCGGCTACGGGCAATCTATTCATCCCCAGCTGAATGGTCTACCTTCGACCGTTCATCTTTCCTTAGAAGGTCTACTCCAGACTGTTCATTGTCCTAAGCGGCTAGATCCAGACCGCTTATCCTTTGGATGGTCCAGGGAGGACCATCCCCTAGTTCTGAGTCTTTCGTGCTCGCGTGAGCGTTGTGTTGGCCTCCGGTCAACCCAGTTGTGACCCAGTGGTCGACTTTCGGTCTCGTGAGTGTCCCGGACACCCCAGAGGTTTCGTGTCCGTGTTTTGAGGTGTCCGTGGGTTCCGTGTTACTGTGGTTTCAGACCTAGGGACTAGGCTAGATTGATGGTGTTGTGCCGTCACGTTCAACGGTCTTGACCCCCAGTCTCATGACTCAAGGACCGTTAGGTTAATAGGTCTAGTGGGTTGTCTAGAGTTTGGTGGCCTCAAGCCACCGGTTACTTCGTGCCACTCGCGATGGGTGCGTGCGTGATTTTCTGTGTTCACATCTGTGACCTGTCCACTAGTAGTAGCTTCCTGTGCACGCGCACACGGACCCACCCAGGAGTGGTGGAGAGCGAGACCCGATGAGAGACGATTTTTAGATTGGTTTTCGTAGGGCCCCTTGTCTTTGTCACCAGAATTCGGTGGGGGAAAAAATCAGTTAGAGGACCCGACCTAGAGCAGATGGTTTGTGTGTGCACATGTAGTTGGGGGCTCAAGACACGCGTTGACGACCATGACACTAGCTAGTCCTTGTTGTGGTACTTGTTGCGTGTCCGAGTCTCACGCCCGGAGAGTTGTAGCTAGACACTGGTGACGCAGTGTAAGATGTCAGGGGACGCATCCGATCATTCTTCTAGTGGGTGGTGCTCCCGTCACGTGACGTGAGTTGTCGTATCCTGGGTTTCCGTTTCTCATCTCCGAGACAGGATTTCGGGTGTTATTTTTGGGAGCGTTCCCATAGCCGAGGTCTGGGATTTTTGGTGAGCATCACCAAGAGCTTTCCCTAGATGGCGTAGAGTTCACGACAGTGAGGTCGTAACTGTGTTTTTGGATCGTGTGGTTTCGACTTGGGCACTGCTGTGAGGGCCAGTTTTCGCGACTGGGAGTGTGGTTAGGGTGGTTCGTGTTTGGTTGTCCCCCAACCGTGAGATCGGGATGTCAAGTGCGTGACTTGGTTGTTCCCCGACGGGAGACCGGGTCATGTTTTCTAGCACGGTAGGATTAGGTGTAGTGCCAAGTTTTGACTGGCCACCGGTTTACTGTTCCTGCCGTTAGCCAAAAGTCTAGAAAAGACCTAGACAGACACAGACGTTTCACGACTAGAACGTCATGCACACTGCCCCATGCATGACTAGAACATTGTGCATGCGATAGGACACTGACCTCGAGAAAAGCCAAGAGAAGGCGAGCCTTGAAAGGTCACGAAGTGTGAGGAATGTGAAGAGAACCGCGAAGAGTCACGTGCCACATGACTAGAGTGCCTCACCACCTGAGGAGCAGTCAGCTGCATCCACTGACGTCTTATGCTGCGCCTACTAGCATCTTGTCAGCGTAACCTACTGCAAGGACTAGGCCGAGACAAAGACACTACCAGAACCAGAACAGTACCATAACGCGGGTGACTAGTCAGGGTCACGTCTAATGACGCAAGTCCAAAGCCCCAGACCACATGTGCACACACTGGCTCGCTGCCTAAGTTAGGCCTCTAGCTAGTATTCCCCCTCCAAAGGACGCTACGGTTGGACCAGGAGCCCACGAAACTAGCTTAAGAACCGTAAACTGGGAAAGTGCCCCGCTACAAGAGCCGTCATGCCGAGGCGTGCCATAAGGCTATGACTAGTGGAGGCTCACAAGACATAGAGACTCAAAACACGAGTGCTGAAGTACAGACATGCTAATCGTGCACTATCACCCGTACTCCAACGCACCAATGGTAGCACAAGAAACTACCGACAGACTCAGGACAAGATAACTAGACCTACTCACATAACGATCCTTGAGTCTCACGACTCGAAGGCAAGATCGTCACAGACAGTGGAACAAGCCGCCAATCAGTCTACTCCTAAGCCAGAGGAAATAGCACTCCACAGGAAATGACTCACGGAGACCCGAGGGAACACCAAGAACTCTCAGCACACCTGGAGACACCACAGGGGTAGGACAGTACCCCGAGGCATCCAGAACACTGTCTCAAGATGGACAGAACTGTCGAGACGTAGACAAGGTCGCTTGTCAACCCCTGGTCTCACCAGGTTGACCGGAACCAGACACGACACACATACAGACACATATAGCAATATACAAGCAAAGAAGATGACATTCTGGGCAAAGCGAACCACCACTCAACCTCTAGGTGAACCCGGTAGTCAAGGGACAACCGCTATGTGACCAGAGACAAGGACGCTGGCAGTTCTAGATTGAGTCGTTAGGAAACTGTCACAATCAGGGAAGAGACCGCACCCTGTCACCTGAACCGACCGATCCAGAAACCACTGACATACAGACACCGCCCTAGAACCCAAACCTAAGACAGACCAATACACGAATAGAACAACGGCCATCACGGTCGACAACAGGACTGGAACGCACCTCTATAGGGGTGGTACACTACTCTGATGCACCAGGGTAGGGGCGTCAGGCCAAACAGGCCTACAACTATGACTCGAATGACATAACGCACCAACCAAGGCACGTTACAACTCCTGACGCACCAGGACAGGGGCTTCAGAGCCAACAGACTAAAACCTACGGCTCACACGATATAACAGACCACATTAAGCACATTACACACTCTGACGCACCTAGCTCAGTCTGTCAGAGCCAACCGATTAACATGATCTTCGAGGCTGATAGACACAGTTCTCGGCAAAGACCAGATTGTGACGCACATCCATTGCCGTGTTACAGTCATGTGACGGTCCTATATTGGTCCGTCACACCAACCCAGCCTCGAAGAACCTGAAACGACCAACGGTTGTGGCGGTCTATCGTAGGACCGTCACACAGTGTGACAGTCTCTGGTACGACCGTTACACCGAACCGGTGAGAAAAATAGTGGAATGGCCGAATCGGCTTGTTCCACGCCCCATTCACGTTGAAGCGCAGGGGAAACAAAGCTACATGACCACAGAAGACGCCTGGAAGCTAAAAACGGCACATGCAATGGATGAATCGCGGGATTGGGGCGATTCTGACGAATCAACCAACGGAAGGTCCCCGTGCTCGACCTGACCTCGAACCTTGCACACGCTGGGAACCGCACCTTCCAGCACCAAAAAAACCATTACTCCCATCTGGTCAGCACCTCCGACACACACCAAGTGTCTTGTCAGACCACGATCACAGCATCTCTCAATGCACCGCTGCTGTAATTCCTCGAACCACAACACGCCACTCCAAGAGCCGCGACACGAGCCATAATCGGCAACCACCAATGCTCATCCTCGAGCTACAAGCTCGCCATGGAACCTTCACATCTCGAACCAGATCCAGGGCAACCATAGCCCAATTCAAGAAGATCCTCCGCCTATCCAAGCACATCTCGACCAGAGCGCCCGCTCTGCCACCTCGAACCACGATTTCAAAGCCTTAGGGACTGGATAAATCCTCAACTGGAGTGTCCAAAACCAATAATAGCTCCTCTAGGGCACACTCACGGCCACTTATCCATGGACAATTCTCACCAGTCACCTGACCTCGCTGCAATTCCTCGAATGCAGTACCACAGCAATGCACCAGCCGATAACCTCTGCCCAACGCAGCACAACCAGGGCCACCACCGATGAGGGAGAAGCTCTCGACCTCAATCCTTTGACCTTACGCCAGCACTCCGATGATGACAACAACCACCTTCACAGTGCCAACGCTGCGCACTCACTCTCTCACGGGAGAAACCAAGCGAAAAACAAATACAAAAATCCTATGCCAGCTGCCGACTGTACTGGGCCTTATGGACTTTGAGCACTGTAATATCCCGAATTCCCATGTACCTCTACAACCATAGCTCTGATACCAGCTGTGGTGACCCGAGATCCGAGTACTGGAAAGGAATCGACGCGACTCAAACCTCAGCCCGCCTCCCACGAGCCCGAAGACTCGGAAGGGATAAAAGTATAGATGTGGTGTACATAGAAATAGGAAATAAAGCAGGACAACAGATATATAACAGAAATAAATAACTAACTACAATAGAGTCTAATCCAACAGAAAGTATAGTCTAAAGCAGTAAAATGTACCACACACCAAGTGAACACTCGGCCCGGTAAGCTGGCAACTAGTAATCTCCACACCGCTCTCTCGAACCTCGAGGAAGAACCACTGCACCTGAAAATCAGGGGTGAGCCTCCTATCACTTACTCAGTAGGGATCCCGCGGAACCCCAACCGAGAAAATCACGGCGGGAAAGAAACCTGCACTAGCTAAGCAATTACGAAAGTAGGAAAGTAACTACGGTGGCCGATAAAATCTCGACTCTACAGCTACTCCTACTGTACCAAAACATGACCTGGTCTCCCGTCGGGGGACAACCAAGTCACGCACCCGACACACGACCCAGTCTCCCGTCGGGGGACAACCAAGTCATGCACCTGACATCCCGATCCCACGGTCGGGAGACAACCAGACACGGACCACCCTAGCTACGCTACCAGGAAAACGACACGATGCCTCGGTCGCAGAAACCCGCCCTCATAGCAGGACCTGAGCCAAAATCACACGGTCCGAAAACACGCTCACGACCACGCTGTCATGAACTCTACGCCATCTAGGGAAACCCCTCGGTGATGCTCACCGAA
The DNA here is from genome assembly GCA_024336825.1 of Amorphophallus titanum. NCBI lineage: Eukaryota > Viridiplantae > Streptophyta > Magnoliopsida > Alismatales > Araceae > Amorphophallus > Amorphophallus titanum. The sequence goes on along the minus strand of JANBPO010002057.1, from coordinate 14,101,822 downwards.
AATCCCAGACCTCGACTACGGGAACACTCCCAAAACAACACGTGAAACCCCATCTCGCAGATAGGAACGGAAATCTAGAAAATAACAACTCACATCACGTGACAGGAGCACCGCCCACTAGAAGAATGACCGGATGCGTCCCTTGACGTCTTACACCGCGTCACAAGTGTCTAGCTACAACGTCCCAGGCGTGAGACTCAGACACACTCAGTAACCAGAAGTATCACAAAACAAGGACTAGCTGAGGTCGCGCTTGCCAGTGCGGGTCCGAACCCTCAGCCTCGTGTGCACACTCAGACCATACGCCCTAGGTCTATCCTCTAGCTGGTAATTCCCCCTTGAACGGTTTCATGCTAGACCGTTTAGCTTGATGGAGTGGTCCCTCTCTCGAGTTATTGGGTGGCCTCCCTTAGACCGTCCAGTTCCCCTAAACGGCCCTTGGTAGACCGCGTAATAGGGTTTCATCCGTAGTTGTGTCAGTTAGCCTTGGCGGCCTAACCTTCATTCATCTTGTCGTCATAGTGTCCTTTCTTAGGCTGCTACAGTTCGTCTATCATAGCTCTATGTCTTAGGGCGGCTAGTCAGGTGATTCACTCTGGAATCACTGAGTCTATGTAGTGGGTCTATTATCGACCGCTTGGTGGCTTGTTTGGGCAGGTCAGCTAGAGTTTGGAGTCTAGTGGCCATAGCTTTGACCACTATAGTCACCTTGTGACCCTGTCTATGACTGCCAGAGGCTGTGCCTCTATGTATGTGCAGAGTGTCGTCTTCTGATGTTTTGGTTTCAGATCATTTTTGCTTGACCTTGTGGTTTAGCCACTAACCCGTGGATGTCTGCTGACGTCCTATGGGGGCTATGACCATGTTATAAGGTAGCCAGGAGTGCTTGTGTATTGTGTCATGTTCTGTGAGTCGTTGTTAGGTTCTGGCCAACCCGGTGAGATCCAGTGATTGACAAGTAACCTTGTGTGTGTCTTGGCTATTCTATTTAGCTCGAGACCTGGTACTGGATGCCTCGAGGTACTATTTTACCTCGGTTTGTGTATCCAGAGGCATTGAGGGTCTTGGTGTTCCCTCAGGTCTCCGTGTGTCGTTTTATGCGGATGTGTCGTTTCCTTTGGCTTAGGATTAGATCGATTGGCGGAGTGTCTCTGCCATTGTACGACCATCTTGACTTCGAGTCATGAGACTCAAGGATCGTTGTGTCAGTAGGTCTAGTTGTCCTGTCCTGAGTCTGTTGGTAGTCTGGTGTGTTACCTTTGTGCGTCATTGTACGTGTGGCAGTGCTTGCTTGGCCTATCTATACTTTAGCACTCGTGTTTCAGAATCTCTGTGTCTAGTGAACCTCCACTAGTTGTAGCTTGGAGACCCATTCACGTGGTCGACCCACTGGGGAGTGGAGGCGTGGCAGTTCCTGAGATAATTTTTAGGCTAGTTTTCGTGGGCCCCTACTTTATGGTAGCGTCCTACTGGGGAGGAAAACTAGCTAGAGGCCTGGCTCTAGGCATGAGCTGGTGTGTGCACACGTGGTCAGGGGTGTTTGGACGAATGCCGACGGGCGTGACCCTGACTAGTCACTCGTTACTGTAGTTCCTATTCTAGTTCAGAGTGTACCTCAGTCTCTGCCGTTCCCGACATCCATAGGGAGGTACTTGAGGCGTAATGTAAGATGTCAGTGGAAGAAGCTGGCTGTTCTTCTAGTGAGGAGGTGCTTCTGTCAAGTGACACGTGACTTTCATGTTTCTCAAGCATCGTGACCTTCCTGGGTTAGTCCCTTCTTGGCCATACCTGAGGTCAGCGGTGTGTTGTGTGCACGATGTTCTAGTCGTGTGTGTGGTCGTGTCTAGAAGAGTGTGCTCGACAATCAAGTCGTGTATGCTTTAGGCTCTGTCTCATCTGTCTAGGTCTTCTCTAGGTTTCTTGCCTGTCTTTGTAGGCCTTGGCTTTTGGGCCTTGTGCTATGTCGATAGATCGGCAACTCTTGACTTTGTCAGATCAGGGTTCACCTTCCTGTCGCTATTTGGAGTGACTTAGGGAGCCGAGGTTAGTTCAGCAGTCGTGTTTGTTCGGTATGGCTTCTTTTCCCTTTTCTTCTAACTATTCTACTCCTATTGTCCGATTTTCTGTTACAGCCTTGTAGTTTAGTTTTCTTGCTTTACTACTACAGTTGTTTCAACTGTTCTTGCGTGTTACTGCATTATTTTTCAGTGTGGATCCGTATGACCCCTACTGAGCCAGTGACACGAGGCTCACCCCTACTTTTCAGGCTAATGTGTTTGTGAAGAGTTCTAAACAAAATAAAATTCATGTTCCATCTGTGTTTCAATTTACTACACAGAAGACTGAGAAGCAAGATAAAAATTTGAAAGATGCTTTCAAAGAGAAAAATTTGAATAACAAGAAAGGGAGCAAGCAGAAAATGAGGAATAAAATCTACACAACTTTTGTGAGTAGCTCAAACATAGCTAGTACTTCTACCTCCTCCTCTTCAAAACAAGTTGCCACTCAAGAGAATCAGAAAACAAAACAGAAAAGGAAAATATTGAAAAAGATTGATGAGAATAACCATGCTGAGAAAGCTCAGGCCAACAAATTCCTTATCAAGAATGTCGAATGCTTTTATTGTGGAAAGGCTGGTCATGAGATGGTTGATTGCTTTATTATGAGGATGGATGATTTGAATAGTGATAGAATTTATGCTAGAAATTCTCATACTAAGAAACCTTCTTTTGTTCAAAAGAAAAGAAGTCAATGTTTCTACTATCATACAATAGGTCATCTCATGCGTGAGTGTAGACAAATGAAATTAGATGATCTAGCTGCTATAGGAATGCATGATAAATAGCTCTACGCTAAAAATCATGCTACTCCTAGAAAGAAATTTCATTATTTTCACTGTGACAAATTGGGCCACTTTGCCGTACAATGTTGGCATGCACAGGGGAGAAATAGTCAACACGAGTTTGTTAAAGCCCCTGTGTATCAGAATGCCTTTGATAGAAATAAATCTATTTTTAAAAGAAAAACTGCTGCATGTTTCGAATGTGAAAAACCTGGCCACCGAGCTTCTGAATGCTGGTTGGCAAGTTATGAAAAACATAATGTTCATGCAAATAAAAGAACTCCTCATGTCAATGCACACAGAGTTCATGTATATAACAATGTGCATAAAAAGAACATGAAATCTGTCACTGTTAATGCATGTCATTATTGTGGTCAGAATGGACACTCTATGAATGACTATCATGTATTGAGATTTGATGATGCTCATGCTTAAAGACTGTGGAGAGCACCCTTCAAAGGTGCCACTGATATTTCAGGACCCAAGGTTGCTTGGGGTCCTGCTGGATCAAAATAACCCAGTTGTTGCAGGTGTGCCTTGGAGAGGAATAAAGGGGTAATAAAACAGGGCACTTAAAATGACCCCATTTTTTAGCTTTCCTAGTAAATTCACTATATTCTCTGTCTTTACATTCATCGCTTAATTTGTTAGTTAAATTGATTGAGTGCATAGCATGTTAAATTTGGTTCAGCATTATCTGCACTGCATATCTCGTGCATAACATGGTAATTCATCTGTGCGTCTTCTAACTGATTTTCTCTGAAAAATCTGAATTGATCATCAAGATGATTGTAGGATGTCTCTGAATGGATAGCAAATCTATGACATGATGCATAATTTGTCAAACTCCCTGTATGTTGTCATTGCATATGTAGCATTTAGAAATTTTATGCATAGCACAAAGTCAGGGGGAGTCAGTCAAAGCATTCCTTGTATATCATGCATACTTGTTTAGGCTAACTCCCTGCATGGTCTCCATGTCATTCACGAATGGTTAATGCATTTGCATACATGTAGTGAACTGCATAGCTTAGCAGTAAATCTGCAAATCCAAAAAGAAGTGACTCACTGCATCTAGACAGGGGGAGTTTTTTAGACTCATTAGTCTTTCCACAAATTGAAATCTTCCTGTCTAGTCATTCATATCACTCTCTTATTCTTGTGTGTTGAATGGGTTGTGAAGTATTCATCATCTGAATTCATAACAATTGGTATCACTACTTCCCACCTGAACTTGAATCTGAAATTTCTCTCTGCTACTCCCTAATTTGATGAAGGAGAGCCTCATTTCAAATTCATCTCAGTCACTACTGTCAAGCTGATCTGTCTGTATTTTAGACTCAGCTATTGGTTCAAATGTGGGAGGTTCCGCACGAACGGACTTGAGGACCCGCTCGTCCTCATCATCCCTTTGTGGTCGGTGACCACGTCGGCGTCGGCCATTTCCCTCGTACTCATTGTCAGACTCGTAGTCCTCAAAATGGAGGGCACATGGCCATTGCTCCTCAGCCCTAGGTGGTGCGGGCTGGGCCGCAGGTGTGGGCTGGGCAGCAGGCGCGGGCTGGGCAGTAGGCACCTGAGGGGCCGGAAGAATGACGGGTAGGTCCCAGCGAGGGGTTCTCTCAACACTCTCTATCCTTCCAACTAGACCTTGGACGGATCAGTCGGAAGCCTCGGCGCGGTCCTCCATGGCCTTGAATCGACTCTCCATACGCTCAGTATGCTCCCTAAGAGTTTGCCCGGACCTATCCATGCGCTCCATGAGTTGAAGCATCAAGTCCTCCAGAGAGCACCCGCCCGTGCTGGCACCTCGGGGTTCACCCATAGTGTCAGCGTGATGGTACTCGGCACCTCCATGGTGGTCATACAAGGGGCCTAAGGGAGCTAAGGGGTGACCCTCTAGACCTATATGGATGGACCAAGGTAATTTTAAAACACCTTTTTTTCTACTTCTTTTTTTTTAAATGACTACACTCGACTCAAATCGGCTCTGATACCAATTTGATGTGGGACGACTACGAGACTCGACTCGAAACTGAGACTCTAACTGATGATGCGACTCTTTAGGATGACGCGATCAGCAATGACACGTAAGACTCGACACCTAACGAGGCTCCTGATGAGGCGATCGTGCCCTAAACAGAAGTACTCGCTCACAGTCGTCCCCAGCGAGGGAAACGTGTCGATCGGCACGGTTGAGTAACCGGCTTTGAGTCTGGGGTGGTCGGCTCAGTGTAGCGCTCGGATTGAGTCACGGGACGGGTCTCACACTCACAACTCACGGCGGTGATTAAATATGAGCTAGATAGGGAAATAAACTAACACGCAAGTGGCGGCATCTAGAATGTATACTAGCTAAGCAAAATGACAAAGGATGGGAGGCGAGTATACCTCCACGCTCGGGGTGTGGGGAAGACTTCCCTGCCGAGATCCGTAACCCCTGGTACAATAATAATTGTTAATTTATAGAATTAATCCTACAGCCCACTCCATGCAGGGAGGCAATGGGTGACATGTGAGGTCCGGGAGCACCAATCTTGGGTTGGCGGGCAGCAGTCGGTGACGTTCGGACAGACGCAGTCGGCTGGTTCAGCAATGTTCACTCGGGCCTGCAGGACAGCACGTGGGACCCGCTGCTGGTATGGTGACGTCTGGGATGGGTCCTTGTTGCGGCGACGGGCGGGAGCGTTCCTGGAGTGCCCCGAGTCGATCCCCGGGGGCAGTGGTCACCGGACCCGCAGCTCTGCTTCAGGTTGGGTCTGCGCACCCTGACGAGGATGGTCGGTACACCTAGCCACAATGTCGGATCGAGATGAGGTTAGTACCGTTGCGAAGAGCACTCGAAGAGCTTCGACATATTGGAATTCTAGAACCATCCAACGGTCTGAATGGAAACGACAGGCTCTGCAAACTAAGTGATGGTTCTGTCTCGAAACTCAGAATCCACAGAGTAGATTAGAACCTGCCTGATTATGAGCTTTGACCAGGAATAAAATGAATGAATTAGGACCTGAGATTTTTATGGTGGATAGAAGGGAGGGAGAGGAACACGCACATAGGTCTTTTGTAGAGTTATGACAAATTTTCATGGGTGAGAAAATTCATCTACCAAGATCTGTCTCGCAGATCTACTGTTGGACAGGCTGACAGGGGTGGAATGGAAATTGCGGGAAAAATATCAAACGAGGTGGGAATGGGGCAAAACCTACGCTGATGGAAAGCTAACAGACAGTGGAAGCATCCCTCAAAATCTCAGCTTGATCAGCTCAGGGAGCTGGGACGTCTAGAAGATCTCCATGGCTCCTCAGCCTTCTACAGTTATATCTCTCTCTCTCTCACTTGCTCTTCTCTATACTTTATTTTTTCGTTGCTGACTTAAGCATCAGAAGGTTATCCCCGGGGGTGACACTCGGGACTCCTTCTGACGCCTCCTGTTTCCTGGTACTTGCAGGCCTTCACGGGTGCAAGACGACTTCCCCATTCAATAAATAGAGAAGGTGGTACGTGACGTAGAAATCAGATTTCTACCTCTACACTTCTTGGCGCCATCTGTGGAAATCCAAGCAAAAAGCTATGGCGTCCCGTAGAAGTCTCCGCAACACTAGCAACCGGGGTCATAGGTCCCACCAGGGGCCCAGCTCCCATTGGGAATCGCAGGAAGCTTCTTCTGCTCATCCCCGAAAGGAGGTCACCCCAGGAGACCTTGACGAACTTCGTCAGCAGATCCGAGCCCTGATAGAACTCTGTCAGGAGCTTCGGGACCAACGGCTCGACCCCCAGCGCGCCTTACCCGAGCGACAGGAGGACGCGAGGGGCCAGACTCGGGAGAACCGCTGCCAAGTGCGAGAGGCATCCCATGCCTCGATCGCAAGGACCCGATGATCCCGCAGCGTGCCCACGCCGAGAGTGCGCAGCCCACTCCATTCCAACCCAGAGATGGATCGCCGACTCCAGCGCTTCGAAGAAATAGAAGACAAAGTCCGATGCCTGGATTACGTCCTCTTGGCCGCCAATAATCACGGCCTGATCAATGACGACCTGGACTTCCATGCTCCATTCTCCAGGGAAATAATGGAAGTCCCTATCCCACCAAAGCTCCAACTGCTGTCGTTCACCTCCTACGATGGCACCACTGACCCGGCCGACCACATGCATAGCTTTGAGTCCTAGCTAGTGTTCCACCGGGCCTCGGACACTGTGAAGTGCCTGGCATTCGTGACGACCCTCCGGGAGAACGTCCGGGCTTGGTTCGAGTCCCTGTCGACCGGGACTATTTCCTCCTTCCAGCAGCTCAAGAAGCTATTCAAGGAGAACTTTATTGGCTGTCGAAAGGTGGCCAGATCCATGGTGACCCTGCTCTCCCTTAGGCAGGGCAAAGAAGAGACGCTGTCAGATTTCATCTCCCGCTTCCGTGTAGAAGTGCTCCGGATCCCATTTCTCGATGTCGGCATCTCCACTACAGCCCTCACCCAGGGGGCGCGGGACCACATCCTCCGGCGTGCCCTTGGGGTCGAGGCCCCAACAACCCTTCCTGACCTCCATGCCCTGGCGCAGAAGCACGCACGCTACGAGGAGAATACTGCGGCCCTGGGCCACACGACTGGAGTCGAATGGTCCGACCGCAAGAGATCCACCGACCCACCATGAGAATGTAGGAGTAAGCGGGAGCGATACGACGGAGACCATTGCGATCGCCCTGAAAAGATAAGGGGCAATTATTGCCACTACACGCCCCTGACGGGTCCGCCTGACCAGATCCTGATGGAGATCCGTGAGGAACCATTCTTTAATTGACCTCCCCGGATGAAGTCAGATCCGAGTACGAGGAGCAAGAAGAAATACTGCCATTACCATCGCGACCACGACCACGACACCGCCGACTGCATCAATTTGGGGGATGCCATCGAGGACCTCATTCGTAGAGGGCACCTCGATAAGTTCCTCGCCAAAGCCACAGAACGGCGACAGAAGACGCTGCCGCCGATCGACAACTGGCCCAACGGAAAGGAGATTATGATGATCTCTGGGGGGCCGACCGCGGGGGGAGATAGTGCGAGCAGGAGGCGACGGTACGCGTCGGCCGTCCATACTGTGGACCAAGGCAATGACACCCAACGGGGGATCTCCACCATGGGTCATCTAGGAGACCCCATTGTTTTCTCTGAGGATGACCTGGACGGTGTGACCACACCCCACTCTGATGCTTTGGCTTATATGCATGCATATCGTGCATGAATGGTATCAGAAATACAGAATAAAACATGAGCTCAAAAATAAAATTTACGCAATGCCATAGCATTCCACGTTTGCGGGATCGGTTTTCTTTCCACGGTTGCCAATCTGTAAGCCCCTTTTCCAAGCGTCTCGACCACTCGATATGGGCCTTCCCAATTAGGGGCCAACTTCCCCACCGCCTCTAGTGGTCGAGAGGCATCGGCCTTCCTCAAGAGTCAGAACTAGGTCCCCGGGAGGAATTGTCAATCCCGAACCTGGGTATTGTAATAACAGGCCATGCGCTGTTGGTACTCCATCGTCCGGATTCTCGCGGCTTCACGTACTTCGTCGGTCAGCTCGAGGTTCTCCAGCAGCTTCTGGTTGTTAAGCTCGGGCTGAAAGTTGACAACCCAAAGAGATGGGCTACCGATCTCCAATGGAATGACGGCCTCGGTGCCGTAGACCAGTTGAAACGGGGTTTCCCCTGTAGAGGCCCTTGGAGTGGTGCAGTATGACCAAAGTACGCTAGGCAATTCTTCGAGCCAATTACCCTTAACCTTATCGAGTCTCATTTTTATGCCTTTAAGAAGGGTCTTGTTAGCATTTTCGACCAAACCGTTCGCCTGCGAGTGGACTGCCGAGGTGAAGTGATTGCGAATATGTAGATCGACACACTTATTTCGAAAATAAGCGCAGTTGAACTACCGGCCGTTATCGCTTACTATCACTCGGGAGATGCCAAAGCGACATATGATCGACTGCCATACAAAACTCCAAATTACTCCTTCCGTTACCTTTGCAGAAGCCTCGGCCTCGATCCACTTAGAGAAGTAGTCGATGGCGACGATAATGAATTTTTTCTGAGCCCGGGCCACAGGGAAAGCACCCAAGATATCAATTCCCCACCGAGCGAAAGGATAAGGCTCGGTGAGCGCTACCAGTGTCGAAGCCAACTGATGGATCAGATGGTCGAACCGTTGACAACGATCACACTCTCGAACATAGGTCGAGCAATCGAGCTGCAACGTGGGCCACCAGTACCCCTGTCGCAACAAGATTCTCGCAATCGACCTTCCTCTTTGGTGCGTGCTTCAGATTCCCCCGTGCATCTCCACGATCGCTCATCGAGCCTCCTGAGGTTCAAGGCATTTGAGGAGGAGTCTAGCAAAAGATAGTCGATAAAGCAACCCGTCGAGTAGAACAAATCGTCGGGCTTGATACTTGAGACGCCTGGCTTCTCAAAGGTCGGAAGGCTCCTGATCGTCGCTGAACCAGGCGATGTAGGGCGCCCTCCAATCACCAGGTGACACCTGAACAGTGGCTACGAGCTCAGGGTCCACGCTAGGGCGCTCCAACTCTTCGAGGAGAACCGATCGAGTCCCATATGGGCTGATGGAGGAGGCGAGGCAAGAGAGCGCATCCACTTGGGAGTTATCCTCCCGAGCTATTCGGATCACTTGAAAGCTCTCGAATAGTCTAGCTACCTCCTTCACCAGCTGAAGATACTTAATCATCAGCGGTTCCCGAGCTTCGTAGTTTTCGTTGATCTGGCTGGCGACTAGTTGCGAATTAGTGTAAATCTTGACTCGCTCTGCTCCCAGGCGCCTTGCTATCCAGGCCCCAGAAATTAGGGCCTCGTATTCAGAGGCATTGTTGGATGCCGCGAATTTAAACTTCAGGGCATACTACAATTCCACTCCCTCTGGGGAGCTAAAGAGGACTCTTGCGCCGTTGCCGGCCAACCTTAACGATCCGTCGACGAAAAGCTCCCAGATTGGGCTAACTAGAGGCAAGGGAGTTTCATCAGGTTGAGCAGTATTTTCTGCAATGAAGTCTGCGAGTGCTTGACCTTTGATGGCGGTAGGGGTGATCATTATTCAAGTTCAACCCGAAACCAAACCGAATTGATAGATTTGGTTCAGAACTCACCCCTAGGTTGTGTCACATCAAGCGCCAGCCCTACCGATTGGGCACAATGGTGCCAACACTTCGGTGGTAACTACCCGAACCCCGACAGCAACAGGGTTCGGTGCGCCCCCAGCTAAAGCTCAACCACGAGCATCTAATAGACCAGTGCTAGAGAATCTTATGGCACGGTGCCAGATGATCAAGTGGATTGTCAAGACAAAACTCACCCAGTATGGGGTAGGGGTCGCAACTATAGATCTCTACAGTGTCCCCTACCCACTACATCACCAGCTGAAGAAGCTCCCTCTAGAGTACGCCAAGCCCCCGAAGCTACAAAAGTTCGATGGGCAAGGGTCTTCGCACGAGCACTTGGCCTACTACATCACGACCATGGGTGAGCTAGCATTGAATGAGTCATATCTCCTCCGCTACTTCGCCACTTCACTTACGAGAATGGCCTTTCAGTGGTATTCTCACCTGAAGCCTAACTCAGTCATCGACTGGGCAGATCTCTAGAAGAAATTTCTCAACCTTTTTCAGATGATCGAGTTAAAGATCTCCCTGGCTGAGCTGCTCTCTCTGACAGAAGATGGGTGAGAGCACCCTAGACTTCATCAAGAAGTGACGAGACCTTAGCATGAGGTGTATCAACCCCGCAGTCTAAGAGGATGCCATTACCATATGGCGCTGAGGTTTGGCAGCCAAGGTCAGCGAAAAGCTCCTCAGCGCCAACATCAAAGGCTTCGACCAGCTCAATTTAGTAGTCACCGAATTAGAGATGTTCTTTGCCGATAACCCGAGCTACACTTCAGCAAAGGGTAAACAAGCGCGAAAATGCCAACCCGGTAAGGAGGTGAACATCATTGAGTTCACCCCCATTGCTAAAGCAAGTAAGGAGGTCGAGCCAAGTAGTTCCGACAAGAAGCCAGTAAACAAGCAAGCCGCTCCTTCCTTCTCAGAGCGTATGAAGACACCCTACTCCTTCAAAAAGGAACAAACAAAGATGCTCTTCGACCTCTACATGGCCCAGAAAATTATCGAACTGCCAGAAGCTCACAAGCGAGATGAAGCTTGAAAAATTGATGATCCTAGCTATTGCCCATATCATCGCATGCTAGGCCACCCACTTGAAGATTGTTATGTCTTCAAGACCCAGGCGCAGAAGTTGATCCGAGACGGCCTCATCAAAATGAAAAGTGATCTCGTCAATCCCTTGCAGTCACATACGTGGTCCAGGCCAGCCTAGGTAGTGCGTGTGGTTCACTATTCATCTAACATGATCCACATGATGGCTGCATTCTCTCTATCTGACGTCGAAACAGAATAGCCCAGTACCAGCCAAGGCGAGCGTTCACTCTGGTATCCTGGGTGGGGACCTTGGCATGACTGCGTACTCATCTCCTTTCCAAGAGAAAGGACCCAGCGGCTCTTCGATATCCTTGTCGAGAGGGGGCAAATCATGCCCCGCGATCTGTGGGGCAGATTATACCCAATGGGACTTCAGTCACCCCTAGTACTGACCTTTCTACATCAGAATCTGCCACGCGATTGAGTCCTGTGAGGAACTTCAATACCTAATCCAAGAATAGATCCAGTGGGTGCAAATCGATGCCGAGGGGAACACTATAGCGGTTCTAAGACTCCGACAAGCCATTGAAGAAACCATGAGCATCACCAAGAATGCACCAGAGCAACACGACCCTCCTTAAGTAAATGGGCATGGGTTGCCTTATCAACATACCCCAGAATGGCTTGAGTTTTGAACTGATAATTGAGAAGCTCTCGAGCGATTGGGAAGGCGCAGGGAGCGGAATGCCAGTCCGGAGACTGGGCTGAGCAATTTCTCAATCAATGTCGCCCATCCTCCAGCCACCCCGTCTCCTCCAGACTCCCAGACATTGACAACCAGCCGGCCAGCCCCTGCCACTTCTGCCGTGCAATGGTGGCTCTGGCAAGAGTTGAAGTCTCTCCCATTTTCCCGGGAGGATACTACCAGGCTACTCTGAGTCCTTCTTGGCCAAGAGGACGTCCTGGTGGGCGAGACGATGATGGACACCCCAAGTTCCTCCCGCTCTCCACCTATCCTACTTCTATCTCTAGTATCAAGAGATAGGAAGGGGAAGCAAAAGCAGGGCGAGCTTACAACTCGATCGTGTCTCATCTCCTAGGTCGGCGAGCCAATGGGTCCTCTCTGCATGCCCTACAACCCAGTCCAAATTGCAAAGAAGACATCTTTGGAGCCTTCAGCAACTCCGGCTCGTAAGTCAGGCCCAGCATCACAAGGCCCAGCTGACGTACGGAGTCAGGGTGATTACTTAGAGCGGCAACACCCTGTGACATCTTCGGCTGTCCCCAGACCCTGCTCGCAGCCAGATCGCAAAGGCAAGGCTAAGGAGGAAGACGCCAAGCACATCTCCCAGTCCGCCTCTCAACAAATGACTTTGCCACAGTGGGTAAGGCATCAAACTGCACATACATCTTCGGATGCCAACCCCAATGTACCAGCTCAACAGGAGATACCTCCCTTGCCACTACGGCCAAGGCATCAATCTGCGTATACGCCTTCAGACGTTGGCCCCATGTACCAGCTCAGCAGGAGATACCTCCTTTGCCACCGCGGCTAAGGCATCAAACCGCGCATACATCTTCAAACGTTGACCCCAGTGCACTAGCTCGAGAAAAGATACCTCCTCCACCATCGCGGATAAGGCATCAAACTGTGCACATGTCTCTGGACTCCAGCCCCAGCATTCCAGCCTACCAAGAGCCACCACCCCAAGTCATCAAGTAGGCGATCAACACCATCTTCCAAATACAACAAGCGAAAGATGTCTAGATTGAAATCCGAGCAAGGAAAAGTCATCGACCTCACTCTACCAAGGCATTAGCTTGGAGATATCCTCACAGGGATCTATCAACTCTAGCTCTAGCACCTCTTCCTCCTACACCCCTAGAGGTGGCCAAGCAAAGAAGTAGGAGAGGAATAAGAGGAAGAATCTCAAGAGATGGCTCAAGAAATAAGCTGAACAAGCAGTTGCCTTACAATCGCTAGCCGAGCCAATGCCCCTCTAGAGGCTACAACTACTCATCGATGACCTGGAGGAATACATCCCTCTTTGCCCTACTGGAGCGGTCCCACTCGATAGTTACATCCCATGAGAAGAAATGCAGAAGCGAGCTCGCCTCAATAGCTGGGTCCAAAATATGATCCAGAAGATCAAGAACTACGAAAGGCTCCTCATCCTTGAAGAGCTCTCCTTGGTCTATAAGGGCAAGGAGATCACAACAGAGCAGCTTGGGGAAATGCTTCGAGATTGCGCCTACAATATGGTGGCCATTCCACTCCCTGATAACATTAACGCTTCCCAGCAGGGTGAGCCAGTGGCCTCCCAAACCAAACAAAGGACTACTACCACGCTCAGGCTATAGCTAGCTCCGGAACACATAGGCCGTGGCTGAGGTCGTGGTCGAGGACGTGGTAGAGGGCGTCTGAGGATTCCTGAGCTACCTCTCCACCCATCCACCTTTGACCCGGAGTGAATTATCCTCTTTCGAGTGGAGGAATCTGCCCCCAGTCCAGAGGTAGAAATTCAAAAAGGGCCTAGCATTTTCGATCCTTTCAGCATGGAGGAGATCGATGCCAGCATCCCAGTTATTACACCAGCTCCATCCTCTTCCAAAGAATAGGCAGGATCATCCGGTGAGGATGAGACGCCTCGCCAGCCACTCCCAAAAGAGCCATCATTGGCGCCCCTGGCCCAGGAATCCACGAGCGATCAGAGTTAACCCAATCTCAGTGGCAAAGGCAAGGCAGTGCAACTCCCCGACGGGGAGCAGCACGATAGCCCATAGAAAGTTCAGCCCAACATACTACCATCATTGGAGGATGCTCGAGCTCGAGCCAACTGAAAAGTCCTCCACCAGATGAAGTGCTTCCCTGCCAGCATCACAATCTGGAAAGCCATCGCTTGGAGTAAAGAATTGAGAGAAACTCTTATCAAGATACTCCAAGAGCCAGAAGTCTATGAGGCACATATAGCAGAAATGAAGGCCTCCACATATGAAGCCTTCGCTGCCACTATCACCTTCACAGAGAAAGACATGCTACTTTCCCCTCTGTGTCATAATCACCCTCTCTACATGAGGGAAAAAATCAATGGGCATAACATAAATCGGATCCTGGTAGACACTGGTGCTGCTGTCAACATCATGCCACTGAAGACATTCAAGACTCTATATCTAACCCCCTACCTCTAGAAGGTTCAGGCAGTCAAGATATCCGACTTCAATCAAGACACCGAGGATGTCCTCGGCCGGGTGGATGTCGACCTGGTGCTCGATGATTTCACCTCCAAGGTGACATTCTACATCATCGATGCCAACACATCCTACAAAGTGCCACTGGGCAGACCATGGCTCCATGAAAACTGGGTCATCCCGTCAACTCTCCATCAATGCATCAAGTATGCCAAGGGTGGGGAACAACACACGATCTTCGTAGACGGGGCAGTCGCGGAATTCAGTGTGCAGGTCGCCGTCAGTGTAGGCGACGTGGAAGAGATAGACGTTGTTCATGGTTCGCGGTTCCTTGTTCAGTGGTTATTCTGGTGCAACTTCAATCTTGAAATCGCGGCCGTCGTCGGCCTTGTACAGCTTGTGGCCACTCATCGTCTCGCGGTTCAGCTGGCCGCCTACGTAGGTGGCGCTGCTACCGCCGCGCAACGCGGTGCGGATATGCGCCTCGCCTGCCCGCAGGCCGCTGTTATAGGCCCGCGTGGTGCCGACAAATTGGCCATTGACGTGCACTGTGTACTTGCTCATGACAGCACCACGGCGCGCCGGATGGCGCTATTCAGGCGACCGAGATACTGCGCGGCGGTCTCAACCTTCCAGCCAGCCGCGGCGGCCTTTTCGGCGGTATCGCGGCGGAAGGTCTCGAAACAGCGGCGGCCATCCTCGCAAGAGACCACCCAGCTGCCGCAGTGCGCCTCCAACTCCGGCACCATGACCGCGGCGCGCTTGCTGGTCGGGTACGCGTAGGCGATGGACTTGCGGATTTTCACGGTTCGTGGTTCCTTGTTCAGCGGTTAGCGCGCGGCCTCATAAGCCCGCGCTGCGCGGCGGGCGCCGGAGTAGCTGCGCCACACGCGCACAGCACCGGAGCTGGTATGCAGATGGCCGTATTCCGTGCCAATGACGCAATATTGCACGTCCCCAGGTGCCGCGGTGAAGCGCGCCACAGTTGCCCGCTTGGGGTCGCGCGCCCGCGCGTCAATGCCGTTGGTGAAGTGAATCATGTTCCTGTTTCCTCTCTACTGGTTAGTGGTCATCCTGCCATGTGGCAGGTTGTCATGCAACTGGTTTAATCAATGCAACGCGCGTGCCAGCGTCGCGGCCCCGCCATGGTGGGCATAGCTGCAGTGCGGTGACGTTGGCGGTCACAGCGGGCTGACGCTGCACGTCACATAGTGACGCTGGGCGTCATATCAGGTCGCTGTGCTTACGGGGCAGCTGGGCTTCCAGCGCGGCGACGCGGGTGTGCAGCTCGCCCGCCAAGGCTTCCAGCGCGGCCAGGCGCGCTGTCAGCAGCGGGCGTTTCGCGGCCGGGGCATCCGGGACCGGACCCGCCAGGCGCTGCGCTTCCGCGAACTTGTCAGGCGGCATGAGCTTGCGCCCTTGCTCCCGCCAAGCCCACCACGTCTGTTGATACCCCAGCAGGGCAGCGGCGGCAGCTGCGGACATGCGGTGATCGCGGCGGAATGCGTACAGCTCACTGGGGGGCACGTAGGCCTGAGCCGGGCGACCGTGGCGGGCGCTGGCCAGGAAGGCCGCGCCGACATCCGCCAGGCTCTTGTCAGGGTTGCGACGAAAAGAGAACGCCATAAGAACTCCACGGTTTAGGGATAACTTGTTTTGCTTTTACGCTTAGTTGCTGGTTGCGTCAAGCGCCAGGCTATTTGTTTGGAGCTTGGCAGCTATTTACGCGCAGCGGGGCGCTTTTCAAAGTGGGAACTTCAGATATTCGCAAGTCATTGATTAGCTGTCCACGAAGTATTAAAAACGTCCCGGTTCTCAGTGTGCAGCTGATATCGAGCGAGCTACAAAAAAAAATCGTCCACATACTTTCCTACTACCTACTAATTTATATAATTCATGGAATTAATACGCATATATAAGGTTTTCAGGCACTTACATTTTTGGCGGGTTCCCAATACCACAAAACGAATTATCAGTTGCCCCTTGGCGGCCACGCTTAAATACTGAATATTCAGGCGAATATAGCGAACAGCTATTCGCTGCCCGCTGTCAGCTGTGCGTGGGCCCGGGCCCTGGTCCGCGAGCCGCTGTGCGGGGGCCACGGGCCGCGGGCCGGCGGCCAGGCCGGGGAGGGGGTAGGGGGCCGCTTTATGGGACCCACGGGCCGATGTTTAAGGGTCCCATACAGCCCAAAGCGGCCAATTTTTCGGGGCCTATGGCACTATGTCCTTTAAAATCCGGCCAGTTTTTCGGGACCGATGGCACCCTGCCCAGTGCCCGCGGGCACTACCGATGCGCTTGACGCGACACGCCAACCGCGATACCGTGGCTCCCGCGTTACCTCCCTGTACGCCGCCCAGTCGAGACCCTGGGCCTTGGCCCGCTAGCAGTTTGCAGCGGGCCTCTTTTTTGCTTGACGCAAACAGTGTTTCAGTGGAACATCTGGCTATGCACTGCTCGAAATGCGGACAAGAACATGTGAGGACCCGGGGCCGATCCGGTAAACCAGCGTCCTACTGCAAAGCCTGCCACGCGGCGCATATGAAGCGCACCCGGCCGCGGCACCGCGACTTGCCGGACACGGAGCGGAAGAAAGCCAACAGCCGGTCATACGCCAACGTCTACCAGCGGCGCGGCAAGCTGATACCAAAAGTCTGCAGCCGGTGCGGCACAGAGCACGCCGAGAAGCATCACGACGACTATTCCAAGCCGTTGCAGGTGGAATGGGTCTGCCGACCGTGTCACTTGGCTCTCCACGTGGAACATTGACCGCCGACCGTTACGCGCGGTAGGCTCCCCGCCATGGCACTGTCCCCTGCAGAGCGCATCCAGCTCGGCCTCGATGAACCCGAGGCGCACGCGCACGCCCACGAGTTTGGTGGGGCCCCTGACGGCGTCCAGCCCATCGGGATGCCAGTTCCGCGACCCCCGACCAGCCTGCGCCTGGTGCTGAAGGACGGCGAGAAGGCCACCGCGCCGCGCATCCGCTCCATGGTGAACGAGCTGCTGGCCGGCAACATCGACAACGCGAATTACTGGCTGCAGCAAGTCGGCGCGGCCAACCCCAAGGTGGCGGTCGAGCTGTTCATCGAGCTGGCGCAGTTCAGCTTGCCCAAGCTCAAGGCCGTGGCCATGCAGATTGACGATCGCAGCGAGAACCCGCGGGCCGTGAGCTTCGCGGAATTGCAGCGCGCACTGGTGTCCGAGCAGTGAACTGGCTCTCCAAGGCCCCGACCGCGCGCCTGCTGGGCTTCGCCCAGATTTTCCTGTCCGCATGTTTCCTGGTTGGCTACTTCGTCATCCTCACCCTGTTCCTGGCCGGTAAGGTCAAGCCGCCGGCCGAATGGAAGGACGTGCTGACTGCGCTCATCAGCGTGCTGACAGCCGGCGTGCTGCTCATCCTGCAGTTCTGGTTCAGCCGCAGCCGGCCGGACGCCGGGAACGACAAGCCGGACGCATGACATAAGGCCAGATGGCAATATGCCTAGCAGAAAGAAGCATCCTGTGGTACAAATTACCGACGGCAGTTGGTACGCAGTCGGTACGTTTGACCGGGATATCTGCTGCGGCTGCGGCCTGGTGCACGATACCGAGTACAAGCTGGAGAATGGCCGCCTGTTCTTCCGCACGACAGTCAACGCCCGCGCAACGCGGCAGGAGCGACGAGCACATGGCATCCAAGTCCTCAGGAAAGACGCTGGCTGAATTCAAAGCCCGCTTCGACCGCGCGGTGGTCGTGCCGAACAAGATCAAGGCGGCGCTGGTGCAGCTCGGCAAGGACGGCCGCGAGGCGTGGGCCTACGAGGGCGATTTCGTGAAGCTCGCCGGGATCAGTCAGGCCGACATTGGCCAGTTCCGCGAGAAGTTCGAGAAGCACGTCGTGCTGGTGCGCGAGACCGGCCGCAGCGAGCGCAAGGTGTGGTTCGCCGACCCGAAGGTCGCGGCCAAGGCGAGGGGCTGATGGCCAGCAAGAGAACACTGGACTCCTTCAAGGCGCTGCACGACCCGGCGACAGTGATCGCCAACTTGCGGCGCGAGCTGGACGAGGCGCAGACCGTCGCGCATACCGCCGATGTCATGCGCGAGTACATCGGCGTGGCGAAGCTGAGTGCGGACAAGCTCGACCTGCCCAAGTGGGTCAGCGCCCCAAAGACCGCCAAGGCCCCCGGCGTGCCTAAGCTGATGCTGTCGGACCTGCACTGGGGCGAGGTCGTGTTACCGGCGCAGATCGGTGGGGTGAACGCCTTCAACCTGGCCATCGCCAGGAAGCGCCTGCGCACGGTGGTGGACACCACCATCGCGCTGTGCAAGATCCTGGATCCGGCGATGCGCTATCCGGGAATCGTGATGCCGCTGGGCGGCGACATGATCTCCGGCAACATCCACGACGAGCTGGCGGCGACCAACGAGGTCAACACCATGCCGACGCTGCTGGACCTGTACCGCAACCTGGTGCCGGCTATCCAGCTGATGGCGGATACTTTCGGCAACGTATTCCTGCCCTGCGTGTCCGGCAACCACGACCGCGACACGAAGAAAACCTGGAGCAAGGACCGCAACCACACGTCTTTCGGATGGCTGCTGTACCAGTTCATGGCCGCGCACTTCGCCGAGGACAAGCGCGTCAAGTTCTTCATTCCAGACAGCTCCGATGCACTCTACCGCATCTACTCGACGCGTTACCTGCTCACGCACGGCGACCAGTTTCGCGGCGGCGACGGCATCATCGGCCCGTTGGGGCCAGTCACGCGCGGCGAGCAGAAGAAAAACACGCGCAACGCGGCCGTGGGCCAGGACTACGACGTGATGGAGTTCGGCCACTTCCACAAGCGCATGCTGACCGCGCGCCTGCGCGGCAACGGCAGCCTCAAGGGCTACGATGAGTACGCGGCCCAGAACAACTTCGGCTTCGAGCCGCCGAGCCAGAACTTCTGGATCACGCATCCCGACCACGGCATCACGTTCGACGCCCCGGTGTACTGCGACGAGAAAATTGGCGCAGCGCGCAAGACCGAGTGGGTCTCGGTGATGGCGTGAAGAACAAACTGATTTTTGGGCTCATGTTCTTGGGCAACCTGTTCTTTTTCGCGGCTTACTTGATAGGATATTTCGCAGATGACTGAAACCGAGCGTTACCGGCAGGCGTTGCAAGGTATCGCTTCGTGCGCGACCGAGTGCGGCTGTTGTGCGATGCACGTTCGCATTGCCAAGAGTGCCGTCATATGCGGCGAGGCGCTGCGCGAAAACCGTTGCCCCATGCACGAGTCGAACCCAAACCCGCCGCCTTCCCCGTGTCCGGTGTGTGGAGCATGAATCCCTACCTCATCGGCGGCGCAGCGGTTATCCTGACAGCCTCGGGCTTCCTGACCGGCTGGAAGGTCAACGGCTGGCGGCACGACAGCGAGACCCTGGTCATAGAGCGCGCGGCGGAGAAGGCCGGCGAGCGCGCCACCAGCGCCGCGGTGAGCAAGATCGAGGGCCTGCGGCCGCAGTTCACGACCATCAACAAGGGCATCGAACGTGAAACGATCTACCAGCCTGTGTATCGCGACTGCCAGCACACTGATGCTGGCTGGCGGCTGCTCGACCAAGCCTACCAGGCCGCCGGGGGCCGACCGTTCAGTGATCCAGCTGGCCTGCCAACTCCCGCCGCCCCCGCTGGACCGTAGTTTCGGGTCCGAGACCCGCGCGCTGGTGGCCGCATGGCAGGCACTCGCGGAATGCCGCGCAGCGGCGCTGGGCCAATGAGCGACGCACCCGACAAGAAGGCCGTGGCGCGCGAGCTGCTGCGCCGGATGCGCTGCCAGAATAGCCTCCATAGCTTCGCGCTGAACGTGGACGTGCCGATGGCGCCGCTGCCGGCCCAGTGCCCGGACGAGGACCTGTTGGGGCCCGCCGCGGCGCTGATGCCGGTGCATCAGGCGAGAATTCTGGAAGTGGCCCAGCGCACCATGAGCCGCCCGAACGGGCGCGCTATCATCCAGGCCCCTCCCGGCAGCATGAAGTCCACGCAGATCGACGGCGTGGCCCTGCCGTGGTACATGGGCTGTAACCCGCGCTCGCGCGTGCTGCTGTTGTCGTTCAACTCGGACGTGGCCGAGCGCCAGAGCCGCATGGCGCAGAACGTCGTGCGGCAGGAAGCCTATCGCAACATCTGGCCAGACTGCCCGCGCATGGACAAGGACGCCGCGGGCGAATGGAGCCTGACCAACGGATCGGTGTGCGCCGCGCTCGGCATCTTGGGCGGCGTGACATCCCGGCGCGCCAATGGCGTCATCATCGACGACCCGGTGGCGGGCCAGCAGGAAGCGGACTCGGAACTGGAGCGCAAGCGCACCTACGACGCCTACATGGGCGACGTGCTGACGCGACTGCTGCCCGGAGGCTGGCTGATCCTCATCATGACCCGCTGGCATGAGCAGGACTTGGCCGGCATGATCCTGCCGGACGACTATGCCGGCGAGAGCGGCATCATCAAGGGGCGCGACGGCCTCGACTGGGAGGTCCTGAGCATCCCAGCCAAGTGCGAGCGCACCGACGACCCGCTGGGCCGCAAGCCCGGCGAGTACATCTGGCCGGAGTGGTTTCCGACGAGCCACTGGGCGCCGTTCGAGTTCGGTACGGGCGCTGTGGCGCAGCGCGCATGGTCGAGCCTCTATCAGCAGCGTCCGACGCCACAGGGCTCCGGCCGGCTCGACGAGAAGGCCATCGACTACTACAAACCGGGCACGCAGCCACCTATTATGGCGTTCGTCGGCGCCGGGGACTATGCCGTGTCCGCTGGCAAGAACGATTTCACGGAACTCGGCGTGTTCGGCATGGACATGCAGGGCCACTTGTGGGAAGTGGACTGGTGGAGCGAGCAGTGCGACACCGGCAAGAGCACCGAGCAGACGCTGGACATGATTTCCCGCTGGAAAGTGCCCATGTGGTTCAACGAAGGTGGCGTCATCGACAAGTCCATGGGGCCGCTGATGAACATGCGCATGCGTGAGCGGCAGACTTTCACGGATCGCCGCGCGCTCCCCTCGATGCACGACAAGCTGGCCAAGTGCCAGGCGTTCATCGCACGCGCCAACGCCGGTACGGTGCATTTTCGCGACAACGCGAACAGCCGCCGGGTGGTTCAGCAGATCGCATCGCTGCCCGCGGGCCGATTCGATGACGCGGCAGACGTGTGCGGCCTCATCGGGCGCGCCATAGACCAGTTTCCAATCGTCCGTGAACATAAGCCGGTAGCGCCTGTGGCGCCGCTGAGGCCGTTCACGACCAAATGGCTCACCTACGAGCCGCCAAGGACCGACGGTGTACGGTATTTCTGACAAAACGCCCGCCCGGTGTTGACGGGATCCTTCACCAGCCAGTAAAGTGCCAACCATGCGCAAATTCACTGCCCGCGTCTGCATGCTACTGCTCGGCGTGTTCTTGCTGGGCATGTGGGTGTTCGCCGCGCTGTTTTCGGCGCTCAGTGCCGCGGTCTCCCGCGACTCGGTGACAGCCGAACTGCGCGGAATCGGCGGCCAGGCGCGCGCCGCGGCACGCGTCTGGTGGGCATCAGTGCGCCAACCCTTCGATGACGGGGTAGACAGTGGCGTTTGAACCGGCCGGCCCCTCCTCGACGCAGGAGGTTTCCGACGCGGTGGCCACCGCGGGGATGGATGACGCCGAGAAAGAGGCGCGGCTGAAGCAAGAGACCGCTGTCAGGGCCTTTTTCAAGCAGTTCAACGACGACCAGGCGTTCGACAAGCCGATTCGCGACCAGATCCGCAAGGACCGCGACTACGCGAGCGGCTTTGCGCAGGACACATGGGCCGTCAGCACCAACCTGATCGGCTCGGCCATCGACGTGCTGGTTTCCACCCTCTACGCTCGTGACCCGGACGTGAGCGTGCGCCCGGCGGCGCAGGTGGACCCGCCGCCGGACCCCATGACCGGCCTTGTGCCGCCGCAGCCCGAGCGCCAGCGCAACCAGGACATGGCCAAGAGCCTCGAACTGGTGCTTTCCACGCTGTGGAAGAAGGGCAAGCTCAAGACGCGCATGCGTCGCGTCATACGCTCCATCCTATCGGCGAGCCATGGGTGGCTGAAAGTGCTGCCGATGACCGAGCAGCAGCCGGATCCGCTGGCGCAGAACGAGTACAACACGTTGCAGCAGAACGTGGCCAGCGTCGCCGCGCAGATCGCCGCGCTGGAAGCAGGACAGACGCTCGACGGGCTCACCGCGAGCGTGGACGATCTGCAGGTGCAACAGCAGCAGCTGAACGTCTCGCTTGAAGCCCTATCGACGCGCCTGGAGGTGGAAGTCTGCTACGGCTTCACGTTCGACGTGGTGAAGCCGGAGAATATGCAGGTCGGCACCGATGTCGAGCTGCTGGAAGAATACCTCGACGCGGACAACCTCACGGAGATCATGTATTTCCCGCACGACCAGCTGCGCGAGAAGTTCCCCGATCTCACCGACGAGGACCTGAAAACCGCCGAGAAGTTCTACCGCAAGAAGCCGAAGAACGCGAACCGCGGCGAGGGTGGCGATGCGGGCATGGAAGGCGAGATGATCGCCCGCATGTATCCGAATTACGCGAACACCGAAGAGCTGTACACGACCACCGACCAGCAGGAAGGCGGCCGGGCGTTCGCGCGCGTGCTGGAGAAATGGAACCGCGCCGACAACCACATCTATACGGCCATCACGGGCGTGAAGGTCTGGGCGCGGCAGCCGTACCAGCCGAGCTGGGCTTCCAGCCGCTTCTATCCCTACTTCTATTTCTCGCTGAACGAGGTGGACGGGCAGCGCTGCCCGCAGTCCATGGCCTCGCGCGGCGCGAAGCTGCAGGACGAGTATGCGAGCGTGCGCAGCAACCTGCGCATGACACGCCGCCGCTCCATCCCCGGCACAATAGTGGATGCCTCCTCGTTGTCCGATGAGGAACTGGAGAAAATCCAGAAAGGCGTGATCGCGGAGATTACCCCGCTGCGCACGACGAAGCCAGATCAGGATTTCAACAAGCTGTTCGCCGGCAAGCCGGTCCCCGGCGTGGATATGCGGCTCTACGACACCACACCGATTGTCGTGGACCTGGAGCGCACGTTCGGTGTGCAGGAGGCCCAGCAGGCGGTCAGCACCGAGAAAACCGCTACCGAGGCTGAGATCCAGCAGTCCGGGTTCAGCACCCGCACCGGCACGTGGCGCGACACTATCGAGACCACGTTGTCGGACATGGCGCAGTATTGCGCCGAGATCGCGTTGCAGAAGATTCCGCCGCAGATCGCGGCGAAGATCGCCGGCCCCGCAGTGTACTGGCCCAACGGCCTCGCACTGGAGGACATCACCTCATTGGTGGAGGTGAACATCACCGCCGGTACCACCGGCAAGCCGCGCAACATGGGCGACCGCGAGGCGTGGGGCGTGATCCTGCCGCAGTTGATCCAGAACATCCAGCTGGTGGCGAGCCTGGAGGCCAACCCGGCCACGGCGCACATCGCTTCCCCGATCAAGGAAACGATCCGCGAGACCATGCGGCGGTTCGGCGACGAGAGCGACCTGTCGCGTTTCCTGCCGCTACCCCCGGCGGTGCCCGCTGCGACCGCGGCCCTCGCCGCGCCCGAGGCTGGCGGTATGCCGGCGCCGCCGGGGGGCGCGCCGCCCGAGGCGGCCGCCGCGGTCAACCCCATGCAAGCCGGCATGGAAGCCAACGGATTTTTCGGAACACCCTGAGGATTTATGGCCACTCCCGAGATGATCGCTGCCGTGTCAGCCGCTGTCCGCGGCGAGGAACCGCCGGCCGAGCCGGTAACCCCGCCCGCCGAGGCCGCGCCGGCCGCAGAAGCCGCAGAAGCCGCTGCGGAGCCGGCTACTGACGACCTGATCGGCGCTGCGCCCGAAGAAGGCGCCCCGGCCGAAGCCGCGCCGGTCACGCCGCAGCTCGACGAGCAGGGCCGCATGCGCGGCCCAGACGGCAAGTTCCTGCCCAAGGCCGAGCCCCCGGTCGAGCCGGCGGCGCCTGCCGCCGCAACGCCTACTGCACCAGCAGCTGCGGCTCCTGCCGCGCCGCGCGATCCGGTGAATGACCCGATCCCGCCGACGCTCAAGCAGGAGACGCGCGAGCGCATGTCGTCGCTGGTGGAGACGGTCAAGGCCAAGGATGCCGAACTCACGGCTACCCGCGGCGACCTGGAACTGCTGCTGGCGCCCATCAACGAGGCCGGCGCGACGGTCGAGCAGTTCCGCGAGGCCATGCAGCTGCTGAAGTTCATCAACAGCCCGCACGCACACGAGCAGCAGCAGGCCCTGCAGTATCTGCAGGGGGCAGGCTCCATGCTGGCCGAGCGACTGGGCGTCGTTCCGCCGGGCGTCGACCCGCTGGCCGGACATCAGGACCTACTGCAGCAGCTGCAGGCGAATCCGGCGTTGCGCCCGGTGCTGGAGGAGACGGCTCGCGCCAGGCGCCTGACGGCGGCTACCCAGCAGCAGAGTCAGGCCAACGCCGAGCGCGCCCAGCAGACCGCAGCCCAGCAGCGCGCTGCGGCCGCAGGGCAGGCAGCGGTGCGCTCGGTGGAGCAGACGCTGGAGGCGACTGATCCGAACTACAAGGCCAAGATCGCCATGCTGCGCACCGACACGGCTTTCGTCGCGCAGCTGCGCGCGATGCCGCCCGACCAGTGGGCGCCGGCCTTTGCCGAGAAGTACCGCACGATTGCCGCGCCACCCGTCGCCCCGGCTGCACCTGCCGCGCCTGCCACCCCAGCTTCGCCGGCACCACTGCGCGCCAAGAACCCGGCCGGTTCTCAGGGGCGACCGCCCGCTACCTCCCTGGAGGCGGTGCAGGCGGCCATGGCTGAACTGCGGGCGGGCTGAACCATGTCAGCGGAATCGGCCGACATATATGACCGACTGCGCGATGTGGAGGATAACTCCCTGCGCAACGCGCTCGGCCTGACCGCGCACGAGAAGGAATGTGCCATCCGGTACGGCCATATCAACGAGAGCGTCACCCGCGTGCGGCAGGATTTCCGACAGGCGGCCTTCTACGGCATCGGGTTGATGCTGACGGTACTCGGCTTCCTCATCAAGCTCGTGTTCTTCCCGGCATGAAACTGCTGGAGGACATCCTGCGCCGCGAGGGTGGGTATGTCGATCATCCGGCCGATAAGGGCGGCCCTACGAACTTCGGCATCACGCAGGCCACGCTAGCGGCATGGCGAGGCAAGCCCGTAGCGGCTCAAGACGTGAAGGGTTTGACCCGCGAGGAAGCCCTGGAAATCTACGAGGCGCGATACGTGAAGCCGTTTGCACGCTTTGCCGGCTATGCGATGCTGCACGAGCTATGCGTGGACAGCGCCGTTCAACACGGCACGGCACGCGTTGAGGGTTGGCTGAAGGCCATCCCGAGCATCGACCCGGACGTGAACTACAAACTGTTGCTACGCGCCCGCGTGCGATTCTATGGCGAGATCATCTCGGCCAGCCCATCGCAGGCAGTGTTCGCCAAGGGGTGGATGGCGCGCATTGCGGAGTTCATCAGGTGACCAACACCGTTGTTTGCGTCCTGAAGTCCGGCGTATTTCACCCGCGCATGGATACGGATTACGAGGTCAGCTACGGCGCAGAGCACGTTATCTGGCTGCGCGATCAGTGCGTTCGGCACCTGCGCCAGATTGATCGCTTCGTATGCCTGACGGACATCGACGTGCCGGGCGTAGAAACGCGCCCGCTGCAGGATAACCTGCCAGGATGGTGGAGCAAGATGGAGGTGTTTCGCGAGTTTCGCAAGGCTACGTACCTCGATCTTGACACGGTACTCGTTGGAGACACTTCTCCGTACCTGTTCGCTGCGCAGCGCTTCACCGTGTTGCGCGGACTGCACCTGAAAAAGAATGGCGCCATCAATACCAGCATCATGAGCTGGGATGGCGATTTCAGCTTCCTGTACGACGAGTTCATGGCTGACCGCCAGCGCATCATGGCGGAATACGTCAAGAACGAGCGCTGGGGCGATCAAGGGTTCATACGCGACGCTGCCAAGGGGCGCATCGACTTCTGCATTTTCCAGAACCGCTTCCCGGGCGTCGCGGTGCGCTATACCAAGGATTTGCAGGACAAGGACGCGCTGCAGTCGCGCGAGCGCTCGTGGGAAACTCGCCGCACGGCACGCATGGGGCGCGACTGGATGAGCAAACCGCGGATCGTGCTGTTCAATGGCGTGCCGAAACCGTGGGATATCACCGAGCCGTGGATACCGAAGTTGAGGGCAGCATGAGCAGCAAAGTTGCGATCATCGGCGCCGGCTACGTCGGTCAGGGAATGCGCAAGATTTTCCCCTATGCCAAACTCGTCGATCCGGGTTTGCGGCTATACGACGACACGCGCGGTACGCACCTTGCGATCATCTGCGTCCCAACGCCGTGCAGCGCAGACGGCTCCTGCGATACTTCCATCGTGGAGAAAGTCGTCGCGCAGCAGGATTCGGACCTGATCTGGATTCGCAGCACCGTAACGCCAGGCACATGTGACCGGCTCGCCTCGGCCACCGGCAAGCGCATCGTGTTCTCCCCGGAGTACATGGGCGAGGGCGGCTACTGGCAGCCGCCGCAGTTCCCGGACCCCAAGAACCCGGTGGGCCACGGATTCATGATTATCGGCGGCCAAGATGCGGACTGCAGCCAGCTGGTGGATCACCTGTTGCCGGTGCTTGGCCCTGCAACGCGCTTTCGTTTCATGTCGCGCCTGGAGGCGGAGATCGTCAAGTACGCCGAGAACAGCTACCTCGGCCTCAAGGTCGTGTTCGCCAACGAGCTGCGACGCATCTGCGAGATGGCTGGCGCCAATTACCACCGCGTACGTGAGGGGTGGCTGGACGACCCCCGTGTCGGCGTGTCGCACTCGGCAGCATGGGGCCACGCGCGGGGGTACGACGGCAAGTGCTTGCCGAAGGACATCTCCGCGTTGGCAGCCTATTGCGAGCGCATGGGGCAGCCGTCAAAGCTGCTGGAAGCACTGATGGCCGCCAACTCGGCCGCGCTGTCGGAATGAAAACGCTCATCTTCCAGGTCGCGGTCGGTGAGGTGCCGGCGTTCTATGGCCCCTGCATGGAGTCCGTGCGTCGGTACGCCGAGTTCATCGGGGCGGATTACGAGCGTCTGACCAAGCCCGAGCTGTGCATTGTCCCCAAGGCATCGCAGCGCTCGGAGAACGCGATGCGGCTGGGCTACCTGCCGATCTTCGAGAAAGAGGCCGCGTTCTCACGACTCAAGGATTACGACGCGGTGGCGATTGTCGATGCGGACATCTATGCCACGCCGCATGCGCCGCACATCTTCGACAACATCTTGGGTGTCGATTTCGCCGCGGTGCTGGAGCGTGACCTGCCGCTCTTGCCGCAGTACCAGAAGAAGATCATCAACTACAGCCGCGACCAGTACAAGCCGCTACCGGACGTCGACTGGCGCTGGAACGATCTCGGCGCCGCGTTTTACAACATGGGCCTCATGGTGCTGTCCAACAGCGTGCTGCAGTACCTGAACGGCCAGTCGCCCAAGGAATTCATCGAGCGTCCGGAGTTCGAGCGCTTCGTGAACGGCGAGGGCAAGTTCCGCTGGAGCACGGACCAGACGCTGCTGAACTGGTGGGTGAAGAAGTCCGGCATGAACGCACGCAGCATGGACTGGCGCTGGAACACGATGTACAGCTACGTGCGGCCCGAGGCGCTGGACAAAAGGCCGTATTTCGTCCATTTCAATTGCGCGTCACTGCTACCGCAGCACGGCGCCGAGATCCCCGACATCGTGCGAGGCATGACAGCATGAAAGCGTACTGCATCACCCTGAAAGGCAACGCTTACTCCGAGCGCGTCGCTGCGCGTTGCATCGAGTCGGCTGCCGCGGTCGGCGTCGACGTACTGCGATTTCAGGCAGTCTCGGCGGAAGATGCCGAACAAGCCATAGCCGATGAAGGGCTGCGGTGGACGTGGGCACACGGAAATACTGCCCCAGACATCTGCCCTGTTACCGGGCTCAAGCAGCACCCCTACACCACGCGCGACGTGCGGATGCGATTCGGTTGCTCCATGTCGCATTACAGGCTGTGGAAGCAGTGTGCGCTGCTGGGGGAACCCATCTGCATCCTGGAGCACGATACGGTATTTCTGAAGCCGTTGCCGCCCATCATCTACCACTACGGTGCGACCATGCTGAACGACCCAACCGGCGCCACGCCGCGCGGGGCGGCATGGGCTCGCAAGATCGCCGACAAGGGCTTCGGAATACACGGCAAGACCGTAATTTTCGAGGACCGCGAGATGCGTCCTGACGGACTAGCCGGCGGTTCGGCTTACGTCATCACGCCGTTGGCCGCTGCTGCAGCGCTTGCGGCGGTACATACGCTAGGCATGTGGCCAAACGATGCTATCCTGTGCCGGCAGCTGATAGGCGGCCTTCAGGAATGCTATCCGTTCGTGACGCGTGTCCAGCCGGACAAGTCCATGGCAGAGGGATACTGAAATGCACCCGGATTCCATGCGCCTGATGGCGGAAGTCCAGCGCAAGTTCATCGGCACGGATCGAGGGATGAAGATTTGCGACGACGGCGGCCTGCACAACTCGCCCGAGAAGTGTTACTCGCGCCTGTTCCCGGACGCTGAGTACCACGTGTGCGATATCGTGGCGCATCCGAGCGTGCAGCATGTGAAGCCGGACCCGTTCAC
The DNA here is from genome assembly GCA_024336825.1 of Amorphophallus titanum. Lineage (NCBI taxonomy): Eukaryota > Viridiplantae > Streptophyta > Magnoliopsida > Alismatales > Araceae > Amorphophallus > Amorphophallus titanum. The sequence goes on along the minus strand of JANBPO010002057.1, from coordinate 14,072,902 downwards.
GCTGCCATTCGAGGACGGCTACTTCGACGTGGTGTTGTCCGGGCAGATGCTGGAGCACTGCCAGAATCCGTTCCGTGCCGTGGCCGAGATGAAGCGCGTCGTGAAAGTCGGCGGCATAATCGCCATCATCGTGCCGTCCACCGGCCGCCGCCACGACTTGCAGGACGGCTGGCGTTTCATGGACGATGCGTTCCGATTCATCTCCGCGGAAGTCGGCGGGTTCGAGACGCTGTGCGACTTCATCGACAAGAACGGCACCGAGGAAGGCCGCGGCAAACACTGGCGGGATCACGTCTGGGTCGCCCGGAGGATCGAGTGAAAATCTACAAGTACAAGAACTACGAGGATTACGTCGCGGCGCAGACGGCGGGAAACAAGCGCAAGCTGAAAAACATCTGGGTGAAGCCCAAGACGGTTGACATGATCCGGCGCCTGACGCCGTACAAGGTTTCGGATATCCTGTGCCACGGCACGCGCAACGGGGCCGAGCAGCGGCTGTTCAAGGCGGCTTACCCCGGCGCTTACGTGGTCGGCACTGAGATTTCCGACACCGCGGCGCAGTTCCCGGACACCGTGCAGCACGATTTCCACTTGCCGAGAGACGAGTGGAAGAGCAAATTTGACATCGTGTATTCCAACTCTTGGGACCACAGCTACGACCCGGCCGCATCGTTGTGGGCATGGCACGGGCAGCTGAAAATGGGCCGACGGCTGTTCCTGGAACACGGCGTGGATGCGGACGTTAACATCTGCTCCAAGACCGATCCGCTGCTCATCGGTTCGGAAGAGATCCTGCGGCTGTTGCGCCGCTGCAAGTTGCGCTACATCGAGCAGTTTGAGACGGAGGGTTGCGGCCACCACAAGAGCATCGTCTATGTCGCGGAGCGCGTGAAGTGAAAGCTTACATCGTCACCCTGTTCAATCTGCCGGAGTCGCTTGCCATAGCAGAGCGTTGCGCAGACTCCGCACGCCGCTTCGGGCTGAACCCTGAGTTGTGGCCGGGCGTGTGGCGCGACGCTGCGCGGCGCGAGATGTACATGCATGGCCTTGACCTGGGAGAATTCGATACCAGCTGGTCCAACACGGATGCCGTAATCGGAAATTTCATCGGGCAGTATCGCGCATGGCAGGACATTGCGGCGCGCGGCGAGGGAGCTATCATCATGGAGCATGACGCAGTGGTGGTATCGCCCATCACGCCGGATATGCTGAAAGCGGATATCGTCACGCTCGGCAAGCCAAGTTTTGGCAAGTTGCGGCCGGCTCCTCACAAGGGCCTGCAGCCCGTGTTCTCCTCACGCGACAAGATACCAGGCGCTCACGGCTATTATCTGTCGCCGGCCGGTGCGGCATTGCTATGCGAGAAGGCGAAGGAGATCGGCGTCTATCCAGTGGACAAATTCATCAGCCCGATGCGCTTTACGCAGATCATGGAATATCATCCGTGGCCCATTGAGGCGCGGGACAGCTTCACCACTATCCAGAAAACAAAGGGGTGCCTGTCCAAGCACAACTGGGGCCCGAAGTACGGCATCCTATGAACGATTTCACTGTAGCCTGCGTGCTGCGCTCCGGCGGCGACTTCACGCCGCGCCACGTCGCCGGGCTGCGCGACCAGGTGGCGCACTTCATGCCCGAGGCTCGTTTCGTGTGCCTATCGGACGTTCCCGTACCGTGCGAGAGCCTGCCGCTGGCGAGCGCGCTCCAAGGCTGGTGGGCGAAGCTGGAGCTGTTCCAGACGTTCAGCCGCGCACTGTATTTGGATTTGGACACGGTGCTAGTGGAGCGCCCCTCGAAGCTCATCGGCGCTGGCAGATTCTGCATGATCGGCGACTGGGTTGGCCGGCGGCTGATTTCCAGCTGCATGTACTGGGAGGGCGATTTCTCGCGCCTGTACCGCAACATCAACCAGCGCAAGATCAGCCGGTACAGCAACTTCAAGGACAAGGACCACTGGGGCGATCAAGGTTACATCCAGGACGAGATCGGGGGCCTTGTCACGCCGTTCCCGGCCGGCGCCGTGCGCAGCTACAAGAAACACTGCCGCGAGGTGATACCGGATGGCACGCAGGTCGTGGCGTTCCATGGCCAGCCCCGCCCGTGGTCGATCGACGTTCCGCAGCATTTCAGGAAGTGGTGGGCATGAGCCTGACCAACCAGCTCGTCGGCAAACTGGTCGGCCAATACAGCGGCCCGGTCCTGGTGGTCGGCGGCGCGCCCAGCGTGCTGCAGGAACTGGAGTGGCTGCGAGAGAACGGCTTCCCGCTCGACACCTGCCTGATCGTTTCCGCTAACGAGCATGCAGCGCGCGCCGGCCTCAAGCCGCACTATGCCGTGGTGAACGACGATGAGCACCACACGCTGCGAGCCCAGCAGGAGCCGCGCATGCGCCAGTTGATGCCGGACACCAAGCTGTTGTCCAGGCACTGGTGGGCCGATTACCGAAGCCCGCAGCTGCTGGCTTGCAACTCCGGGCTCAAGGCGCTGCTGTACGCGGCTATCCTGGGCGCCAACCCGGTGGTAGTCATCGGCATACAGCACTATCGCGACAAGCAGCTGTACTTCCACAACGAGGGCGGCGCAGCTGCGACCAACCCGAACCAGTCGCGCGCCATCTCGCACTTCACCGACCAGACGGAGCGCTTGAAACCGTTGCTGCAGGGCGTGCCGGTGCGTACAGTCAGCGGGCCGCTCACGAAGATATGGCCGAAGTGGCGCCCCGAGGAACGTTTCGCCTCGCGCGGACTAGGTACGCTGGAGCAGGAGGCGCTATCTGCAGCCAGCAGCACGCGGTACGTCTGCGCCACCGCGGCCGGCGCCGCCATGGAGGGCGCGCTGGTGCGCGAGGGAGCGATTTTCGCGGCCACGGCGCGCGAGCTGCCGGAACTGCTGCGCAACGACGCGCTGGCGGACGCCACCACTTGGGACCTGACCGACCCGGACGGGGCCAAGGCCGCGCACAAAGAAAAGATGATCGCGGAGCACGCGCGGCTCATGGCGATGGTGGCCAAGGTGCGCAGCCATCCGCGCAGCGTGCGCCGCGGCATCTACGACGCCGACCTGGTGCGGCTCATTCGCTGGTCCGAGGCCGGACATTCGGCCGAGCATATCGCGACGAAAACAGGGCTGCCTAAGCAGCAAGTTGAGTTTTTGACGGGCGTGATGGGCTGCGGCAGTTGACAGCAGCCCGCTACGTGTTATAGGCTCCAGCCGTCACTGTAGGATGATCGCTGCTTCCAGCAGCCGACCGCACTGAGTAGGGGCCTCGTGGCACCCCGAAGCGAGCGGAGAAGGACCCCCTTTTCCATCGTTTCGGAGATTCCCACCATGCCTTTCAATGCCGAACAGATCGCCGCCGGTCAGAAGGTGTCGCTGGACCACTATGTCCGCAACCGCCCGGCCGTGGACCAGATCAACATCGCCCACCCGCTGCTGAAGAAGCTGGACAGCCAGAAGCAGAGCTGGTCCGGCGGCCTGCAGTACATCGTGGAGCAGCTGCGCAAGTCGAACGACTCGAACTTCCAGTCGTACTTCGGCGACAGCGAGATCACGTTCAACCGCAAGCGCACCATCGACCAGGCCAAGTTCACCTGGGGCAACGTGTTCGACGGCTTCGCGCTGAACGAGGACGAGCTGCGCCAGAACGGCATCAAGGTCGTGGCCGACCGCGCGCCGACCGCGACCGACAACGAGATGATCCAGCTCACGAACCTGCTGGACGAGAACAACAAGGCGCTCGTGCTGGGCTTCGAAGAGAACCTGGACCTGGCCCTGCACCGCTCGAACAGCGCCGACACCGAGCTGCCCCCGGGCCTGGACCACCTCATCCAGACGGACCCGTCCACCAGCTCCGTGGTGGGCACGCTGAACCAGTCCACCAACACCTGGTGGCGCAACTACGCCAAGACCAACATCAACCCCACGTCGCTCATCGACGACATGGAAGTGGCCTGGCGTGAGTGCACCCGGTACGGCGGACAGACGCCCGATACCATCCTGGTCGGCAGCGCCTTCCTGGATGAGTACCGCCAGCGCGCCGGCATCACCATCAACCGCAACATGTTCAACGGCGGCAACGGCAAGGGCGGCGTGTCGCTCGATGCGGCCGTCACGGACCTGTACTTCAAGGGCGTGCAGCTGACCTGGGACCCGGTGTTCGACATGCTCGACTCGCTGGATGCCCCGGCCATCCCCTGGACGAAGCGCTGCTACTTCATCAACACGAAGCACCTGAAGCTGCGCCCCATCGAGGGCTCGTGGATGCAGAAGCGCCAGCCGCCGATGGTGTACAACCGCTTCGTGCACTACTTCGGCCTCACGGGCAGCTACGCGCTGACCACCAACAAGCGCCGCGCCCATGCGGTCCTGTCGCTCTACGCTTAAGGAGTAGCGAACATGCAGGTTCTTCCGATCACCAGCACCATCATCGACCTGAGTCTGCAGGACGTGCCGTTCCTGTCGAACTACACGGTGGCCATCGCCAATTTCACCGCGGGCGCGATCTCGCTGCAGCAGTCCGACTCCGATTCGGGGTTCGCGGAACTGGTGCAGCTGCCGGCCGGTAGCATCACGGAGGTGCAGCTGGACAAGCAGTACATCAAGATCGCTGGCGCCGGCACCGTCTACGCCTTCGGCACCTGAAGGAGAAGTCATGCGTTACGTCAAGCTCAGCCTGCGCCGCGATGAATCGAACGAGATCATCGTCCACGTGGGCCAGTGGGAAGTGGCCGTCATGGAGGCGGTGCACGGCGAAGAGAAGCTGACCGTCGGCGAGTCGGTGGATTTCGAGACCCGCCCCTGGCCGGAGGATGCCAAGAGCGAGTTCTCGCGGCTGCAGGCGCTCTACGGCCGCACCGGCTCCGGCGACGATGCCGTGAGCTTCGTGGAGCGCGTGTACGGCTCCGGCTCCAATGGCGTCAAGGCACTGGCCAAGGCGATTGCCGAGGCTCGCGCCGAGGCCGAGCCGAAGGCCAAGCGCGGGCGCAAGGCCGAGGCCGACGATCTGGTCGGCGCCGCCACGGCCTGACCCGCGGCACTGCAAGCAGCGTTGCACGGATAGAGGGCCGCACCGTGCGGCCCTTTGTCTATCGGAGGGTTGAGTGACCGATTTCAACTGCGAGTGCGAAGACACCAACGACAACCTGACGTTGGCGCAGTACCGCACGCGCCTGTTGCAGCGCCTCGGCTTCTCCGCGGTGAGCGCCAGTCCTCCGCCCGGCATGGCGGATTTGCTGACCACGTTCCTGCAGGACGCGCAGGATTTCCTGTACCTGAAATATCCAGCGCTGCGCACGCGGCGCTTCTTCCGCTGGCTGATGAACCCCGGCGAGCGGTTCTACGGCATACGCGAGAATGACGAGAACTGGACGACCGACACAGTGACGATTTCCATCGCCACTCCGGGCGTTGTCACGTTCACGGCTGCTGCGCCGGCAAACGGTACGCAGGTATTCTTCACGACGACCGGCGCGCTGCCGACCGGCCTCACAGCCTATACCCGCTACTATGTGGTCAACGGTAGTGGCGTGACCGCGCAGTTGTCCCTTACAGCCGGCGGCGCGGCGATCAACACCACCGGCACGCAATCGGGGACGCACACCGCGTATCTTGAACCGGCGTCCACCTGCCAGTTCAACATGGAGCCCTACAAGAACATCGAGGGCGCATGGGTCGTCGATCTGAACGGCACATGGTACCCGTTGGCCGACGGCATCCCGCCATCGTTCTACACCACCGTGTCGCTGGAGGGTCTGCCGCAGCGCTACGAGATCCGCCAGTGCATCGAGATTTTCCCGGCGCCGTCGGCTGCTTACGAGCTGTACATCAAGGGCCATTTCGGAAAGCGTGCCTTCACGGCGGACGCGGACAAGCCGACCATTGACGGCCAGCTGGTGTATCTGTGGGCGCTGGCCAACGCCCTCGACTATTACGGCAAGCCCAGTGCCGCCGGCATCGCCGCGCAGGCGCGCGAGCATCTGGGTAGCCTCGTGGCGGGCACGCACGGCAGCCGCCGGTACATCCCTGGCACCGTGGCGATTCCGCCCGCTGTTCCTCCGGTCCTGCTGCCCTTCCCGAGCGCCTGATGCGGACCCTGAGTTTCACGGCCCAGAAGGGTGGTATCAACCGGCAGCGCATCAAGGGCGGCGCACGCGCCGATACGCTGTACGACCTGGTGAACGGCTACGTGACGGGCTCGCGCAGCGTGGTGCAGCGTGACGGCACTATCCGCGACGCGACGTTGCCGAGCACAACGCGCGGGCTGACCGCATTCGACGGGCTGCTGCACACGTTCTCGCACCAGCTTGAGCTGTATACGCCAGTGGGATACCTGGCCAACGTGCTCGCGCACCCGACCGATGACGCTGCGACGCTGTCCCAGATCCATTTTGCGCAGCCGTTCATGGGCGCGCTGTATGTGGTGGCGGAGTGGAGCGACGGTGGCATCTACCACTACTGGCTCGCTTCCAGCGGTGAGTGGGCGGCTAATACGGTCTACAAGGACGGCGATGTCGTCACGCCGACCGTGCAGAACGGGCTGATGTACAAGGCCACGGCGAACAACCCGTCGGCTCCCACGCAGGTGTGGCAGCCACTGACCAATTACAGCGTCGGTGACACCGTGTTGCCGCTCACCTACAACGGCTACTACTTCGAGGTAACCGCGACGCAGGGCGACGTGCCGGTGTCCGGTGCCGCCGAGCCGGACTGGAATGCGGAGGAAGGTGCGGAGACGACCGAGGCGCTGGACGCGACCGGAGTACCGGCGGCGACAGGCGCCGCAGATGCAGCCCCGGCCGTGCCGCCGGACGTGCGCGACCGCTACGGCACTGGCAACACCGAGATCAGCTCGGCATCGGCCGCTGCAGTCGGCCTGTCCGATACGGTTCCGCGCTGGCAGCCAGGCACGCTGTATCAGCCCGGCGCACTGGTGAAGCCGCTGTCGGTAACACCCGTGGTGAACTCAGCCATCCCCAACGACAATTTCGAGTCCGGCGATACCGGCTGGACCAAGGGTACGGGTTGGCACATCACCAACGTGAGCACCGGGGCCAACGGCAACAAGCCGTATCAGGGCTCGTGGTATGCAACGTGGATCGAGTCGGAGGCCGCTGGCCTCGGCTACCAGTACCTGGAGATGGCCACCAAGAAGCCGGTCGTACCCGGCCAGTTTCTCAGCGCCAGCTGCTATGACTCGCGGCAAGGCGGCGACAACTCTGCGCTCGACGGCCAGCTGGTGCTGCGTTGGTATGACGCCTATGGCGTGCTGGTCAAGGAGACGCTCGGCTCGTTCAGCAACACCAACAACTCCAAGGATTACCGCCTGTTCACCGTGCAGGACACGACCCCGGGCGGCGCGACGCAGGTAGCCGTGGCCTACAAGGCACGCGGCCTGAACTCCGGCGGCAAGGCGGCCATCGACGCGTTCGCGTGGGACTACGTGAACCTGACACCGGCCACGGCCGATTTCACGGTCTATCAGGCAACGCAGGCGAACGCCGGCACCTCAGGCACCAGCGAGCCGGTATGGCCGGGTGCCGGCCTGTCGGTGGTGGATAACGAGGTAACGTGGCTCGGCGGCGTGACATCGGTCATCACATGGACCGCACGGCCCATCATGAAGTCCGGCGCCGTGGAGCCGACATGGGGGACACAGCCGGACAGCGCAACGCCGGACAACACGATCACGTGGATCGCGACAACCGGCTACGTCGAACAGGCGCCGAACTCCAAGATCGTTGCGCTGGCCGCCAAGAAAGTGTTCGCCGCAGATGACGACATCGTTTCCTACAGCGCTACGGTGAACCCGCTCGACTGGACAACGGAGCAGGACGCCGGCTATCTGCCGACTGGACTGAACACCTACGGCTCCAACCCTGTGGCCGCCATCGGCCTGTACCGCGGCAACCTGATCGCTTTCAACAGCGCTGGTTTCCAGATGTGGCAAGTGGACCCGGACCCGGAGCTGATGCAGCTGCTGGACGCCGTACCCATTGGCTCCACTTACCACAAGGCGCTGCAGTCGGTGAAGAACGACCTGGTGTTCCTGACTCAGCTGGGCTACCGCAGTGTCGGCATCGCCGGAGCCTCTACCAACCTGCAGGCGAGTGATCTGGGCGACCCCATTGACTCGTTGGTGGTCGAGAAGCTGCGCGCCGGGGTATACGAGCCGAAGTCGATCTACTACCCGGCGCGCGGCCAATACTGGGGCTGGTTCGGTCCCGACGTGTTCGTGGCCACCTTCAACGACGAGGGAACGAGCTGGAGCCGCTACGTGTTCCCGGAGGCCCTGACAGACGCCACGCTGCTGGACAACGACCTGTACCTGCGCACCTCGACGCACAAGGTATGGAAGGTGGACTCGGCGACGCTCGTTGATGATTACACGGCCCCCGTTTCTCCTGTGCTTACGTCTGTAGTGCACGCCGCAGGAGCTGCGTCGGTGTCGCTTACGTGGACCGCGGCGCTGATCCGCGAACTGCCGCCAGATGAATACGACATCTACGTTTCCGTCAACGGCGCAGCATTCACGCTGGAAGGAACTGTAGCCGGCAGCGTGCTGGCTTATGCCGACATCTCCTCGTATTTGAACGGAGACGTGCTGCTGTATTACGTAGCAGCTGTTGCGGCAGGGCACGACGCACTAAACTCTAACCAGCTAGGTCTTACTTACCAGGATCTAGCTCCGGTGTTGAGCGCAGCAGTTGTAGGGCTTGATGTTTCGCTTACCTGGACAGCAGCGCAGGCGCTTGGCGCTGCGCCGGATAACTACGAAGTGTACGGCTCCGTGAATGGCGGGGCTTTCTCATTGCTCACAACGGTCAGCGGGGCCACGCTGTCCTACACAGACACGACGAGCTATGCCGTCGGTGATGCGCTCCTGTACTACGTTACGGCGCTGTTTACAGGACGCGCTTCGCTCAACTCCAATCAGGCCGGGTTGACATACGAGGTAGCTCCAGTAGTGCTGCTGCACTTTGACGGAGCCAACGGCGGCACGACGTTCACGGATGAATTTGGGCACACTTTCACGCGCACCGGCACGGAGTCAATCACCAGCACCGCGCAGGTGAAGTTCGGAACCGCGGCTGGACGGTTCTGGAATGGCCTATCGGAATACATTCAGTCAAACGACGCGGCGGATCTTGTCATAGATGGGGATTTCTGCCTGGACTGCTGGCTGTATTGGGACGGTTCTGGTGGATTTACATTCGACGTGGTGCGCGCCATCAACAACGGCGCAGTCTGGAACAGACTACTCGCACTGTTTGCGGGGGAAATTCGCACGCTCGGAACATCCGGGGGCCCGGTGATCTCGGCCAACGTGTGGCAGCACATCGCCATAGGGCGCACAGGCTCGACGGTGAAGATCTTCCTGAATGGCACCTTGGGTCAGACCGCGACCGATAGCAACGCCATGGCAGCCGGAACGGGAGCAATAAGGATCGGCGAGGTTAACAGCAGCGGCCAGTGGTACCTGGACGAGCTGCGTCTTATCATAGGCGTCAACGCATTCACGGCCAATTTCACTCCGCCAATTGCGCCTTACCCACCGCCATGAGGATGCCATGAGCGACGGAATACCTTTTGAGGGCGTCTTGTGGTGGCCAGCACTGGACCTGGGCAACCTCGGCGTGAACAAGCAGCTGGACAGCTTCGATCTGGTCGCCACTGGCACGGTCACCGTGCAGTTCGGCTACGACCAGCGCGATCCGACGGTGCTCACTACCGGCTACGCCCTGAGCGGCGACACGCTGCCGGGAACCTCGATCCCCTTCCCGCTGTCGGGGCCTAGTTTCGCCCCCAAGCTGGTATTCGACGGCGGCCAAGCCTGGGAATGGCTGGCCTTGAACCTCTACATACAGGACTCCCGCAGCAGCGGGTTTGCAGGGTAGAATCGGAGGCACTATGAGTTTCCTCGGCGTCAAGAACCCTTTCAGCACTGGAGCCGGAGCCGTGACGCGCGATGCGCAGAACGCGGCCACGGCCCGACAGGGCCGCGCGGCGAATCTCACGGGCCTGATCGACAGCACCTTCGCTGACCCGCGCCGCGAGCAGCAAACGACCGACTTCATGGGCGCGCTGCGCTCGCAGCTGGGGGACACGACCAACCGCGGCTTCGCGGACGTCAGCCGCCGCACCCGCTTCGCCACTGCCCGGCAGGGCCTCACTGGCGGATCGACCGACGCGTCGCGTCAGCGGCGCACGCTGGAGGACCTGTTCCGGCAGCGCCTCGGGGATGAGGCCCGTGTGCAGGATGCCGGCAACCAGCTGCGCACGCAGGACCTGGCCACGCGGCAAGGACTAATCAATTCGGCCTACGGCACCGCTGACACTGGGCAGGACGCGCTGCGCACACTCCTCGGTCAGCAGGCGCGCAACAGCAACTATCTCGGCAGCCTGTGGCCGAGCCTCATCGCCCGCAGCACCATGGGAGGTGCCTGATGGCTGCCCAAGCAGTAGGAGCCGGCCTGAATCTCGCTGGCAATCTCGTCGGTGCGCTGGGTAACGCCTCGGCGGCGCGCAAGCAGAACCGCATCCTTGGGCAGGGCGTGCGTCAGCAGTCCCGGGCCGGCGGCGAGGCGACCAGCACCATGGGCGATTTCATTTCCCAGCTGCGCGGTTCCGCGCCGGCCCCGGCCGCCGAGCGCGGGGCATTCACCGCGGCGCTGGGCGCCCCCGGCGTCAGCGCGCTGCCGACGGCCAGTGCCCGGTTCAGCGGCGACGCGGCAAGCGCCACCAGCAATGCACAGGGCTACGGGCAGACCTTGGCGGACCTGTTCGCACGGATCCGCGCCCCAAGCCTGCAGCGCCAGCGCGAAAGCGAGCTGTTGGCGGACATGGGCAACGCGCTGCGGCCGATCCAGATGCAGGCGCAGGACGACCAGTTCCTCACGCAGCTGCGCGCTGGCATGAGGCAGGCGAACCCGTGGACGGGCCTGCTAGCCCAGGGGCTTTCCAATTCCGGCAGCAGCCTGATGAGCGGCAAGGGAGGCTGGTGATGGCCACGTTCGCAGATGCCCTGACGGCCTCCGCCACAGGCGCCACGGCGCTGCCGGCGGCGCCAGTGTTCCAGAAACCCTCCGTCGGCGCACGCTTCGGCGACGTGCTGCTGGGGGCCATCGGCGCCGCGCCCGACCGCGTCGGTGCGTTCAACAACGAGCTGAAGCAGTATCAGCAGGGGATCGAGACCGGCGGCCAGTACCGCCTGCGCAGCGCCCAGACCGAGAGCGCGTTGGCGGAAGCGGAAAAGCGCCGTGCTGAGACGCTGCGCCAGTCCATGACCAACGATCTCATCACCAAGGCGCAGACGGACCCGAATTACGCGCCGTCGGTGTCGGACCTGCTGACCATCTCCACGGGCGCCGGGGACTTCGGTCAAGGGCAGCTGCGTCAGCAGGAGCTGGGGCTGCGCAGCACCTTGGCGGACCCGAACGCCGACCCGATTGCCGCCTTCGCCGCCGGCCAGGGTGTGCAGGGCAAGGTGCTCCCGCGGCTGTACGACGTGGGCGGCGAGACGGTGAACATGACCGCCGACCCGAGCGCCACGTTCCAGACGCCCGCGCAGCAAGCGCAGGTGCGCGCCACAGAGGCCTTGGCGGGACAGCGCAACCGCTCGCCGGCCGCGGCCGACAACGCCTTCACGACACTGGGTCCGGATGAAGTTGCTGCGCTGGGCTTTGCGCCTGGCTCGGTGGTGCAGCAGGATGCACGAGGCCGCTTCTACGTCACGCAGCGCCCTCCGGCCGCAAGCACCGGGAAGCTGCCGGCGAAGTTGCAGACGGCGACCAAGGAAAATGCGAGTCTGCTGGCCAACATCGACGCGGCAATCGAAATGGTCAAGAAGAACGGGTCGGCGGTGGGCCTGAAGTACAGTCTTGGCGACACGGTGAACCAGCGCATCGACCCGACCGGCGTGCCGGTGCGCGCGGCAGTAGCCAACATCAGCTCGGCCAAGATGCACGACCGTTCTGGTGCGGCCATCAGCGCCAAGGAATTCCCGCGCCTGACCCCCTTCATCCCTGCCGTAACGGACACCCCAGAGGCGGTTGTCGCCAAGCTGCAGGGCATGCGGGACGTGATCCAGGCGGAGCAGGAAGCCATCCTCGGCAGTGGCGCCACGGACAGCGGCCAGCCAGCCGCGGCCGGCACACCGCAAGTCGGTGCCGTCGAGGACGGTTACCGCTACAATGGCGGGGACCCCGGCAGCCCGTCCAGCTGGACGAAGGTGCAGTAAGTGGCCAACCCTTGGGACAAGTACGCCCCGGCACCGCAGCCCGCGGATGGCGGCCCGTGGGGTAAGTACCGACAGCCCGAGGCCTCGCCGGCCGCTCCTGCGACCCCGGCTGCTCCGGCGGCACCCAGCGGCCCGACCACCGCGCAGCGCGGCTTCAACGCCGCCATGAACATCCCCGGCGTCGGCCTAGCGCAGGCTGCCGGCGAGGGCATCTGGAATTCCGCGGTCAAGATTCCCGCTGGGCTCATCGGCCTTCTGGGTACGGTCATCCCCGGCGAGGAAGGCCAAGGCGCCCGCTGGACCGAGGGCGTGCGCGATTTCCTGTCCCTGAAGCCCAGCCCCGAGGTGGCCCGCGATCCGGTCGTCGCCGGCATCGGGGCCGGCGTCCGCGGCGCCGAGCGCCTGCTGGCCCCGGCGACAGCCCCTGCCGAGCGCTGGCTGGAGCAGCGCCCCAACGTGCAGGCACTACTGGGGGGCGTCTCCGAAGCCACCACGGACCTGTCCAACGTGCTGGGCACGGGTGCCGGGCTGGCCGCCGCCCGCGCGCCGACCACCGCGGCCCGCGAGGGTCTGCGCGCTTCCGAGCGCATCCGCGAGGCAGGCTCCGTCGCGCCGCAGGCCAAGGCCGCCGGGTTCGAGGTCACCCCGTCCGCGGTAGGCGGGGCGCGCAGCACGCAGCCCAAGGGCTCGTTCGCTGCCCTGGAGGGGGACGCGCGCGGCGCGGAAGCCTCGCTGCGCAACGCTCAGACCCTGGACCGCCGGCTGGGCGAGGAGCTGGGCGTGCAGGTGGATGCGGACGGCCGACTGGAGGCCGGGGCCTTCGAGACCGCCCGCCAGCCGGCGTTCGCGGTCTACGAGGAAGGCCGGCGGCTTCCCGGCGGCCAGAGCCCCGAGTACAGCGCCGAGGTCAGCCGCGCCATCCAGTCGGTGGACGTGCCGAGTATGTTTTCGACAATCAGGCGAGGGGGCTAGCATCAAGCCCTTGGACACAATCAGCATTCGAACTACATCTTCACATATAAATCAAGCTAGTTCCACGAGTATAACAAGAAAGTACGGCCAGTAATGTAACAAGTTCAACAATAGTCCATAATAGCAACGATCAATGGAAGAACGTACCACTATAACATCATGAGAGTTCAATGAATTGTTGGAACCCTAGTTTTGAGTATGTCACAACTATGAATCATGTTGTGGCAAAACTGCCTAATAATGCTTGACTGAGTTATCATCTTCCATGAGTCAGAATGGAATGACTTATTAAGACATCTTGATCATTCAGGTTATACAAGTCTTTCATTTGTCTAAGTGTTTGGAACATGAGGTCGATGCATATGCATGTCTTAGTCATATAAGGTCGATGCATGTTCATGTCTCAGTCAGATAAGGTCGATGAATACTCACGTTGTAGCTAATAAGGCCGATGCATGTTAATGGTTGAAGTGTGGAAGGTCAATGCACATTCCTGTTTGAAGCCTGTCAGGTTGATGCATCTATGAACCATGTTGATCATAAGGTCGATGCATGTTTGTGCTTGGAGCTTGAAAGGCCGATGCACACACTCGCATGTAGTCATACAAGGTCGGTGCGCACACACTCGCATGTAGTCATACAAGGTCGGTGCACTAGATGACCTTGTGCTTAGCAAGGTCGATGCACATTAGACCGTGTGCTTAACAAGGTCAATGCACATTAGACCGTGTACTTAACAAGGTTGATGCATATTGCATCTAGCATTTAGCAAGGTTGATGCACATTGCACCTTGTATTCAGCAAGGTTGATGCACATTGCACCTTGGGTTCAGCAAGGTCGATGCACATTGCACCTTGTGTAATGTAAGGTCGATGCACATCCTTACATTCATTCTAGAAGGCCGACGCTCATGCAAGAATTATGCACATCAGGTCGATGCACGTATTGCAACATGTTTTACGAGGTTGATGCACATTTTATAACATGCTTTATAAGGTCGATGCACATGTAGAGTCTATGTCTAACAGGTCGATGCACCTTTGTTATTCTCTGGATTCTAGTCTAAACTTTCATGATTGCTTACGGCATCAGATCAATGCTTAAGCTCTAGCCATCGCCTTACTGAGTCTATGCAACCTTTCATGGCTTAGCTCGATAGGTCTATCAGTGCTTCATCAAGGTCGGTGCATCTTCATTAATTCTTGTCTTCATCCATCATCTCCATGCATATAAGGTCTACCTATATTTTACACAGGTCAGTGCATTTGCATTTAACTTACTTCATTCGTGCATGATGTTCTTACACATGTCAGTGCATTGTATGTTTGCATCGAAGCATATATATATATCATCGTCTACATTTCTGATCTGAGTGTCTGACTGATATGATATTGGCTAAGTCTGCATTTGATTTGATGATGAGGTGTTTGATGAAATGCTTTATCTCTTATTGACAGGGACTCGATCAAACACTTAAGGGCAGAGAGCACTAAAGACTTAAGTTATCACGTGGCCCTAAAATTGAGATAACTGGCATGTGATCCAAGGTTGTCCGTCCACCAGAACAACTCACCACGTGGATTTGTTTCATCTCCAGATCTGACACGTGGACCTTTTAAGTCACTTTTCCTGAAAAGCATTGGTGGGAACACTCTCTTCACGCGTTGGAATGAATTCGTGTTGGACCACTCGATCCAGCTTGCGATATAAAAAGGGGATCTCTCAATCAAAGAATATAGACACATAGAAAGAGGAAGAAATAAAAGGTGAAGGCAATCGAAGGAGAAGAGAGAATTCAGAGCAGTGATAGCGCCAGGGTTCACAGAGAGTAAAGTGCTGGAGAGTGAGAGAGTTAGTTGCAGAAAAGAGAAGAAGAGCCAGAATAGGGTATCGGCAAGGGTTGTCTCCACACCTGTCCACCCTCTTTCCCCCTCCCATTTACCTCATTTCCCACCTCCCATCTTTAACCTACACTTCCCAGTTCGCAGGCAGCATAGTCTCAGCAACTTGGAGAGCCTACCACGACTTAATCCCGGTGCTCCTTGGTGTTCAAGAGGCACCGTCGGAAGCGACTTCAAGTCCTCTATGCAACGGTGTTCGTCTCGCCGTCGTCTGAACTCGTGGCTGCCCGGAGGAGCCTTCACCGCCGGACTGCATGTTCTCTCCCAGGCAGACAACCAGAGAGGACTTGCAAAGGCTCCCATGGTCTGATCTCTTGGATTCTTGGAGCGCCACTTGGCTGAGATCTTATACGTCAAGTCACCTTTCAATACCAAGAAGCGGCACTCCATTCGGAATCTAGAGCTATGAGTTCCCATTTTTCTCCCCGGGTGCATAGGAATGTTCCCTCAGGAACTAGCTTGACAGTCGATCACTGTTTGGGCCCCCATCACCTGCTCCGACCACCTCCAGCATTGTCGTGGGTCTCCGTTTGAAGAGGACTCATCCACGAATCTAACGACTCTGGCCACGCCTAAATCTGAGCTCGGGAACGTCCATGGTGACCACGTCTTCCTGCTGCAGTGGTACAGAAGTGGCCAGGACCAGAAGGCAGAGACCCTGTTTACTACCTTGCCACGACCAGCGCTGGCAACCAGAAGTCCTCCCAAAAATCAGACATCCTCCTGGGCCAACCCAAGAGGTTTTGCCACTGGCTTCATCGACAACGGAGTCTGGGAGAAGTCACAGCGGCATCAACATTGACCGCCTATCCCCTGTTCCTGAGAGTGGATAGAACCGGCAAGCTTCCCCCAATTAGTTTCTTAATTCCAGTTTCCCCTCCCTGCCTGGCCGGCTTATAGCCCCTCCCTGTGGGAGGTAGTATTTGGATGTAATTTTGGCTTCCCCACCCCTTGTTCAACCCCCTTGCTTGGGGAGTAGTGGTGTAATTCTTTAAATCAGGTTGAAGCTTCATCGGCGCAGCGTGTGGGGAACCCACGCTTCCCCGCTCTCCCACGTCTCCGAACGGGATCAGTTTATTCAAACCGGTCGAGCAAGCACTCTATCCTTGCTCACATTTAGTGTACTGTTCTTTCAATATTAGCTCATAGCTCCGTTGGCCCGAGAGAGTTAGTGCTCGGTCTGTAAGCTCCATTACTTCGAGTGACCGTCATGGAAGAAAGTGTCACCCATGCCCTCGGCACCTAGTCGGCCCCATTGAATTGGGCCTCCATACCCTTGGAAAGAACCTTGGTCTTGCTAGCCGTCTACCAGCAAGGGCCCAGCCCACCACCTCCTCGACTTGGCATCGCCGAGTTACCTCGGATTTTGGGTGAGCATTGGGTGAGTGGTCACCGATATTAGTCCGTCTCTCTTACGAACTGTGCATGCTTGCTAGGTCTAAGGGAACATTGGTTAGTTGATACATCCCATAGGTCTTAGCATACTCATTGGGGTCCCATCATCATAGTGGTATATCAAAAGACGTCGCTAGACGTTCCAGTTACGCCAGTTCAGAACACAACCTTTCTAGCGTAGAGGAAACCTTCGGGTTCGTCCTTCGCCACGTACCACTCGGTGTTTGGGTTGCCACTACCATCCATAGGTTGTTTCACATCAATTGGTATCAAAGCAAGTTTAGACTTGTCTCTACCAAGTCTAAGTCCTAGGACCATTGCATTGAGTCAACCATCCGTCAAGCCTTTCCCCTCCCTTGCATATCCACCCGTAGTGGAGCCATGCATCGACCCGATCCATCCTCTTCAGTTTCCCCCGTGGATCCCCATCCCCAACTCAACTAAGATGTCCATAGGGAGGAACCCCAAGGTCAAATGGACCGGGTGGATGCCACCCTTGCCACCATCCTTGCCCAACTAGAGTCCCAATCACCCCCAGTATTGTCCCTTTCATGCGTGAATCTGCCACGTGATCGAGTCCTGTGAGGAAGTCCAATACCTCATCGAGGAACAGATCTGGTGGGAGCAGATCGATGCCGAAGGAAATTCCATGGCACTTGTTTGACTGTGACAAGCTGTCAAAGAAACCCAGGCTGTCGCCAGAAATGCACCAGAGCGGCCTGAGCCTCCCCAGGAAAATGGGCACGGGTCGCCCTACCAGCATACTCCAGAGTGGCTCGAGTTCTGAACTGATAATTGGGAGGCTCTCGAACGACTGCGGAGATGCAGGGAGCAGGATGCCAGCTGAGAGGTGGGACCGAGTACCTTCTCGGCCAACGTCATCCACTCTCCCACTCCCTCGGCCTCTCTCGAGGCTCCAACACCACAGGTTGGTCAACTAGCCCCTGCCACTCCAGCCGCACAATGGCGACCCTGGCAAGAGCTAGAGTCTCTGCCCTTTTCTAAGGAAGACACTGCAAAACTCCTTCGAGTCCTTCTCGGTCGAGAAGACGTCCTGGTAGGCGAGACCAGGACGGACTCTTCTAGCCCTTCTCGTCTCTCCCCTATTCTACCTCCGTCTTCGACACCCGAGGATAAAAAGGGGAAGCAAAAGTTGAGTGAGACGTTGGCTCTGCCGAACCAGGTTCTCCCTACCGCTCATAGGTCAGACCCGCCATCATAAAGGCCCTCCAGCGCGCGAGATCAAGATAGCCACCGGGGGCAACATGGCCCCCAGACATCATCAGGGGTCGTCCAACCCTGTTCTCAGCTAGACCACAGGGGTCCAATCATGAAGCAAGATGTTGGTCACGCTCCTCAGGCCCCTCCTCAATAGAAATCCCGCCACCGCGGCTAAGGCATCAAACCGCGCACATGTCTTCAGACACCGGCACCAATACACCAACTCAACAGGGGAAGCCTTCCCCGCCACCGTGGCTAAGGCATCAAACCGCGCATACGTCCTCGGATGCCAGTACGAGTCAACCGGTTCCCGATAAGCTCCCACACCAACCGCGACAGAGGCAACAAGTCGCGTCCACATCTTTGGACGCCAGTCCCAGCATCCTTGCTTACCAGGAACTACCACTCAAAGTCATCGAGTAGGCGATCAACGCTACCTTCCAACTACAACAATCGGAAGGTGCTTGGATTGAGATCCGAGCAAAGAGGAGTCGCCAACCTCGCCCTACAAACTCATCGGCTTGACGGTATCCCCGTGCGGACCTGTCAGCTCCAGTCCCAGTGCCTCCTCCTCCTACTCTCCTGGAGATGGCCATTGCCAAGAAACAAGAGAGGAATAGAAGGAAGAATCTCAAAAGGTGGCTCAAGAAGCAAGCCGAACAAGGGGGTGCCTTGCAGTCCCCAGCAGAGCTGACGCCTCTCCAGAGGTTATAGCGGCTCATCGACAACTTGGAGGAATACATTCCTCTTCACCTTATCGGGCCAATCCCACTCGATAGCTACATCCCATGGAAAGACAAGCAGAAACGAGCTCGCCTCCGAGACTGGGTCCAAGAAATGATCCAGACGGTCAATGAAGGCGAAACTCTCCGCATTCCGGAAGAGCTCACCTTATTCTATAAGGACAAGGAGATCACTGTGGAACAGCTGGAACAGAGGCTTCGTGGCTGCACCTGCAACATGGTGGCCATCCCACCTCCAGACAATATCAACGCCTCCTGGCGAGGTGAGCCGGTAGCGTCCAAAACTAGACAAAGGGCTGTGGCTCCATCCGAACCGCAACCAGCGCCAAAGTACACCGACCATGGTCGAGGTCGTAGTCATGGACGTGGCAGAGGTCGCGACAGAGTCCCTGAGCTGTCTCTTCACCCCTCTCCCTTCGATCCCGAATGGGTTATCCTCCTCCGAGGAGAACAACCTGCCCCGATCCCACCAGTGGAGATCCGGGGGCAATCGATAGCATGCTGAATATCCCGCATGGGTGGGAGTCCCTCAGGAAGCTCCTCGGGAAAGATATCAGCGAACTCCTGTAGGATGGGAATGACATCAGGTGGGAGCTCACCCTCGGACTTTTGCTCCACCTCTCGGACCATAATAGCAAACACAGGGCTGCCCCTACTAGCCTCCTGCTCCATTTCTCAGGAGCTAATCATCATCAACCTACTAGTCGAGGGCTCGCCTGTGCTCGATGTAACAGTCATGGTCCTAGCTGGGGATGGGGTACTGGGTCCAGGGATGGAAGGCCTCGGAGTACTAGGACTAGTAGGACCCCTAACTGAAGGCCTCTTGGGCTGAGAGGGGTGGAGGATAGTCCGTTGGCCACCATTGTCGAAGGTATAGGTGTTCGACTGGCCATGGAGTGTGGCATCCTGGTCAAATAACCACGACCTACCAAGAATAATACTCCCCACCTCCATGGGGAGGACATCACACCAGATCTCGTCACGGTAAGCGTGGAACTGTAGTGGGACCAAGCACTGCAGCCTGATCGGAATGGAGGTGGAATCCACCCATGATACTCGATAGGGGTAAGGATGATCCACGAGAGTAAGACCAAGACGAGAGACATTGCCCGTGGAGATTGCATTGATACAACTCCCACTATCGATATTCACCTTACACACTTGTCCGCCCAGCCTACAATATGTATGAAATATGGTGGTCCAATGCCAGTCATCACTAGCCTGTGGCTGGGTGAGAATACACCTGACGACCCCTATGTCGGCATCATCTAGATGCTGAACCTCCTGACCATCCTCCTCATTCTCAATGAACTCGTTAGCTAATTCTTGATCCGCCTCATAGCTGACTAACACAAGGTCGGAAGATGAGGTGTTCCTGACCTGTGTGTCCCCAATGACTAGAGATTGACACGTGGGACACTGGTTGGCAAAATGACCAAATCCATTGCAGTGAAAACACTACTGTCAGGATCCACTAGGCTCCCCGATCAAAGGTCCCTTACCCTTATCCTCCTGACGGATAGGGGGTAAAGGCAACAAGGGACGAGCAAGTGGTGCGGGTGCCGGTGGACAGGCAACGGGTGCCGTAAGTTGTTGGGGATGAGGGACATTCCTTGGAGGTGGAGGGCGGGGCCTAAGGACGAACGACTCCTGATGAACAGGCTCTGGGGGTCGAGCCATGGGGACCCTCTGGTATGAGCCTGAAGAGCTACGGGGCTCGGCCCCACGATGGGGAAAAGGACCCACTTGTTGGGCAGGCTCAAATTCAGCCTCGAACTGCTCCAATTCGAGAGCCGCCTGATACGCCTATTCCAAAGTAGTCACGTTGCGGTAAAAAAGTTCATATTGATAGTGTGGCCGTAGACCTCTTCGAAAGTATGAGATGGTCATGGTGCTCTCCTCCGTGACTCCACACCGTAAATAGTACTCATCAAACTCAGTGGTGTACTCCGTCACGGGTCGGTTCCCTTGGGTGAGATTCTGCCATTTGTCTATGAGACGCTGGTGGTATGTGGCAGGAAGGTATTTCTGCCTCAACTTGGTTTTTATGTCATCCCAAGTACTGATCAGGGGTTGGCATCGTTGCATTAGTAGGCTCTCCACATTTATCCAATAAGTTTGCGCCTGCCCATGCAATTTCATCTTTACATAACGATCTCTTCGGTGGTCCGACATGTCAAACCACTCGAAGTACCGATCCATGCTAGCCTCCCAATCTAAATAGACTTTTAGTTCCATAGCCATGGAACCGTCAAACGTGGGCGGGTCCGCACGAATGGTCCTGAGGGTCCGCTCATCCTCCTCATAATCATGGTTCCATCATGGAACACGACGGTCATAACCATATCCCCCATGTTCATTCTCGGATGCATAGTCATCCACCTCGGGTGCTTGCTGCCTCCTATCATCTACCCCTTGTACCATTCGAATCCTGAACCGTCACAGGCCAGGAGGCCCAGAAGGGTTAAAGGATTTGTGTGGTCATGCATTGAAATTTTAAACAATAATAGTAAAATAAATCTACAAAATTAATATAAAGTTCTGATAGAAATAAATTTACATTTTATAACAATTAAATAATTACATAGTTCAGTCCACAAGTACAGTCATGGAAAAGAAACGTACACTGCCCCGAGGGTACACCCAGGCAACCTGGCGAGCTGGCAACTAACGAACCTCCAACAGGGATCCTCCACTCCGAGCAGAATGTCGCACCTGAAAAGTAGGGGGTGAGTCTCATCTCATAGACTCAGTAGGGGTCCCACGGAACCCCACTACAACAAAAGCAGTAACAGGAGTGCGGCAACAGAAGTAACAACAGTAAGGAAAGTAGTAAGAACAACAACAACGAAAGTAACAGAGTAAGGGCGTAGGAGCAAGAGTAAAGAACTACAACAGTAGCTACAGTGCACTAACACCGGCGTGACACAAGCATGGTGACCGGAACCAGAAGACAGTCAACCAGGGAAGCACATACACACACACGCCCTCAAAATGACCCCAACGGCCAAAGTCGGACAGTTCGTCCTAACCGACGGAACCATGGACAAGGCGACACGGCCACACACCAAACCAACACCCTCGGGAGAATCTCTCGATCCCGAGCTAAGACTAGCGAAAGAACCATGCCCACAGATACAGGGCAACACTAGTCCCTCAGTTGGAAGGGCCGCGACAGTCTAGTCGGTACCTCCACCTTCACGGCATAGGGAAAGAACCACGCCGACATGGAACGGAATAGACTAAGCCACCGACACAGGAAACCACACCGAAGCAAACCCACACTGAAACCCCTCAAGTGACAACCCACTGACCACGAGACCGCAAGCGTCCTCCGATGACTTATAATGCATCCTCACGTGTCTCCCTACTCGCCCTCCGGTGGAAACTGAGACACCAACATAGTATCACAAGGCAAGGACTAGCCGGGGTCGTGCTCGTCAGCACGCGTCCACTACCCCCGACCACGTGTGCACACACAGGCCATCTACTCTAGGTTGGTCCTCTAGCTGATTTTTCCCCCAGTCGGACTCTGGCTGCAAAGGCAAGGGGCCCTCAGGTAACCGGCCTAAAAATCACTACACGGGACAAACCTCCACCACTCCCAAGTGAGTCGGCACGTGCACGTGCCTAGGTCAGCTACGTCTAGTGGGTAGAGTCACCAAGGAAGAACCTACCGTAACTAAAAAAATCACTAGAGTACCACCGGTCCACACCAAGCCACCAAGAGGCGGCTCACTAGCACGAGAACAAAGAACCACTGACCAGACGGCCAAACCATGACTACCGGTCCATGGAAGACTAACCAAAGAATAGGACGGAAACCCAAAGATCACGGTCTACGACTCCTACAAAGATACCTAGCCGTGATCACAACCCTCACGCGGAAACACCCTCCGCAGTCACCGAACTCTCGCAGGGACAGGCGATTCGAGTAGCTTAACACAAGGAAAACTGTCCATACTCTACCAACAGACAGGGATTGTAGCGACCCGGGATCTGAGTACCAGAAAGAAACTGGCGCAACTCGACCTCGACCCGCCGCCCACCAGCCTGAAGATTCGGAAGGGCTAAAGGATAGGTGCGGTGTACATAGAAATAGAAAATAAAGTAGGACAATAGATATAAATAACTAACTACAACAGAGTCCAGTCTAATAAAAGTATAGTCTAAAGTAGTAAAACGTACCACATGCCAAGTGAACACTTAGCCTGGCAAGCTGGCAACTAAAAACCTCCACGCAACGTCCTCGAACCTCGAGGAAGAACTGCCACACCTGAAAATCAGGGGTGAGCCTCCTATCACTGGCTCAGTAGGGATCCCGCGGAACCCCAACCGAGAAAACCCAGCCTCCACCACCACCACAATACCACAATGTTCCTCCCCCTAACGGCTACAACAACAACAGGCGCCTGGCTCTGAAGAGAGCCCAATATCCTCCTTTGCCGAAAACTCTTGCCGACATATTTTCAACTCTCATGTCAGTGAATGCCATTCAGCTTCCTCCGGAATGGCCCAGTTGGAATACAGTTGTTGATTAGATGAAATATTGTGTATTCCATAGGCAGCCGGGCCACACCATTGAAGGATGTTTTCAATTTCGAGACCTGGTATATGATTTACATGAAGGACATAGGATCGATTGGGTCGAAATGCATAAGGCCATCGTTGAGCTGAAAGAAAAAAGAAGGCAGTCGTCGAGGCAGCAAGTGTAGCAGCAAGCACCGCAGCCACAGCAGCCGCCGCAGCAGCAACCACCGCAGGTTCAAGACTTGGGCATCCATCAGAACCCAATACCGAACCATCCGCCGACTCCGCAACCTCTGCCGCCGGCACCGGCTTAGGTGAACGTAGTTCAGCCTCCGGCCCCTAACGCTGGATGGTCCTTTGATGATGACGGCACCACCCATCAAGTCTCCGCCTTCCACCACAACTACCCCTCCACTTCCACCATCTTCACACCCATATGCCAAACCCTTCCTCCATCTGCCACACCATTCGTCCATCTATTCACCATCCCTTCCACTCCCACACCAACACCCTCACCCACACCTCCACCTCGCCCATTACTTCTCACCCCCACCGCTATCACCATTACCCTTCCATCTAACTCTCCTCTCACACCAACACCCATCATCACCACCGCACCTACCGCCAATCCCTCACCCATTTCCGTACACCCCCATTTACACCCATCATCACCACGCCCACCTCCTCGTCCATTATCCTTCCACCACAACCCATTACCCCCGCCTTCACTTCTCCTAACCCTACACTCTTCACCACACCACTTATCCACCCCGCTCACCTTATTCTGTCATCATCGGAGGTCGGGCTGGCACAAAATCTTGCCCTACGGAGTGGGTGATTGTTCCAGGGAAATTATGCCTCTACTTCCAATCCCCAGTCTGCCCAGCCGGCCGCAGATCAACAAGAAGAAGCTGAACCTCTGTCGGGCACTCAATATGATCTATTGCATCATTTGGATAGAGTTCCCGCCAAGATATCTATACTTGCGCTGATTAAAAGGTCCACCCTTTACCAAGATGCACTAATGTGACACGAACTATCCTCGGTCCTAGCAAGCAAGCGCAAACGGAACGGCAGACTCATTCGCACAGATTTACTTGAGAAGCGCACACCCGGGTCTGTAGGTGGACCGATGATGGGGATGAGGGTCCGAAGTGGGACCTCACTATTCCAGGGTTTGGCTAGCTTGTGGCTGAACCCCTAAGGGTCTGGGATGCCCAATTTCATGGGTGGATAGCACGCCAAGGGCGTGGGTTGTAGGGTCTCGCTCACAACTTACCCACGGTGGCACTCAACTTGATGAGGATTCGGGACCGGGCACTCACCTCACCACCGACGGCACAACTAGAGTTAATACTACGCTAAGCAAAGGCTAGAAAAACTAGCAGAGGAGAGTGGGCCAGAAGCTCACCTAATCAGCGTGAAGACGCAGATCCCGACCGGAGACGAAGGCGAGCGGGGAGACGTAGGTATGCACCCGCACGCCGCGCCGATGTAGCTTCCCCTACTCAAATTATACAAGCACTACTCCTCTCGCAGGAGGGCTGGGCAAGGGGTGGGGATGTGGATTACATCAAAACTACCTCCACACAGGGAGGGGCGCTAAGCCGGCCAGGTGGGGTGGGAAATAGGACTACTAAGAGTACCGAATGGCTACTCGGCCGGTTCAGCTTGCTTCTAGAACTACCAGATAGATAGTCACTATTGATGGCTAAAGAAATAACTGGGCCGAAGTCTTTGGTGGGACTTTTCCACTATTTTGCTCATCGGATCGCTGTGGCAGTCGTACCAGAGACCGTCACATGCTCTAACGGTCCTACGATAGATCGTCACATGCCTTCGGGCGTGTGGGTCAGTTCGTGACTGTGGGAGTGTGACGGCTCACCATTGGGGCGTCACAGTCCGTTGACGCCTCCTTCTTGGTGCGTCACAACCTTGTCATTTCTCGAGATTCGTGTCAGTCGGTTCGCTTTGACGGCCTTTCCTTAGACCGTTAGGATGCTGTAGCGCGCCTGCTTTAGGCCGTCATAGCGTTTGACCAGGGTTTGACTAGTTAAGTCGGTTGGCTTTAACGGTCCTTCCCCTATGCGTCAGAGTCGCGTAACGCGCCTCTCTTAGGCCGTTACAGTGTCATTCGTCTTAGGCTACTGTAGTAGGGCGGTGTTTGTGACGCTCCATTCCTCGACCGTCACATTCGTGTGGCGTGTCTTCATTAGACCGCCAGAGTCCTGTCTCCTCTAGAGTGTAACGGCTCATCCTTAAACCGTCACCTCCGTGTAGCGGTCTAAAGGTAGACCGTCACAGTGCTAGAGTCTTGCTTTCCGTCGTTTTAGATTCTGATTATCTTGGCTTGTCCTTGTGGTCTACCCGCTTTCCCGTGGACGTCTCTTGACATCCTATGAGGGCAAAGACTACGTCATAAGGCAGCCAGAAGTCTTCTTTCTTATGGTAGGATTCTCTTTCCTACCGTGGAGTCGTCATTGTTTAGTTTCGGTCAACCCGGGGTCACCCAGTGGTTGACATGTAGTCTTGTGTGTGTCTCGACAGTTTCGTCTAATTCGAGACATGATTTCTGGCTGCAGTGAGATATCACCTTACCTCAGTCTACGTGTCCAGGTGTGTTGCGGGTCCTCGGTGTTCCCTCAGGTCTCTGTGTGTCGTTTCCTCTGACAGCGTCATTTTCACTGGCTTAGGATTAGACTGATTGGTGGCTTGTTTCACTTTGTGCGATAATCTTGACTCTGAGTTGTGAGACTCAAGGATCGTTGCAGCTTTAGGTCTAGTTGCCTTGTCCTGAGTCTACTGGCAGTTTCCTGTGTTGCCATTGGTGCTTTGTAGTACGTGTGATAGTATTTCTTTACCTGTCTGTACTCCAGCACTCATGTTTTAGAGTCTGTGTCTCGTGATCCTCGACTAGTCGTAGCCTTACGACACGTTATGGTCTATCGGCTCTCGTAGCAGGGCACTTCCCGATTTACGGTTCTTAGGCTAGTTTTGTGGGCCCCCGGCTCTGTACTGCAGTGTCCGCATAGGGGAATACTAGCTAGAGGCACGGCTCTAGGCACGCGCTAGTGTGTGCACACGTGGTCAGGGGCTTGGACTGACGCCGACGGGTGTTACCATGTATAGTCACTCGCGATGGTACTTCTGTTCTGGTTCTCAGAGTGTCTTAGTTCTCTATCATGCTTGTACAGGCGGCATCATAGACGAGATACTTGTAGGCGCAGTATAAGACGTCAGGGGATGCAGGTGGCTATTCTTCTAGTGGTGGGTACTCCAGTCACGTGACCAGTTACTCTTCCGTGACTCTCGTGTTTCTCGAGTGCCGTGACCTTTCCGGGTTAGCCCTCTCGCGGCTTTGCCCAAGGTCAGCGTTATATTGTGTGCACGACATTTTAGTCGTGTTGGGTCTGTCTAGGTCTCTTCTAGGCCTTTGTCTTGCCCCTTTTTTTCCTGTAGGCCTTCGCTTGCTTGGTGTCTCGTCAATGGATCAGCAACTTCTGACTTCGCCAGTTCAGAGTTCGCCCTTCTGTTGCTATTAGGAGTAGCTTGAAGCCGAGGTTAGTTCGGCAGCCGCACTCGTTCGGTATAGCTCTTCCCTTTTCTTTTAGCTTCCCTCTTCCTTGCTTGTTCCCTACTCCTGCTTCCTCTTCTTTACAGCTTTCTAGTGTATGACACGTGGCTCGTGGGTCCCAGACTGAAGGAATATATATAAACCCTTCTTCTGCAATCAGACGAGTACAAGAGAGAGAAATAGGGGAAGGAAGAAGCAATCTAGAACAGGCTGATCGAGCAATTTTTGAAGCAGAGAAGACTGGAGTAGAAGTAAAAGAGAGTTCATGAGAGCAGAGGCAGTTTGTGAGAGAAAAGAAAGCAGAGAAGAGAGGAGAAGGATTTGAGACGGAGAGAAAAGAGTAAAGAGGCGGCCAGCAGACGAGCAGAGAAGAGAAGACAAAATAGAAGAGAGATTAGAGACTGAGAGAATGATGATGAGGAAGAAGATGACTGAAGATCTACCCTAACTAGATTTTGGATCAAATCCAAAATTGATTTGCCCATTGGGTCTACATCCCGTTTGTTTTTCTTGTGTCTTTCTATTTTGTTCTTTTTCATCTTTCTATCTTGTTCTTCCGATTCTCTAGTCTTGAGGTCGGGTTCCTCCTGTGGTCTCAGGAGAAGGGAGATTTGTTCTCCGGGTTTGTAGGTGACTTGGTGTCACTTGGGGTTCCCTCCAGTCTGGAGGAAGGGAGATTTGTTCTCCGGGTTTGCAGGTGACTTGGTGTCACTTGGGGTTCTCTCCGGTTTGGAGGAAGGGAGACTTGGTGTCTCTGATTGCTAGTAGCGGGCTGTTACTAGTGTGCCCTCTGGGTTGGAGGAAGAAAGGAGTGTGTTCCTCTGGTCAAGCTGTTAGGCAGCGGTTGTTGGCAAGCTGTGGTGCCCAGCGGACGCAAGCTGTGAGGCACAACAGTGAAGCCACACTCAGTTTGAGTGTGGGGTGGACGTAGGTCTGGAGGACCGAACCACCTTAAATATCATTGTGCAATGGTTTGATGGTGGTGTGGACATCCCTATCTTCTACCCCATTCACAGGTTCTCTGTGCACCGATTTTAGAAGCAAGTCTGTATGGTGTATGTTTGTATTTGAGATTGTTGCTAAGTGTTTATCTGTGTGCCTGAGGGACACTTATGTGTTGAGTCTTTAGAATTCATTAGTCGCATTTGAGTGTGGTGAAAGGTTTTATTCCGCTATAAATTTTTGAAGGGGATTCATTCACCCCCCCCTCTGAATCTGGGTCTAACAACCCAATAGATGAAGCCTACCTCCTAAAGTTCTTCGGCTCGACGCTCAATGGGCTTGCCTTCGAGTGGTACACGAGCCTGCCACCAGGGTCCATTGCCGAATGGCCCGACATGCAAAAGAAGTTCAAAGAAAGATTCTACATTGCCAAACGGGAGGTCACCGTGGCGGAGCTCTACGCCACGAGATAAAGGAACGACGAGTTGACACTCGACTACATTAAAAGATGGAGGAACCTCAGCATGAGGTGCAGACGTCCCCCGCATCAGGAGGACGCGGTGCAGATTTACAAGCAAAATTTGAAGAAAGAAATCCTATAGAGGATGATCGGCACCGAGGTCAAGTCCTTTGACCGCCTGAATAATATAGTGGCTGAGATCGAGGCATTCATATCCCAGTACTGTTCCACCCCGACCGCATCGAGCCAGAGGGCGAGGCAGGCCGAGAAGAAGTCAATTCCACCAGAAGTCCACACATTAGACTTTCAGGCTTTTGAGAAGCAGAAGGAAAAGGCCAAAGGTGTCGCAAACCCTCCACCGCCCAGATCCACGGAACGGCGGGAAGGCCCCTCGCTGGGGGAGAAAATGAGGAATAAGTTATATTCCTTTTCTCGAGATAAGTCCTGGCTCCTGTTTGAATGGGCAACCAGCTACAACAAAATAACGTTGCCAGAACCGAAGAGGCTCGGTGACCTAAAGAAGAAAGACGACCCTCATTTCTGCCATTACCATCAGATGTTGGGGCATACCGTCGAGGACTGTTATATTTTCAAGGACGTCATTGAGTCCTTAATCAAGAAGGGTCACCAAGCTGCTCGGCCTCCGCCCCTCCGTCAAGCGCCTCATGATCTACAACCACGGCTGCTACGCTGGCGGCACGACGCTACGCCTCGCCAAGGACCTCGCCGAGAACAGCAGGGGCACCTGGGTGCTGGTTGTGTGCTCCGAGATCAGCGTCGTCACCTTCCGCGGCCCCGGTGACGGTGAGCTCAGCAACCTCGTCGGCCAGGCGATCTTCGGGGACGGTACTGCCGTGCTGGTCGTGGGGGCCGACCCCGACGTGGCGGGCGCCGGGGGGAGGCCCCTCTTCGAGATCGTGTCGGCCTCGCAGATGATCGTCCCGAACAGCGACGGCGGCATCGGGGGCCACCTCGGGGCGGTGGGCATGACGTTCCAGCTAGTCGGGGGCGTGCCCAGAGACGGGCGATTTCAAAAAAAAATACTCGAGAGTTGTTTTATTTTAGAAAGAGATTTGAATGGAGTTAGTTTCTATTCTAAAAATTAGAGAGTAATTACCAAACACGGTTAAGTGAGTTCTCTCTCTCTCTTTTAAATTTGAGATAGAAAGAAGGGAAAAAACGTAACTAAACACCTTATAATGGAGAGAAGAGGGAGTGTCTAAGTAAGTGATTCGATCTCTTCGAAAGTCCCACAGGAGCCCCTTTTATAGGGCCAGAATCATCCCTCACCCCTCGTTAGTTTCTTGCTTTCGGTGCATGCCAACCACCTTGTTGTGCCAATGTCAACCACCGTGCCATGAGGAGCCCATGCTAACCACCTTGTGAGGAGCCCCGCGTGGGGCTTGGCGGTGCGAAGGGGCGGTGGGACACGAAGAACGTGGCTGGCCGCCACGTGAAGCTGCGCTGCGCGATGGGCCTCCCGCGTGAAGAATAGCCACGTTGGTCACCCGTCTTGGCCGCTTGAAGCCTGTATGGATGGGGTCCTCCGTTGAAGAGGCCACGTGAAGGGCCATGGCAGTGCGTGAAGGAGGCCTGCTTGCCGGTGTGTGGAGTGAGTGTGTGTGAGAGGGTGTGTGAGGTAGTGTGGCATCTGTGTAAAGTGTGGGAGAGGTAGAGAGGAGGAGAGGTGCGGTGGGAGTGGAGGTTACGGACGACTGTGGCGGTGTCACAACGTGTGCAGTTAGAGAGAGAAGAAGAGAGGCAGCGGTGAGGGGTGAAAGAGACGACGCAGACTGTGGTGGAGGGAAGCACGGACGCACGGTGGTTGCAGATGGCAGAAGCAGAGGGTGAGTAGGGATGACGCCGGTGAGCGCGGTGTGTAGGTTAGAGAGAGAAGGAGAGAGGGATAGGTGAGAAGAGAGAAGAGAGAGGCTGCGGAGGTTAGCAGGGAGAGAGGTGCGGTGGAGGTGGGCACTCGTGCATGGCCGTGGGCCGGCGCAGTGGTGGTCGCGGGTGCATGGGAGAGGACGGCGGAAGCAGTGATTAGCTGGAGAGGACGGCGGGAGGGGGAGCCGTGAGGAACCTGCGCTGAAAAGGCCCACCATCGTGGGTCACACGCCTGCAGTGACGAGGCCCATGGTTGTCATTCTGCATTAAAGATGCTCACATCTGTGCATGGGTTGGCCGCGTGAGGATCGCGAAGGCTGCCGTGGGGGCTTGGCGGAGGGCCCATGAGCATGCATGGGTTGGGCCTTTGAAGGGGGGCTGCAGCTGTGGGCGTCCGCCGTGGGTGTGCTTGGGGAGCAGGGGCTCGGCAGACGGGAGAGAGCTGCTGGTGTGAAGGCGGCTTGGCCGCGTTGAGGAGGTCGTTGGCGTGAAGGGACTTCATGCCCGCGTGAAGAACGGCCATGGGGGGCTCCGTGTGTTGAGAGGAGACGCAGTGGCGGTGGAAGATGAAGCACTGTTCACCAACAAAAAAACAACTTCGTTGAATGTTTGTTTCAGGTAAAAAATTATAATTTTACCCCTAACAAAGATATTTAATCTTACAACCCGAGGATTCCGCCCGAGCCCAAGACAAGGGCAAGGGGGTGGCCCGGGAAGGTTCTTCCAAGCAGCGGGGGTCCAAGCGCAAGGATCCCGTGGAGAAGATGCTGCGGGACGCCATGAAGGCCAAAAAGTGGGCCAAGAAGGCCAGGGCCATCCCCGCGATCGAAGACGGCTCTGGTTTGGCTCTCCCCTCTATCGAGCTAGAAGGGGCCGAGCCTATTCGGTTGGCTCTTTCGTCTACTGGGCAAGACGGGGCCGAGGAGGCCGAGGCCGAAGCAGGTGGCTCTAGGACTATGGCCGAGACTGGAGCGCCGAGTGAGGTAGCTGGCGTTCAGGGCAGAGACACCAGGGCCGAGCCGACGGAGGCCGGGGGGTCGCAAGAAGAGGTGATGTAGCCCCAACTGACCGAGGCAAGAGGGGTGGAGGAAGCAGCGGCTCAATCTGGGCCAGCCGGTGGGGTCCCCGAGGGGGTGCCGCTTAGAGGGGGAGCCCCTATTCTAGCTGCTCTAGAGAGGCTGGGCATTCGGGGCCCTCTATACCAAAAGTGTTGCAGCATCACCACAAAGGTGGTGTGAGGAGGAGACAGGCAGCGCTCCGCGGTCGCGACGCTTGAAATGGTCATGGAGGGTGGCCTGATCTTGGCCCAAATGGGGGCCACCCTAGCTAAAGCTTACGTTCGGTCGGAGTCAGACCGGGCGAACCTTGCATGGACCCTCGGTACATCCGAAGGGATGATATCTCAGCTCATTGGGGAGCGCGATGGGCTGTTGCGGGAGCTCTCCTCATTTAAAGAGCTGGCAAGGGTGAGTCAGGCGGAGGCCCGGGACTTGACCGACCAACTGGTTCGGGCACGCAAGTAGCTCGAGAGGAAGGACAAGCTTCTGGATGAGGAGCGCGTGGCCCGTGCTGAGCGAGATGGCCAGTGGGAGGCCAAGCGCACCAAGCTACTAGAGCGAGCAGAGGAAGCCATGTGCCTTCGGTTGGAGGCCGAGTCTGATCGGGCTGAGGCAGAGAAGCAAATGGCCGAGGCAGATCAGAGGTTGGTCGAGGCATAATGGGAAAAGGCCGAGCTCGCTAGTAGGGTGGGATCGATCAGGGCAGAGGCACTCGAGCAGTTTCAATGCTCGGAGGTCTACCGGGTCGACCTTAAGGAGGCTGCCATCCCCTACTACGAGTCTGCTCTTCGACGAGGCATCCGCAAGGGGTTCAAGCATGGCTATAGCCGAGCGATCTCCTGAGCAGAGGAACAGGCACCAGGGATGATCATTTTCCCCTCCGGTCAACGTTACGACTCGGACCAAGCAACCTTGGAATCTTCTGGCTTGGCATCGGGGGAAGAGGAGGACCAAAGGGACTCGTCATCATCCGAGGGATCGCCAACTCCAGATGCCTCGGGAGGGCGTGCAACCGAGGTAGTTCCCACACCGGTGGGGTCAGTGCCAGGGTCGGCCATCACCGAGGATACCGGGGGCGGACCGTCCGGGCCTTCAACTTCTGAGCCTCAGGATGGGGCAGAGGTCTGACTTTCTTTTCTCATTTCTTGTATTTTTTCTTAAAGAAAAACTTTCTCTTTTTGGTGTAATGAAAGAACCAAAAATGTAAGGTGGTGGCATTAGTCTGGACTTGCCCATTTGTGCTTACCTTTGTCGTGATTTGACCACTATATCTGTAGTAGTTGGAAAGTACTAATTTTTCTTGCGCATCTCTTGCACGCTAGTTGGGCGGGCGTCTGACAGGGTGTCTTTCCATTTTCTCATGCTTTAAATGCTTGGCCGCTTCGTGTGTCCTGCTAGGAGGAACATAGGAGGCTGAGGTGATCACTCGTAGGGAAAGGCCCCTTCAGCGTGTTTTCGAGGGGAGAATCATTTAAGGCAAGTAGCCTCCCTTCACCTATAAAAGGTCTGAAGGGCGTCTCTTCCTCTCCATCGCTTATTGCATGTGGTTTGGTGGGTTAGGTCCTATTCAAATATTTTAAGAGTTTGATTATAGTGGATTTTATTCCTCTACTAAAATTGTAATTTTATATAGGGTTTATTTTTATCGAGGTGCTACAGTTTGAGAGATCAACCAAGTCCTTCTCTATCGCCGCCTCGGCCCCAGTAGCCTGATCCTCAGTGCTCGACTCCTCCTCACCAAGCTCCTCCTCGTCGTCACCGCCCTCCAGCTTGAACGACGTCAGTGGGAGAATGAGGGATGACACTGGGATGCCCCAGTCGGCAACCGCAGTTTGAAGAGCAGCCGCCCAGCCCTTCTAAAAGCCACGATTCTAGGCTGGACCATAAAACCTCAATGGCCATTATGTTTCGCTCATACCTGTAAGCCGAAGATGAGCGATGGCGGTCTACTGCCTCCAAGTCGGTGACAAGCAACAACGCACACAGGTCTTCGACCCATGACTCTACCTCTCGAGCCCAGAGCTCTGCGGCATCAGCCAAAGCCCCTGGCTAAAACGACTGAGCCTCAGTCGCTTCAGCCCGTTTGGTCACCTCCTGGAGAGTCTCCTCCACTGCTCGAACCTAAACACAGAAGGCGTCCCGATCACGCTCGACCTTGGCAAGGTCTCACTCCTGTAGCTTAAGCTGCTCCTAGAGCTCGATGCATTCAGCAACTTGCGATGCCTGACAAGCTCAGAGTTCGGTGCCCTGGGTCGCTAGCCTCTTCTGCGCAGCCTCGCTGGCTTCCAGCTGCCACACAACCCTTGTGAAATGATACCCCCATAAGTCGAAGGCAATGGCGACTGACAAATTACAGAGGCATCGCCTGCCAGAGATGATGTGCGCGCCAAGCACATGGCCAGGGTCACCGATCTAAGGCACACGAGCCACCTACAAGAGACGCCGTGCGCACCAAGCACATGGCTGGGGTCACTGATCTAAACCACACGAGGAGACCACCCTCGGAACTACCCTTCGACGTGCCCTCTCAAACTTGACTCTCATATCACAAAAAGTGGTCGACATCTGAGAGTAGGAGGGGTAGTGAGGAGGGTAAAATCGGCTCGACCCATATGAGACCCAATACGATAGGCCCGCTCTGGCCAGGCCCCTACAGCGCCCATAAATGGGCCCCGACAGCTATGAGGCCCATAACAGACTGGCTAGGAC
Organism: Amorphophallus titanum; assembly: GCA_024336825.1. NCBI lineage: Eukaryota > Viridiplantae > Streptophyta > Magnoliopsida > Alismatales > Araceae > Amorphophallus > Amorphophallus titanum. The sequence continues at coordinate 14,039,274 of JANBPO010002057.1, read as the reverse complement.
AGATCATCCTCAGATTTGCCAGTGCACAAAGGGCATCGACCCAGGTGCAATGACCTCTAGATGACCAAGCGTTCCCCCCCTGACATCGGCCTCAACTCCACTAATGTCAAGCATGCCCTACGACTGCCGTAAGACTCGCTGGAGAACCGTTCGACTTCGGAGGAATGGGCCCTTAACGGGAAACTCCCCCCGATTATGGGGAGGCGTTACTCCACGACTTGTGCCATTCCCTGCTAAGGGACCAGCCCTCATCGCCAGGACAACCTCCTATAAATGGGACTTCGATGGACAAGCAGAGGGGACGGTGAGCTCCACCCAGAAATGCACAGAGAAATCGAGGAGAAACAAGCGAGAGAGAGCTACACGTCCTGCTACTACTAAGGAGGTCCCGACCATCCACCTGCGGAGAGAGGATCCATTCCGAGCACCCTTACAGCCCAGCGAGCACTCGTTGAGTGGTCACTGGAAATGGCGAGCACTCCTCAGAAAGGCCAATAGTTCTCCCAGGCCTACACAGACAACCTCCTTCCCCTTCTTTCTCACCTACTCTTCTTCATTCTCTATTCGACTCAATGCTGACTTAAGCATCAGAGGGTTGTCCCATGGGTTAATGCCTAGGGCTCCTTCTGACGCTCTCCCTTTGTAGTGCTTGCAGGCTTTCACGAGTGCTAGGCGGCCTTCCCCGACAAATAAATAGAAAAGTGTGGTACGAGGGCTAGAGACCAGATTTCTACCTCTACACATTTTGACGTCGTGCCCCCGCAGCCTTCATGGACTTGATGCAGAGGGTGTTTCGTCCCTATTTGGATCAGTTCATGGTCGTATTTATGGACGACATCCTTGTTTATTCGCGGTCTATCGAGGAGCACACGTACCATTTGCGTGTGGTGTTGCAGACGTTGCGAGATCACTAGTTGTATGCGAAGCTTAGCAAGTGCGAGTTCTGGCTTCGTGAGATGCACTTTTTAGGGCACGTGATCTCTGGTGATGGTATTTCCGTGGACCCTGCCAAGGTCGACGCAGTAATGCAATGGCCGAGGCAGAGGTCTGTGACCGAGATCCAGAGTTTCTTGGGGATTGCTGGATATTATCGAAGGTTTATCCAGGATTTTTCTCGCTTTGCGGCCCTAATGACCAAACTGACACGGAAGGATGTGCCTTTTGTCTAGACCGATGAGTGTGAGCGTAGCTTCATGGAGCTGAAGAGATTGCTCACCTCGGCTCCGGTGTTGGTCCTGCCTTATGGATCGGGAGGTTTCATGGTGTGTACAGATGCTTTCGGGGTCGGACTGGGTGCTGTGTTGATACAGCATGATAGAGTGGTGGCGTATGCCTCACGGCAGCTGAAGCCACATGAGGATAACTACCCTACCCATGACCTGGAGTTAGCGGCTGTGATCTTCGTGTTGAAGATTTGGAGGCATTATCTGTATAGTGAGAAGTTCGAGGTGTTCACTGACCATCGGAGTCTGAGGTATGTGTTCACTCAGAAGGACCTGAACCTTAGATAGCGGCATTGGATGGAGTATATGAAGGATTATGACTTCACCCAGTCTTATCAGCCAGGCGGGATGAATGTCGTTGCCGATGCTTTGAGTCGGAAGGTCGCGGTCAGTGCCTTGATGTTGAGGAAGTGGAGGCTCTGGCAACAAGTGCCCGAAGTGTCATTCAGGCTCAAGATTCCCCAAGAGCCAGGGTTAGCAGTGCTCGCGAGTCTGATTGTCACCCCTGCTATTCGCCGTCAGGTGACAGAGGCTCAGCATGTGGACCTTGAGTTGCCCCAAATTTTGGCTTTGGCTAATGTGGTGCTCGGCGAGGATGGTGCTGTGAGGTTCCGTGGCAGGCTGTACATCCCAACCGAGGAGCAGGTTCATCGTGTGGTGTTGTGTGAGGCCCATGGGAGCAGGTACACTGTACACCCTAGTGCGATGAAGATGTATCGGAACTTGCAAAGGCAGTTCTGGTGGCCTGGCATGAAGAGTGATGTTGCTAAGTTCGTGGCCAGGTGCCTGACCTATCAGCAGGTGAAAGGGGAGCATCAGCGACCAAGAGGTGTACTTCAACCCTTGGAGGTTCCCGCGTGGAAATGGGACCACGTGACCACTGATTTTGTGGTTGGATTGCTGAGGACTCCGAGTGTGCATGATAGCATTTGGTTGCTCGTGGATCGGCTGACAAAGATGACTCAGTTGTTACCGATCAGAGTCAGCTGGAGTGTGCCCAAGCTGGCACGTTTGTATGTGGAGCGGATCGTACCCTTAGATGGGATTCCCATTTCGATTGTGTCGAATTGAGATCCACGCTTCACATCTAGTTTCTGGAGGAGTTTCTATTATGCCCCGGCTTATTTTGACGAAGATCTTGATTGATAATGTCTTGAAAATGGTTTTTGTGATTTGCATTGATAGACATTTGGTCAATGTGAACTTGATATGAAAACTTGATTAGATAAGTCAAAATTCTGATTACTTAGTCAAATTGAGTGTTGAATGGATGATATGTGTATTTCAGTTTTTAAATGAATGGCATGTTGAACTTTGAATGAGTTTAAGCTGATGTGGACGTTTACTTCTGCAGGTCATATGAGGAAACCACCCTCAGATTATGGAGATGATGGTAAGAATGGATAGTAAGTCATTTTCCAAGTGAATGAAATGGGCATTTTCAAATCTGGAAAATTCAAACAGTAGATCTGCGGGATAGATCTTGGTAGATGAATTTTCTCACCCCCCAAATGTTGTCAGAACCCTACAAAAGACATATGTGCGTGTTCCTCTCCCTCCCCTCTACCAACCATAAAAATCCCAAGTCCTAATTCATTCATTTGATTCCCGGTCAAAGCTCATAACCAGGAAGGTTCTAGTCTGCCTGTGGATTCTGAGTTTCGGGACAAAACTGTCACCCAATTTGCAGAGCTTGTCATTTCTGTTAAGACCATTGGATGGTTCTGAAATTCCAGTATGTCAAAGCTCCTTGAGTTCTCTTCAAAATGGCGCTAATATCATCTTGATCCGACGTCGTGGCTGGGCGTACTGGCCATTCTCGTCAGAGTGCGCAGATCCCACCTGAAGCAGAGCTGCGGGATAGCCTTGGGAATTAATTCCCAAGACATCGCCCGCCTCCTCTCCGGTGACCGTTGCTCCCGGGGATCGACCCGGGGCACTCCAGGAATGCTCCCACCCGTTGCTGCAACCAAAACCTCTTCGGGCGTCACCGTACCAGTAGCGGGTCCCACGTGCTGTCCTGCGGGCCCGAGTGAACAGTGCTGAACCGGTCGACCGCATCCACCGGAGCGCCACCGACTGCTGCCCGCCAACCCGAGATTAGTGCTCCCGGACCCCACATGTCGCCTATTACCTCCTTGCATGGAGTGGGCTATAGAATGAATACTGTAATTTAATATTCACTGCTGTACCAGGAGTCACGGATCTCGACCGGGAAGTCTTCCCCATGCCCCGAGTGTGGAGGTACACCCGCCCCTCTGTTTGTCGCTTTGCTTGCTAGTATATACTTTAGAAGCCGCTGCATGTGGGTAGGTTATTTTTCTAGCCTTATCTTATTGCGTCACCACTGTGAGTTGAGAGAGCGTGACCCATCCCGTGACTCGCTCCGAGCACGAGAGTAAGCTGCACACCTAAGACTTAAACCCAATTTCTCAACCGTGCCAATTGACACGTTTCCCTCGCTGGGGGCGACTGTGAGTGAGTACTTCTGTTTCGGGCACGTTCATCTCTTCAGGAACCCACTTAGGTGTCGAGTCTTGTGTGTCATTGTTGGTCGCGTCATCCAAACAGATGCATCATCACTTAGAGTCTCAGTTTCGAGTCGAGTCCCATAGTCGTCCCGCATCAAATTGGTATCAGAGCTGGTTTGAGTCTTGGGTAGTCATTTTCAAATAAAAAAAAGTGTTTTCAAAATTTCATTGGCCCATCCATATAGGTCTAGAGAGTCACCCCTTAGCTCTCTTAGGCCCATTATATGCCCACCCGTGGAGGTGCCCATTACCATCGTCCTGACACTATGGGTGAACCCAAGAGTGCTAACCTAGGAGGCCGTTCACTGGAGGAACTAGTTGTTGAACTCTTAGAACGCATGGGCAGGTCCGAGCAAGCCCTTAGGGAGCATACCGAGCATATGGAGAGCCTGTTCAAGGCCATGGAGGACCACGCCGAGGCCTCTGACCGATCTTTTCAAGGTTTGGCTGGAAGGCTAGATAGTGTGGATAGGATCCTTCGTCGGGACCTACCCGGCATCCTTCCGGCCCCTCAGGCACCTGCTGCCCAGCCCACACTCGTGGCCCAGCCCGCACCCCATAGGGCTAAAGAGCAACGGCCACGTGCCCTCAATTTTGAGGACTATGAGTCTGACAACGAGTATAAGGGATATGGTCGACACTGATGTGGTCACCGACCACAAAGGGATGATGAGGACGAGCGGATCCTCAAGTCTGTTCGTGCGGAACCTCCCATATTTGATGGGTCCAAGTCTTTGGAACCCAAGATCTACCTTGATTGGGAGGCCAGCATGGATAGCTATTTTGAGTGGTTCGAGATGACGGACCACCGGAGGGTTAGGTACGCCAAAATGAAGTTGATGGGGCAAGCTCAAACCGAGGACTTTCGTCTGACTCGAATGCTTCCTCATTTGGCAGCTCCCCTCAGACCCCTTCCCGAGCGGATAGAGGCCCGGGGGATCCCCGAGCTGACGCGGATCTACACGAGGAGGAGGCTGAAGTCTGGGGCGTCGCCATCTCCCAGCCCGCGCTAGGAGGAGGCTGAAGGCGACCAAGCGAGAGTCCCTTCCCCGACAAGGGAGGAGCCTATCCCGGCCGAGTCCTCCTCGAGCGAGAAGGTAGACTACAACTACTCTTCTGACGAGGCTACTTCGAGCGAGGATTTCGTAAGTGTAGACCCGTTCATATGGGGCCCCCCTTTTGTATCTAGCTTTTGGCCCTCTATCCCTTATCCTCCGATCAACCTGCATGAGCAAACTCAACTAGGAACCATGGAGGTGCCCATCCCGGATGCGCCAGCAGAGTCACCCGGGGGCGGCGACGCCGGCTTGGGGAAGCTGGTGGCCTTTTTCAAGGTCCTGCAGCAGGAAGCAGCCGCGGAGGCCGCATCAACGACCGGTGAGGTTCTGGAGGAGGGAGAGATAGCACCGGAGGACAAAATAGTTCCGGTGACCGAGGTAAAACGAGGCCTCCGGGACCTCTCCTATGCCTCCTCGAGGCTTGGGGTAACTCGTCTTGATCGATGTAAGGCTAATCCCATTTTTGTGTTTTAGGAGGAAAGGAGTCTCCCCGAGGCGCGCACCACCAAAGCCCGCAAGGCCGTTGCGAAGTGGAGGGGGGCAGCGAGACCTAAGGAGGTTGACGAGCCGCAACTACTTTCAGCATCGGAGGTGGAGCGCCTAGTGTCGTTCCTACAGTCGGGGAGTGGGCTAAAGCTCATGGTTCCTCTTCCACCTCCCCGACCGCTCGTGACACCTGAGGAAGGCCGGCTCCTGGGGCAGACGCTCGCCAGCCTTACGGTTCGCGGGGAGGAGGGGGCATCAGCGGAAGAGGTGGCCGAGCCTTCAGCAGCGGTGCCTGAGTCAGCTCCGCTTCTCGCCCTTCCTCCGACCGAGAGCAGGGAGGAGCAGCCCCTCGCGATAGCGGAGCCAGGTGGTTCAGTTGCAGCTCCAGCAGCTCCCTTGGCAATAGCCGGCCGGGAGTTACTTGTTAAAGCGGGAGGCCCCAGTGATTTGGCCATGGCGCTCCCCTCTTCTTCGGCTGTGGTGGATGCCGAGATGTGGGCTGTCGTGGACGGCGCGGTGGAGTTCAATCTTCCAGGGATACCTTCGATTGGCCACGTCGCCTCAGACGCGCCGGTTCGGCAGATGCTACTGGCGCTTCACTCGATGATACTTGTCGACCCCTCCCTCACATACCAAGGGGTGCACGCAATAGTGATGCAGCTAACCAGTGCATTACAAGTGATGGGTTGCCCCCTAGGGGAATGGTCGTGACGAGTCTTACTATTGTTAAAATATGTGAACCGTCATGAATTTCTCGAGACTCGGGCCCCTAACGAGCTTACCGCCATCAAGGCCCAGGAGGGCGAATATTTGCAAGCTTTGGAGGAGCGTCAAAGTAGTAAGGAGCAGCTCGAGAAGGTCCTGGAGGGAGGTCACCGAGATGTCAATGTCCTCAGGGGTAGAATCGGGGAACTAGAGGGCTATCTCGTTGTAGCCAGGTTCGAGCTGGCGGAGGCCGAGGTGACCGTCGAGAGGGCAAGTGAGGCGCTTGACGTTGCTAGGGCTGAAGCGGCATCCGTAGAAATGGAGCTGGGACACCTCGAGGAGCAGAGGGGGCGATTACATGACATGGCGAGCTTCCCTTGCATTGGGATTCTCCCCCTCAAGGATATTTTCCGGGGTATCAACTGAGTGCCGCTCTCCTCAACCCTCTTCTTGTATTTCGCTTCTCTCTCTTTCTCTTTTCTTCTCTTCCCCTTTTTGACATGTAACTCAGGGGTATGCCCCGAAGCACGTGTACCATAGGCGCCGTACCAGGTACCACCTCAATCACGAAATCAATCTCTCGCTGCGGTGGCAGCCCTGGCAACTCCTCGGAAAAAATATCAGAAAACTTACACACGACAGGAATGTCTTCCACATCCGGACACTGTCATTCAACCAAAATCACAGAAGCAAGAAAACTCTGACAACTCGCATCAAGCATACGACGAGCCCTAATAGCCGAAATAAGCAAGCGGGAAGGGGAAGATCGGATACCTCGATAACAGAAGGTGGGTCCACGAAGCTGCCGGAAGTAGACCTTCTTCAAGTCGCAATCCACCAAGGCATGATGTGCCTCGAGCCAATCCATGCCCAGGATGACATCAAAGTCCTGGAGCGGTAATGCGTAGAGCCTGGTCGGCAAGTTTCGCCCTTCCACCCACACGGGCACCTTCTCGAAGCAGTACGAAACGTGCACAAAATCACCAGTAGGTAACTCCAACGTCAAGTCAGAGGACACCTCGGTCACCGAATCCTCCAGGCTCTGAGCAAAATCCTCCGAGATAAACGAATGAGAAGCACCTGAATCGAACAAAACACGAGCCGCATAACCCAAAATCGAGAGAGTACCTTCCACCAGCTGCAACGCCTCAACCTATACTCTGGTCATGTGGGTCACTCTGCCTCAGGATCTCTGCCTCCCTACAGTAGCTAACCGGGACAACTGAGGAAACTGCTCCTATCGCTGGTATTGCGGCGGCTATGTTGGCACTTGCTGGGGCTGAAACTGCTGCTGCTGTTGAAACCCGGATGGCTGACTCGACCTCTGCGGACAGTCACGTGTCATGTGCCTTGGCTGGTCACACCTGAAGCAAATCACGGGTGCTGGACACGGTCTGCCTGGATGAGAGCCACCACACCTGGGACACCCGTCCCGAGCACCACTCACCGAACTCCTACGCTGCAAAGTCGCCGACTGCTGAACACTACCTACTGACTCCTACTGTGACTGCGCCTTGCGACCTCAACGCTTCCCGCCAAAGCCCACATCCTTGAGCAACTTCTTGAGCCTCGAGCTAAAGGACGATGACTCTGGCACGGGAGCCACAGACTGCAATGCCACAGAATCACCTGCTGAGAGTTGGACAGTACTCTACTGCTGAGCCTCTGTTAGTTGACCAAAACCTGACCGACCTTAACCAGCACTGCCCTACCTTCTAAGTCGCTGCAAATCTCTCTCTAACGCCGATGCTGCCTTACATGCCACATCCAAAGTGGTCAAACTTGACGCTAGAAGTTGGTGCCTCAGCTCGACCCTCAATCCACTGATGAACTGATCGGTCTTCACTTCCTCATTCGCCATGATGTGCAACGCATAACGGCCCAACTCGACGAACCTGGCACGGTTCTGCATCACAGACATGTCACCTTGGGTCAATTCCATGAACTCGCGCAGCCTCTGCGTCCTGATGAAAGACAAACAGAAGGCGCACTCAAACGCCACGATGAACTCTTGCCATGTGATCTGCCGAAGGGGATGAGACCGGAATGCTGCCTCCAACTCTGACGTCCACCAAGTACGGGCCGCTCCTTGATGGTGATGCGTAGCCAACACCACCTGATCCTCCGCAGCGCACTCCATCGCACTAAAGATCCTCTGTAAATCACCCAGCCACTCTCTAGCCTCCTCTAGATCTGGCTGCCCGCTGAAAGAAGGTTACTGAAACTACAGGAACTCCTTCAACACCCGACCGGGACCACCTCGAGAAGACGAACCCTCGTCGGCATCTCCTCTCTGCTGGTCCACCTGCTGTCGCTGCTGGAAAACATAATCGAACATGCCTCGGAAGAAGTCGTCCATCCCTGGAGCTCGCGCACCTCCAGCTGTACCATCTGGAACCGTGGCTCTGATCTACTCCTCTGGACCATCGCTCGACTCCCCCTGCTGGGAACGAGTCCTCCTCCTGATTCTTCTCTTGCTTCTTTTGGCGTGCCGCCTCTTGAGAAGAGAGTGGACTTGTTTTTGGAAGTGGGACTGATTTGCCTCCGGAATTTTTGCTTCCTACTCTGGGCTGGCTCCTTAGGGGCCTTGGTTCCACGGCTTTTTCGAGGAGTAACCTAAGTCCAGTTGGCCTCCTCTGCCTGCACCTGAAAAGTGACATTGATCGCCTGAGCAATTATCTCGGGTGGTAGCTCTTGAAACTCTGCGAGGCCGAAGTGGAGCCCTTGGGGGCTTTGCAATTCCACCGATTTTGCGTCAATCGACAATTTCGCCTGTTCGAGCTGTTGAGGCCTTTCTACTATCTGCGGCCTTGTTGGCTCGACACGAGGTTTGGCTTTGGGCTCCCTCGCCCTGGCGTTGCCCTTATTATCTGGTTGAGGATTTCCCCCTATAGTGATGCCAGGTTGACTCAGCTTGGAAAGGGGTTTGGAACCTCCTCCCAGGGCTTGGCTTTTTGGGCTTTGAGCCTTAGGCCCCTCACACCTAGCCTTGCCTTTAGGGTTTGGCTGAGGATTGCTGCCCGTAAACTTGCCCGACTGGACCTACTGAGAGGTGGGCTTGGTCTCTCGTGGCTTGGCCTGTCCTGTTGAGCTTGCTGGAGAATCTTCTCAACTACCACTTTAAGAAGCCGCCTCGCCGTCGAATTCCCCTACGCATCGATCTCCTCTTTTTGGATAAGGACTTCAATGGAATCTTGAACCTTCGGGCACTCCCCAGCGGGGTGGGACACCTTGGCATGATATTTACAGTAGCAGGGATGGCTCTTGGCCGTTTCATTGTAGTAGGACGGCGGATCACGCGCCATTAGTCGACCTTCTTCTAGGAGCTTGTCGAAGATCTTCTCAGTGTCCTCTTTGGGGAAAGAACACTGATAAGAGGGTCGTCACATTGGATACCACAATGTGGACTTGAGCGGTTGGGAACTGACCCCTTCCTCTCTCGGCTATGGGAGTTGGAAAGTAGCTGAGGCATGTATGACATTGACAGAGAAATTCAAGCTCTCCTGTCTATGTGGCTGCGGTGGGTCGACCAAGAAGTCGCCCATAGTGATCACTCCTTACCTGATCAAGTCTTCGCCGAGGTCCTTGAAGGCCTGACAATCATGGATAATACGGCCTATCACCTCGTGGTATGGGCAATAGCCTTGGTGTAATGCGGCGCCTAGTGCCTGCTGACTGGGTGAAGCCGGGAGGTTTAGTAGCCCTTCTCGACGGCACTCGAAGAAGATTTGCAAAGCCTTCTCGTGGAGAAAGGAATATAACTTCTCTGGTTCCTTGCCTTCAGATGAATCGGAGGACTCCTCAGAGAGCCAATCCTCTGACCTGAGAGGAGCCCGGGCGGTCGGTGACACACCTGCCTCTCGTATGTGTTGGAGCTAGTACCCTAGCATGTGGCCCAAAGGGGAAGGTAGCCAACTGCTCATCAAGGCTTCTCAAGAATTGCAGCATACGCCTTTGTTCCAGTTGTAGTTGCCGGATCTCTCCTCGAATCTTCCGAATAGTCCTCCGCAACGCCCGGCATTCAGGGAGTGAGGATGGAGCGGCTTCGCGGTCGGCATCGGGTTGTTGATTTGATGGCCCGGCTTTGGAGGCGTTGGGACTTGAAGCAGTTGCCACCATATAAACCGCATTGGCCGACCGGTTCGGCCGACTCCAAACATGAGGTTGTGGCTGGTCGACCGCATGGCCCAACATATTTATTAGGCCTTTTTGAATAAGCTCTTCTGCTATGTTCTTGAAAACATAACAGTCCCCAACGGTGTGACCTAACCTTCGGTGATACACGCAATAAGTCGGGTCATCCGTTTTATCCACCTCCGAGGGCTTCCGTGGATCAGGTAGGGTGATGAGCTTTTCTTTCATACATAAATCAAAGAACATCTTTGTGTGCTTCTTTCGGAAGGAGACACGTTCGCCTTGGCTTCCGACCTTTTACCATTACCCTTTGATTTTCCTTCCCCTTTGTCTTCATTCGTCGGGGAGAAGTACACAATATTTACCTCCTTACTGCTGACTAGGCGATCTTGGGAGGTTTTGCCCTTGGCAGGAGTATGTGTCGGGTGGCCAGCGAAGAACATTTCAATCTCCGTCACCATTGTATTCAGTTGGTCGAAGCCTTTGATATTTAAGCCCAGAAGTTTCTCGCTAACTTCGGCTGATAAACCTTTGGGGCATATGGTGATCACACCTTCAGGCGTTGGAGGGTTGTTACAGCGCATGCTGACGTCCCTCCACCGCTTGATGAAGTCTAACGTGGTTTCACCCTTCATTTGTTTAAGAGAACAAAGTTCTGCAAGGGAAACTTTGCGTTCGGCCGTCTGGAAGCGGTCGACAAACTTCTTTTGCATATCAGTCCAATTAGCCACTGAATTGGGTTTTAGGCTGAAATGTCACTGGAAGGCAATGCTTGTCAGGGACGTGGCGAAGTACCGCAACAGATATGATTCTTCCAGCGCTAGTTCACCCATAGCCGTCATGTACTAGGCCAGATGTTCATGGGGCGAGCCCTGCCCATTGAACTTCTATAGTTTCGGGGCCTTCGTTCAATCTGACAGAAGTTTCCTGAACTGATAGTGGAGAGGATAGGGCACGCTGTACAAATCAACGGTGACCACACTCTCACCGTGTTCAGCAAATTTTGCCTCCACAATTCGCTCGATCATCAACCTTTGTGCCATGAGGCTTTCTGTAGCAGGAGTGGCAGAGGAACACGCATTGGCTTCATGCTATGGTGCTTCAAATTCTACCACCATTGGTAAGTTTGCGGCGGTAATCGAAGCATTGGCCGTGGCTGGAATGGGAGGAGGCGGTTGTTCCATCCTAATGGGTGCCGCCTGAGGCTGAGCATGAACCTCCCTTTAGCACAATAATGTTTGCAAGAGGCTCTTGAGTTGTTGATTTTTGCGTCGGAGCTCTTCCAACGTAAGGGCCTGAACCTCTCTTGCACGGTCTTCCTCATACCCGGGGTTGGTGTTCCCGTCGACACTATGAATGTCTTCTTGATGCTCTTCTTGCCGTGCCGACTTGGGCTGAGATGTTCCGACAGCCGGCGTCTGCTGCATTTGTGTGAGAACTCGGGAGACGGTCCTCGACTTCCTCAAAGTCTAGAGAGGCTGGCTCATTTCTCCTGAGGTGTCCTCTGGCTACTTGTCAGTGGAAGTTGTATAGCAGGTGAACATCTTGACAGCGTCGCTGGTCACTTGAACCACCCTCTTCTTCCTGGGCAGCTGTCTTTCGGGCTTAGGTGTCGTCCCTAGTTTGTCAAAAATAGACAATCGAGACGTCGAAGTCTGTGTCGGGCAATCCTCATCCGTGTGCGTTGAATTGGCCCACGGAGAGGTTGGTCGTACTTTCTTGTCGACTCCACGGCGCTTCTGCCCTTACGGGAATTAAGCTTGAGATCCCGGAGAGGATGTGAGCTCAAACTGACAGCGGGTCATCGGATACCGCACCTGCTACAACTCCGATATACAGATGGGCCTTTCTGACCTTGCCCGCCTGATGGCCCGGGCCTCTTCTTTGGTGACCCAGATCTTCTTCATTTGGAGTTGACGCTCCTCAATTGGGTTGCCCCCTGGCCTCTATCGGGGAGCTGTTAGCCTGGGTCATCATGTCGGCCCCTTGTTTGCTGCCGGTACGGCGAACTTCTTCAATTTGCTCCGTCTTCCCGGACTTACCGCAGGAGTTCGAAGCGATTGGAGGTGAAGATCATCGGGACATGTCTGTCCCGAGTCAAAATCGACTCGCCTCCATCGAGCCGGACGCGCAGGTCTCCCACAATTATAGTCTTGCCAGAGCGAGATGTTGCCACTGCGGGTTTGGTGTCCTTGTGGCTGTGGCGCCGCCCTCGTTGAGCAGGAGCAGCGTTGGTGACTCCTACGGCAAGCGTAGCGTCGTTGCGACGGCGGCGTTGCCCCCGTTGAGCAGGAGCAGCACCTCTGAGGGTGGCTGTTGTGGAGCTGGTGCCGTTGCAGTAGCGGTGGCGTTGCCCCCGTTGAGCAGGAGTGACGTCGACAGTAACTTGGTTGACCGAGAAAACTCGACTAGTTAGTGGGCAGAAGGGCCTGACACCCTTGGCCATTGTAGAGTTGACCGGGAAGACCCGACTAGTTGATGAGACAAAAGTGTTAGAATCAGGTGTTACGGAAATAGATCCAGAGGGGGGGTGAATGGATCTTTTGGAAATATCGCCCAGTTAAAAAAATAAACTCCACTCAAAGAAACAAATGAAGACAGCTCCACTCAAGACACGTAGAAATGAAGGCTTCTTCTTAGACCAGTGGGCAAACATTTGTCATGCCACCAATATATCAGCAAGTGACTAGATGTAATCTCCAACATTCATAGCTCAAGCAAAACAGATATCAAATAGCTAGCGCTCTAAAACAGTCAGCAGAAGGGGACAGGAGACAAGGACAATCACATCAAGGCAAACCACTACACACGGAATTTTTTGCCGTCCCCCTCTGCTTCGGGAGTTTCCCTCCTGTGGTGGGCTTCCCCAACTTCCTGGGGGTAGCCTTCGTCAACATCCTGGACGTGGAAGCGTCCGACGAGTCCAAGCCCGACGCCCCCATCCCGGGAGTCACTGAAGCTGCTACCGGCCAAACTGTTGCCGAGAACAACAACAACATCCCGTCAAGGACGCTGGGCTGCCACGTGCACCATGTGCACCAGACTGTCGGCCCGTCGCACCAGGGGTCAGCATCCCATCGGAGGAGGCTCCGGAGGAACACTGCTGGCGCTGCTACGGGACGTCGAATCTCTAGCTCTGGCAAGTCCGTGACTGTCGGAACCATCCGAGTCCATCTGAATGGACAGAGGTCCGAGATGATCCCGGACTGTATCGTGCTGACCATTCCAGCCCGCAACTCCTTCCAGGGACTGGAGAAGATGAAAGGAAAAATGGCGCCCGCCATCCCAGCCGCTGTGCCGCGAGACGCATCAGCTCACAAGCTGACAAAGCTGAAACGAGTTTGGGTTCCCAAGGAAGCCCGACCCGTGGCACCTGCACAGGCAGGACCTAGCTGCGCCCGCCGTACAAGGGGGCAAAGAGACGAAAGGGTCGAGGTGACGGCCACGACCCACCAATTGGCAGTCGCTGTACCAGTGCTACCCGAAAATGCCCACCGTCGACGTCATAGGCGCCGTCACCATGTTGACTGCCCGGTATACGTGAATTACGCCCATCATGGTGTCGCCACCGACACCCAACCATCGGCCGCTCTCCCTGACCAGGAGTGGGAGGTGATTGAGGAGGGCATGAGAAACTACCTCTGAGGCCCGGACAGTACCCCCTTGGGTCGCTAGAGATTGTTGGGGGCAGTAGCCTCCGCCTTTCGGGAAGAAGAACAACCCCGACCCGTGCCCACCGCAGAGTCGAGAAACCAATCGGAGGAGCCGCACCTGTCCCCTTTGCGGGAGGAAGCACCGCCCTGACGATCGATCTTCGATAGGTTGACATTCCCGGAGAGGCGGCCATGGAGGGCAGCAAGAGGGAACATGAACTGGAGAATCTTCACCTGCAATGCTGCAGGAGTTTCTAGTCGGTATGAGGCCCTGCCCACCGACCTGGTAGAGATGACTAGGCTCGCCGCCAGACCCGGCCCCGTCACCAGAAGCGGGAGAGCCGCAAGTGAACTGACGTAGCCTAGCGTCGATGAGGTTCCATCTGAGCAGTAGTCCCGGGCCTTGGCGGCCAATGTCATCACCACTGGGGGCACGAGTGGTGGACCCTCTACATCGTCTGAGGATGCCCCGGCCGAAGAAATAGGGGGCGTATCTGTTCCCTCTACAACTGACCCCGCCATGCTGTACATGATACAATGATATCAACAGGAGATCGAGTTGCTAAAAAAGTAGCTCAACGATAGGAATGCTCAACCCTCAACGTCCGGACAGACCAAAGTTCTACCGGAGGCACCAGGAGGCAACGGGCAGTCTTTCGAGGTAACTCTGCAAGCTGCAGCGTTCCCAATAACCCCCAGCTTCCCTGGGGGCGTTCCTCCACAACAAGCACATTATCCTGCCCTTATTCAGTCGCAGGCCTTACCTCCCCAAGGGTCTCCCATGGCCCCCCAGGCGACAGTGCTAACCACCCCGGCGGCGTAGCCCGCCCACTTCTACCCGAGCCCGGCCGACCCTACAGCAGTCAGCCGGCTGATGCTTGAACAGATGATAGATATGAAACTGACAGAAAGGGGCGACAGAGATCAAACCCCCTTTGACATTTACAGAGTACCTTACCCGACTCATTATGTCGCAAGGAAACTACCGGCTGGCATCACCAAGCCACCGAAGTTCAAGAAGTTTAACGGGCAGGGGTCTTCTAGGGAGCACATTGCCTACTATGTGAATGTCATGGGAGATCTAGCTGCTGATTTCACTAGTAGTTGCATTCCTACCGAAGCGGGTTTCCTCTCGTCTCCATATTCCTTGGAGCCGACTAGGGAGCCTTGTCGAGGACCTCCGTAAGTCCCCGTGAGCCGTGGATTCCCACACGGATGCCGGGCAGGTTGTACCATTGTCACCCCCAGTCCAGGGTCTGCATCTATGAGATTGAGAACTCTTAGAGTCAGCCTGTCCACCCCCTTCCTACCCAAGTCAGGTACACACCATTTAGAGTTTGTTTACATTTTTTGCCCATCGATTACGCATTTTGACTCATGTTTACAATTTTTAGTGTCCGTTTACACATGTTAACTCTTATTTACACATTTGATTTTAGGTGCCCGTTTACATATTTTAATCATCGTTTACATAGTTTGACCTTCATTTACACATTTTGCTTCGTAATCCAAGCAGAATTCCCTCTTAGGTGACTTGTAGGCACCCATCCAGGTTCATCCCTCAGACGTTGCTGAATCCAAGGGTGATGAGGACCAACCATGACTTGGTCAACCATCTTTTCTAGTCATTTGCAGGGGACCTGTGAGGAGTGCATCAGTGGGGATGAAATACGTTAGATGGGATAAAAAAGCATCAGTGTGGAAGTGCAAAGGTCCCTTCCACTACTTTATAGTTGTGTCTCAGATCAATCACGAGGGAGTCATGGCCATCGCTGGGGTTTGGTGGAGGAGCAAATAAGACCTTTGCAGAGGCTGTCAAGGGCAGTATGCAGATATTGTCTCACCTATTGACCACAGACTCACGAGGCCTATTGCCAGTTTTGACTTCTGAAAGTGTTGACAGAATGCTTCCGCAAACTATGCCTTGCCACATGGGTCGGGTGCAGTGAAATAGAAACGTCTGAGATTTTTTTGAAGGAGATCTTGGAAGATGTGGGCTCTGGCATTTGCATTCAGGTACTATCTTGGTAGTCTTACATGGCAATGCACGCTTTCACAACCAGTCATCAATTGATTTGGATCATTGTAGATGGTCGGATGTTTTTCATTTTTGGCTCATGGCTGCTGATGAGAATCTTTGTGGAGGAGAAAGTTGATCCCCAACATAATGAATATCAAGTTGCCTTGGTGGAGATTGTGGTATGTATGGTCTGTCCACAATTTGTAAATAAAAGGTGTGTTGAGGATGTCAGTGGCATCCTGACAGAGGAAATTATAGTGTTATCTGCACATAGGATGCTCGCGGTGGGTCCCTAGAAACTCCATGGGGTATCCTTACATCCCGGTTTTGAACACAAACCTGATCTTACATAGGAGGGTCCTACAAATGATGCCCAGTCCAAGGCGTGTGCAGTAGAGAGGCCCCTTTAGGAGGGGACAGTTGGACATTCAGCTATATGTTTAGCAAATTTTAACTTTGGTTATCTCATCATCATCATCACCATCATCAGAGCCTTATCCTATTACTTGGGGTCAGCTCTGACTTTGGTTATCTAACGAATCAAAAATGAGTGCAGTCCAAATGAATAATAGCAGCAGGCTGGTTTGCACTGAGTTGCTTCTCCAATTGAAATGGATCATGCTATACCCCACTTGTAGAAAAGATACAGCCTTGAATGGAGCATTCCAAAAACACAACTTGCGGAGGGAATGAAGCCCTTAACATACGAAGATGGATGCTATAAATGAAGTGTCATAAGGTACTTGAGTCATTTTTCTCTTGGAAGTAGGTACTGGAGTCTTAAATTCACAGATGAGAAGGTGGACCTTTAAGAGCTTGGAAATCAAAATGAAGAGGCTTGACTTTCTCTTGAAGAAAAGGTTCCATACTTTCATATTGGCCCACATCTTTGCTTCTTCCTCTGAAAAGATCCTACTGGAAATGTTTCCTTCTTATCTATGGTCGCAACTATTGCATGTTGGATAACCCAGATAGTTTTGAGGTTGCTTTCCACTGACAACAGGAGCTTCCAAACTCTTAAAGATCACTTGACTACTGCCCCAGTTTTAGCTCTACCAATAGAAGGAGAGAAGTTCGAGGTATATACCAATGCATCTGGCATTGGCCTTGGATGTGTGTTAATGCAACAAGGAAGAGTCATAGCTTACTCTTCTAAATCGATGTCTAGGTAACCCCAACATTTTTCTTACCAGTCTTGAAGCAGATATGTTACCTTGAGCAGAGAGGCAGATGTAGATATGTTACCTTGAGCAGAGAGGCAGATGTAGATATGTTCCAGCATGTCCATACGTAGAGCTCAGTGCTGATTTATGCTTGAGCATGAATGTCCTGTCTGCATGTTATTAGTCACGGTTTGGCTAGCCCATAGCTGGAGGAGAAGAGAACCTCTTCTGGGTTGTTCCCCTTCGATTCTGAGTTCTGACTGTTGGAATGGCAACTTCTTTTTAGTTCTTCTTCAGGTTACTGGAAGTTCTAAAATATACTGCCACCATCTTCTTCTAGTTCATTTTTGTTTTGGAATCCCTTCTCACGTGATTAGATATATTATTGTTTATGAGTGTCACTTCAGTACTTCATATTAATTTCCTTGTCTAACGGTGTACCATTTTGTGGTTCAGCAATGGAGCTTGCTCTGTCTCTTGAGAAGTTAGTGACTGAGAAACTGTTAAATTTGCATGGGGTAACTTCTCAGTTTTGCTTACTTGCTTCTTTCGAGCGATAATTGCAGCTGCTTCTCATGCATGCCCCTTTTCTGATGAATAGGTAGCAACACGATCGAATGATGTTGAAATGGCAAGTTACATTGAGACTGAGTTCTTGCGGGAGCAGGTGAATTGCACTCTTTGTTGCTTACGGATTCACTTAATATTTTTTGGGGATTCGTTCGCAGATTAACAGCTACCTGGCTTAAAGCTAAAAACATGATCTTTATACAGAGCAACAATGTCTGAAAACCATGAATATAATATGAATATGCTCTGTCACAGTTGCGTCATGATTTTATGATTCTGGACTTACTGAGTTGGTACGCATGGGATACAAGGATGACAATGCGAGTGTAGTGAGATCCGAGCATGGAATCCAGCATGTTACTTGCACCTGATCATCATTGCCTTCTTCATGTTCTTCTTGGGGAAACATTTCAGGTAGAGACAATAAAGAAGATGGCTGAATACGTGGCTCAGTTGAGAAGGGTGGGAGAAGGGCATGGTGAGCTGCCAATCCTCTTCTCTTGCTATGTTCTTTAATCCCTACACATAATATTTAACCGACGGCCTCCACTTCCCCCTTTGATTTGCACTTTGTTCAGGAGTATGGCATTTCGATCAGATGCTGCTTCACGAGGGTGACGGTGCTTGAGGTGGACCTGCAGTGTTCCTCCTGGTCGTGTTTATTTTGTAAAATTGTTAGATCTTTCCGTTCCTATGTCCATTCTCCGTTCTCGCTTGCCTTCAGAACGACGGTGCTGTTCCTCTCCTGTAGTTGTAATGATAATAATTATGGTCGGTAAACCTTTATTAGAGCTTGGTCTCCCGCAATCTACAGTAAAAGCTCCCGGTAATGTTAGGTTTTGGAAAATTGTTGATGGGACACGAACGACGAGGAAATCTTATGAAATTTCATAAAATTAGTTTTCCTTTTTAAAATTTGTTGTTTTCTTAATTTCTAAACCATCACATCCCCATT
Organism: Amorphophallus titanum; assembly: GCA_024336825.1. Taxonomy (NCBI): domain Eukaryota; kingdom Viridiplantae; phylum Streptophyta; class Magnoliopsida; order Alismatales; family Araceae; genus Amorphophallus; species Amorphophallus titanum. Next base: position 14,020,776 of record JANBPO010002057.1, on the reverse strand, counting down.
TTATCTTATACCCTTTTATTTGGCTTTTCACATCTCTTTTTTTTTCTTTTTGGCTACTTTTGTCCGATAGAAACAAACAAACGTGTGGGGGTTTGATTTGATGTTGGCACCTTGTGGAATCATCTGAAGTGTAGCCAAAGGTAGTTTGGAATATGTGATAGTTACTGGTACGCCTCATCTCTTTTTATTACGAGTCGCTGTCGGCCAGCAGTGCCCGTCTATCTCTCTCTCTACCCCCCCCCTTGACCGCTCTATGCTTTGGGCGGTCCTACTCGGACCGTTCTGACCGGTTTGACAGAGCTACTATGGTAGGTCAGTTCGTTTGAGCGGCCTCTCCCAGACCATTCTGTTCCTTTGGGCTGTCCTCCTATAGACCGTTCAGTTCCCCTGAGCGGCCCCTTGGCGACCGTGCAATGGGTTTTGTCCGTTGTTGTGACCATTGGTCTTGATGGCCTGTCTCGGGTTCGTCTGTCCGTATATGAGTCCCGTTTGACTTATGTCAAACATTTAGGTCTGTTAGGGCGGTGTCCCTAGCAGTTCTTGCTTGGACTGCTAGTGTTCGTGTGGTGGGTCTATCTTAGACCGCTTGGTGGTTTGACTGGTATGTTGGTTCGAGGGTTGACTTAGTGAAGCGGCCTTATCTTGACCGCCACAGTCACCTCGTAGCCCAGTGTAAGATTGCCAGTGTTCTTGCCTCTGAGTGCATAGCGGCTTCTTTCTTGACTGCTTGTGTTGCTTAGCGGCCGAGTGATGAATCACTTATGCCCAGAGAGTAGCTACCGACATTTCGATTTCTGATTGTCTTGGCTTGACCTTGTTGTTCGCCCATTGTCCCGTGGATGTCTCCTGACGTCCTATGAGGGTTATGGCCATGTTACAAAGTAGCCAGGAGTGTTTATGTATTGCGTCATGTTCTGTGAGTCGTTTCCTTCGGTGGTGTCATTTTCTCTGGCTTAGGATTAGACTGATTGGTGGTGTGTCTCCGCCGTTGCGCGACGATCTTGCCTCCGAGTCGCGAGACTCAAGGATCGTGCGTTAGTAGGTCTAGTTGCCTTGTCCTGAGTCTGTTGGCAGTTGTTTTACTGTGTTAGTGCTTTGTAGTACGTGTGACAGTGCTTGTTTAGCCTGTCTGTACTCCAGCACTTGTGTTTTGGAGTCTGTGTCTAGTGAGCCTCCACTAGTCGTAGCCTGACGACACATTTCGACGTATCAACCCACCTGGGAGTGGTGGTGTGACAGTTCCCGAGACACGATTTTTAAGCTAGTTTCCGTGGGCTCCCTTGCCTGGCAGTAGCATCTGCTGGGGGAGAAAAGTAGCTAGAGGCCTGGCTCATGGCATTGAGCTTGTGTGTGCACATGTGGTCAGGGGGGTTTGGACGAACACCGACGGGCGTGACCCTAACTAGCCACTCGTTACTGTAGTTCCTGGTTCTATTCAGACAGTGTCTCAGTCTCTGTTGTGTTTCCGGCATCGTAGATGGACACTCGAGGCGCAGCATAAGACGTTAGTGGATGCAGCTGGCTGTTCTTCTAGTGAGGAGGTGCTTCCATCATGTGACAAATGACTCTCATGTTTCTCGCACGTCGTGACCTTCCTGGGTTAACCCTCTCATGATCTTGCCCGAGGTCAGTGTTATGTTGTGTGCACGACGTTCTAGTCATGTGTGTGTGGTCGTGTCTAAAAGAATGTGCATGGCAATCGAGTCATGTATGCATTAGGGTCTGTCTTGTCTGTATAGGTTTTTCTAGGGCTTTTGCCTCTTTCTTGTAGGCCTTCACTTGCCTGGTGTCTCGACAATGGATCGGTGACTCCTGACTTCGTCAGTTCAAAGTTTGCCCTTCTGTTGCCACCTGGAGTAGCTCAGGGAGCCGAGGTTAGTTCGACAGCCGTGTTTACTCGGTATGGCTTCTTTCCCCTTTTCTTCTAGCTATCCCACTCCTTCCATTTTCGACTTTCTTTTACAGCTTTGTAGTTTAGTTTTTCTGCTTTACTACTACTATTGTTTTAGCTGTTGTTCTGTGTTACTGCATTCTTTTTCAGTGGGGATCCGCATGACCCCTACTGAGCCAGTGACACGAGGCTCACCCCTGCTTTTCAGGTGAGTCGATCTGCTTCCGCAGTTCCTAGTGTGGTGTGTTCATAGTTGCCAGCGGTGCTTGCGTCGGGCTTCGGCTCCCTGAACTACTCCAAGCAATGACAGAAGGGTCGACCCTGAACTCGGAAGATCAGGAGTCACCGATCTGTCAACAACCACGAGGCTAAAGACAAGGCCTACGATACCAGACTAAAAGTCTAGAAAAGACCTAGACAGACACAGACGTGTCACGCCTAGAACGTCGTGCACACTACCTCACGCATGACTAGAACGTCGTGCATGTGACAGGACACCGACCTCGGGAAAAGCCAAGAGAAGGCTAACCTGGAAAGGTCACAATGTGCGAGGAACACGAAGAGAACCACGAAGAGTCACGTGCCACATGACTAGAGTTCCTCATCACCAGAAGAACAGCCAGCTATGTCCACTGACGTCTTATGCTGCACCTACTAGCGTCTTGTCCACGTAACCTACCGCAAGGACTAGGCTGAGACAAAGACACTACTAGAACCAGAACAGTACCATAACACGAGTGACTAGTCAGGGTCACGTCTAACGACGCAAGTCCAAAGACCTTGACCACGTGTGTACACCCTGGCCCACTGCCTAAGCCAGGCCTCTAGCTAGTATTCCCCCTCCAAAGGACGCTATGGTTGGGCCGGGGGCCCACGGAACTAGCTTAAGAATCGTAAATCGGGAAAGTGCCCCGCTACAAGAGCCGTCACGTCGAAGCGTGCCGTAAGGCTATGACTAGTGAAGGCTCACAAGACACAGAGACTCAAAACACGAGTGTAGAAGTATAGACAGGCAAGAAAGTACTGTCACACGTACTTCAAAGCACCAATGGCAGTACAGCCACTGCCGACAACTCAGGACAATACAACTAGACCTACTCACGCAATGATCCTTGAGTCAGACGACTCGAACGCAAGATCGTCACTAACAGTAGAACAAGTCGCTAAATGGTCTAAACCTAAGCCGGAGGAAACAACGCTCCGCAGGAAACGACTCATGGAGACCTGAGCACTGTGAACCCTCAACACACCTGGACACACAACCGAGGTAGGACAATACCCTGAAGCATATAGAAACATGGTCTCGAATTGGACAAAGTCGTCGAGACACACACAAGGTCACATGTCAACCCCTGGTCTCACCGGGTTGGCTGAAACCCAACACGACACATACACACAGACACGCACAGACACACACACTGCATGCACAAACACTCTTGGCCGTCCCATCATGGTTGCTGCCACCATAGGATGTCAATAGACACCCACGGGTCACGGGCAAACCATGAGATCAAGCCAAGACAAGTAAAAACCGGAGTGGTGGATAATGACAACACTGTAGGCAGAGCGAACTATCACTCAACTGCTAGGTGAACCGGGTAGTCAAGAAAAGTCACTACAAGACCAAAGACAAAGACACTGGCAGTTCTAGATCAAGTCATTACGGAACTGTCGCAGTCAAGGAAAAGACCACACCCAGTCACCTAAACCGACCGATCCAGAAACCACAGACACACAGACACCACCCTAGAACACAAACCTAAGACCGACCAACACACGAACAGAAGCCGAACAGAATAACGGCCATCACGGCCAAGAAAATGACTATAACGCACCTCCTTAGGCACGTTAGCTGCTCTGACGCACCAGGGTAGGGGCGTCAGGGCAACCAGGCCTACAACTATGACTCGAACGACATAATGCACCAACCAAGGAACGTTACACCACCTAACGCGCCAGGAGCGTCAGGGCCAACGGGCCTAAAAGCATAACACAGACGCGTCAGGGCCAACGTGATGCGGGACGGACACGGGAGTCGACGCTATATGATGCGGACCTCGGACTCTACGACGGACATGACCAGCAACACGTGACTAGGAGTCACACTAGACCCGACACTAAGAGCTCCAAGGGGACTATACGTCGCTCACAGAAATGCTAGCTCACTCGTCGTCCCAAGCGAGGGAAGCGCGGATCGTGCGCGGTTGGTCGCTGGGCTACGACTAGTGCCTCCATCACAAGGAAAGAGAAAGCCATTCTATCGGGGACTAAGATAATGCCATAGTTTTTATAAAATAATTTAAACATGGCGAATATGCACTATTGAATGCATTAGAAACTAAACATGCTCTTTAGAATGCCAGAAAGTATAACGGACCAATATAGGGCCGTTACCTCGCATAACGGATCCGGGCAGGGGCATTATACATTACATAACGTGTCCCCCTATGTCCGTTATGCTCACCCGAACACTCAGGTGAGCACAAGGCATAGATATGCAGACCATAACGCACTTTCGATAGGGCGTTATGTACAGTATAATGCATCTACTCCAATGCGTTATACTCTAATGCACAATGCCATGTAATCAGGAATGCAGAGTATAATGCACCAGACAAGGGGCGTTATGCTGAGTATAACACGCCTCTCATGGCCGTTATACTCGCAAGAGCTGAAACCAGAAACCAGGGAGCATAACACGCCTGGACTCATGCGTTATGAACTATAACGCATGGGTCGAGGCCCGTTAAAGCCTCCCGAACACCAGGAATCCACAGGAAACCACGGTTCAATGTAGTGTATAACGCATCGGGCAAGGAGCGTTATACAATGCACGATGGATCTACCCTACACCGCCATACTAACTGCCTTACTAGTCAATAGTCAACGGTCAAACCAGTCAGTCAAGGGGATATGGCGGTCTACTAGGGGTGCGTTAAAGTCACTCGAACGTGAAAAATCAATAGGAAACCCATGACTATAACGGTCATGGAGGGGTGCGCTATACTAACCACCTATCTACTGTTCTTAGGGGCATAATAGACCTGGAGTGGTCCACTATGAGGGCATAACGTGCCTTGTACGGTGCGTTATAGTCATGACGGTTACTGGGGTGACCGCCATGCAGTCTGGGCGACGAACGGGTTTGGTTTGCGACTGAGCCATTCCCCGGTCGATAGAAATCGACGGGTTCGCTACAAAACCTGTAGTAAACTGAAAGGAAAATCATGCCATGCATCCAACCATGCCCACAGAAGCTAGATATGCAATAAACATGCTCATATGCAATTAACGAACAATTAAAATATTAATTAACATGTTTTAAATACATTTTAGGATGGAACTAAACATGAACATTAATTGGGCCAAACGGCCATGGATGGATGTGAAAGTGGTGTGGAAATGATCCTGGCGAAGTAAGGAGTCCATCCCCCTACCTCTGACGCGACGAGGAAGTCGATTCGATGTCGAACGGGCGACGAGGGCATTGACAACCTCCCAATAGCATTCGCCTCCACGCTCCGCAGATCAAAGGAAGAAGGATGTCCACGCAATCCTCGCGACGAGACCTTCCCAATGGCACCTCCCGTGCCTCGATCAGCGGCCGTTTCGATCAAAACCAGGAGAAGGGAAGAAAAACCCTAAATTAGGCCTAAAATTTATCAAAAAGAGATTTACACGAAAAACGAGACAAATGTCCACCATTGGCGACGCATGAGGCATCAAAATACTCCTGGCAAGACGAGGAACACATTCCCCTACCTCGATCGCGGTGAAGCCCGCCAGACGGTGCAGATCGGGCGACGAGGTGTCGCGGCTCCACTTAGCCCGTCTCGTCTCCACGCTCCCCGAACCGCAGAATGGAGGGTACTACCTCGACCTACTCGTCGAGCCTGTTCCAATGGTGCCTCCCATGCTCCGGTCTGACGTCGTTTCGCCAAGAACCGAGAGAGATTGGGTGAGAGGGAGAGAGAGGATGTTTGGGAGAGAGAGAGGAAGAGAGAGAGTGTGTGTCGCGAGAGTGAGGAGAGAGAAGGGAGAGGGGGTGTTAAAAACATGTGATTTTTAGATTTTTGTTATTTTTTTTGAAAAATATTATTAAATTACACTTTAGCCCCTCTAACTTTAGAAATTGTCACCTCCACCTGAGCTTGGATATCGCCTTGCACATCATCTTCAGGGGCTGTCTTACATGACACAATACCATCTGTACTTTGTTGAAGGAGCCTTGGAGCTAGGACATCGGTGGCAATGTCCACCAAAGTTTGACAGATATTTTTCTCAATATTTTTATCCCCCTGCACTTCCTCTCCAGGGGGTGCCTGCGGTGGCATGGCATCATCCATGCTTTTTTGAAGGGGCCTTGGAGCTGGGATATCAATGGTAATATCTACCAAACTTTGACAGATATTTTTCTCAACATTTTCAGCCCCCTGCACTTCCACTCCAAGGGGTGCCTGCGGTGGCATGGCATCATCCGTCACTTGTTCGATGGGGCTAGGAGGTGCTACATAAGTGACAATGTGAGCCCCTTGCACCATAGTCAGAAAGAAGGCCCTCATTTCCTCAAGTAGCCACCGCTGGATCTTCATTGTAGCGGTAATATCCTGTAGCACAGGCATGTATGGAGCTGATGAGGACGTCTCCTCATCACTAGGTCGGGTCATCATCTGGTCACCGTACACCATGTCAAGTTCACTTGGTTCAACAAGGAGCTCTCGATCACCTGCATTTCAAACCACATTACTTCGGTTACTCATTAATGTTAAATGACAAGGAGTAAGTTAATTTTAGTACTCATAATACCTGTTGGTCTCGCAGGGATCCAATAGAGAATTTTATTTTCCTATCTACAAATGGCCCCCACCTAAATAGTCTGGGAAATGCCAAATCATGTATTTCAGAAAGAAAAAGGAATTCAAAATTGTTGAGGATCAAAGTCCTTAGTCGACGTAAAATTCAGCTGGAGTCGATGCTATAAGCCAACTTCTATTAAGAAGCATGAAGTTGTCGACTCTCAGAGTCGACCCCAGAACTCATACACTCTATCCAGGCGTTTGTTGCATAAGGAAGAGTCGACGTAGAGATACACAAGTGTCGACGTAGGAGTGAAGATCCTAAGTAGAAGTAGCAGATCAACCAAGGATGCGTCGACCTCATTCAAAACATCAACGCATGTGGTGCAAACAGAAAATGTTATAACGACATTTCGTGAAGAAGGATTCGACGCAACACATTGTGGAAGTCGACTCAGTAGCAGCTTCGTAACACCATAGGAGTCGACACAAAATTAAAGGGAGTCGACGCAATCTACTAATTTGTATTAAAAACTAAAAAGTGTCGACCCAAAGGGTTGACTCTTTCAAACAAGCATAATGTTAGGCATTTTTAGCAATAGAGCATCAACGCCATGAAGAGTATGTGCCAATCCAGTCAACCTCATTCAGTGAGGTGTGTGAAGATTTCAAGCAAATCACATGATGACATCTTCCAATCAGTGCCTCATGATCCAACACATGTGGCTAAAGTCTGGAAGGTTCCTGAGTGTCAAAATATTCTCTCTAACACTTGGACCAATGGAATAATTTGCTTGAGGATCAGATTCTCTGGAAAAGGTGACCCCTTGTTCTATATATAAAGGCGTTCTTCTTCAATGGTCGCTGCTACTGCTGCTATTATTGTTTGAAGTGAGAAAGCCGGTTAGAGGAAGTGAGAGCCATTTCAATTCAAAGGGAGACAAGAGAGAAATTGAGTGTATACAGTCAAATTTTTAGTGAAGATTGCTTCGATTGAAGCTACAATGTTAGGAGATTTTTGTTTTCCCATTGTTTTTGTCACGCCCCGAGCCAGCGGAAGTTAGAACTCGGATGTGGCGCGACGAAGTCTATAACGATCGATCATGTCAATCAGAGCGTAGTGCATTCAACACAGACAGACAGAGTGCGAAAAGTAGAGGCAACCCAAGTTTTATTAATAATCATGGTTCTCTCAAATAGTATGAAGACTAAATGAGTAGAACTTACAATCTTTGACTCAAGAAAATAAAATTACATAGACTACCAATATACGTTTAAATTGACAAAAGTTGTTTAAAATCTGTAATCACCCAATTCACCCCCCCTATTGGGTGTCATTGATCGTGGGACTTCAGGGTTGAGATACGAGAGCAGGTTGATGAACTTGTTTTTAATGTTGATGATAGAACATGGGCAGAGAGCATATTAGATGAAGATGAGTCACGAGATCCAAAATTCAAAAGACCAACAAAGAGGGCCAGAGAAACTCGTGCGCACCAAAGAGAGGACCCAACTTTGTTTCTTTATGACACTGAGCAGTAGCCTAAGTTTGAGCCAACTAGACACTCAGAATCAGATAGCAGGCCAGTCACTTCTAGAATGGTCAAGCGACCTCCATCCTTAAGAAGAAGTACATCAGTGTATGAGATAACTGAGAGGACTAGTGCTGTTGCTTGAGAGGACCCGACAATTGAGCAGATGAAGCAAATTTAAGTGAGACACGTCACGGGAAAAAAGATTGCTTTCAAAGATGAAGGATAAAGTCACACCAAAAGAAAGAAAGAAAAACAAAGCCAAAGGCTAGAAGGCAATTAGTTTCGTATGGTTCTGATGATGATGATGATGATGATGCACCAAGTGATGGATCCCAATGCAGCTGCGGGTGCTACTATTGGCGGTGGCATGTATGCACTTACTTTCTCCTTCCACGCTGACACGGGCAAAGGATATAGTCATAGTAAAGAATGATATGATTTACAGAGCCAATATGAACATCCAACAGGTTATGGAGATGGCCAACACGAAGCATGCATGTATGAGGGGGGTTATCAACCAATATTTCAATTTCATCCAATTCCAACCAATAGCAGATATGGGTCAGCAGCTTCTTCTAATCTTCAAGGTCCTGCTTAATACTTATTTTCTTGAGACATTCCACAAGTTCTTGAATCGACATGACTTGACTTGACATGACATGACTTGCGTGACCCGCAAAAAGGTATATGCTTGTTACTTGCTTGATTGATAGCCAATTCATGACTTGATCTATATTACTTGCTTGAATGTCTTGACAATATTATCTTGAGTACATGCTTGATATACTTGTTCATCAAATTTCTATTGATATCATCTCTTGAATATGATTATACACATTCTCTCTCTCTAGTCATTTTCATGCGAGCATGCATAGCGTATTATATTTCATGATAAATTGTGATCTGCTTAAAGCAATGCTAGTATTTGAGATTTAGCCCTACTGAGCCCTCGCTCATAAAGTTTTCCCCTCTTTTTTAGGTAAGTCTGATGAGGATGAGACAAACACGGATGTGGATGAGCAAGAGTGAAGTCTAGAGCCATCCAAGTGTCGAGAGTTTCGTAGTCTTGTCTACTCTTTTGTTTCTTGAGTCAAGCGTTGTAATTTCTTATTATTTAGTCATCATACTATTTGGAAGAAATATGATTATTTAAATAATGAATTGGGTTATTGCTATCTTGCGCGCTCTGTCTTTGTGTTGAATGCACTGTGCTTGATTGACATGAATGATATAGACTCGTCACGACACCTCCGGGTAATCTTCCACGCTCAGGGCGTGACAATGAAACACCCGCCCACGGGAGAGAAAACTAGAAATCTGCAAACATAAACGGTCCAATATACAGCCGCCAACAGCAATCTACCGATTTTACGATAAACCACTACAGAACTGCTAACGCTTCTACGTAGAACGGCCAGAGCAGACAAAGCAGCAACTCAGGACTTTGATCTCCACTTCTCCTGGCCGGCCAGAAGACTTGGGCCTCATGCTAGGAACCCTGTAGACCTGCAAAAATGTGTAGAAATAAAGAAACAAAACCCAGATTAGCCGTAAAGCAAGAGTAGTATCTATAATGCAAAAGAACTTAAAAACATGCAATTGGAAGGGTGGATACCTGGGATGTTGGTTTTTTTTAACCCGTGTGGGGCATTTTAAAAGCTGAGCTTCATATTCAGCCACAGATAGACTTCGCTGCTTCAAAGCCGCGAACTCCGCTGCCTTCTTCTCTTGCACTCTATCAGAAAAATATTTGGCATTGAAGAATTCCTCGAACTCCTCCCATGTGACTTGCTGATCACCGAGAGTCACCTTTACCGATTCCCACCATGTCCTTGCATCGCGTTCCAGTTGAAAGGTTGAGAGAAGGACACGTTCTTGATTGGAAAATAATGTGGTTATGTCTTAGTTACTCAATTCAGTGGGGGCTGATATTCAGAAATTAATTCTTCGGAAGCAATCTACCCGTGAAATGTGGACCCTTCTCGAAGAAATGTTTGGTCAAAAGCAAGACACGGTTCGCATTTATCAGTTGACAAGTGAAATTCATGAACTCAGACAAGGTAACAAATATGTTACTAGATATTATGGCATGCTCCGAAGTAAGTGGGAGGATCTGAATTATTATGCTCTAGATGACTAGACTTGTGTTACAGATCAAAAGAAGTTTTTGACCTATATCAAAAGCAATCAGATTTTTAACTTCTTGGCTGGTCTAAATCCAAAATCTGAAAATCTTAGAGGTCAAATTCTTAGCATGGATCCTCTTCCCTCGCTTGAGCAGGTCTACTGCAAAGTGTTGAGTGAAAAAGGTCGTCACAAGACGATGAATGACAGCTGTGCACTTGCTCCTATTGATAATTCTATGGCCCCTGTAGGTGCTGATCAAAGAAATAACAAGGGTGTTTCTAGACAGAATAAGGATAAGTTTAAAACTGAGAAGAGTTGTAGTCACCATGGACGAGCAAATCATCTTGCAGATGACTATTGGGACCTTCACCTTTAAAAAAAGCACCCCAAGTATCAGAAAGTAAAGAAAGGGCAACGAGCGAAATGATATATTATAGCTACCTCTACTGGTGGGCCTCATTCTCTTCAAACCAAAGTTATCTAATTCTTAGAGTTCAGTACCTCAGGGACTAACCTCACAGGATATTGCTCAGCCACAGCAACTTCTTTCACAGGTTGGTCTCACGTCTACCATCTCATCGTCCCTTCCATCCTCGTCAGATATTGCCAGTGTTGCCTGGTGTGCGTCTGCACGTCCAACTTTCACCCTTGGGTCATAGACTCAGGGGCAACTGATCACATGACCAATATTTCTACCTTGTTCTCTTCTTATTCCTTGTGCTCTAGTCAAGATAAGGTGACCATGGCCGATGGCTCTAGAGCCAATGTTGCTGGTCGTGGCACTAGTAAATTGGACGGTCATCTTCTTTTGCCTTGTGTTCTACATGTTCCTCATCTCTCCATGAATCTCATGTCAGTTAGTAGTATCATAAAATGGTTAAACTGCTCAGTCACTCTTTTTCCTGACCATTGTATCTTCCAAGACCTGAAGACAAGGCACGTGATTGGGAGTGGACATGAAGTAGGAGGCCTCTACTATTTTGACCCTAGAGTAGGAGCTGCTCTTCACTCAGAAACCAGCAGGACCATCGATCATCAACTGAAGCAAATCCAATTGTGGCACTCATGCTTAGGCCACCTTTCGTTTCAATCCTTGAGAGTCGTATACCCATCTTTATTTCTTTTTATAGGTAATTTAAGAGCAAAGGTGGGAAAATCAGCAGCTCTCACTAGTGCTTGCAAAATTTGAACCCACAACCTCTCCCATGCAAAGGGGAAGGAGTGAACCACCAAGCTATAGGTTGGGGTTCCATATTTATTTGATCATATAGTCCTAAGCATCTTCGTTGTCATGTTTGCCCTTTGGCAAAACAATGTCGTGCTCAGTATCCAATTTTAATGAATAAAAATTAAATTCCTTTTGAGCTCGTTCATTCAGATGCGTGGGGGCCTTCCCATGTTCCTTCTCTTGATGGCCATCACTATTTTGTGAGTGTTATTGATGACCATGCTCATTGTACGGCAACAACACGTCTCACGCAACCGAGACAAACTTACACCGAGGAACCAATCCTCCGACGCTCAACACAGCCTCGAAAAATCCACCCGTAGCGCCCAACGCTACGACCCACCGCTGCGCACTCAGACCCACGTGCACAGCCACCACAATGACAACTCAAGATCCTCCACTCATCCGAGCACATCTCGACCAGAGCGCCCGCTCTGCCACCTCGAACCACGATCTCAATACCTCAGGGGCTGGATAAATCCTCAGCTGGAGTGGCTAACACCAATAACCACTCCCTCAGAGCACACTCACGGCCACCTAACCATGAGCAATCCTCGCCAGCCGCCTGACCACGCTGCAGATTCTTCGAACACAGCACCGCAGAGGCACACCTGCCGGCAACCTCTGCCCGACGCAGCACAACCGGGGCCACCACCAATGAGGGAGAAGGCTCTCGATCTCGATCCTTAGACCCCACGCCGGCACTCCGACGATGATAGCAACCACCTTCACAGCGCCAATGCCGCGCACCCACACTCTCACATGAGAAACCAAGCGTTAATCAAACATAAAACCCTATGCCAATTGCCGACTGTACTGGACCTTACGGACTATGATCACTGCAATATCCCGAATTCCCATGTACTTCCACAACCATAGCTCTGATACCAGCTGTAGCGACCCAGGATCCGAGTACCAGAAAGGAACCGGCGCAACCTGAACCTCGGCCCGCCATCCATGAGCCCGAAGACTTGGAAGGGCTAAAGGATATGTGTGGTGTACATAGAGAAAGAAAATAAAACAGGATAATAGGTATAAATAACTAACTACAACAGAGTCCAATCCAACAAAAGTACAGTCTAAAGTAGTAAAACGTACCACATGCCAAGTGAACACTCGGCCTAGCGAGCTGACAACTAAGAACCTCCACGTAATGGCCTCGAACCTCGAGGAAGGACTGCCACACCTGAAAACCAGGGTGAGCCTCCTATCACTGGCTCAGTAGGGATCCCGCGGAACCCCAACCGAGAAAATAACGGCAGAAAGGAAAGCTACGCTAGCCACAGAAGAAACAACAGTAACGGTAGGAACAGCAAACCGGTGGCCAGTCAAAACTCGGCACTACAGCTACTCCTACCGGCAACAGAAAATATGACTCGATCTCCCGTCGGGGGACAACCAAGTCATGCACCCGACACACGACCCAGTCTCCCGTCGGGGGACAACCAAGCTACGCACCCGACATCTCGATTCTACGATCGAGATACTACCAAACACGAACCGTCCTACCCACGCTACCAGGAAAATGAAACGATGTCTCGGTCGCGGAAACCTGTCCTCACAACAGGGCCTGAGCCGAAACCACACGTTCCGGAAACATGGCCACGACCTCGCTGTCATGAACTCTACGCTGTCTAGGGAGAACTCTCGGTGACGCTCACCGGAAACTCCAAACCTTGGCTCTGGGAACACTCCCGAAAATAACACTTGAAATCCCGTCTCACAGACAAGAAACGGAAACCCAGGACACGACAACTCACGTCATGTGACGGGGGCACCGCCCACGAGAAGAACGATCGGATGCATCCCCTGACGTCTTACACTGCGTCACAAGTGTCTAGCTACAACACCCCAGGCGCAAGACTCAGACACGCACAGTAACCAGGAGTACCACAAAATAAGGACTAGCTGAGGTCGCACTCATCAGCGTAGGTCCGAAGCCTCAGCCTCATGTGCACACTCAGACCATATGCCCTAGGTCTGTCCTCTAGCTGATATTTTCCCCACCAGTCTGGACTCGACGATACGTGGGGTGTAACACCCGTAGCTTTAGCGGATCCTTAGTGGCTCGGATCTAGATTCTGTCCGACGAATTTTATCTATTTTTAGGAATTTTTAGGGTATTTTTTTAAGCATTTAATCAGAGTTGTTAAAGTATTTAAGAAATGAAATATTTATAGAAAATCTAAAAATTTTAAAAAATATCAAAAATTAGAAAATCACTTTTTTGCGATCCTCGGGATGCACCGATCTCAATGGTACCACTCACGCCCAGGTGAATAACCACGTTTGCCTGCAACGGCGTGTCGAAAGATTTGCCAAAAATCGGGTCGAGAATCGAAAAAACGTATGGGAAAAGTCACAGAATGCCTCCGGGCCTCCGAAACAACTCCGGATCGCGCTGATCCGAACACGAAAGATGTCCGAAACGTAATTGCAGACACAACAAAGTCAGACACTCCTAGAAAACAAATCTAAGACCCGAAAATAAGGATCTGAAATACCTAAAAAGAATCTGATAAGACCCAATAAAGATCTGGGGAATCACACGTCCCTCGACATCTTACACCGCGTCACTAGTGTCTAGTTACAACGTCCCGAGCGCGAGACTCAGACACACTCAGTAACCACAAGTACCACAAAACAAGGACTAGCTTAGGTCGCACTCGTCAGCGTGGGTCCGAACCCTCAATCTCCTGTCCACACTCAGACCATACGCCCTAGGCCTGTCCTCTAGCTGGTAATTCCCCCCAGGTCCGGACTCGACTGTGCGCGGGGGCCCTACGGTAACCAACCTACTCACCGTCTCTCTCATGTACGTCACACCAGTGCCCCCGGTGGGCCGACACACGTGTGCCGTGGAAGTTATGACTAGTAGATGGGTCATAGACGTGAACACAGAAAACTACGCATGCACCCATCGTGAGTAACACGAAGGAAGAAGTGGCTCGCGGCCACTTGACTCTGGATAGCCCACTAGACCTATTAAACTCGACGGTCCTTGAGTCACAAGACTCGGGTCAAGATCACCGCACGCGACAACATTGAGCCGTCAATCTGGCCTAATCCCTAGGTCCAAAACCACAGTGACACGTGAAAAATCTCCAGCCCCAGGTTGGTCAACTGGACTCACAGTCCAAGGCCATACACACGAACCGCACGGATACTCGGAGCACACGCATGGGGTTACTTAGACCTCAAAACTCACGAGCACGCTAATCGACACAATGCGGCACCTCCAGACACCCCCAAAACATAAACACAGGTCTCACGATGTCTGGGACATTCACGAGGCCGAAGGTCAACCACTGGGTCACAACTGGGTCGACCAAAGACCAACGCAATGCACGGACAGACGAACACAACAACAGACACAACCTAGTAGCGCAGTCACAAAGGGACTGCTCAATGAACTGGATGGTCAAGGGAAGGCCGCCCAGGGGACACGAACGGTTTGACCCAAACCGCTCAAGAAATTGACTTAAAAGCACTAATAGACTGGACGGTTAAGGATGGACTGCCCCAAGGCATAGAGCGGTTAAGGGATAGTCGCTCAAGCCAACCGACCTACTACAGTGACGGTCAGAACGATTTTGACCAAATCGCTCAACGGAACCGACACAAGCCACTGAACGATTAACATCCAACTGCTCAAGAGGCAGAGCGGACCGGGCAGGGCCGCTCAAAACAACGGTAAGACAGAACGGCTGGAGGCCAGCCGCTCAAGGGGAACTAAGCGGACCACACTTGGCCGCGCAAGCCCTAGTGCGGTCTATCGCGGAACCGCGCAGACTCAATCCGACCTACTCTAAACGGTCTGAAGCCAGCCGTGCCATATCTTAAGCAGTTACTGTTAAACTGCGCAAGCGTCACGGCGAGCAAGCCTTGGGATCGGCCCGATCATGCCTTTCCACGCCTCGTTTGTTCCGAAACGAAGGGGATACAACGGTAATGACCATACACAACACATAGACTCAAACCGGAGCCAATTCTACCGAGAAACGGAGAGAAACAAGTGATTTTCCAAAATCAACCCAAATGGGGTTAACGGGGTTCCCGGACTCCTACCGGCCCCGAATGACCACCATTCGATGTGAGATCAGCGACTATGGAACGTTGACGTTCCAGGGAGTCATTTGACACCAACTGATC
Organism: Amorphophallus titanum; assembly: GCA_024336825.1. NCBI lineage: Eukaryota > Viridiplantae > Streptophyta > Magnoliopsida > Alismatales > Araceae > Amorphophallus > Amorphophallus titanum. The sequence continues at coordinate 14,005,047 of JANBPO010002057.1, read as the reverse complement.
GCGAAACCGTCGCCGTTTTCTGGCGAACCCTACGAACTCCGAAAAATCACAACGAGCCCAAACTCACCCGTTCTAACACCGAACAACGTGAAACTATAGGAAAAATGTGTAGAAAAGGTAGGTGATCTATCCCCCCATCTCCACCGAAGATTTGACGTGCCGTGGACTCTGATCCATGAAGAAAACACCGTGAAACCCCGTCGGTGCCTCCACGCTTATGAACCGACTTCACCGCGCCCTCGAGCCTCGATCCTCGACCCATTCCTCATTCCTCGCCTCGCCCCCTCGCCGTCTCGCTTACCTCTGCCACCATCGGCCGCCCGGGGAGAGGGGGAGAGAAAGAGAAGAGAGAGGGAGAGAATGAGGGAATGGGGAGAGAGAGGGTTAAAGGGGTTATATATATATAGAAAAACCCGAAAATGCCAAAAATATCAAAAATAGGAAAATCACACATTCCCGATCCTCGAAACGCGCTGATCGCAACGGTACCACTCGCGGATAGGTGAATGACCCCGTTCACCCGCTACAGGGTTCCGTAGACTTTTTCGAAACACACGTGCGGGAATCGAAAAACACGCAGAAAAAGTCACGGAATACATTTTGACCTCCGAAACTGACCCGAGTTGCACGGGTTCGAACACGAAAGATGTCCAGAAGATAATTCCGGACAGAACGGGCACAAATTCTCTGATAAAGCAAGTCCGGGACCCGAGAAGAAGGATCCAAAGGGTCCGGGACATCACAGCTCTCCCCCCTTAAACAAATTTCATCCTCGAAATTCAGGACAAGCACCAGGCCCTAAGGGGAGAATGCCAAGGACCAACTGACGACGCCGTCAGGGCCCCAGCCAAATCTCGATACTCGTAAAAATCACGTTCCTGAGAGACGTAGCCAGACAATGATCACGGACATGCCTCGCTCACAACCCCAGACACATCGATCGCCAGAGCAGGCACATGCAAAGAGTACAAGTCTGGCGTCACCTCAGCAAACGCAAAAACCAACTACGACATCACTGCCACAATCTCGCTTACCGAGAACACGCAACCTACATCACGAAAACCAACACCGGTCAACGCCCACGCTCGGCGGACCAACCGTACGTCAGCTTCACAACCCGCTGACCGATCCCACACCCTGCATTAAGGACAACCAACACTGAGCTTCCACCGGCTCACACCTGGCAAGCCAACCACTTACAACAGCACCAGACCAACTCTTGCCAGAAGACAACTTCTCACAAAGCCCAGATCCAATTCGGGAAAAGCACATCTCATAATCGGCCACCCAAGGCCCCGCTGGCATACGGCTCACGCCATTCTCGAGCCCCAACAATCCGTATCTTCTGTCTGTGAAAGACCATCCACGGGTCACCAGATACGCGTCAACGGGAAACCTTGACTTGCTCAACTTCTTCCTTCTTTCCTGGTCTTGCACCAGATCCTTCCAAATCTCGACAAGCTATCCGCTGACTCTTCCACATACCAATACCACAACTCAAGCCAAAGCTCGCTCAGACACAGCAACCGATCTCCAGCCTCACGCCAACTCTACCCTCTCAGGGGAGCACAACGAAACCACATGACAAGATCCCTCCTCGGTCCTCACGCCACTCGCCTCAGACTTACGGGGAATCCTCCCATGCTGGGCGCAAACCGGGGATCACCATATCCAACGCCAACGTCTCTTCAGAGACTTTCACACACAAGCACTGTCCTTTATCTTGTCTCATCAAATCTTTCGCCTAAAAATGATCTAAAAGGACGCCCGCTAATCCTCGACTTCGCTCTTATCACAGAGCCTCGGGACACAACCTCTCACGTTGCACGGTACACTTCTCCAGAATCGACAAGTGACGCCTGCTACCATAGCAAGCTGGTCGATAATCACGCGACCAATGCACACAGGTCCCCAGACAATACACTTCTCACCGTGGTCGATCACTCGGTCAACCTCACCAGCCTCTCACAGCAACCAACAGGGACCCCACAATCTGCCAGAGATCACTTCTCCGAAGTACAATCTCATCCAAGGGCACAACTTCCAACACAAGAACGGGGTACTCATGCGGCAACCATGCCAGCACATTTTCCCAGCTCTCAATCCAGCCAGTGCCACAAACCTCAATGTCTCAAGCAATGGCACGGAAACAACACGTCTCATGCAACCGAGACAATCTCACACTGAGAAACCAATCCTCCGACACTCTACACATCCTCGAAAATCCACCCGTAACATCCAACGCTACGATCCACCGCTGCGCACTCAGATCCACATGCATAGCCATCACAACGACAGCTTGGGATCCTCCATCCCGACAAGCCTCTGCAACTCCGTAGGCTCCGATTCTCAACACATCAAAAATCACAGCACCAGCTACAAATTCTCACAAACACCGCCCAACTGGCACTCATCCTTCAGGAGCAGCGCCAACACCCTTACACATCAGGGAATGGGCAACGCTTCTCACTGGCAACCACCTTGCCAACACAGGATTCCCTTATTTGCCCCTCCCTAACCCTAGATCTAAGAGTAATTAGGTCTTTTGGTGAGAGTTATATGATCCTTGTATTTTCATATTTTGAAGATTAAAATGAAGAAGAAAAATTACATTTTGCATAAGATGCCCTTGGGTGCCCCCTCTCTCTCCTCTCCCCCTTGCAGTTAGATTGCTGTGATTTCTATGGTGTGAAGCCATAACCTAGGTGGATTCCAAGGTATATCATCTCCGCTGGATGCGACTTCCAGCCACCGCTGCCGTCGCCTCCGTTCGTGCCGCCATCGAGCCGCCACAGCCCAATCTTTGGAGTGCTGTCCAGGATTCTAAGATCCAGGATAGAAGCTCAAAGAAAAGATTTGTTCTCAAAATCCGTGTATCTGATGACCTTGACAATTTGAGAGATCATTCTCCTCCTTGTTAGACATCTCTAGTTTAAATTTCATGTCAATCCGCCACTGTTTGCCCCATTTCCCAATTATTTTTCTCCACCCACGCAATCTACCAGTTTGTAGATCTGTGGGATAGTACCATGTTCTTCTATTTTTCCTGCCCCCTAAACCACGTCATAAAAATCCCAAAATATTTGTGCACGTCCCAGACATCCCCCTCTATTCCCCATAAAATCACCAAGATCCAGATCTATCGTTTACCATTTGGTCAAAGGTCATTCTCAGGCAGATCTCAATCTGTCCTAACTCTCTGTAATCTAACCTAGAAGCAGCAACTGTGCCACAGAGTTTTTTATTTCCAATCCATTTGCTGGATGGTTGTGAAATTAATATACATTGTATCCCTTTGAGTCCTCTTTCCAATGGCGCCAATTTTGTTCTGATCCGCTTCCGGATCTGGGCGTAACAATTCTTTTCGTGGAGGCGCATAGATCTATCCTGAGACAGGGCTGCGAGGCAGTGCTGGGAATTAATTCCCAATAAAATCCCCCAGCCCTGAACTAGCGGCCGCTGCTCCCGGGGATCGACCAACAACCCCCCCAGCAGCATCCCAACCAGCCGCCATAGCAAGGAGATGCCCGGACGCCGCTGTCCCAGCAGCCAGACCTACTTGCTATCCCATAGGCCCAGTAAAACCGAACCGGTCCAGCAGCCCGCCGCTGGCTCGAAAGCCCTTCTGGCTTGCTGCCCATCAACCCGAGTTTGCTACTCCCGGGTCCCATTGTAGCCCTTTACCTCCCTGCGTGGATCGGAAAATAAAATATATTTCTGTAATTGTTGATAATTCTATTATACTGGGAGCATGAGTCTTGGCTGGGATCGTCTTCCCTATGCCCGGAGCATGGAGGTATCGCCCTTAACTCTCTCGACATTTTACTTATTTCATATATATTCATATGTCACTGCTTGAGTGTTAGGAGATCTAGCTCATTCCAAGTTTTATCACCGCTGCGAGAGTGAGTGAGTGTGACCTATCCTGTGACTCGATCTGAGCACGGAAGAGCCAAATACCCTTTTGTCATTGCCGATTTCTCAACCGCACACATCCGCACGTTTCCCTTGCTAGGGACGAGTCACGAGTTTGCCTAGAGTCTCAGGATTGCATTCAATTGGTATGGAGTCACGTCATCCCGTCTCGCATCAAATGGCCTATGGCCACGCCCAATGAGGGCGACATTCATTCCCCCCTGGGGTTTCCTCATTACTGGTTAATCTATGTGTTTATACTATCGATCGAACAGTGTGCGTGCATCGACTATAATGTATTAGAGATGGATAGACGATTTGATAAGGGAAATTGCTGAGTGACCCTTCATTCTCCCTGATGAGTTGTAGGGGTCCCAGATGATCCCTATATATATATATATTTTTGTTCCAAAATGCTACCTCATGCTCCTCCTTTTGAGTATTCGATGCAGTGCTTCTGAAGGGCTATGTCCACTAGCTGATTTCCTTTCTGTTTCTTTCCTAGGCATCCGTCATTTGATCGAAAGTCTATTTATATCGGTTGTCCCAGCAGTAAAGACCCATCCCTTAATAAAGAAGGGTGTGAGTCGTGTGAATGTCTCTCCGCGATCATCGAGAGTTTCTCGTTGTGCGCCTATTTAACCGAACTGTGTGACCTTCAGGCGAGTCTTACGACAGCTTTAGAACTTACTCTCCCTTACTGAAAAAGAGGCCAGTGATGATGAGAGTAAGATTCGATCGTCAAAAAATCATCTGACATCCGAAATGTCTGAAACGATGTCCCTGTGAGCTGACAAATCCTTTTCTCATCTTCATTGGAACGTATTATGTGGACCGCCAACTGTCAGAGATCCCCTTTACACTCTGCAAATCTTGGGCAAACTTGAACCTGACGCTTCTGGGCCACGCGAGCCGTACTAATTCTACCCTTCTCAAATGTGAACGTCTAAATTTGAAGTCATTATTGATGATTTGTAAACACTTGACTCACAGATTCACTCAGTAAAAAGATAGTTCAAACAAGTGGCAAAACCAATTTTTGTTGGCATCAATAATTTTAATGTTGTTAGAAAGTTTGAATTAAGCTCATCTGATAACGCTACGAAGGTAGATTTTTAAGCACACAACAAGGGCTGTTTAAGTCCCAGTAACACTAAAATGGACCGGGCAGTAAATATCTTGTAACTTCATATAGCTAATAGGGTCAGCTACCAAAACTCAACTAATAAACAGGTTCAGTGAACAATCACCTTCCAAAAAATTTCCAAGAGAACAAGGTCAGATTCTTTTGAGCCGGGGTTAGTCAGGAAAGTCAAGTTAGTAAAGGCCAGCTAACCAGTTGTCGCCTTATTCTTTCGGCATACGGATCGGACGAAATAAATTCAGAATAGCCATTACGATTAGATAAACCTGATCCATCATCATCTCAGTCAAGTGGCCAACAAATTTTAATTCCAAAAAAAAAACGTCGAGTAAATACCTTAAATGATTATTTCTCTCGAAGTTGAATGTCAAACAACTCCCTTGATGTCTGGAGATGGTGGTCCGTTTGAGTCATATTTATCTAATACGACAGTTGGCCGCCACAAAAAAACGCTAACATGTCGTCTGTGTTGAGAAATTCACTGACTCTAGCAAGGTCACAATTTCCAGTGAACTTTTGAATTACAAATGCTTGTCTTTGTCGTACAATATACATGCAAATGCCGACCCTGCCTATAGAGGTAGCTTCTTCGAGGCTTCACCAGAGGAGAGAGCACCGTTTTTTTTCCTGTGTGTGGGGGAAAATACGAAACCACCCCAACCCCGCCCCACCCCTTATTCCTTCCGGGGTTTCTCTTACCTCACCATCGAATGTCTCAGCGACCTCTCGAGCTGGGGCCGCAAGGGCCAAAACCGTCGCTGTGGCTGCTGACGTCGACAGCAATGTCTTCTTTTTTTCCATCTCACCACAGACGGCGTTGGTGGGTGCACCAGGACAGGACGCACAATGCAGCGCGATCAAGGACACACCCCTGCTGCTATCTCGGTTCTCCACACGAGCAAAGCCACCAGTAACACTTCAGGGTGCCCGGGTAAAAAAATCATCTACAGCAAGGCTCGAGTCGCCATGAGCAACGGAATCTTCTGGCTCTGGCATGTATAGCGTGGTTGATGTCGCCTGCAAAATAGCGAAGAGCCCAAAAGAAAAAAAGGTGCAATAAGAAACTCCCAACTCCTTTTATCAGGAATATTGTTCTCAAAACTTAGCCAGCACCAGATGCATCAGAATCGGCAAAGGCGAGATGTGATCATTTGTGAGGCAGAGGAAGAAAGAAAGGTAACGAGGATGCGTATCTTTCCGGCGGGTTGGGTCAGAAGGATGAGAATGACGCAGGCCTTCCCCGTCTGGTAGGAGAAAGCGGCTACTGGTAATAAACAGGACATAATCGGACACTATTTTAACAATTTTAATTAAATGCCTAAAAATTCCCTAAAATTCTAAAAAGAAAGCCAAAATTCACCGGACGAATCCTAGATCCGCACCATTAAGGATCCGTTAAACTACGAGTGTTTCACCTTGGGCCTGATATGACAAGTTAACTGAATTCTTGATCAGCCATGGGTACAGTCGAGGTAAGGTGGATCAAACTCTTTTCACTAAGAATTTATCTGACCACCTAATAATAGTTCAGGTATATGTAGATGATATTATATTTGGTTCAACATGTTCTGAACTATGTAATAAATTTGCTGGTCTAATGTCAAGTGAATTTGAGATGAGCCTAGTAGGAGAGCTAAAATTGTTTCTTGGATTATAGGTTCAGCAATTGAAAGATGGTTGCTTCATCAACCAGACAAAGTACACCTTGGAGATTCTCAAAAGATTTGGCATAGACAAAGTGAAACATATAGCCACTCCAAAGGGTACAAGCACTTTATTAGATGTTGACTTGTCAGGTAAAGAAGTGGATGCAAAATTATACCGAGGTATGGTTGGCTCTCTCCTATATTTAACTGCCTCTAGACCTGACATACAGTTTAGGGTGTGTGATGTGTGCTCAATTTCAGTTTAGACCCACTGAATTACATTTGGGTGTTGTTAAAAGAATTTTTAGATATATCTCAGGCACATACAACTTGGGTCTCTGGTATATTGTTGCACACACTTTAGATTTAATCTCTTACATAGATGCAAACTATGCTGGTTGCAAATTAGATAGGAAGAGCACTAGTGATTTTTGCCAATTCTTAGGTGGGTGCTTAGTCTTTTGGGCCTCCAAGAAGCAGCACTCTGTGGCCCTCTCCACTGCAGAAGCTAAATATGTTGTAGCAGGGAGTTGTGGTACATAGGTAATTTGGATTAAGCACCAGCTCAAGGACTACAATATTGACCTTGGCTGTACACCCATATACTGTGATAACACCAGTGCTATAAATCTATCCAACAATCATGTTCTACACTCACGCACCAAACACATAGAGATTAGACATCATTTCATAAGGGATGAAGTTTCAAAAGGAAATTTTGAATTGATCCATGTAGGCACAGCACAGGAAGTTGCAGATATCTTTACTAAGCCCCTAGATAATGATAAGTTTTCTACTTTGAGAAGAGAATTAGGCATTTTCAGACCCCCTTGATTTCTGAAATTCATCAACTTCTCATGGGGCTGTTGCATGCCATGATGCACTGAGCCGATGCCTCAACCTATCTGTTCTATCTTCTTCATCTTCAACTCTGTCCATTGTCTCTGTGTCGATGCATCCAACTAACACATCGACATATTTGTGCATCTTTATGCTTCTTATCATCATTTTTCCTTATTTACTCATTCAATCTTAGTATATAAAATGGTGTTAGGAAAAGGGCATCTAATGCCTGGAAACCTGCATTATGCTTGAGGTGGTCTCTAACCTCTATACTCAGCCCAGTACCAAGTATCACTAACTATCATTGCCAGGGGGAGTTTTGCTTGTGGTTTGGAGAATCATTTCTTCCTCTTATATCTCCATAGGTCATTGTGATAGGGGGAGTGTGATAGTCAGGCTTCATTGTGTCTTGAGAATCATATATAGTACTTTCATAGATTTTTAAACTCAGAATTCTCTTAATGTCTTAAGATTGGTCAACTGAAATCTCAGCAAAGATGTTTAAATTGTATAATCTTGTGTAGACTAAGAAAAAGGGCCTGAAGAATATCTTTCTACACATGTTGAGAAAAGAACCTTGTTGAAATTTAATGCCCTAAAAACTACTAAACACTTGAACTTTTATTTTAAGGCGGCAAGTTTCTGACATCCGGCCTCACGGGCGTGCACCGTGTCGCTGAGGAGCTGATCAAGCATCTCGACACCCTGCTGGAAGAGGATCCGGGCCTGCGCAATCGCCTCGGCGAGAGCGAGCCGGATGTGTTTGAGAAAGGCCTCGCGCGTCGCGGCGTCGCTTCCGGCGAGCCGGCGCCAGTGTTCCAACTGCGGGTCCGGCGATTCGCCGGCGTCGGCGTCCTCCAGCCGTTTTTTCGCGTCGGCGAGTTTCAGGCGCAGCCGGTCGGCGAGTTCGGCGGTCGCCTTTTTCGTGAACGTGACCGCGAGGATTTCCGGCAGCCGCAGTCCTTCCTCGACGACGCACCGGAGAATGATGCCGACGAGCGAGAACGTCTTGCCGGTGCCGGCCGAGGCTTCGAGCAGGTGTTTGCCCGGCGTGAGCGGATAATCGTTCAGCGAAAACGGAAGGGGGTCGGCCATGGCGGTTCCGGGCGGCGTGTTTTCCAAAAAAATCAGGCGCGGGTTTCGCGTTCCGGTTTCAGGGCGAGCAGCGGCGCCCACACGGCGTCTTCATAGGCGTGGCGCGCGGCGATCTCCGCGTCGGACCAGGCCTCGACGCGGCTCCGGTGGTCGTCGTTCCAAAGCGCTTCGGCATAGGGATCGGGCTCCCGGCCGAACGGCGGCGCGAAGGCTTCGGCGAGTTTTTCGCCGGCGACCGGACCCGCCGCCAGTTCCAGCCGGGCCTTCAACGGCAGCGGATGCGGTCGGTCTCGGTGCCGGAGAAAATCCTCCGCCGCGACGCGCATGATCGCCGCCGCCGTGTCGCGCGACGGCACCGGAATCGTCGTCGTCGCGAACCGGTCGCCCCGGATGTGGACGACGGACAGCGCGCCGCCGTCGTAGGCGTTTTCCGGATGCAACGCGAGGAGGCACGCGATGTTCAGCGCGGCGATTTCATGCTCTTCGGAAAAGGCGCCGGGACGGACGAGAAGCGGACGCCGCGGAGCGTCCGGCGAAACCCGGAACGTCCCGTGGAACCGGATCGCGACCGGGCCGGCGTCCGCCGTGAAATCCAACGTCTTCGGCGTCGCGCCGGCGAGGTTTCCGGCGATGGACGCGCGGAGCCCGGCGGCCTGCGCGTTCGCCTTGTCGAACGCGAGGCGACCGAGTCCGGTCGGCGAAACCTCGCCGGAGGCGCCGGCGAACCGGAACCGTTTTTCCGCCGCGTCCGGCCGCTCCGAACCGGCTTCCGGCAACAGCGCCGCGACCAGCCGGTGGTTGTCGAGCGCCCGCGTCTCCTCCGGAGGCAGTTCGTCCTCCGGCAGATCGCCGTCGCCGTCGTCGAGCGCGAGGCCGAGCCGGTTTCGCAGGAGGTATCCGGCGTACCGGGTCCGGGCGCGTATCCATTCCTCCCATACGACGGTTTCCGGTTTCTCCGTCGCCGGCGCCCGGGCGCGGCATTCCGCGACGGAAACAAAATCGTCCCGGCCGAACAACGCGGCGGCGCTTCCGGCGACGGGCGTCCGGGCCGCTTTGGCGGCGGCGACGGCGGCGTCGTCGTAGGTGAAAAGCCCGGCGTCGTCGCCCGCGTAGGCTGCGGAATAGGGGAACGGCGGCTGTTTCGTGACGAGCGTTTCCGGCGCGACGCCGGCGAGCCGGGCCGTCTCTTCCAGCAGTTCGGCGACGACCGGCGAGCGCGGCGTTTCGGCGTCGTCCTCCGGCGAGCGCCCGGTGAAGACGACGCCGAGGCGTTCCTTCGCCGCGAGCAGCGATTCGAGAAAAAGGCCGCGATCGTCCGCCGTCGGATCGGGGTCGCCCGGCATCGGTTTCGCCGCGAGCAGATCGAAGGCGTCCGGCCGGTGGCGGCGCGGGAACCGGGTCGCGTTCACGCCGAGCAGGAAAACGACGCGCGACGGCACGGTGCGCAGCGGCTTCATGTCGCAGAACGTGACGCCTTCGGCGAGCACCTTGCCGCCGTCCTCCCGGACGCTCATTTCCGGCCGGAGGAACGCCGCGAAGGCGGCGTAGGTCAGCGGTTCGTCCGGGCCCGATTAAATGAAAAAAGGATGTACAAGCATAGTCAGTAAACTCATGAAAAATCATGAAAGGGCCACACAAATGTGACCCACACTAACCCCCCAACAAAACAAAAAGGAAAGAGTTGGGGGAGTTCACATTACAAAAGAGCTCTGCCCATTCTATCACTCTCTCACAAATAAACAAAGTCACACTCTACACTGCTCTAGCTTCCCTTCTGAACGTCTTGCTATTCCTCCCCCCCCCCCGGCAAAGTCCAAAGAATAGCATGGAGAATCATCCACTAGCCAATCTTGTCTCCTCTGAGGTTCCAACTTTTGCCCCATTTCCCAATAAGGTGGTGCACCTGCCTGTGGCGGCCAAGGGTGCAATGTGACTTCCTAGCAAGTTCCTCCCACACCCCCTATGAATACATGCAACCTACAAACAAGTGGTCCAAGATCTCCTCCTCTCGACATAGGCAGCAAGCCAAAAAGATGCCCTGAAGAAATGGAAGCAGTCTACCCCGGGTGGCTAGCCTCCAATGAAAAATCTGCCATGTAAGGAGCTTCACCTTCAACGGAGCTCCAAATCCGGAGGGGGGGCGGAAGGCCATGGCAAACCCCTCCATCAGAGATAAAGGTTAAGCAAACCTTACTGAAAAGATACCCTCCTTCCTCCACCTCCATGTCCACGCGACCTCCATATGTAGATGTGGAACGTAGTCTAGGAGGATGTGAAGAAGGTCCTATAACTGCTCCAACTCCTCGGCCCTAAGATTCCTTCTAAATGTCGGTGCCCAAGTACCTACTGACAATTGGGAATCAAAAGTTTGAGAGACCGACCCCAAAGGAGCTGTTGAAACTACAAAAAGCCACGGAAAAGATGCCGCAGACCATCTATCCTTCCAGAAAAGACACTTGCCGCATTTTCCCAGTTAGACCCGAACGTTGAAAGTGATAATGTCCTTGCAAGCCAAAATGTCACACCAAATAGGGGAGATGGATGTCGTGATGCTAGTGCCAAGTCCCAATCTCTCCTTCTATCATAGTACCTTTGCCTAAAAACCTACACCCACAGACCATTATCGCCCGTCCCCAACTTCCACAACCACTTACACAAAAGAGCCAAGTTGAAATCTTTGATATTCTTGAATCCCACACCTCCCCTTTCCTTGCTTGTGGCCACTCTATCACAAGAGATGTCATGCCAGCCCCTGCATCTCCCCCCACTATCGTGCCAAAAGAATCTCCCTTGAATACATTTTACCTTCCTTGCCACCGTCTTCGAGATCCGGAAGATAGACAAGAAATAAATGGGTAGGCTGTCAAACACTGACTTGCATAAGACTAGTCTTCCCCCATAGGATAGAAACCTTGCCTTCGATCTTGCTTGCCTGGACTCATATCTCTGAACAATAGGCTGCCAATCTACATAATGTAAGGCCCCTAGAGACAAAGAGAGACCTAGATAGGAAATCTGGAAAACTACCATCTGACATCCCAAGATGCAGGCTGCCCTTTGAAGAGTCTTATCCTCCATGTTCACACCAACGATTAGGCTCTTTACAAAATTGACCTTGAGACAGTTGACCTCTTCCAGCAATTCCAACAGTAACCTGGCCACATAAAGCTGATGCTCATCATCAACAAGGAGCAAAATTGTATCATCTGCATACTGCAAGTGTGTAATAGATGAGTGTTTCACGCGCGGACATTTCAGATATCCATTTTCGTTGGATAAATATGCGTATATTTTGACATATTTGTTAATTCTGCACGTTTGAATTTATCAGATGATTTAGAATTTGTGTACTAGATTTTTCCCCACCGATTAGAGTCTGAGTTAGTTTACATCGAAACAAGTCCGAACACTTTTGATTAACTGTCAAAGAACACATTTTGCCTCTATCCGTTGTGACATAAATGATCATGATGACCTCTCATTACGGGTACATACTCTTCGCTGGTCACGGCGCGGTCGCTGCGCCCCGACCTGTTCGTCGGGGCGTATGCGGTGCCGATCCCCGAGCCCGGGTCGCTGACGCCGACCACGCCGCTGCCGCTGCCGGACCACGTCTTCGCTGCGCTGGCCTACTACGTCTGCGGCGCGTGCGAGATGCGCGACGACGAGTTCGCCATCGACAACCGCGCGATGACGCTGCAGGCGGCCTACAAGAACAAGCTGATCGCAGGGAGCTGACCGATGGCCAACGTCCCGTTCTCGCAGATGTACGACCAGTTGCTACCGTACCTGCCGGGTGCGGAGACGCCCCTGATCGACGTGCAGATCCGCAAGATCCTGCGCGACTTCATGACGCGCACGACCATCCAGCGCGAGGAATTCGGCTTCACCACGGTGGCCGGCTCGCAGACCTACAAGCTGACGCCCACCTACGGCGAGGTGTGCCGCGTGATCGAGGTGTGGGCGCAGGGTTCGACGACCCCGCTGCCGGTGGCGACCGAGAACCAGCGCGGCCTCGCCGATGCCGGCCAGCCGACCGGCTGGTGGACGATGATCGAGTACCTGCTCTCGCTGTACCCGATGCCCGACGCTGACGGTTACGCGATCAAGGTCAACGCGGCCGTGCGCCCGGCGCTGGACACCCCCGACATCCCCGAGGACATCTACAACGCCCATGCCGAGGTACTGGCTGCCGGCGTGCTGTCGGTCATGTACGGCATGGCGGGCAAGCCGTGGACCGCGCAGCAGGACGCCATCGCGCAGGGCCGGCTGTACGGCAACGCAGTGGCCACCATCCGCGGCACGTTGCGCGATGGCGGCAAGCCCAACCAGAGCACGGTGATCCCGGCTCGCCGATTCGGGAAATGACCCATGGCCAAGCAGATTTTCGCCAACAACGTCGCAGGCACGCTGGCCGCCAACATCGGCCCGTCCGACACCCTCATCTTGCTAGGTAGCGGGCAGGGCGCGTCGTTCCCCTCGCCCGTCGCCCCCGACTACTTCTACGCCACGATCGTGCACATCACCACGGGCGCGGTCGAGGTGGTGCAGTGCACCGCGCGAGCGGCGGACACCCTGACGGTGGTGCGCGGCCGCGACAACACCAACGCCATCTCGTTCACCACCGGCAGCGTGGTGGAGCTGCGCATGGTCGCGCAGGGCCTGCGCGAGGTCGACTGGCACACGGCTGCCGGTCTGGCCAACGGCGTGGCCACGCTCGATGCGGGCGCCACCGTGGTGGACGCGCAGATCCCCATCACGATCCCGCGCCTGACGGGCGGCAAGCTCAACATCAGCACGATCCCCGACGCGGTCGCGCTCGACTCCGAGGTGGCGGCTTCCTACCTGCCCAAGGTGAACCCCACGGCGACCGGCACGCTCACGGTCGACTCGATTCAGGTGGATCCCCCCGGCGTTGGCGCCGGCGTGCTGCGCGTGGGCAACGATGCGCTGCTGCGCGATGTCAGCGTCGTCGACACGCTCGGCGTGCAGTCGGGGACGAATCCGGGCCGCGGCTTTTTCAAGTATGGTGACGGGTCGGCGGGTTCCTGCGTTGTCGGTTACAACGGCACGAAGTTCGTGCTGAACAACCAAGAAATGTGGTACGCGGGCAACTTCGACCCGGCATCGAAATTCAACGTCAGCGGCGGCACCATCACCGGCAATGTCTCCGTCAACGGCGCCATCAGCTCGACCGGCAACGTCAATTTTCGCCGCATCGCCGATCCGCGCCTCACCGAGGAATATTGCGGCCTCGCCGGGATGCCGTGGTCGGACCAGGACGCATCGGGCGAGCTTGCCGCGGCAGCGGCGGCAATGATGAAGCATGACGCGCTCGACGCCCGAGGTGAACGCGACGCCCAGGAAGACTTCCGACGACATCTGCTTGCCCTGCTCGTCGGAGAATACTCGGCGCGGCTCGATCCCGAACCCTAATCGTCTGATAAACCTAAATTCGCAGAAATAATAATACACCCGCTATTTAAATAATCACGAATGTGCATTTTCTTCTTCAAAGGAGCAAATATTTATTTATTTATTTCCGTGAGTTAAACAGGAGGGAGATTTGAAATGATGTTGACCTGTATTATTCAACATAGTACTGAGAAGGCGCCTCGGTCTCCTTCATGCCGGATCTCCTGCAATGAGAATTGCAGTGCTCCTGTGAACCTTCCAGTTGACTGACATCCTTCCTCAAGCTCTGCTGGAACACCCGCACTTGCCGCCTCCTCCGTTGAGATTTAAGCTTCATCTTAAGACCCCGCACAACCTGGGAGGCTAGCGAAGATATCACCTTCCTCCACTGCCTGCTCGGCTGACCCTATAGCCGTATGTTTCGAACCCTTCTCCAAGACTTTTGAATCCTCTGGAACTGACTCATTTAAAATTTGCACTAAATGAGGGGTAGACATGTCAATTTCAACTTATTTGATTTGGGTAGGAGCTGTACCTGAAATCGGACCTATTGGATCCCCCCTATTCTTTTGCTGAGTTAGCACTGGGTCTTTCTTGAATCCGAGTTGGCCTGGTTGACCCAGTGGATGACTTGGTCGTCCCTTCCTCTAGACACCTAGTTGCGGAACCCTACCTGCTTTGTGATCCGTATATGTCACTGCAACTTCCTTGTAGTTCCAATCAATACCTGCCCGGGGGGGGGGGTCGTCCAATGATATAAAGAGGAGGAATCGATTGATCCCCCACTGTAAAGTCATGGCTGTCAGCACCAACACTTCATAGAGGGTCTGGATGGTTTGGAGGAGGCAAGTCTTCTGGATGTAGAGGATAGGAGGTTAAGAGACACTTTGAGATGCCAGCTCGATGAGATCCTTTCCAAAGAGGAGATCTATTGGGGGCAGAGATCGAGGGACAGATGGATCAAAGAGGGAGATAGAAATACAACCTACTTCCGGCGCATAGTATTTGGAAGGAGGAGGGTCAACACTATTACTTGTATTCGGGTGGGTGAACTTTCCATCTCTTCAGATGAGCAGATCAGGGATATGTCGATGGCTACCATTCCAGGCTGTTTTTCGAGGATGACCACTTCATACTGACGATTGCAGATGGACTTCTTCTACGACTTTCTCAAGAGGAGAGGATTTACATCTCACAAACTTTTTCTGAGGAGGAGGTCAAGTAGGCAATTTTTTCTCTTATTGAGGATAGAGCTCCAAGGCCAGATGCTTTCCCTTTGACCTTTTTTTACCATTGTTGGGATGCTACCAAATATGATCTTTTGGCAGTAGGTTAGGAGTTTCAAGAGGGAGGAGCCCACTTGAGGGGAATAAATAAAATCCTCGTTAGTCTCATCCCCAAGACAAAAGGGGCACAGGACTTTAGTGATTTCAGGCCTATCAACTCGTTGAATGAAACTTACAAGATTATCACCAAATTACTGGTAGGGAGATTGGAAAGAGGTATGGACAAGATGGTCAGCTGCTTCCAAGGAACTTTTATCAAGGGACGCCATATTCATGATATTTTTTGGTGGCTGATGAGTGTTTGTTGCTATGAAGATGCTAAGAAAGAAAGGGGTGATCTTGAAACTGGATTATTGGTCTTGCCTCTTTGAAGTGTTGGAGCTTATGGGGTTTGGGGACACTTGGATCCGCTGGATCAGGGTTTGTATTTCTTGTATTTTATTGGCGGTTCTTATTAGTTATTAATGGAAAGCTGACTTCTTTCTTCCATAGTGGCAAAGGCCTTAGGTAGGGAGATCTTACGTCTCTTTTCCTCTGTGTTGGTAGCTGGTGTTCTTAGCAGGGTATGACAGAGAGCAGAGACTGTAGGTTTGATCAGGGGTTTCCAGGTTGGGAGAGGTGGGTTTTTAGTCACCTACTTGTAGTATGCCTATGATTGGGGGCGCCAGCCGCCCGCTAACCACAACATCATATTCAGGGGTGAGCAAACCTACAAGATACCTCCCCCGGAGGTCAAGGGAGTCCAAATCTCTCCTCCGCCAGGCCTTTATAACCAGAGTGGGAGCAGCACTACTACCCCTTCCTTCTTGGAGTTTCTGAAGATGTCCAAGGGAAAGTAGCCGTGCCAGGACGCCGACCCTGCAATCAGGAGTACTCACCCCCAGTCCCTGCAGTCTTCCGAAGCTCCGGATGCAGAAGAAGCTTGCCTGTTAGCAGCCGATGAAGGGCAACAGGAACATGGCACCAAACAGAAGGGCGTAGGATCTGAGCCCGATGAGACAGGGCCGTCAGAGACTACAGTCCAAGACTCTTCCAAGCTTAGATGGGCAGATGAAATGAAGCTGTCAAATGTCCGAGCTAGAAGGAGAATAATGAAGCTACTCAAGAAGCTCCCGGCAAGATTTACAATCTGGGAGATCCTTTCCTTGAGTGAAGAGACCCGACAGGTGATCATCACTACTTTGCAGACGCCTGCTCAGTATGAGACTTGCTTAGTTGAAGCACTACTAGAGGCCAGCATGACCTTCACTCAAGACGACATGCTACTCCCTACTATCAGCTACAATAGGCCGCTGTACATGAAAGGACATCTAAATAGACGGGAGCTAAACAGGATCCTGGTCGATCTCGGTGCAGCTGTCAACATCTTGCCATACAGAATATATCAGAGGCACTACTTCAACGTGCGTCTCGAAAAGGTCAGAGATATGCGTATTTTCGGCTTCAACCAAAAGTGTGAAGTATCGCTGGGAGTAGCAGAATTCACACTCATCCTGGCAGACTTCACTACAAGGGTGCAGTTTCATGTCATTGACTCCTGCACCTCATATAAGGCACTGCTCGACCGTCTATGGCTACATGAGAACATGGTGGTGCCCTCTACACTCCACCAGTGCATCAAATATAGTCTCGAAGGGAAGGAAAAGAGAATATTTGCGGACCTCCACCCATTCGAAGTGTTCAAGTGTCACCTAGCAGACGCTCATTTATATGCAGAATGGTCACCAAAGACCTCTGAAGCCAAGACCCCTATCGGGGCATTGAAAAGCACCTCCGACGATGACTGGTCTCCACGACCGCCGCGCGGGTATATTAAACCTAAGATGGTTTCTCACATCACCGTCACTGGAGACGTGGGCAGGATAGCACCTCCCGTCATATACCCTGGAGCCGATGAAGTCAAGGTCGATCAGCAGCACGACCACCTCGAAATCTCAGAAGGCCTTACCTAGCTGGTTCTTGGCCTTGATAATGTCACCATTGAGCATTTCAAAGCTTGTGAGGTGGCACAGATAGATGGCCCCAGTAGCTTGTTTTACACAGTTGAGGAGCATCCTACCCGGGAAGACACTGATTGTCATTTGCCCGAAGACATAGACAACCCGTCGGTCCCCGTCCAGGGTCTGGCATTCACAACAAATCGGATGGCCAAGATGTTTCAGAAGTAGCACATCCCTTCCGGCCAGCCGCGCAAAGAATAGGAAACATTCCAAAAGATGTGGTATCCCGCAAGTCTGGAAAAAGAACTGAGACGTGTCTCTCAGCATCCAGGGTTGGCCTTCACCCTTGAAGAATACTATTATAGTGGGCACTATGAAGTGGACACCATCTCCACTTTCTACCCAACTAAAGACAACTCCCCGGGGGCAACTTTCGATGAGTACCCAGCAGAAGCTGAACATATGGAACCGGCTCGACCAAGAGACTCGGATGCAGAGGTCATGACTCCTTGCCAATGCTAGGAGCAAGTCTACCCTGAAGAAGTGGCCCTTCAAGCCAGATTTGACATGGCCAGTAACAGCGAGACCGAAGATGTTGAAGAAACAGGGACGTCTCCCTCTGGTGGACCTCCACTGGTGATGATTGCAGCACCTCTCGTACCAATCGGGGTGGCATCTGTCGAAACCGATAAAGAGATGTATGCTGCCAGAAAGGAAAAGGCCACCTCCACTGAGGACATGGTGATTCAAGAAGGCGAGACCTCCTCACCTCCTACTACAAAGCTGCAATGCCGTTCTGACTCAACAGTAAACAACCACCAGTCTTCCATGACTACAAGCCTATCTATGGGGGATGAAGCTGTCAACTCACCCCTAGAAACTACAACGGCAGTGGATTTGTTGATAGAACAATCCACACAACTACTGCTGGCCGGGGCGGAGATCCCTATTGAAGCCCAAATGAAACCAAATGAAGAGATCGAGGTCCTTGACCTTGAAGATGATATTCCAGACTTTGTCGACCCTCAGCCAGCACCCCCAGAGATAGAAGATGGCGACCAAGCTACAGTTAATGAGCTGATATAAGTCAACCTGGGAGATAAGAACAACCCTAGGCCAACCTTCCTCAGTGCCCAGCTGTCCGCTAAAGAACAGAAGTTGTATATCCAGTTGCTACAGGAATACCGGGATTGCTTCGCCTGGACCTACAAGGAAATGCCAGGACTAAGCCCTGCAGTCTCCCAACACAAGCTAGCAATAAGCCCCGAAGCCGAGTTGGTAAAGCAGCCGCCATGGCGCATGAGGCCAGAGCTCATCACGCAGATATGCAAAGAAGTGGACAAGCTCATTGATGTGCGTTTTGTCGAAGAAAATCAATACACCACGTGGCTGGCTAATATTGTGCCCGTAAAGAAGAAGAATGGACAGATCTGAATATGTGTTGACTTTCGAGATCTAAATAAAGCTTGTCCTAAAGATGACTTTCTGGTACCAATAACAAAGGTCATGATTGATGCTACAACCGGCCATGAAGCCCTATCATTTATGGATCGCGGAGCATGACCGGGTCCATACTGCCTTCTGAACTCCCAAAGACATTTATCACTACAAGAGGATGCCGTTCGGACTAAAGAACGTCGGCGCAACTTATCAGTGGGTGATGACCAGAATATTTGATGAGTTGCTCTACCACAAGGTCGATACATAGATGACCTGGTAGTCAAGACCAAAAAGAAAGAAGACCATCTGTAGGACCTCCGAGTTATTTTTCAGAGGCTGAGACAGTATGAATTAAAAATGAACCCTATGAAATGTGCGTTCGGAGTATCGAGCAGAAAGTTCTTGGGCTTTATTGCCAGATATCGGGGAATTGAAATAGACCCCGAAAAGATCAAAGCAATTCAGGAGTTACCCCCGCCAAGGAACCTCTCTGAGCTAAGATCTCTACAAGGCCGCCTGGCGTACATCCAGTGATTTATATCCAACTTGTCAGGGCTATGCCAGCCTTTTCACAAGTTAATGATGAAAGATGTTCCCTTTTAATGGGATGAAGATTGCTAGATAGCCTTTGATAAGTTGACAGATTATCTGAAGACTCCTCCAGTGCTGGGCGCACCGATGAAAGGACGGCCGCTGATACTATATATAGCAGCCACATACAACTCCCTGGGGGCAATGTTAGTCCAAAATAATGAAGAAGGGAAGGAACAAGCCCTCTACTACCTTAGTCGAAGACTAGTCAGAACTGAGGAAAGATACACCTACATTGAGAAGATCTGCCTGGCGCTGGTCTTCGCAGTCAAAAAACTCCGACACTATTTTCACATGAAATCATGCTGATCTCTAAGGCGGATCCGCTCAAATATATCATGTCCCAACCAGTACTCAAAGGCCGTCTGGGCAAATGGGCGGTGATCCTTATAGAGTTTGATATCTTCTATGTACCGCAAAGGGCCGTCAAAGGCCAAGCCATCGCAGACTTCTTCGCTGAGCATCCAGTGCCTGAAGACTGCCCCCTGGAACCAGAGCTTCCTGAAGATGAAACCCTAGAAGTCGACCAGGTGCAGCCCTTTCTATGGCAGCTGTACTTTGACGACGCTTCCAGAATTGACACCTCAGCTACTGGATCAGCCAGAGTCAGAGCAGGGGCAGGCATAGTCTTGAAGTCTCCGGAAGGAGAAGTCATTTATACATCCTGTTCAATAAACAAGCCATGCACAAACAATGAAGCAGAGTATGAAGCCCTGATGATTGGGTTGCAGATTGCTCTGTCCATGGAGATCCAGATGTTGGAAGTATTTGGAGATTCCATGCTGGTTATAAAACAGCTGGAAGGAGAGTTCGATGTGCGGAAGCAGGAGCTCCTCCCTTACTATCAGCTGGCACTTTGCTTGATGGCGAGGTTCTATTTCATTAAAGTCAAGCATATCAATCGAGGACAGAATGCTCAGGCGGATGCCCTCGCAAAGTTGGCTAGCTCTTTGGCGATTCCGCCAGACACAAGCCTGAATGTAACGGTAATTAACTGACGACAGGTCCCCAGCATGATAGAGGTCCTGATCGATGAACAAGAAAATGAAGCAGCAGCTGTAGAAGAGGTTCAGCAGCCCGACTGGCGAGAACATCTCTTACGTTGGTTCCAGCACCAACAGCTCCCAAAGGAAAAAGAACAAAGAATGAAACTCTTACGGGTCAAAGACTCCTACTTTCGACGGTGCATTTATTGCACCGTCTCACCCTCTTCTCAGCGCCCCTTTCTCTCTAACAAAATACATAAATAATGAAACACAATGAACTATAAATCTAAACAGACTATCGAAGAATCTTTAGAGAATTCATAACTTAACTTAGGAAGGTCGGAATTAGGTGAAACCAAAACCCATGCAACGGACATTGGGTAAAGGACAACTTGGATGAAGAATATAACTTCTGGAAAATAGGCCTAACAGGGGATGAGAGGGAGTTTATGATAATAGGTCAAAACAGTAACAAAAAATATTATCACCTATTGAAATAAGGATATCTTGGCCCATAGTTAACCAAATGAGCTAAAACTAGGACTATTAGAAAGCTTGGGCTATTAACCCAAACTCTAGTGTTGAGAAGGAAACACAATTCGCAGCAAAACCAAAGGTTCTAAGCCCTTTTATCACCAACTATCACGGAGCGGTGTGACTGCTAAGAGAATTCACATGTAAATAATTAGAAATTCATAACTTCATTTGTAGTTAATTAAATGACCTAAAACTAAGGCCATAATCCCTAATGGGATGTTATATACATCTTCTATGTTGAGGTCGAGGCCAAATTCTACCTGTATACTAGAGTTATACCTGAATTACCACGGGCTACCGAAAGGTCGCGACTGGAACAGGGGAGAATGAATATTAATCTTAAAAAAATCATAACTCATGCTAGGGTTGATGAAATTAGATGAAACCAATCCCAAGGTTATATCAGGAAGTCCTCTTGATTTCATATGAAGACGTCCCAGCCCATATCATGACAGAAGAGCGCGTCCACTTGCATTTATGACTGGTAGGAGAAGGGTCGCATCTATTCATACCTGAAGAGGTGCATGGCGTTAACTTCTCTCCAACCAACAACCTTGAGAGTGGGATTGAGCCTTGTAGATCATGGGCAAACCCATGGGAGGCTTGAAATCCATATAAGAAGGTGGGTTTCGTGGGTAGTAAGCCTTCAACAACCATTCTCTTCAACTCTCCACCATCTTTTATCCTTCTTGCGTGAGAAGAGGGTGAGGGACCTTGACTCTGCATGGGAAGGCGATCGGGCGCATGGAGGACCATCCTGCAATACCCTAGGACAAAGGGAAGAGCTTTGGGAGGATCTGGGGTGTGGATCTCATCCCTGGATCGTTGGTTTAACATCTTGAAGGTAGGCACCTACTCTCAAATCTTAGGGGTCAACGATGCATTAGAATGGTTTCTAAGTCATTTCTGTACAATAAAGAGAGACTAAGGGAATGTGGGATCATCTCGCAGTCGTCAAGTTCTTTTTATCAAGTTCTGTAGTTCTAGTCGTCAAGTTCTTTTTATCAAGTTTTGTAGTCCTTTTTATCAAGTTCTCTAGTTCTAGACGTCAAGTCCTTTTTATCAAGTTTTGTAGTTCTTTTTATCGAAGTTTTGTATTAGCATGATGAAACATGTCCAAATTCAAGAAAGATATCATAATTAGATTCTGTAATCTAATAATTCTGTAACAGAAACCTTATTATTAACCTGATTATGATCCGTTGCACAACTGTAAGCTTATAAGTATGATTAGCCCACTTAAACCATATGAAAAAATGTTTATGTTAGGATACGATAAAAATTAAGTGTGATACGAATATTGTAATATGAATGTGAATGTGAATGAGAAGACAATGTGAATGTTATGAATGAAAAATAACAACATTATGTGAGGTTAGACTTTCATCCCTTCTGCGGGACGGCGATAATGCTGCGGAAGTAAAAAAACCCAGGGAACGGTGATACATAATGCCCTGGTTAAAATCCTATGATTCGGCTGGTTCGTTCTGTGGGACGACAATACATAACGCCACAGATTCTGGGGGTCGGCGATACGTAACGTCTCGTGCGGCATTGAGTCTAGGTGGAAGTTCGCTCTCGCCTTCTACTGTTTTCAATTTTCGGGCATTATTTTTGGTATCTGTGAATAGAGCTTTCCCTCCTCAGTAGTCATTGTGTCCAAGTCATCATTGGTAGAGATGGGCAGGGAATTTGTTTTTACCTGGGTCTGTGGCTATTTTTGGACCTCTGAGTATTGGCATTATTTTTTCATTAACATGATTTTTATGACTTCACTTTTGAGGTCTTCTTCTAATAATTCGGTCTTCTTCTAATTATTCTGTGATGTAGCCACTTGTTTTGCTTTATGTGAGCCTGTCGAAGTCCTAATGATACTACAAACTGTGAAAACCAATTCTGGCTTAAGTGTAGCAAAGCTAGCTTGAATGGAACAAGTTGAATCGGTTCAATATAGCTGGACGTTGCGCTTGGAGACTTGTCTTCTTGTTCGTCACTGTGACATTCTCAGCTGAGCAGGACAAAGTGGGAATGACTGATTATGTAATGTTTTTTACCTGCTGTCTTGCTTAGCATGTGGGAAACTTGTAAATCATGTTTTTGGGCTAAAGAGGATTTCTTGAGGGTGAAAGGCAAAGGCAGGTTTTTTACAATTTGCATGAACTTGCAAGTGGTAATACTTTCTTTCGTTTCATCTTAAATGGAATTGCAATAGTTGGACACTTATTAGTCAATCTGGTTATGGACAAAGAGGTCCCGAAAGAGAGGAGAGATTACAATTCTCTCCACCTAAACCAGCAGCCCAATCCCCAACTCAATCACAAACATCCTTCAAAAAAAATGTTCAATCACAAATAAAAGACACAAATTGTTCCTGTCTTCTGCTTTTGCTGTGGAAGATGCATAAGTTCATCACCCTTTCAAGGAATGACTCAAAAAGCACTTGCATATGCATAAGTTCAATGCAAACAGAACACTTAAATAGGATTTTCCCTTTAGGAGGATCTTGAATAGTGTCTTGTTGGGAATGTCCTCTTAGGACTTTCTTTTCTATAGTTTTCGGACCTTTTTTTCCTTCAAGGATGTATGAATAAGGTGCTTTTAATCAGTTGTATCCTGGTTCTGTTCTAACAGAAAGATTAATCAAGTTGCTAGATCATCTCAGCTTGTTATTGAAGGATCAGTGAACTGGGCTCATTCATATCCTTATTGGTACTCGTCTTTGACTGTTTGACATGTGTGGCCATGGTCTTGTGGTTACGATATGATCTTGTTATCTGTGTTTTGAAAGGTGCCTACACAGGATGACCCTAGAAGACCCTTTACCAATTAGCTATCCGCTAGTTATTGGTAAAATATCGGACGTCATTTTTGTGCACAAGGAATCAGTGAACAGTTATTTATCCAGATAATTATCTGTAGTTTTCTATCATAACGTTTCTAACATAGCATCCTTCAATTCCAAGAACACAAGTGTTGGAAATCATAACATCTTTAACATTGACATCCTCCATCCTACAAAAATTAGAAAATGGAAAAAAACATAGTATTTCTTCGGAGAAGCAAAATCAATTAACACAATGTAAACTTGTTTCACCACATAGAAAGGAAAATAACAGTATCAAATTAAATTGCTCTAACAGGAAAGTCCAAAATACATTCTAACAGGAAATAAAACATGAATAATGACAAGGGGATCTTCTCGCCCTGACACTTGAGAACGAGGAAGTGGGCTGAGGGACACTGGGGGCTGCACCGCTCTCTCCAAGACTTGGGTACCCCCTTTGGCTTAACAAATGCCATCCCTTGGATTAAAGTCCAAGGGCATATGTAGATAATATCTGAAAGACAAAAAGAACAGGTGACTCTCGAGCTAGAGCAGTTCGAGGTCGAGTTTGAGCCTATGCAGCGAGTGGGACCCTTCTCTCATCGTGAGAGTGACCCTCATGGGTCACCAGGCCCCCATCAGCGAGCCCCTGTGGCTCGGCCTCCGGGACCCACCCGTCAGGAGCCGTTTGTAGATAACGATGGCCTGGGACCAGAACCACACCCAATGCAGCCAGCAGGCCCGTGAGGATGTATACAACTGAAGTTTAGGAGACAAGCATGCCAGTAGCCCGGGGATTTTAGCCGATCTGACAAGATCTGGTCCCATAAATGCACCGGAAACCTGACGAGGTCAGACTTTTCAACATGAGTCAGAATCTGATAGATCTCTTCTCGTTCGTTGGATTTGTTGGGGGCAAACCCACTGACAACACATATTGTGGACCCCTTAGCATGGCAGCCTTCACCATGGGGTGGCAGTTGCTCAGATGTAACTCAGAGACAAAAATCTGGCACAATTGCCACTCACTAAAGGTCATTACCTAACATCTCCCTGTAGGCCAACGCATTGACATCCCATCCGTAACTTGAGACTGTTCTGTACATATGACATGGCTGCTGCCAACTACGATTCGATGTACCTCAACCACTGGCTAAACAATTGTTACTCAACCTCCAGAAGGAAGGAACCAGGAGAAGAGAAAAATAGAGGATCCATAATAAATTTGGAAATTTTACCAGAAGAGCCTGATTTTCTGGATCAATATTGTCCAAGAATACCCTCCTGTGCAGTTTCCGCTGCTCTACTTGAGGATTTTTGGCCAACACTTTCCGCATATCTGCTACAATATTCTACACATGCAAAGATCGCTATTAACATTCTAATTGGGTTAATAAACAAAAACTATTTCACAAATGATAGAATAAGAAAAGACAGATGATGAACTCCAAAGCTTGTTTGTGCTCACATTAATTTTATTGACATCCAAATGGCTGATGGCAAGATGGGTCTTAATGCGCCAGTGTGTCTTCTGGCTAAGATTTCTTACAACAGTAACGGTGAACTTATGGTTAGGAATATGAACAGCTTCACGATCTTCACCTCTTATGATTGTAGGGGACCACCAGCCAACATGCTACAAAAGCATCAAGAATTAATTAATACAAAAGAACACATTGAAGAAAGACAACATTTTACTATTACATAATAGTGATAAAAATATAAACAAGATACAATGTCAGCAGGTACTGCAGAATTTACCATCTTAGTTCAACAAAATATTCTCAAGCACCATGTTTCCTCAATAAATAAACACCATCCCTCATCTCAGTCCCAGGTGTGGTAAAAAAACTAACCTCAACGGTACCCGAAACCTCGTAACCTTCAATCTTTGTTTGAATCCATTCATTCACAACAAATGGCCGTGTGGCATGGATCATGACACTAGACAGGAAGTTTGTGAATATCTGCACAAATGACAAATATAGTTATTGACTGGTAAAGAGGTGAAGAATGAATTTTCAGCAAAAACACAACACCAAAAGATGCATTTCTCCAAGACAAGCAACTGCAAGAGAATTCAATTAATGAAGAATGCTAACAGGAGACTGTACCTCACGACCAGCAAGTGTCAATAGTACTGTTCCAAGACCTCCAGCAGTGAGCCATTTCTGGGTAGAGAAACCCAGTAGCTCCATGAACAGTGAAACTGCAGCAACCCACACAGCAGTGTACATGGCTTTACCAGCAAAGTGGAAGCCCATCTATAGGAATGAGGATGGGGGAAGTTAAATATAATAAAAGCTGGAGCAACAACTATCACATACGTGAAAGCACCACTAAATGCAAATTCGGAGACTGCAAAGGAACTCTGATGAAAAGAAAACGAAGTCAATTTTTGGATTAAAAATCCTCTTTCCTCTGTAAAAAATGATGATGGTGAGCTCATATAATATTCAGGAACATTGAAAAGGATGAGAAGAGCAGGTTCTGAAGCTTTTACCGAGTTAAATACACTTGGTTGGAGAAAGAAGAGTGAGACCATCGACGCCAATCTGCCGGTGAGTGAGGCGCTGGCGACCTTCTTTGGCACCACACAAACGCATCGGGCCTACATTTGCTTTAGGCTGAACTCTGTTATTTGTTTCCGCATTTCTTCTTCATCTTCTAGAGAATGCCTAATGGGCTTACCTTGAATCGGGATATTATGTATAGTAGGGATAAAAGCCTCTGGGGAATCTTTATCCCAAAACTGTAAGGGGTGCGCTACACAACAATCTTTCACCTGTTGTGTTACGACTGCCAATGGGCGTACATATGCTTGTGCAGGAACTGACAGAGGATTTAAATGTTTAATCAGTTCGTACCTTGTTCTTTTTTCCTGTTGCTTCTCTTTGAACCTGATGAGCTGAGAAATTGATATGCCTTCTACAGATGCCATATGTGTCTGAGTGTTTTTGAAGTATGGAGATATGCGTGGAACGAGCTCTCTTGAATCTGACACATTTAGGACTATCATGTCCTTAGAAATCGTGTAGGGACCCATTTTGTCCAATGTAACACACCCAAGTCCTACTTCATATCCTCCGTCATTTATTTGAAAAAAATCAGTTAATAAAACCTACTTGCCGATCTTGACGGGAACTTGCAGTGCAAAGTGAGATATGGCCCGAGAGCCATTCATGGTTTCAATTTCGCCTCCTGCCGGTAATAAAGCCAGTCGTGCCAAAGTTTTTGGTGGCACCAGTTGATGTTGGCTCCTGTATCAATAAAAATTTGGCATTTTTCTATTTTTCATCTCCATCAGTAACAATATGTCTCAGAATTACCACACTATTGGTCAATTTGATTAATTTTTTGATCTATAAAACTTAAGTTTCTGAAAGAGAGTGGTGGTATTGGGGAATACTTATCTCGGGAACTTTGCCCTTTTTATAATCAGTGGGCATAGGCTGCTGCTGCTGTAGAGAGGATTCTGGCTTGAACGGTCCTGATGATGTTGACGTCTTGCTCTTGCTCAGGGCTTGTTTAGAAGTTGACGCAGTTGCGCTGTAAACTGGGTTGTAGAATGGATTGACAAAATCTTCTTCGCTGCTTGCAAAGGGAGATAGTGAGAGAGACGCCATACTAATATATGAATCTGGTTCATTAGAAGAGATTGTAGCTGACGATTCTGCGTCTCGAGCCTGATCCTCTACATCACTGGAGCTTATATGGAAAAATCTCGTAGAAAAAGTGAAATTTGTAGCCATGTTAGCCTGGAGTAGTGATTTTGATTCAGAACTCGAAGAAGATTGGAGAGTAAAGAGAGCAATTTGTTTTTGCAGAGCTTCTTGATATTGCTCTGGTGTTTCAATTAACTCCCAATCGGAGTCAATTTCTTCTACCGCAAACAAAGCCCTTATGTGCTTAGGAGCCTTGTTTGGACAATTTCTCGCAAAATGACCTTGCTTTTTGCAAGCAAAGCATTCATCACTCTTTATGGCAGTTCTTCTCTTTGATTGTCGTCTTTTAAAATATCTGTATGGACGAAAAGATTTTGTGTTAGACAACTTCGATCGTACAAATCTAGGGCGAGACTTTCGAAAACGTCCAAAATGTTTATTTTGCCGAACAACGTCTTTGCGTGGTATATTGAATGGCTCAGCCCCTTCTATTTGTGCGCACGTCTGTTGTGATAATTTTGGCAATGCCTTTTACGCCTTGAGATTGTAGCACAGTAGTTTTATTTCTTGTCAGACATATTGAATAATATCTGCAAATAAAAAACTATCCAGCATGATATTAGTAGCATTCAATTCTGCCAGTACTAGATTGCTTATAGCTTCTGGGAGAGAGGCGAGAAACTGTGCTTTAGAAGCTGCTGAATAATGTAAGCCCAACCTATAGACTTCTTTGGTGTAACTATCGCAGTAAGATTCAAAATAATCAAGATTGGTAAGCTTTCTTTTAGCTAGCATAAAAGCATCCATTGATGTTTGATGTTGTCGAGATGGGCATAACTCTCGTATTAATTGGTTACCCAGTTCTTGGACTCCCTGTTGATATACCTGTAGGTGTTTGTAGGCTTCGAGCCTTTTGCCTTCCAGATTGGTGAGCTCTTCCAGCCTTCTGTGGTATTCATTTTCATCAGAGTCGACTAGGCTGGTATGTACCGCCACACGGTATGATGCCAACTGGATCTCAATGGGGATGACGGCTTCGGCTCCGTAGACAAGGGAGAATGGCGAACATCCCATGGGGGTTTTGTAGATCATCCGGTAGGCCCATAATGTCTCGAAGACCTTTTCACCCCAGTCACATTTCTGATGGATAACAATCTTAGCCAGGAGTTTACAGAGGGTCTTGTTGAAAGTTTCGGCCAAACCATTAGCCTGTGGGTTGTAGACTAAGGAGGTTCTCCAATCGATGTGGAATTTGGCCGCCAGTTGATATACAGCCTTATTCTTGAAAGGTGTTCCATTATCGGAGATTATGTGACTGGGAGCACTGAAACGGTAAATGATGTTGTGTCAAATAAATCTGGCGACCACCTTGCCGGTGACTTCTCGCAGGGGAAGGGCCTCCGCTAATGTGGGACGACTATGACACTCGACTCGGACTAGTTGTGACCTTGGACTCTATAGGATGACGCGACTACTTGGACGACGCGACCAGCAATAATGCTACAACGTGGCTCCTAAAGAACTCCAGAAGAGGCTATATGCCCCAAACAAGAAGCGCTAACTCACGGTCATCCCCAGCAAGGGAAACGTGATGATCTGCACAGTTGAGTAACCGGCTTTGAGTCTCGGGTGGTCAGCCCACTCTCGCGCTCGGAACGAGTCACAGGACGGGTCTCGCACTCACAACTCACAGTGGCGATGTGGCGTGAACTAGCTAGAAAGTAACCTACTCGCATGCAATGGCATCAAAAGTGTATACTAGCTAAGGAAGACGACAAAGAGGGGAGGCGGGTGTACCTCCACGCTCGAGGCGTGGGGAAGACATCCTGGCCGAGATCCGTGACTCCTGGTATAACAAAGATTATTAAATAAAGAATTGATTCTACTGCCCACTCCACGCCGGGAGGCAATAGGTGACACATGGGGTCTGGGAGCACCAATCTCGGGTTGACGGGTCAACAAGGTGGCGGGTTCCGAGCGGTGGTGAGCAGCGGCTCCGAATCTACAGTTTCTGGATCGCAGGACAGCACGTATGGGCATCCAAAGGGACGCCAAACTCCTAGAGGCTTCTGGACACGATGGTTCACCAGGACGTTGGCGGAGGGTCCCTGGTCGACCCCTGGGAAAGGCGGTCACTGAATCTTCTCTGACATATTTTTTCTGGATTTTACCGTTGACCCCTTCCAGCAGGCCAATCTCGGGACAGACCTGGGCTGTCCTGCGCACTCTGGCGAGATCAGCCTCCACGACCAATCCCGATGTCGGATCGAAGCGAGACCAGTTCCGTTGCGAAGAGGACTCGAAGATCTTCTACCTAAGGGAGTTTCAGATCCGTCCAGCGGTGGATATGGAAATGAAAACTTCTGCAAACAGACTGAGGTCTCTGGCTCAAAATACCAAACACACAGGGCAGAACGGGATCTGCCTGTTTATGGGGTTTGACTGAAGCCAAAATGAGGGTTTTAGAACCTGGGATTTTTATGGTGGATAGAGGGGAGAGTGGTGGTCATGCACATAGGTCTGTTGTAGGATCCTGACCACGTTTGGGGGGTGAGAAAATTCGTCTACCACCCGCTATCCCACTGGTCTGCAAACAGGCTGATTGAGAGGGGGGAAACAGCGGGCTGGGAGGAGGCCTAAACAGGCTCTGATCGGGGAAAAATTTGAACTGGGAATGGTGGTGGCTGGGGGGAACCTACCCTCAAAACTGCATAGCGATCCAACAGTCAGATCTCCCGTACTAGCCCTTTCACCGAGCTGCTATCCTGCAACTCCAAGTTTTGGGGCAGTAGGATGAAGACCGGCTTAATTTCTTCTTGCGTTGGGTGTTTGCCAGTTAGTTTGTTCTTTTGGCTCGAGGTCGTGGAAGCTGGGCAAAGCTTTGCAAGAATTACTTCAGCATTGGCTACAATATTACTTATTTGTTAGAGAGAGAAAGAGAGAGGGAGAGGGAGCCGCGATGGGCGTGCATGCATGCGAGGGCACTGCTGAGAGGAGGTGACGATGTCGGCGTGGGGTGTGGTACTTGTGGTGCCTACAACGGCATGTGTGTGAGTTGAGAAGAGAGAGATAGAGAGAGAGAAGGGAAATGTGTGGGGTGTGTGCATGGGGAGGTCGACGCGGGGTCGGTAGAGAGACGGACGAGAGAGGGGAAGCAAAGTCGTGACGAGGGGAGAGAGGGAGCACGGGGTGGTGCAATAAAGAGGGGGAGAGGAGGTGGAGGGGAAGAGAGGGAGAGGACGCGGTGTTGGAGGAGGGTGCAGGGGGAGCTCGCGGTGCCAAGAAAGAGAGAGAGAGAGAGAGAGAGAGAGAGATCACACCGGTCAGAGGGAGAGCGACGGTGAGAGAGGGAGAGGGAGAAAGAGTCATGGGCTCATCTGTGTGAGAGGGAGGTGCGGGGAGAAGAAAAAAGTGAGAGGTGGATGGGTTTGATTGGTTATGTGAGTGGGTGGAATGGGTTTTGGATCGCCACCGATGTGTGTGGGTTCGTGAGAGAGAGAGAGAGGTGGGGAGAGGGGTTAGCCGCTGCGGATGGTGGTGAGAGGGAGAGGTTACGTGAGAGGAGAGGTCCACTGGGCTCCCGTCGTCCGTGTGTGAGAGCTACGGTCTATAAAGAGCGACCGACGGGAGGAGTGTGTGGGGTTAAAGGTGGTAGCAGTAGTGGCCAGGAGGAGATGCTGGTTGCATGCGTGGTTTTGGGTTAGAGAGAGAACAAAGGGATGGGGAGAGGTGTGGGAGAGAAAGAGAGATGGGGATGGCAGCGGCGGTGGGGAGGGGCTCGTGGTGTGAGAGTGGGAGAGAGTGATGTGGGAGAGAGGGTGTGAGGGAGATGCGGACGGTGGTGAGAGGGAGGAGATGATGTGAACAATGGCACTGTCGGAGAGAGGGAGAGAGTCACGGAGTGCGAGAGGGCCACCCAGAGAATGGTGAGCAGAAAGAGAATGCGAGCATGCAGACGATGACGGCCGTGAGGGTGGAGGTGTGTGGGTTAATTAGAGAAAGGTGAGAGACCCTGGCGGAGGAGGGTGGCGAGAGAGGTGTCTGTCCGGTTAAGGGGGGAGGGAGAGGTTGCCGCGACGAAGGTGCAGTGAGGGGAGGGAGACGAAGAGAGTAACTGGTGAGAGAGATGAGTGGGAGGGGAGGTAGTGGTGTGCGATGGTGAGAGGCTGGTGTAGGGGGGTGGAAGGGTGAGAGGGAGATGATGGCGCCGCGGATAAGGCTAGCGGGTGGAGGCGGGGGATGGTGCCGCGGTGCCTGTGGTGATGGGCCACGGGGGATGCGTGTGCGGCTAACAGATGAGAGATGCAGGAAGAGAGGGGGGAGACGCCTGCGGAGAGGGAGCCGGACGTGAGAGGGGGGCGAGGTTGGCGCTGGCGATGCGGAGGGTGGCGAGAGGTGAGAAACGGAGGGGGGAGTGGGAGGCGACGGTGGACGCGGTGAGGAGAGTGGAGAGAGCCGGTGTGGGCAGAGGAGAAGGACGGTGAAGGGAGGCCGGCCGAGGTGGGTGTTCGCATGTCTGTTAGAGAGAGAAAGAGAGAGGGAGAGAGAGGCTGAGCAGCTCCGGGTGGTGTCTATGGGAGAGAGAGCGGGGTGCTGCCTGTGTAGTGTGTGGGTGTGTGAAGGGAGTCTGCTGGTGGAGAGAAGAGTGGTGTGGTGGGTGAAGGGTTGTCCGTGAGAGGGAGAGAGTGGTCTTGGAGATAAGAGAGGGGGGGGGAGTCCTGATAAATGTATATTTTAAACAAAACTACAACAAGTTTGAATGAAAATGGAAAACACAAATCGAGTGAAGAGTTCTCCTGATGGCCGAATAACTCGATCTGTTGATGGAGTTCCCTTGAATTTTGATGAACTCCTCCAGAACTAGATTGACAGCTTCCACGGTCTGGATCTCTCTCATGTATTGTCCCTGGAGAGTAATTCGTCTCGTCTCTCTTTGGAACTCTCCTTTTTAGCTTCCCTCCGTTTCTTCCCTCCATTCGAATTCTGTCAAATACTTCAACTCTCTCAACCTCTATTCACGAACGAAGAAGAGCGGGTATTTATAGAACAGAGAGATTGAACTCTTCAAATCATTTTTTATTGGTCCACGTGTCAGGAAAACTCTGAGAGAATGGCATGTGGCCTAGGGAGCTGTGCCAGACTGCCTTGGATCACATGCCAAGATAGTTTGACTTCGAAAACATGACTGGCTCGAGTCTTCCACGGGCTTGTCTCTTCACAATCTATTATTCACCCTTAGCCATCTATTTTTCACCTTTAGCTATCTATTATTCAACCTTAGCTTCATAGAACCGTCGCCTTTCACTTGTGTTACCGTAGATGGCTTTACGAGTTATTTGATGCAGTTGACAATAATTTGTCGCCCCATGAGTGACTATATTTCACTCCTGAATCTTAGATGATTACACTCTTGCGAATCTACTATAGATCAGCTCCACTCATTTCCATTTCTTCTCTTCTTATGCTGGAACGAGCTTCACGATACTCCTTCCTTGTTTCTGCTATAACCCTTCAGTCTGATTTTCTTTGAACAGAATGATGATATAATGTCTTTGATTCTGAATGTGTTTATCAATGTCGTCCAAAGCTGAATGAAACTTCAAATCTAAGAGAACAGAGTATAGAAACTCAATCATAGCAGCTTTCAACGAACAACGATGAACATTCTTCATATTTCATTGTTATAACCCATTTGTCACTGTTAACTAGCTATTTGTCACCCTTATCGGCTATTTTTGTAACGACCCAAGATCCGGATACCGAGAATAACTCGATACCATTTGAATCCTGGCCTGCCGCCCACGAGTCGGAGGGCTCGGAAGGGTTAAAATGGCATGTGTGGTGTACATAGAAATAGGAAATAAAGCAGGACAATTCAACAATTAACAGAAATAACTAATCTAACAACAACAAAGTCCAGTCCAACAAAGTACAGTCTAAGGCAGGAAAGCGTACCAAATGCCGAGTGAACACTCGGCCCGACGAGCTGGCAACTAAGAACCTCCACGTCGCCCTCAAACCCTGAGGAAAGACCGTCACACCTGTAAACTAGGGGTGAGCCTCCTATCACTAGCTCAGTAGGGGTCCCGTGGAACCCCAACCGAAAATAACGGTGGCATGGAAAGCAGCAACTACAGAAACAACAGTAACGGTAACCACGGTGGCCGATAAAATCTCGACTCTATGGCTACTCCAACTGTACTGAAAAACACGACCCGGTCTCCCAGTCAGGGGACAACCAAGCCATGAACTCGACATCCCGATCTCACGGTCAGGAGATGACCCGAACACGAACCGCCCTAGCCACGCTACTAGGAAAATGCCACGATACCTCCGTCGCGGAGGCCTGCCCTCACAGAAGGGTCCAAGTCGAAACCACACGGTCTGAAAATACGATCACGACCTCGCCGTCGTGAACACAACGCCGTCTAGGGAAAAGTCCTCGGTGACGCTCACCAGAAATCCCAGACCTCTACTCCGGGAACGCTCCCGAAATTACTCACGAAGCTCCATCTTGTAGACAGAAATAGAAACTCGGGACACGACAACTCACGTCACATGATGGGAGTATCGCCCACCAGAAGCAAGGCCGGATGCATCCACTGACGACTTACTCCACAACCTCAGGTGTCTCACTACGACTCCCCAGGCCGAGATAGAGACACAAGAAAATAAACCCTTCTTTGCGTTAGCTCTGACTCAGTGACGATGAATACTTTAAGAGATAAACAAACCACGCCAGTTCCGCCACCTCGACGATGCCGACAAACAGGCACCTTATCCGGACCTTACGCCTGGGATAAGGAAATAAATCCCTCTTTGTATCAGCACCGGTCCAGTGTCGACGAATACCCCAAGAGACTAACAAACCATGTCGGTTCTGTCACCTCGGCGACGCCGACAAATGCACACCTTACCCGGACCTTACATCTGGGGTAAGAAAATAGACCCTTCTTTGCATTGGCACTGGCCCCGCACTAACGAATGTCTCAAAAAAAAAAATGAACCATGTCGGTTCCGCGACTCCGGTGACACCGACGAATGAACACCTTGTCCAGACCCCTCTTGGGGCGAAGGGACAAATACCTCCTCATGACTTGGACCTCCCGTCCGGGTCATTTGAACCAATAAACTCTTCTCTCCGTCCCTCTGGGTGACGAATACTCCTTTGACCTGGACCTCCCGTCTAGGTCATTTGAACGAATAAACTCTTCTCTCCGTCCCCTCGGGTGACAAATATACCCCTTTGACTTGGACCCTCCGTCCAGGTCAATCTCCCTCACAGAACCACTCGGCGAGGCCACGAGGCTCACGTGGTAGAGTGATCCCCTCGTCTCTCCCCTGGGGAGACGAGCACTCTCCTATGCGCCTCTACAAACCCAACTGAAGCGTTCCTAGACCAAACCACTGGCGCAAGCTCACATCTCGCCGAGGAGCAAAAGAAAAAAGAAGGAAGAAGGGAAGAAAGAAAGAAAGAGTTATGGGCCAGCATGCAAAAGTATGTACGCGAATGGTATTCTATTTCAAAAAGGGAAGGCTACATCTGCTTCGGGGCATACCCCTGCTTTACATGTCAATAGAGCACATCAACAAAGGGAGGGGAGGACGCTCAATCTATCCCTTGGAAGAGCTCCTCGAGAGGAAGGATCCCGACGCAAGGGAATTCTGCCATATTGCGCAGTTGGCTCCTCTGCCCCTTAACGTGCGCCAGCTCAGACATCACAGATGTCGTCTCGACTCTGGCGACGGCAAGCTCCTCGGTCTCTCTAAGCACGACAGCCTCAGCTTCAGCCAACTCGGCCTCGGCTACAGCGAGATAGCCCCTCAGTTTCTCGATCCTGCCTGTGAGGGCGCCCACGCTACGTTGATTTTTGTCTAGGGCCCTCCCGTGCTACTCTTCATTGCTTCACCGCACATCCAACGCACGCAGGTACTTGTCCTCCTGGGCACTATTGGCGACGAATTCATTAGGAGCCCGGGTCTCGAGGAACTCACGGCAGTTGACGTACTTCAACAGCAACAGGACCCGCCGCGACCATTCCTCCAGAGGGCAGCCCAGCATTTGCAACGCCCCAGTCAGCTGCGCCACTACGCTGTGTACCCCCCGGTATGTGAGGGAAGGGTCGGTGAAGATCATCGACTACAAGACCAGCAGCATCTGTCAGACCGGCGTGTCCGAGGTGACGTGGCTGATGGAGGGCACGGCTGGAGGGTCGAACTCGACCAAATTATCCACGACTGCCCACAGATCCGCGTCCACCGCACCCGAGGAGGACGGGAGACTAACGGCCAGGTCGCTCGGGTGCCCAACTCCGACAGATGACTCCCGACTGGTCATCCCCAAAGGAGCCGGTAGAGCTGCGACTGAACCGCCTGGCTCTGCCATCGCGAGGGGTTGCTCCACCCTACTCTCGGTCGGAGGAAGGGCAGGCAACGGAGCTAAATCGGGCGCCACTGCTGAAGGCTTGGCCACCTCTTCCACTGATGCTCCCTCCTCCCTGTGAACCGTAAGGCTAGCGAGCATCTTCCCTAGGAGCCGGCCCTCCTCCGGTGTCATGAGCAGTCGGGGAGGTGGAAGAGGAACCATGAGTTTCAGTCTGCTCCCCGACTGCAGGAACGACACCAAGCGCTCCACCTCCGATGTCGAGAGCAGCTGTGGCTCATCAACCTCTGCAGGGCCCGCTGCCTCCCTCCGCTTCGCGACAGCCTTGAGGGTTTTAGTGGCACGCGCCTCTAGGGGCCTTGCTTCCTCCTGAAACATAAAGAATGGGGTTAGCCTTCTATCGATCGAGGCACGCCACCCCAAATCTTAAGGAAACGTAAGAGAGGTCCTGGAGGCCCCATGTTTACCTCAGCCACTAGGACTATGCTACCTTCTGGTGCTATTTCTCCCTCCTCCAGGGTCACACTGGTCGGCGTTGCGGTCCCCATGGCTACTTCTTACCGCAGGACCTCGAACAAGGCTGCTAGCTTCCCTAGGCTGGCATCACCTCCCCCGGGTCGTTCTATGGGTACATCTGGAATGGGCACCTCCGCGGTCTCCAGCTAGATCTGCTCCTGAAAGTCAACCTAATGATAAGAGATAGAGGACCGAAAGTTGGGTGCAGGGGGGGCCCATGTGAATAGGCTCACACTTACAAAATCCTCGCCCGAAGCTGCCTCGTCGGAAGAGTAGTCGTAATCTACCTTCTCGCCCGAGAAAGACGGGGTCAGGGTAGGCTCCTCCCTTGTCGGAGAAGAGACTCTCGCTTGGACACCGACTGCCTCCTCCCCGCGTGGACTGGGCGACGGTGACTTCCCAGATTTCAGCTTCCTCCTTGCATACGCTTTCGTCGGCTCAGGGATTTTTCGGGCCTGTATCCACTCCGGGAGGGGTGCAAGGGGAGCTGGCAAATGAAGGAGTGTTTGGGTCAGATAAAAGTCTCCGGGCTCCCAACGAATAAAAAGGGAGTTAGCCACGCTGGTGGAAGGAATTACCCTGCTCGATCTCCGCAGTCGGGAGCGGGCTGGGGACTGTCTCCCCCACAGAGGGCGCTACCCCAGGTGCAACGGCTTCACCCACGTCCAAGGCAGAAGCATGTACTGGCTCCTCCACAGGGACTGGAAGAAGAAACCCATATCAAAGATCTTGTCCCACAAGGCAAGGAAGTGTTGGATGGAACCGTCGACAAAAAAATCTCTAACCTGTGGGTTGGCTGGGCTCGGCCTGAGCAACCGCGAGCGCAGCCACGAACCTCTCGGCCTCGGCCTTCCGTTGCTCCAGCTCCCGTGGACTGACCGCCTTGCCGGAGACCCTCACGGAACGCACCTCCTCCTCCGCTCCGACTGGGAGAAGGAAACACGTGCGTCAGGCATGCTTAAGGAAATTCCCCGGAAGTGGCTGAACCCTGAAGGGCATCGGCATCCAAAAGTCTCACCTGCGGGACGACTCGGTTCGGCCCGAGGGGTGCCGAACGCTGCAAAGGAGGGAACTGATGGAGGAGCGAAAGCTGATGTCGTCTGGAAAACCTCCGCCCTCTTTCGCTCGACCTCCTGCCGCGCAGCCACCTTGGCAGCGGCAAGTGCCTTCTCCATGGGCGACCTCTCCTGAGGCTCTCCAGCAACCTTGGGCGAAGGGGTGGGAGTGGACGGTGGTTCGGACCCGGCCCAGGCTTCGCCTGCAACAGGGATCGGTGAAGGCGGGGGCTCCTCCCTAGCTGTTGAACATAAGAGATATCCGAGTGTGAGCAGCCCGTGCTAAGACGAAGATAAACTCCACCTAAAGGATAATTTTGACAAGGGAAATCTCACCTGCGGGTTGGCTCGGTTCGGCCCGACCAACCTCAAACTCCTCGAATGATGGGATGGGAGGCGGTGGAGGAACGGTCTTGCCAGGCTGGGCAGCCTCCACTCTCCGGTGCTTGACCTCCCGCCGTCCAGCGGCCTGCACCTCGCCCAAGGCCTTCTTCACAGGCGATTTCACCCGGGGCCTTTTGTAGGATGGGGTAAAGGAGTCATGGTCGGGGCCGATGGCGCCTCCTCAAAATATGCCGACTTCTCCTCCTGCCGGAGAAGGTTGCAGTACGTCGCCAGCTGGGTGCTGTCCGGGTGGTCTGTGACGGAAGGTAAATAAGGGGAGTGAGGAGTTAGTTACCATTCAATGCTCTGAAGGACGCGATAATGACCGGCAGGGGTAAAAGAAGATATGATATATATATATATGCATAGTAGCACGTACCGTGAGGGCCGGTATAAAGTCATAGTGTGATTGGCCAGTAGCTCAGGGAGGGCTCCTTGTCCCGACGGGCCGCCTCCCGAACTAACCAACACACGTCCCCGATCGTCCAGCAGCGGTCGGCAAGGGTGGCCAGGTCTACATGCTTCTTGGCCGACAGGTGGCAATATAGGTTGAAATGATCCATTCCCCATCCTTCGGCGTAGTGATAGGCCACGTGCAGACACTGCCCCAGGATGGCCGCCGACCGAGCTTCGATCGTTAGCCCGTACACCCACAGGAGGACATAGAGCCAGGTGGTATCTGCGTAATTCTGCGGCTTCTGCTCGTCCCTCCTCACGAAGGTGCGGTTGGGGCAAATCGAGTCCTTCTCGGCCCGCCAGCTGGTCGCGGGGGTGCCCTCCTCTTCCGCCGGCAGCGGATAATTGATCAGCTCCAGGCTCCTTTCTTAAATTATAGTCTAACAGTTAAAAAATTAACACATTAAGAAGCAGAAAAGCCTACATTTTGTCTGAAAGCAACAATACATAAGAAGGCGACTGCCCATCACCGTGGCCGGTGGTCATTTGGGAAAGGATGAGAGACTGTCACCTGGGCAGAGTATGGTGCAGTTTACCCTTGTACTCTCAAAAAGGAAAGAGGGGAGGGAGGAGAAGACAGAAGAAGGTTCTATTTCTTCATTAAAACAACAACGCAAAAGTGCCACTAGTATGGTCAGTTATAAGCAAACATAAACTTCATGAACATACAATGCTGTTACCTTTGTTTCTGGATGATCTGGTGCCACGCCTGAGCGAACTAATCCGAATGGCGTAGGTAAGCGATCAACAAGGTCTATTTCGGCTCTTTCATGGGCCTTCAATATCTAACAAAATGTGACAAACAAGATAAGATTAAAAAAAGAGTAAAAACCAGCAAAGCCCATGAAACCAAGATTCAAAAGTTCCAATGATGGAAGGAACTTGCAAATCAATCAAAACTACTAAATCTTCACACTTCACAGTGTTGCCTTTGATCATGTCAGGCAGCTATATTGGATGCTAATTTCTCCACATTTTAGGTGAATGAGGGTAGCAGTCTACATTCCCTGGAGTGCATTAAGTGAATACAGTGAGATAAATTAATTCCTCTTTCAGCAGGCCTAAAACAAGAAGGAAGCACTTCCTAACGTTTGATACATCAAAGGAAAATTAAAATCTTGTATGTCGTTTTTTGGGAAAGTTCTTTGTACAAATCATGTATGCTTTTGACAATTAAGACCTGAAAGCAAAAAGACAATTACTTTGAAACAACCCAGTAGTCAACAAACGCTCAATACCGTTCTCGCTACATCCCAATACGCATTAAAACATCCTAGATGGAAAAATCAAAGTAAGAAAGACACTAGAAATAAGGCAGCGGTATTGAACTGTCAGACCACCACACACACAACCAAAAGGAAGCTGTTCACAAACGCAGAAGCAGCAGGAGCCTCAGAAATTCCCCACAGAACGCCGGCACCAGAACTAAACAAATAAAAGTGCAGGGAGGTGGGGGAGGAAACGACAAGGGCCGATTGTTTAGCTCGACACTCTCGCTTGTCACCTTCTCGGTGGTGTAGAAACCGGCGGGCCCGCTCCCGACGACGCAGACGCGGAGAGAGCGAGACGGCGGCGGGGAGGAGATTCCCCTCCACCACGCCGGCCTCCGCACAAGGCGCAAGATGCCCACTTTCTGCATCCCCTTCTCCCGAATTCCCGCGGTTCAGCTTCCGAGATGGAAATCGGAGGCAGCAGAAGGGATCGGAGGAGAGATCGAGACTGGGGGGAGGGGGGGAAGGACCCGAAGGAGAGGTGTAGGGTTTTGGGCGGTGTCCGCCGGGGGCTTCTCGCTGACCAGACGCCGCGTTCGATGGCGGGGAGCAGGAGTGGGAGTTTAAGTTGGGTCGGGTAGACCGAGATCCGATCCAACCAGATTGAAATTATTTAGATGTGGATCCTCCGTATACCGCATCATTGTATTCGGGCCCGTCGAGAAACCCGCATTTTCGCCTATGGATGTCCATAATCCATCGGACCTCCATTTTTCTCTCAATAAAACCCAGATTTTGACTTCGCGAAGACACCGTTTCCCTTCTGTCATGCGCCTGGGTGTTGAAGAGATGGCGAGATCTCCCTCTCTCAGTGCCATTCTTCGCCACTGAGAACACAGAGTGCTGCCACAGGACTCTCCCCGGTTATTCCAACCCATTCTATGGAAGACTATTGGCACCCTGTTGTGACGATTGGAGATGAATGAGCACCTGGGTTCTTTGTATGCTTTACAAAATTGCGCCCATCAGCTGATCGACGAAATGCTACTGTGAAAATAACTGTTCAGCCATATGAATTATGAATTTTCTGAATTCTAGTACAAGGTGGAGGTATTGATTCGAAGATCCAACTCACGTATAGTGAGAGTTCCTGACAGACTTGACCTATCTTTCTGCCCATCACCATTTAATATACCAGAAACCTAAATCATATAACAAACATATATTCCAATTCAGATATACATTTAATGCCATGGGGTTTCATCAAATTAGGGAGACGATTTCATGCTTATAGGATTTATTGAAGCAGGAAGGCAATTACAATAGTGACTACAAAGAAAACTTTGACATGTAGAAATAACAAAAGTGGAAAATTTTATATGCAAACCAGTGCCTTGAGTTTTTATTCCATACCAATCCCTTATTCAGCTCCAAGGCAACTTGCATCCAAAATTCTCATTTGGAGCTTTTAGGTACCCAAGTTTTATTGGGTCCTTGATGGTTAGTAGCACCTTTGACATGTTCGCTTCTTTTCTTTGCTGCATTCAGTTCATCACTCCTTATCCAATGACAATTATTCAACACATGTCCATATTCACCACAATAAAAGCAGCACACAAATGATTGGACATTCTTCTTATGCGCATGTGTATCAAGCTTATGCGAGTGAACATGGAATTTAACATTCTTGAAATGAGAGTGAGACCTTCCCTTCAGATGCCAACAGTCCTTGACTGTGTGGCCAATTTTTCCATAATGAAAGTAGCAGAGAGAGAGATTTCTTCCGATAGCCTTGGAGTGCATTGACATGTCTGGATGAGTGCGTCGACGCACAGGTTCATACCTGGGCTTCTGAGCATGAGTGCGTTGAGCATGCTTTCTCCCGGTGTTGACCTGTCCCTTGCCCTTTGCCTTTTACATTGTTCCTTCTGCATTTACTTGCTGTAAATTCATCATTTTTCAACATAAGGCAATTATGCCAAACATGACCAAGCTGACCATAATAGAAACATTGAAGATTCAATTTATGAGAAGGATTGTGTTTAGCATTGGATTTTCTCACATGCATGTCAAAACCAACAAACTCATTTTTTTGTTTTTGCTTGGGAGCCTTCTTTTTCTGATTACCATTCTATTTTTGGTTTTTCTGAGCACTAGACGATTTGAGGGACAATAAGAGGTACTGACTTCATGTGAGCCAAAGACAGAAAATGTATGCAATTTGTTTTAAAAAATCTTTTTGTTCACAGAGTTGTAGCCCAAGTCCTCTCTCTGAAGGTTCACTTTAGTCCCCAAGAGTCTATCTAGGTTGTCTTTGCCCTAAACAAACTTTGACAGAGAACTATTTAAGTCCTTGATTTCATTCTCCAATGAGGAGATGTCCAGTTCAGAACTGGCCAGATCCTCCTCACACATAGCCAATTGCTCATTGAGCATGGCGTTCACTGTTGTAAGATTTTCTATTTCTTGTTCTAAGGCGTCCATCTTATCAGAACAATCATCAATAGCTTCCTTGCCTTCTTCAAAGGCAGCCAGCTTTTCACACAACACATCATTTTGTTCTTTCAAATCTTTATTCTCTTCAATTAGCCTGTCATTTTTATCAGCCAGATTTCTCTCTTTGATCAGTTCATCAATTGGCAATTCATCATTGGAGACAAACTTAAGTTGATCTTGAAGTTGTCTTACAATCTCATCCAACTCCTCCCTTGCCATACTCATTAGCCGCCTCTTCTAAGCTTTGGTGAACATCCCTTTAGGTCTCTATCTAGACCCGTAAAAGAGACTCCCATCTTGTCCACTAGTTCCCTAATTCAACGAGCTTGCAGTCGAAGGAGTCCTCTCCTGCCATTGTTGAGGCACTAGATAAGGCTGAGGAGGAAAGCCCCATTTGCTCTATCGTTGTCGCCGCATGTTGCTCGCAGGTGTAGAGCGCCATCACGCACTGCTACTAGATAATGAAGAAAGAAGGCTCAAGGATACTCTCGGGATAGTATTTCAGGAGATTCACGTCCAATAACCCTCGTCCATGCTGTGGCGGGCTACTCTTTTGCTAAGCCACAAAACTCATCAGCTCCCTTATTCTTGAGAAATCCCATGCCTAATCAATTCCCTTCTAATCTGGCCCTCGTCGAGTCAGATGCTAATGCTCTCCTTCAGAAGATTGCCAGTATCGAAGAACGGCTCAAGAGGATGTCCATTCCAAAGGATGCTCCAGAAGTCACTATCCCTACTTTGCTAGTTTTTCACCTGCTTCCGTCAGAAATGCCAAACTTCCGACACTATAATGGAACAGGCAACCCGTTCATTCACTTGAAAGACTTCATGTATGAAACTTCTTTCTGGCAAAACAATAAATCATCCTTAGCTTATCTATTTAGAAGATCTCTTGATGGCCCGGCCCTCGAGTGGTTTTATTCCTTGGAACCAGCAGATGTCGGGGATTTTGACGTTGTTCAAAGAAAGTTTTTGTAGAAGTATAGGGACTGTGTGGGTCCCTCCTTGTCAGTGACTGATTTTGTTGCTGAAAAGATGAAGCCAGAAGAAGAGTTCATTCTGTTTATCGATAGGTGGAGGTCCATGGCTGAGAAGTTAAGAGATACACTCTCGGAGACAAAGCAGGTCAAGATGATAGTATCCAATGCTACTCCACATTTACATCATATTCTGGCCATGAACAAGTTGAGCACCATGGAGGAGCTTTATGAAAGGGCGAGATACATCCAGACCCAGATGAAGGACGCCCCTATTATATCTATGTTCGACCAGAAGCCAAGAGTGCCACGGAAGAGTAACATTGTGAATAATAATG
This sequence comes from Amorphophallus titanum, assembly GCA_024336825.1. Taxonomy (NCBI): domain Eukaryota; kingdom Viridiplantae; phylum Streptophyta; class Magnoliopsida; order Alismatales; family Araceae; genus Amorphophallus; species Amorphophallus titanum. The sequence continues at coordinate 13,961,904 of JANBPO010002057.1, read as the reverse complement.
GTGCTACTATTGAAGGTGTGGTTGTAAACGAGCAGGTGGGCGCGGTTGGCAATCCCATGCAATCCCGCAATCTTCCTAGTCAAAGGCCACTACAGTAATTCCAGCAACCCTCCTTCTTAAGCCCAACACCGCACCAACAAAACAACCCTCTTTAGCCCTTCTGGCCTCCCCCTCCTCCACAGAACCAACTTATGCAACAAAATCCGCTAGCCCCTCAGCAATACCACCAAGTGCCTCCACCAGCCAATTATGACCCCCAGTAGCAAAGAAGACCCACAAGCCCCAAGAGAGACCACTACCCCCCATTGTCTGAAAACCTTCTCGATATTTTCAATGCACTAATGGCCACCAACCTGCTCATCTTGCCAAAAGAAAGGATGGCCTGGCCATCGAATGTCGATACTTCTCGGTATTGTGTTTTCCATCGATAGCTAGGGCACAACATTGATCATTATTTTCATTTCAAAGATTACATATATGATTTGAATGATCAGGGAGGCATTGATTGGGATAAGATGAGAAAGTTTGTTGCTGCTTTGAAAGCAAGGAGACCACCGCGTCAGCAAGCACCGCAGTAGGCTCAATAGCCAACACAACAAGTTCAACAACAGCAAGTCCAAGTACCGTAGCCAGACATGGGGTTCATCCAAAACCCTCTGCCAGAGCACTAGAATCAACAGATAAATCCCATCACCACTTTCCACGAGGTGGAGAGAGGACAGGGGTGGCATATAGAAAGAGCCTTCGTTACTTCCGTAAACCAACATCCGACCCAGTTTCCCCGTCTATTGAGAACACCTCAACCTTCTCCGATTCCACAACCTTCACGACCCCTCATATGCCCCGCTAATCAAACCTCTGCTACCACCAACCCCTTGCCATAAAGGCCCATTCTCATTCGCCCTTCTCCCTTCTTACCTGCACTACAAACTCCGTCTACTTCCATGCCACCCTTGCCATCTAGGCCACTCCTTATTTGCCCTTCACCGACATCTCCGTCAACCCAAGATATTACACCCCCTAGGCCTTTGTTGCTTATGTCATGCCCCAAGCGTGGAAGATTACTCGGAAGTGGCGTGACGATGTCTATAACGATCATGTCAATCAGAGCGTAGTGCATTCAACATGAACGTAAAGTGCTCATGTATGCAAACTGTTTGATGAAATGACTTGCTGCAGTATGAAGGTGCAGACATGTTCTATGTAAAGATCTGACATATAAAAATTTACCAAAATACACAAAATTAGCATGGCCAATATAAAGTCACCAAAGTCAACTCTACAGTCAACCAAGTCAACTTCACTGTTGTCAATCATTCAAAACACAATCAACTCGCAACAGTCTACACACTGTTGATCAGCTCTAAAGGAGACCCAACACAGTCGGCTCAATAGCTCCTATGATTGCCCCTGGGGCCTCCAAGCCCGCTACTGCAACATAGTCCTTAGGGCATCACAGAGCTATAGGCTACAAAATTGGCAGGAATGTCGGCTAGTCTGCACCTAAAGGTCGGAGAGGTATCTTCACAGTTATGGTCAGCAAGATCACCTCAGCCTGCACGGTGGAAGCCTGCAAAGAAAACAAGGAGTACAACATGCTTTAGGCATCTGATGTAAGGACCAATGGGAGAAGCCATGAGGCGAAGATGACAGGGGATCTCTTACCTCTACCGGCACCAGATTCAAAGCCCCAGTAGTGGAGGCTATTGTCTCCATCAGCCCGACCCCTTCCCCTATAAAGGGGCCAGGTGGTCCGAAGCTACTCCATGCCATCCGGGGTGGGCTGAAGGTAATATAGTCACTCTCATACTCCGAAGATGCTCCAGCATCTTCAGTCTCCGTCTCCACGGGGGGAAACTCCTCATCACTGGAGTCACCACCATAGTCGACTTGCTCTGATGAAGAAGAGCTCTCTACCGGGGCCTCACGCTCCTCCCTCGGAGCGGGTGCTTCCCCAGTCTTATGACCTGCCGTAGGGACATCTCCCTCGACAGGGACTTGCTCAGCCACTTCTGTGATAGGAACATCAGCTAAATGGATTATAGGGGTAGACTTGCTCCCTGGAACAGTTTTGTCTGCAACAAAGGTTTCCTCGACCGCCTCGACAGCAGGCGGCGAAGGAACTCGGACATCAACTGAAGCTCAAAGGAGGAATGTTCACGTAAGCCAAAGACATAATGGGTTGTGGGAGCCTTTGAATGAACCATAGATTACCTTCCATCTCATGGCTGGGCGTTGGAGAAGGTAGATCCCCCTCGACGGGAGTTACGGGCACTCCCTCTCCTCTGACTCCAACCGTCGTAGAGGCAGCAGACTCCTGTGCAACCACTGCAATAGGAGTGGCAGTAGTTGCAAAGAATAATTATTAGCCGACACAGCCAGAGTAGAAATGGGTTGCAAAAGAAGGAAGAATGTACCTTCTATCACAGGCCTTTGCACATGGGAAGTCTCAAATTCCTCAAATGATACTACCGGTGGAGGAAAAATCACTGGTTCCTGCTCCGCAGCCTTCCACCGACGAGCCCGTGTCACCCGAGTGACCGCCTCTTTGGCCTTGTTGACAGCCTCTCTTACTTGGGACCTGGTTCGTTTCTACGAATCACCAGGAGGCAATGGCGTTGTGGTTGGGGCCGGCTCGAGAATCCTGAAGTATGATGGCTTCTGAGCTTTTATTAGCAGCTCCCTAAAGTGTCGGGTCTCCTCCAAAGTGAGTCAGACTACATATGCACAAAGGTGAGAATGACATACACTGCAATAGAAAAGAAGTAGTCCAGAAGGCTGAAATAAAGAAATGAAGATACCTGCCAGCCCTGTATACAGTGGTGAGAGAGGCCAATAGAATAGCGAGGGCACTTTATCTCTCGAAGCTATCTCGCGAATGAGCCAGCACACATCTCCAATCGTCTCGCTTTGCTCGGCCAATGACGCCAAGTCCAAATGGCCGCGAGAAGATTGTTGGGTTCTGTGCACCTCATTGTCTTTGACAATGGTTTTGATGATTCCAATATATTGTGTATTTTGTGTTAACTCTAAAGTGAAAATCTTGAGTGTTTATTCATCGCTCTGGGAGATTGCAAGTTCTCTGATGACAATCCTTCAAGCCCAAGGGGCACCTGTAGCAGAGAACACCTCTTGCTCCGGATGGCAGATCCCTGCAACTTCCAATGAGAAGTCCCTGATGTGGTAGCCTCTTCCCACCTGGAGGACCCCATGTGTCATCACCTCTGCATGCCTTCTGCTCCTAAACGAGGTGCATTCTCTTATTTGTTACTGAGCCCTTGCCACAACAGCTTCATCGCTCTGGGAGATTGCAAGTTCTCTGATGACAATCCTTCAAGCCCAAGGGGCACCTGTAGCAGAGAACACCTGTTGCTCCGGATGGCAGAGGAGGAGTCTCCCATTGCCCTTCAGCCATAGTTGTCGAGGCAACAAGGTGACCCAAGGCGCCCTGGGGGTCCTGAAATGCCTAAGTGCTTAGGCACTTGCCTAGGGGTCACCCCGGTGGCAAGTTCTTAAGGACTATGGTTTGGATGGTGACCCCATTTGCATGATAGAGACAGAGTATGGGAGGCAGATCCTGTTATAGGCACCTCGGGCCACCTGCCTCATCTAGGTGGGTGCCTAGGTCGCTTTTCTGGGACGCAGAAAGGTGGGCTGGTGCCTTAGGCCCATAAAAGTGTCTTAATTTCGGCCTTGACAACTGCGCCTCCAGCACTTCTCTCGTTTTGAATCCAACATATGCCATGTGGCTGAAGCCCTCCATGGGGCTTCTGCATGAATGGGATGCTCTATCCTCTCTGGATATTGTTGACAATTATCGAATAGCCCTTGACATAACAGGTAAAAGGATTTCCAATCCGTTGGCATAGGGGGGAAAAATGGCATAGGAATCCCTCCACTTTATTAGATCATGAATTTCATCTATCCAAGTGCTGTTGTTATGCAACATTCAGTGAACATATATTCTACTTATTCAGTCTGACTTCTGCGGAAAACACAGTATTGGATTGAAACTTTTGAGCTTCTTAGCATGAGGAAGCCTTGAAGTGAAACTTTCCAAGGCTCTTTCTTAATGGGACTTTGTCCAATACTATATCCTTCAACCATGCTCTGCAGCCTTGATGCATCATTCTTTTTATTCTTATTGGATCTCATTTTTTCTCAATTGTGCATTCTTTTCTTTTGAAGTTATGAATTACATTACGAGGTTAAATGCAAGTGTTAAGTCTTTCATGAGATTGCATGTTAATAGAGTCTTTCTATCTGCTGAAAGACAGCCTAATGTATTGGTTGTGGGTCAGTTGTGACTGTTTTGATTGTAATTGCATGGTAAGTGAAAATATAAACCTGATCATCTTGTTGTATTACAACATAGGGATGTAGTTATTGTCTACTGTAAAATTGTAAGACATTTCCACATGAACTGATGTTTCTGTACAGAGCAGTGAATCTTCTTTGTTTTCTCTCTTATTTCTGTTGCTAAATCATCTTTGAACCTTTTTTTAAATGCTGGGAATAATTGGCATTTGCTCTTACTTCAGATTATGTCATGCAAGAAATTGCTAAAGCTGGCTTTGTTGAACCGACACCTATTCAAGCTCAAGGCTGGCCAATGGCTTTGAAGGGTCGTGATCTTATTGGTATTGCTGAAACAGGGTCAGGAAAGACACTTGCATATCTATTGCCTGCCATCATTCATGTGAATGCGCAGCCATTCCTAGGTGCAATATTTGTCTGCATTTCCATTTAACTAAGGTTTTTTATACAGCCTGTCAGTGTTCATCTCAATCGTGGTGTATATGAGTCCCTGGCAAACCATGCATATATAGCTCATGTCATCAATGCCTCTCGTTGTCTCTCTATGCCAGCAATATCTCATATTTGTAATGTTTCAAAGTTTAAGTTTTTAGAAGAATATATTAAATCCCGTAAAAGCAATGGGGAAGGGGGTGAGTTTTTTTTTTTCACATAATGCTTTCATCTGCCGCGCTTATCTGCGCCGGGCAGATTGCGCTGTTCACAGGAACCGCTTCTGCTCAAGCAAAGCCGCACCTTACAACTACAGCATCTATGTGCAACTCGCCCGATGGCGGCTATGAAGCTGTTGTCACGATTACGAACAGTGGAAACGCAGCCGCCACGCATGTATGGCTGACGGCTGCAACCTTAGGCGACGTGAATGGCAGTCCAGCGCCTACACCTTTACCGGATATCGCCGCCGGCGCAGCAACGACAACGACTATCACTTTCGGATCCAATGCCGGAGAAACAGGTTCTCAGGTTCTGGAACGGATCGCGGGCAGCTACGATTGGGGGATTTTTGGTAATGCGTTGCGTGTCACCCTGCCTTCCTCGGCCGAAACGGCACCCACAATCACAGCTTCGGTCGATACAAGCCAGCCAAGTGCGCCAACTCCCGATCACTTTCTTGGCTTCTCCATGGATAGCGTTGTGACCGACACCTATGTCGGCAATGGCACAACCGCCGATCCCATTCTTGTGAACCTGTTGAACAACTTCACCCCATACAATGGCATTCCCAGCCTTCGTCCGGCAGCCGCGCCGGCAACCTCCACCAGTTCCAATATTTCGGCGACGTTTCTTGCGGCGCTCACGTTGCTTGAAAACGCAACTAAAGCTCCCCTGATCGTCACTATCGGATTAGGTAAATACAATCCAACTTATGCAGGAAATGTCGCAGCCAGCGTGACAAATGCGATCGGTCCCGGCAATGGGCTAGAGTTCGAACTTGGCAACGAGCCTGACCAATTGGCACGCCAAGGCAGCCGCCCCTCAACTTACTCGTTCAGCGATTATCTTAGCGAATATCAAGGTTACGCAGCCGCGGTGGCTCCGTATATCCCGGGTAAGTTTGCTGCGGGAATGGCCAGCGGCTCGACCACTTGGGATACCACCAATGACGCAGCTTTTTTAGCCGTCGAATCCGGATCACTCGGTACGATGACATCGCATGAATATCCTTTGTCTGCCTGCCAAGGAACGTCTTCGATTACGATCGCTCACCTGCTATCGGACAACATCTCAAATGCATACCTGCGCCGCTTCCAACCGATCGTTCAAGCAGCGGCGCCTTATGGCGTGCCTGTTCGCGCGGGTGAGATGAACTCAGTGTCCTGTAGCGGACTCAATGGCGTCAGTAATGTTTTTGCCTCCAGCCTCTGGTTGCTCGATTCTCTCTTCGAGTTGCAGGAATCCGGAGCTGCAGGCATGAATCTACATACAGGAAGTACAAAGAGTGGCGTGGCCGACCTTCCCTATAATGCATTTTTTGTAGATGGCACACAGGTACAGGTGCGACCGGTCTATTACGGCATGTTGATGTTCGCCCAGGCTATCCAGCATCACGCTGCGCAAGTGCCTGTCACTACCGCAATTACCGGAACTCAAAACGTAAAAGTCTGGGCGACGGTAGATGCCAATGACGTCGCGCGAATTATCGTGATTGAGAAAGATCTTGCCACCGGTTCGCAGACGGTCGCGATCAATCTTGGTCAAGAGGATTGGCAACCGGGATGGCTCTCTCGGCTGCAGACAACATCCACTGCTGGTCTGGCCGCGACCGATCAGATCTCACTGCAAGGCCAGACCTTCGACGGCACTACCGACGGGCGCATCATAGGAAAACCATCATGGAGTACGGTACGGCCGAAACACGGGGTGTATACATTCAGTGTTCCAAATGGAAGTGCCGCGATGCTGACTATTCCTCTTCATCATCATTTTGTCGGTATGTGGCAGCGTCACGCCTGGTCCGGTCGATGACGGGACCCGCTCTTTGCTGCACGGACTTTTCGCTGCTTCTGACGTTTTCTGCTTTCCCGCATAACACGTCAGAAGCCCACTTCAACCACGAGGAAGCCTCTGTGCCAAAGTACAGCGAACCTGATGTACAGACCCTAAAACTCTATGGTCGAGTTGGAGAGGAACTTGCACGAAAAAAGACCTGAACTAAGCAAACTATCGAAGATAATGCTCCCAAGAGTCCAAAGAAATAAACAGAAACTTCCGAGGATCTCTATCTGGAGAGAAATCAACAAAACAAGGACTCTAGTTCGTCCATGGTGAAGTAGAGAAAGAACTATTAGAGCAGGACTCTCTGTCTGCACTAACGATCTTACGATAGACCACATGGCTCAAGAAACAGTCGATCGATAGACCGCATGGCTCGATCATCCAGCAAAAGATAAGACCAATGGGAGAGGAAGTCATAAACTGGACTCTCTGCATTCCAAACGGTCTAGCAATGGACCGCCAGAACACCCTTAACAGTCATGCGATAGACCGCCTGGGCTGTTCGTCCAGTAAAAGATAAGAAAGACGTTGAAACGGAACTCTGCCACTTCTAAACGGTCTAGTGATAGACCACCAACCATGGATAACGGTCATTCTATAGACCTCTAGGGGCGAGGTCGTGGCAAAAGGAAAATGAAAAGCCCACTAAGCTCTGAGCGACGGAAAAGACAAGGAATGAGGCCCAACCATGGAGAGTGACCCATAAAATAAGCCCCAAAATTGACCAACATGGCCCAATAAGCGGTGAATAACTTGGGACATCATAAAGATAAATAAGAAGATGACCCAACTCATTGGTCATAAAATGGGTGTCAATAGATGCCCCTCCTTAACGTTTTCTTTGCAGGGGAGCGAGTGGAGGTGAAGCGAAAGTGAAATGGAACATGGAGATAAAGCAAAAATGCAGCGGGGTGGACTAAAAAGTGGGCGTTAAGGTAAATGACACCCATCCTCAACCAACGAGTGATAAGAATTTTCTAGAAAGCTTCGAACCAATCACAAGGAATGACAAAATCAAATGACGAATGCCTGGAGGAATTAACAACTAAAGGAAAATAAAACACGACCAACCTCCTCATTGGAACGTACAGCTAATAGGCGGTCGGAGCAAGCAAAAAAGTAAAGGGACGAACAACTAAACTCCAGATAGGAATCTTCAGCTAACTAGACCAAGTAAAATAGACCGAAAGAAACCTCCCAACTCAGAGTGGAATGACTCTCCTTATCCAAGACCATGGATACATAGCTATCCACTATTACTGAGACACTTTAGACAGATGATGGCATATGAATGCTCAAAGATGCGCATGATGCATACTGGGCTAAAGAAAAAGAAATCATCAAAATGAATGCAAAGAAAAGATAAAAATAAGAAGATACTCGAGAATAGTATTGCTAGACCGAACAAATCAGGGTCAGGACACTATTTGTAACCATGGTGTGCAAGATAGAACCATCGTCCCCTAACTTTTTCAACCTAACGGCCTATCCAATGATTAAATATGTGCACTTAAATCATCATCATTTTTGTTAGAGGAGAATATCAGATCCCAGAACACATAAATAACTAGTCGGTTCTCGAGGTAATATATCATAGATACCATATAGTAATGCATTAAGGGACTAAGGTTCGAGATATTTACCTGACTTACCTACCTGGCGAGAAGCAATGCGGTGCGATGGCGTGATGGCATTTATGATTATGGCAATGAAAGGGTTAGCCATCAATTAATAAAATTCATAGAAATAAGCATGAGGCATTACTGAGATATTAATCATATAAAAATATGGAGCAGGATATAGCATTTCAAATCATCACAACACCACAAACGGTCATATCCAAGACCGCAAAGGAACGCCTGACGGTCTAGCGATAGATTGCTAATCCGAGGGCGGTTCACATTCTCTAATGTTGGTGACCCAGATGATAAACGGTCTGGATAAAGACTGCTTGAAGTAGCCTAACGGTCTGGCAATAGACCGCATGACTCTCAGAGAATTCAAAAAACAAATCAGCCGTTCCTCATTGAAAATTCCTTTGCCACAGCCTTGGCCTTCTCTAGATACTTGATCATGGATGCTTTGCGTGCTTCGAATTCTCCCTTAACTTGGTTGGTGACGAGCATGGAGTCACTGTATACTCGTACACTGGTCACCCCCAGGTGTTTTATCATTCGTAGCCCTGAGAGGAGCGCTTCATACTTGGCCTCGTTGTTCGTGGTTGGGAAGTTGAACGGAGGGCGTGTTGCAACTCTATCCCCTCTGGTGACAGTAGGACCAATCTCGCTCTGCTACCAGCTATGCAGGATGATCCATCGACGTACAGCTCTCATGTTGGTCTCGAAGACTGCTCGGGCAAGTCTTCCGTAGGGATTGTGCATTCGGCCACAAAGTTAGCGAGGGCCTGAGCCTTGATCGCGACCCTTGGGCGGAACTTGATATCAAACTCACCCAACTCGATTGCCTACTTGACCAACCTCCCTGATGCGTCAAGATTCTGGAGGATCTGGCGTAGAGGCTAATCAGTGAGGACGACGATCGAGTGAGCCAAGAAGTACGGTCGCAGCTTGCAAGCGATCGTGATTAGGGCTAAGGTGAACTTTTTCGCCCGCAAGTACCAGAATTCTGGCCCCTATAGTGCCCTACTTACATAGTAGACGAGCTTCATAATGCTAGCTTCCTCCCGGGCAAGCATGGCGCTCATCGTGCTTAGTGTCACCGATAGATAGAGATGCAGTTGTTCTCCCCTTTACGGCTTAGAAAGTATGGAAGGAGTTGCCAGGTAGTGCTTCAACTCTTCGAACACCTGCTCGCATTCCTAGTCCCATTCGATCTGCCCCTTCTTCTCCGGCACTTTGTTGGCTTGCTTGATGAGTCAGAAGAAGGGAAGACATCTTTCGACTGCTCGGGATAGGAACCAGGTCAAGGCAGCGATGCAGCCAGTGAGGCACTATGCGTCCCTTACACGTGCAGGTCACTTCATCTCCAGTACCACTCAGATTTGATCAGGGTTTGCCTCTATTCCTCTATGGGTTACAAGGAAGTCGAGGAACTTGCCTAATTTTACACCGAACACGTACTTATTAGGGTTGAGCTTCATATTGTACTTTCTGAGCATGGTAAATGTCTCTGTCAGGTCTTTCAGGTGCTCGGTCGCTCAGAGGCTCTTGACGAGCATGTCATCGATGTAGACCTCCATGTTGCAGCTGATTTGTGCATCGAACATGTGGTTGACGAGACGTTGGTAGGTCACTCCCGCATTCTTTAATCCAAACGACATGCGTGTATAGCAGTTCAGGTCATGGTCGGTGGCGAATGTTGTCTTATCCTGGTCGGGTTCGTGCATGCTAATCTGGTGATACCCAGAGTAGGCATCTAAGAAGCTCAGCATTTCATGCCTAGATGTAGCGTCGACCAGTTGGTCAATCCGTGGCATGGGGAAGCTATCTTTTGGCGTAGCTTTGTTGAGGTTGGTATAGTCTACGCACATTTGTCACTTCCCATTGCTTTTAGGGACGAGGACTACGTTTGCTACCCAATCTAGATACCGGGTGGGTCTGAGTAGCCCTGAGCATAGCTTCTCGCTTACTTGTTTCCTGATGATGGCCTGTCGCTCGGGGTTGCAGCATCTTCGGCGTTGCTGGATCGGGCGGCAGCTTGGATCCAACCTAAGTTGGTGCGTGATGACCTCTGGTGGGATTCCGGGGAGCTCATCCTCGGACCAAGCGAACACGTCCTGGTTGGCAGTAAGGAAGCTTATGTAGGCTTCCTTATCCTGCTTGGACAGGGTGCTCCCGATCCTTAGCGTTCTGCTTGGGTCTTCTCCCACCTGGATGAGGTATAAGTCCTCTGTTGGGGTGCTCATGCTCAGACCTGGATCTTCTGTCCTGGCCTTCTTCTCGGGCGGCTCTTCCTCAGGCGGTCGATCGCGTGTTGAAATGAGATAGCACCTTTTGGACTCCCTTTGATCTCCTCGGACCTCCCCCACTCCACGAGGAGTGAGCAACTTGAGTTTCTGGTTGTATGAGGAGGGGACACCTCGAAGGGTTCTGAGGATTCCTCGCCCTATGATGGCATTATACCCAATCATTGCTCAGACTACCGTGAAATCTGCCAAGAAGGTTACATCCTTGGGTGCAGTCCCGAACGTGATTGGCAGTGAGATGCGACCCTCTGGATGGACCGTTGTGCCAGAGAAGCCATATAATGGTGTGTGCAACGGCGTGATTTGGTACAAGTCCATGCCCATAAGCACAAGACAGTCGTACGAAATAACGTCGGGACCGCTTCCATTATCAACCAAAATACGACGTACGGTACATTGATTGATGTTGGCTGAGACCACCAGAGCATCAGAATGGGGAGTGGTTACACCGTTTAAATCATCATCAGAGAAGACGATAGGATTTTTGAGGTGTTTTCGAGCAGTAGCTTCCCATTGGGTGTTGTCGCCTCGCTCCACATTGTTAACAACTGACATGTACCGCCATCATCTGGTCGCACTGTCTCTGCCCGAGGTCGGCCCTCCAGAGATCATCATGATCTCCTTTCCATTGGGTCAGTTGTCGATGGGCGAAGGGGTCTGTTGTCACTTCTCCGCAGCCTTGGCGATGAACTTGTCGAGGATCCCTCGCCGAACGAGGTCCTCGATGGCGTCCTACAAGTTGATGCATTCTGTTGTATCATGGCCGTGGTCGTGGTGGAAGGGGTAGTACTTCTTCTTGCTCCTCATGCTCAGATCCAACTTCAATCGGGAAGGCCACTTGAGGAATGGCTCCTTACGGATTTCCATTAGGATTTGATCGAGAGGAGCTGTTAGGGGCATGTAGTTGTGGTAGTTGCCCCTTTCCTTGTTTGGGCGATCACGGCGGTCTCGGTCCCATTGCTCCCACTTGTTTTGCCCTTCGCGAGGTGAGTCAACAGATCTCTTCCGGTCAGACCTTTCAATTTCGGCCGCGTGGCCCAGGGCCGCAGTGTTCTCTTTGCATCGCGCATGCTTCTGTGCCAAGGCGAGGAGGTTGGTGAGGGTCGTCTGGGCTTCGACTCTGAGTGCTCATCGAAGGATGTGGTCTCGCGTCCCTTGGGTGAGTGCGGTGGTGGCGATGTTGATGTCGAGATGTGGGATCCAGAGCGCCTCCGCGTGAAAACTAGAGATGAAGTCCCATAGCGTCTCTTCTTTCCCCTGCCTGAGAGCGAGCATGGTCACCGTAGACTTGGCTACCTTTTGGTAGCCATTGAAGTTTTTCTTAAACAACTTCTTGAGCTGCTGAAAGGAGGAGATAGTCTCGATTGGTAGGGACTCGAACCATGCCCAGATGTTCTCCCGGAGAGTCGTGATGAACTCTAAGCATTTCATAGTGTCCCAGGCCCGATGGAAGACTAGATGGGACTCGAAGCTGTGCATGTGGTCGGCTAGGTCGGTGGTGCCGTCGTACGGGGTGAAAGACGGCAGCTGTAGCTTGGGTGGAATGGGGGCTTCCATGATTTCCTTGGAGAAGGGAGCATGGAAGTCTTGGTCCTCGTCAATGAGGCCCCAGTTCTTGGCGGCGAGGAGGACATCGTCTAGGTAGTGTACCTTATCCTCGATCTCGTCGATGCGTTGGAGTCATCGATCCATCTCTGGGTTGGAATCCAGCGGGCTATGCACCCTTGGTGCGGGCGAGCTGCGCGATCGTCCCATTCTTGCGACGGAGACATGGGAAGCTTCCTACGCCGGGCGGGCATTCGGGACGATCCGAGCCTCCTCATTCTGGTGCCGTTCGGGCGGAGTGCATTGGGGGTCCGCCTGCCTATTCAAGAGGTCATGACATAGCCCTATCAGGGCCACAATCTGTTGGCGAATCTCCTCGAGATCGCTGGGCATGACTTCAGGGCGTGGATGGGCGGAGGATGCTTCCTGTGATCCACGCCGGGAGTTGGCTCCCTGATGAGAATCACGCCCCTAGTTACTGACATTGCGAAGACTCCTACGAGGTGCCATGGCTTTTCGCTCGTAGTTCCCACAAACAGCGCCAAGAAGTGTAGAGGCAGATATCTGATTTCTATGCGACGTACCACTTTCTCTATTTGTTTATCAGGGAAGTCGTCCGGCACCCGTGGAAGCCTACAAACACCAGAAGCCAAAGAGATGTCAGAATAAGCCCTGGGCGTTATCCTAGGGGACAATCCTCTGATGCTTAAGTCAGCAGTGATTTAAGTAAAGTACAGAGAAGAGCAGAGGGGAGAGAGGAGGATGGAGGTCGCTATAGTAGCTCTGAGAGTCGCGTAGGCCCTCCGGAGTCCAGATGAGTGCTCGTCGCTCCCAGTGGGCACTCAGCGAGTGCTCGCTGGGTGGTAAGGTCGTAGCAGGAGGGGTTTGTCTCTCAGGGAATGTATGCACGCGTGACCTCTCTATTGTAGTAGCAAGGCAAGGGGCTCTATTCTTTGTGTAGGATTTTTGGCAGAAGTTCCACCGTGTCCTTCTCTCTTCTATAGAGGTCCCTTTAATAGGGGGTTGTCCTGGAGTTGAAGGCCTAACAAGAAAAGATGAACTAAGGGCTTGCAGAAAAGCCAATGTTCCGAAGAGGCCAAACTTGTTTCCAAACAAAAGGCCTTACTGCCATCATTGTAGAAGGACTGGCCATACAATCATGGACTATTGGCACCTCAAAAAGAACTCCAATGTTTATAACAGAATTGGCAGAACTCCAGTCTTCCCACATAATTTTCATGCATATCCTCTAAAGAAAAAATTAAATGCATTTAATTACTGTCATTGTTGTGAGATATCAAGACATAGCATGAATAACTGTTGTTTAATAGAATTTGATGATCTTCATGCTCAAAAGATGTGGAAAGCACCCACTAGAGGTGCAACTAACTTTTCATACCACTGAATAGAAAATAATAACTGTTGTTTTGCAGGTGTGCCTTGGAGCAAGGAAATAAAAAGGGGGTTGAAAAATAAGCAAGGCACCCTGGTCTGGCAAACCCCATTCTTGCATTTTACTATTTTAATCAGTTAAATTTCAGTAATTTCCTTCAACTGTCTTCATAGTTCTAATAGATGCTCTTGAATAAACTATGAACTGTCATTTCATACTAATATTTGAAATTGAAAATCTGTTACACATGCTTTCTTTGGCATTGCTATGCCTTATTTGAAATTGTTGATCATATCAATCTGAACTACATTGATTGCTGCATTTTCATGCATGACCCTATGGTATATCAAATGGCGATATGTGGAAGGTCAGGTTAGGCCTGTCTAGAAACTATCCCCATGCTTGATGGTGGTCTTCGGACCTATGTTCTCCGCCAAGTACCATGGGTCAAACCTTCATACATAATAGTTTAGATTTTTATGAGCATAGCTTAGTTACACCCTGTACCCTTTTATGCCATTGTTAGTATCTTTGTGCATTGAGTGAGGGGGAGCTCAGTATGATGCATGAACTATTGAGAAAGTCTGTTCCTTGAGTAAGGGGGAGTTTGGAATGTTGGTCTGAAATGTTGAGAAAAGTTATGCTTTGTTTGAGGGGGAGTCTAGAATGTTCTTTTGAGAGATCAAGTGTTGTTTTCCCTAGAAAGGTCAATGGTATTATGCTATTGTACGACTATTAATTATGATTGTTGAATTAGTGATTGTATCAGTCTCCTCACCTCTGAACTTGAATGGGTCAATTAGCTTGATAGGTCGATATGCCTCGACGCATCGGTTAAGGATTGTTAAAAACCTATTGTTGTTTGGCTATGTGAGGTCGAGGCATCAAGTGATGAAGGTCAGAGCAGTACATCTATAGGCTATCTATCTAGTTTGCTGCTATTCTTATGCCTCGACGTAGTCATCCCCTACATCGAGTCTATTTCACAAACCATTCAAATTCTTCCAAACTCTCTTCAGCTTCTTAAATCCCTTGTGTCACCTTCTTTGTAATATTGTCCTTTCACTTGATAAATTTCTGTGCATAAAAGGATAGCTTCATTTCAATGAATCTGCATACATTTACTTATTTAAGGGAAATCACTTAATCATTCTTTCTTCAAGAGGACCCTTGGTCTTGGCCAACCAACTTCTTACATTGTCATGGCTTACTATTTATACCCATTAAATCTAAGCTCATCTGTTCAGAACTGATCCTTCATGAATGTATAATGGGTTAAAAATATACTGAAAGAGATTCTGCCTTAATTATCTCTGGAACTCTAAAAATTGTGAGTAAAGTGAACACCTTCTGGTAAAATAATTTTCTGCACATATTGACTATAAATCCTTTTAAGATAAATCTGAAAAGGTTCAGGGAATACGCCATAATTAAAAAATTATATTTTCTATGTGTGGCAGAGCAATGGCATGACCTTCAGAGAAACTTGATCTTGCATCAATGAAAGGCTTCAAACCATGTCATGACGAAGCTTGCTATCTTTGTTCAAAAGAAGCATGAAGGTTAGTCACACTGAGTAACCACTCCCCCCCCTCTCTCTCCATTTCTCGCGTCCCCTCTGTCTCATGTTCATTTGTAAATATGTATTTTATAATATATGTCATAAATGTTAGTATATGTATTTTTTTTATTATCTGTAGCTTTTTGTGATTAGTGTACCTCCACATAATATTTCAATCACAAGCTATTAACCAATGGGATGCTTATACATGGCTTATGAAGGTAACAAGGATTCAATGACATGCCAAGTGATTTGCCTTTGTTGGTTTCATACTGCATGAGCTCTCGTTATCACCTGAAAGCTAAGCTAGTCTGAGATGATTTTGCCGAAGTGAAAAGGGGAATTTGGTAGTTACGAATATGGTGTTGTTTTTTCGGATTCTATATTTTATTGAAGACATCATTTGAACGGTGTTCACATTTATCTGTTTGTCATATACAATTCTGCTTACGTTGTTACGTTGCGATAGGTCCGTTCAAAATCAATGGCGTTCCTCTAAGACGTGTAAACCAAGCTTATGTTATTGGGACATCCACGAAAGTCGATATTTCTGGCGTCGATGTTGAGAAGTTTGATGACAAGTATTTCGCAAAGGAAGTCCAGAAGAAGAAAAAGAAGGGGGAAGGCGAATTCTTTGAGACTGAGAAGCAGGTTTCTGCAGACTTCTATTACTTACCTTGTTTACCTAACGCCATTTTTATTTTTTTTTTGCATCGCGTTCTCACGTTTGTTGTTGCTTTCTTTTACGAAAATGCAGGAGAACAAGTCTCTGCCGCAAGAGAAGAAAGACGACCAGAAGGCTGTTGATACCCCTCTGATAAAAGCCATTGAGGGAGTCCCAGATCTGAGAGCCTATCTAGCTGCGAGATTCTCACTGAGGGCGGGGATGAAACCACATGAACTTGTCTTTTAGGCTGCGTGGAGGTTTCTAGGACTTTGGGCCTACTCAAATTTTCGTATGTTGGGGAGACTTGATTTCTCTCATCGATCATGTGTGAAACAGCTTATTCAGTTTGACTATGGATGGTCATTTTTCACTTTGGTCCCACGCCACCTGAAGTTGTGGCTTGCCTGCCTCTCGACAAAATGCGTCAGTTGAGATATTTTTATTTGCTTTGGTAATGTGGATAATCAAGTCTTTTATGAGAAGGCAGGGAATCGAAAATTGGATCGAATCAGGTTGTCCGATGTGGACCTGTTTCCAAAGGTACTGTAGACGTGGTCGTGACGTCGCTTTAGATCCCTGGATAGATTTGGTGATCGTCGTCTAGATTAGGATCCGCAATTATGGACAACCTAATCCAGTCGTCGATCCCTTCTCAGTTTTCACATGCAGAAATCCGGTAAGTTGTCACGATTTGTTGACAACCATGGGGGTGGGGGGGATTGCTTATTATGTGGCTTCCGCTCGCAATAGTTTCTTGCAATTTATACTTTAATGCATAAGTATCTTAATTTATAATATTAGTTATAGCACTAACAATAAGTATTAATGCAGTAAAACGTTTGATTCCTTGACAAGGATCTCCACATTTCCATTTCTGTTGAACTTTGTCAAGTGCTATTATACCTATGGCTTTCCTATTTTTTCAATACAAGAAGGATTTGCCATCTCCTCATCACCATTCTTTCAGCTTCACACATTTTCCTTCACCAAGTAGAGGTACCATCTTATACTGAGTCACTTAAATGACTATGGAACTGCCAAATAGAGATACCATCCTAGATGAGATGCTATTCCTCCACCTTTGGATCTTTCTGCGCTTGCCTATGGAACTGCCATATCTTCTGGGCCTTTGCCCATGAGAAGCTCCAATTTGCAGCTAATGTTGTTGGCTGGTTCTTATTTGATGCCAATGCTGCTCAGAAATGGACCTTATTTGTGCTCATTTGTTTGCTGTTACCTCATGGTGCTACTGCAGGAGGTCCTAATGGATAGTGACATTAACACAGCCACGGCCTGCCTAAACCCTCTACTCCAGCATGTTGAAACTGAGTGAAGAAAAGAAAGCCCAGCCCGCATAAACCCCCAATGGGACCCACGTGACATTTCTCTCTCCTCTAGGTCAAACCTAGCCATTTTGGTCCACCTAAAACCCCACGGGGGGAGGTTTACAGGGACTAAGAAGCCCCCAATCACTCCAACATGCGTAAACCCCCTTTATGCAGACCAGCCCGCCAGTCTTGAACGCGGTCACCCCAATGACTGCATTCATCAAAATGCGACCACCAGGGCGACTGCGTTCTCGACCCTCAACCCAGTCTGGGTAAACTCCCCAGAGGGGGTGTAACGACCCAAGATTTGGATACCGGGAGGAGCTCGATACCATTCAAATCCTGGCTCACCGCCCACGAGCCGGAGGGCCCGGAAGGGCTAAAAAGGAGTGTGGAGGTACAAAGAAATAAGAAACAATGCAGGACAATTCAACAATTAACAGGAATAAACAACTAACTACAACAGAATCCAGTCCAACAGAAAGTACAGTCTAAAGTAGTAAAATGTATCACATGTCAAGTGAACACTTGGCCCGACGAGCTGGCAGCTAAGGACCTCCACACAACGCCCTCGAACCTCGAGAACGAACCACCGCACTTGAAAAGCAGAGATGAGTCTCCAAACAGAGACTCAGTAGGGGTCTCGTGGAACCCCAACCGAGAAAAACAACGGCAAAAAGGAAAGCTGCACTTGCTAAACAACCACAGCAGGAACAACGATTCAGTGGCCGGTCAAAACTCGGCACTACAACTACTCCTACCGGCAACATAAAGGGGAAATTCTGATCTCACCATTGGGAACCAGACCACTATAACACTAAACCTACCGAGGAAACACTCACGGCAACCCTGTCGTGGAAGCCTGCCTACACAGGCATGACCAATCGGGACCGCACAGTCCCACACTAGCCCGGTGAGGCCTCGATAATCCCTACCAAGCACCTCTGGCCACCACCTCGGGAAAACACGCTGGAATAGTCCAGAAGCTACGTCTCGCAGATGGGAAGCGGAACCCGAAAATAGAAGAGTCACGACTTAGGTGACATGAGTACCTGCCCACTAGAAGCACAACCGGATGCGTCCCCTGACGACTTATACCACGTCGCAGTGTCTCCCTACTCACCCCAGGTGGAAACTGAGACACACACACAAGTAACACTGACAAGGGTCTAGTCGAGGTCGAGCTCGTCAGCACGCGTCCGAAGTCCCCGACCACATGTGCACACACTGATTGGCTGCGCTACGTCATGCCTTCTAGCTGGTTCTTCCTCCCGGCCTAGACTTGAGCCACCACAGTAGGAGGCCCATGGCAACCAGCCTAAAGTCGTCTCTCTCGGGTAGTCTCGCCACCACTTCCTGGATGGACCACACGCATGTCGGAAGGCTACGACTAGTGGGGAGTGACTGATGTGACCACTCTCCGAGGAGAAACTCCTAGAACCACGCACGCACCCTGTGCAAAAGTCACGAAGAACCAAGTGGCGCTAAGTCACTAGACTCTGGACAGTCCTCTAGACTCACTAAATTGAATGGTCCTTGGGTCACAAGACTCGAGGTCAAGATCGTTGCATTGAACGACGTCATGTCGTCAATCTGCCCTACCCCTAGGGTCAGAAGTCTCGACACGATGACTCACGGGTAGTTCACGACTGTCGAGACCATTCCCTCAAAAAGGGAACCAAGAAAACATCCAACCCCAAGCTGGGTGATTGGACTCGCAGTCCAAGGCCTTACCATGGCCCACTCGAAAATCACCTTCTGAAGAAACTCACGATGTGCGGGGGAAACCTCACCGCACTCACACCGATACACAGTGACTCGATCAAGCGTAATACAAAGACCCGGAACACATGGAGTTACCTGGACTCTCAAACTCCCGGGTACGTCCTTGTGTGTGCATTTTGTTGATAATTTCTGTTTAGGTCCTTACTGGGTGTTGTTCTACTCTAGTTTTAAGGTGTTCATTACATGTGGAGGTGCTTCAGACCCGTAGGATCTTCTCCGAGGGGCAACTCCTCCTTTGTTTCTTACCTCAATCCCTTGTTTGACTCTCCTCTCACTATGTCTTCTTATGATTTCTCTCAGGCCCATAAGGACTCCCTTCCTCAGGGACTCTTGGAGGACCCACCCAGGGTCCTGAATGTGGAGGGAAGAGAGGGGTCCGCCCCTCCTCTCCCATCTATTGTCACTAAGGGTATGCAACCCTCCCATTATGATTCCTCCACTCAGAACTCAGCCAATCAAATTCTTCACATGATGGCCCAGTTAGATCCAACCCAGCTTCACATCCTCCGTCAGGCTTTGCAGCGGTAGGATGCCCCATCTTCAGTTTCTCCCCACAACGTGTCTGCTACCGCCGCTTCTCCGTCTCTGGTTAGTGGGTTAGGGGCCGCTTCTGCGGCGTCCATAGACCTCACTCCCATCCATCCTCGGACTCTCCGATTCCCTAATATGAAAGTGGGCCAAGCTTCTAGCTCGGCCCATCAGATTTATAATAAGGGGAAGACCCAGATCCCCTTGTCTTCTTATTCAGATCCTTATGGAACCACCTCTCTACCACTGTAGGCTCTCGTGGCCCCGACCGATTTTTCTCATCTTCAACCAGGGGCTACCTAATTAGCCCATGCAGACATGGGCCCATCCTTGGCCCATTATCCATCTTATGGGCTTCCCCCTCTGTTGGCCTATCCATCGGCCCCATATGTCAGGTCCACCCTTCCAGTTCTGCCTCCTCCTTCCCGGGAACAGGAACTCCTTGATAAGTGGGCTACCATGCAGCAACAGATTGACCTCCTCCACAAACGGGTTGGCCCACAATCCCTTGCTGATATCCCCATTCCTAATTTTCTTGATATTCGTTTCCCGCCTCAGTCTGAGCTCCCCACATACCGGAAGTATGATGGGAATGGCAACCCCTTTATTCATATAAGGGGGTTCTTGTATATTCCAACATGATGATCACCTCATGGCGTATCTCTTTCGCCGATCGTTGGACAGAGTTGCGTTGGAATAATTTTATACTCTGCCACTAGAGGAGGCAGAGAGTTTTAAAGTTGTCAAAGAGAAGTTTATTGAGAGATTCCAAGACCGAGTCAGCCCAGAATATTCTTTTACTAATTTAGTGGCCGAAAAGATGAAGGCCGATGAAGACTTTGCAACTTATGCTAACAGATGCAAGTAGATGGCCTCCCGTGTGCCCGGGCAGATTCTGGAAGAAGAGAAAGTAAAGTTGTTGATTTCAAATGTCACGCCCACGTTCCGGAACATTCTAGCTATGAACGACATTTCAAACATGCACCAGTTGTACAACAGGGCCCTGTTTATCCAGACCCAATTCAAGGACTCCCCTATTCACTCCCTCTTTGAGGCCCAGAAGCCTAAACCCCCTAGAAAATCCCTGGGTCCAGTCACTAAAGGAGTCCAAACCAATGAGCAAGTGTAGGCTGTTAACCAGTCTGCCCTACCATGCTTTCAGCAACCTCCCCGCAACCCCCAGTTCGTCGCTCCACCAGCTGCCCAACCATCCTTCTCCGCTCCTCTACAGCCTCAATAGCCACCACCACCACTGCAACAGTCGCAACAGCCACCACAGTACCACAATGTTCAGCCACCGAATGGTTACGCACCTACTCGACTGGGTCCTAAGAGAGCCCATTACCCTCCACTTCCTGAAACCCTTCCTGACATTTTCTCAGCTCTTATGTACACTGGTGATCTTCAGCTCCCTCCGAAACACCTTTTTTTCCATAAACCCAACCTACAGCAGGCACACCAGTCGAATGCACCCCACCCTCAGAGAGGGGGAATGAAACCAAATAAGCTGACTATCACCGACGATTCACAACTGGGTAATACTAAATTGGTGAGCGACCTTCAGTCTGGCCAGAAGAGCCTCATAGTCAGCTACATTATTTATAATAGGGAAGGTGAGATGAGAGGCAAGTGGAATGGTGATACCCTTAGGTGTTAAAAGAACCTTGCCAATCCCCCTACCATGAGAATTCAGAGCTCTAACAAAATGTAATGTCCACATGGGCTCTGAAGGTTGATTAATGGACATTAGTTCCTCATCTAGAAACTCTGAGTGAATGGGATTGAATCTTGGAAGGGGATGATGAGCGAGATGTTCTGCGATGGCATAGTCTTTAATCGCCTTTTGTTGAATGTAGATGATGTCAAACTGAGAGAGGAAGCTTTGCCATCGTACCAGTCAATCAGTAAGGATGAATTTTTCAAGAAGGAATTTGATGAGATTCATGCCAGCAATAAGATGGACCTCATGAGCTAAGAAGTAATGCTTCAACTTCTAAACTACCCATACTAAAGCCTCACAGGTCTTCTATATAGCCATGTACTTCTGCTCACATGGGTTGAGGAGCTTCGATAAGTAGTAGGCTGCCCTCTCCTTATCTTATTCATGAACTTGTGCAAGGACAGCACCTACTAAGTCATCTATGATGAAAATATAAAGAACGAGTGGTTTGCCTGGAACCGGTGGCCTCAGGATAGGAGGATTAGATAGATAGTCCTTCAATCCGTCAAAAGCTACCTGACACTTATCTCCCAAATTAAATTTAACCCCCGGCTTAGTAAGCTCGTAGAACGGCCTACACCTTTGTGAGTGCTGGGAGATAAATCAGCATATAAATTGCAACCTCCTGATTAATCCTCGTACTTCTTTCAAATTATTGGGAGGAGGCATATCTCTTATTGCCTGTGCCTTGTTGGGATCAATCTCGATACCCCTCTTACTGACGATGAACCCAAGCAACTTACCAGATGACACACCAAATACGCACTTCTTAGGGTTCATTTTCATTTGATATTCTCGCGCTCTTTGCAAGACCTTGGCTAGAACCCTGGGATGCTCGATCCTCATCCTTGATTTTGCTACTAAGTCATCAACATACACCTTGATATAAATGTGGATCATGTTATGAAAAATAGCCATCATGGCCCTTTGGTAAGTGGATCTAGCGTTCTTAAGTCCAAACGGCATGACCACCTAGCAATACGTACCCCAAGGTGTAGTGAATGAAGTCTTCTCTTGGTCTTCCTCAGCTAGGCAAATCTGATTATATCCGAAGAAGCCATCCATGAAAGAGAGGGTCTCGAATCCTACAGTGTTATCAATCAAAACGTCTATATGAGGGAGGGGGAAATCATCTTTAGGACACGGGTGGTTAAGGTCCTGAAAGTCTATGCAAATTTTGACTCTTCTATCCTTCTTCATAATCGGGACAATGCTAGACACCTAATCGGGATAGAGGACAACTCTAATAAATATAGCCTTGTGAAGTTTATTAATCTCTTCTTTTATTTTTAATGCCATATGAGGGTGGAAACATCTTAATCGTTGCTTAACCCAAATGGACCATGGCTTAAGTATTAAGTGATGCTCGACAAGCGCGGGGTCCCGACCCGGCATATCCTCGTAACTCCATGCAAATGTATCCTTATATTCTTGGAGAACCTGAATAAGTGCCTCTTCTTCAGATGGAGGCAAATTCTTACTTATGAGGACTATCCTAGGGTTTTCCTCAGTCCCCAAGTTGATTTCTTTGGTAGGCTCTTCTACTGAGGTTGACAGTTCATCGAATCTCCTCATACCACTATCAAAAGTGTTAGTCTCTTCCTCATATTCATCATATTCTTCATCCCCTTCTTCGACAGAGTCTTCATCATTCATAATCTCATAAACACCAAACCCCTCATTTACAGCAAAAGCTTCCTCATATTCTAAGCATCTACTGCATGGCAAACACCCAACCAAACCACGAGAACAAGGATTGTTAAGGTGGTTTGGACGCAAACCCGAGTCTTACATCCACCCCTCACTTAAACCAAGTGAGGCTTCCCTAGTGCCACTGCACTAAATCATTGATAACACAGCAACAGGCACATAGGGCCTACCACAGACCAGAGACACCCTCTGACTGTCTTCCTACAACAACTGGTAGGGACGGTTCACAGTTTTAGCAAATGGAACAATAAAAAAAAAGAACAATGTAAAAGCTCAGACAGGAAGAATGAAGCTCAATGCTTAATGCAAATGTCCTTGTCTCAGATGTGGAGAGCTTGGCTTGCTGCGTTAAGGTTCGTTGCTTCTTTGGTGATGACTTTTCCTTGCAAGACAATGAACAGGTGGATGAGAAGCTTGCAACCTTGAACCGGATCTACACGAAAGGGTTAGAGCTCTTGCCATCTCCTCCTTCTTCTTTCTTCTTCACCTTGGTTCTAGACGCAGCTAGGGCTCCTGAAGGTCTTCCCCTTCTTTTCCAAGGAACGCCAGCAACACCAGCAGCAGCACTCACTTCTGCAGCTCGGCCTCTCCAGTCTACAAGGTCTGATATCATCAACTCTTCCTTTAGTTTTTGGCGCCTGTACCACACCCTATGTGCATGGAGGTGCACCACTTTTATCCCCCAGCAGAGGGAACTTTCCCTTCACAAATCCTGTCCACTGATTGGTCCGACAGGGGTAGAAGAAATGCATTTTTCAGATTGGATTTTTTTTGAATGGTTTAGAGAAACTATTAAAAAAACCTTTTCTACAGCTCCAGATCTGAGCATTTAATGATCCACATGGAAAAGATCTTGCGGTCTGCTTTCCCATTGGCTCTGGTCACTTCTCTACTTAGAGTACTTTTCTAGGGGCATCTTCCATTGGTTGATAGCTATTGACGTCTAAAATAGTATTGGGCGATAATTATGTGCCCGAAGGAGCCAATTGAAAGTCAATGACATGTCCACTCGGGCCATTGAAGCCTCAGGTCACCTAATAAGTAGTACCGGAGCCCCCACATTTCATTATCTTGAGATAAAGTAGCCACCACAGCTCACTAAGGCCGTATGACGGTCAGAGCTAATGAACCGGCATCGAAGCAATCATGCCGAACACATTTTCATACCCATCCAACTAGGACGAGAATGTACCAGGTGATTCCCCACTTGATAAAGAAGCCCCCCCGAGATGAAGAAATGTCCCTGGTTCCTTAAGATAGGGAGCAGAAGGCTAAATCAACGGAAAACACAGGTGAGCCGATCAGGACACCTGGGGTGTCGAAGTGGTCTGTAAATGACCAAAGAGCTACCTCGTGAGGGTGAAAATCTCCGAGATGGATGCCCACACAATGAAGACACTTTCTATAAGCATAAAGTAGGCCCAAAAGAGCGATATGTAGTGCTGAAGGTGATATCAGCGAAAAATCTAAGAAGTCCACTCCACATACATGGAATGTCAGAACAATCCGTAAGTGTCCACAAAGATGTCCAGTCAAGGCAGAAATGCTTCGAGGGACGGCCCTCCTCATGAAGACCCTCCACGTGCCCACAAAGTGGAGTTGGTCGCACAAATTGATGTGTTGAATGCTAAATCAGGGGAAACCCGGGTTACCCAATTTGGGTACACACGACACCAGAAAAGGGTCATAGATGACCTGAAAGATGCCTAGTGAAGGTGAAAATGCTTCGAGGAATGGTCCACTCGATGAAGAAGCCTCACGTGGCTCTAACGTAAGTCTGGCAGCACAAATCACAGTGCCGAAGGTCGAATCAGGGCAAAACTCGAGAAAATCAGTACGGGTTCGGCACATGTCGAAAATCACCAGAAATCTCAAATCAGGGCTTCGAAGCATATTCTGGGGCCACTACATCAACTCCAGGGTTACTCTGAAAATTACCATAAAATTCTAGCACGTCCCTCACAGTCCCCTATCTCAGTCATAAAATCCCCATCACCCAGATCCACCGTCTCCCCTCCAGTCAAACCCAGTTCTCAGGTAGATCCCAGTCTGCCCAGCCGGTTCAAGGCCTGGGAAACTAGCCTATTCAAAAATCCCCCAAGGAAAGTACAATGATAGAAAAACTCCTGTCTCAGCCTGGGTTCGTAGATCTTTGAGAGAGATTTGCAATGGCACCAATTCCACTTCGTTCTGACATCAGTCCAGATTGTGGTGGCCGTTTTCGTGGGAGCGCGCAGTTCTGCCCAGAACCAAACTAGCAAGAAGGGGCGATCGTAGAAATTCATCAAAAAATACGTCGGAGAAGATTCAGTGACGGCCACTCCCAGGGGTCGACCAAGGACCCCCTGCCTTCGTACCGATGAACCGCTGCAGTCAGAAGCTTGACGAAGGTCATCATCCCTTTGGAGTCCCTTGTTCGGTGCCCTGCCGGCCAGCAAACGCAGAACCGGAGCCACTGCTGCCAACGCCTGGCACCCACCGCCTTGCTGCCCACCAACCCAAGTTCGGTGCTCCCGATGTCACTGTGTAGCCCCTTTACCTCCCTGCGTGGAGTGGGTAGTAAAATCTTTGCTATAAATTAACTTTACTATTATACCGAGAGTTATGGAACTTGGTTGGGACGTCTTCCCCATGCACCGAGCGTGGAGGTACACTCGCCTCTCTCAATGGGAATCGGCCTCAGACACTAGTATTTTTGTTTACCTTCATGTCCTTTAGTTTGTATTTACGTCCTTGCTTAAATGGGTGTGCAATTATAAGGCTTTACAAGCCAATGTGTCAGTCTATAGAAGTCCTTGGATTTTCTTGTAAAAAGCCAGCAGGGGCCCCCCACCCTCTTCCCCATTGGTCCACCTATGTCCTAGGGCCCATGTGGGACTGGTCAATGTCCTAGGTGGCTTCTAGAAGGATCATTTCCCTCGTGGGTAAGGCAAGGGGACAAAGGGCTTAAAATTTCCAAGATGTCTCCCCTTAAGTCAAGGGAGTGCCCCCCCATTAAAATGACATTTGTATTTTCTTTTTTGGGCCAATTGATCACATGGGGAAAGAAAATACTTACCCCTTCCCTCTCTCCCATGAAATTCCAACACTCTTGCCCTTCCTCCCCTTCTATATAAACCCATGTATAGTGTTTTGTAAGAATTAATGAAGGAATATTTTTGGAAAGATACCTTGGGCGCCCCCCTCTCTCTTCCCCTCTTGAATGTTCATCTTCTTCCTCCCTCTCTTCCCCTTCAGATCTAACCCAAAATCCTCCATATTTCTGAGTGATATCCCTCTCCCCTTCAACCTCTGTATGCTGTGACCAATCAATGCCATCGCCGCCGCCGCTCGTGCCGCCATCAAGTCACCACAAGCCAAGAGGT
This sequence comes from Amorphophallus titanum, assembly GCA_024336825.1. Lineage (NCBI taxonomy): Eukaryota > Viridiplantae > Streptophyta > Magnoliopsida > Alismatales > Araceae > Amorphophallus > Amorphophallus titanum. Next base: position 13,935,564 of record JANBPO010002057.1, on the reverse strand, counting down.
TCCTGCTGCCATGAAATTGTGAGTCCCAGAATAGCAAGCTAAAGAAAAAGTCGGATCTCCCAGATCCCTAATCTTATCAAGCTGAGATTTTGAGGGATGCTTCCACTGTCTGTTAGCTTTCCATCAGCATAGGTTTTGCCCCGTTCTGACCCCATTTGATATTTTTCCCGCAATTTCCATTCCACCCCTGTCAGCCTGTCCAATAGCATATCTGCGGGACAGATCTTGGTAGATGAATTTTCTCACACCCCAAATGTTGTCAGAACCCTACAAAAGACCTATGTTCGTGTTCCTCTCCCTCCCCTCTATCCACCATACAAATCCTAGGTCCTAATTCATTAATTTTATTCTCAGTCAAAGCTCATAATCAGGAAGGTTCCAGTCTGCCCTGTGGATTCTAAGTTTTGAGACAGAACCATCACTCAGTTTGCAGAGCATGTCATTTCCGTTCAGACTATTGGATGGTTCTGGAATTCCAATATGTCTCAAATCTAGGGCTGCAGGCCCGGCTCCCATTCCCTCACCTCTCTCTTCTCTCTCTCTCTCTCTTTTCTCTCTCTTCAGCTTTCAGAGTAGTGCTTCTTCAATAGCGATCTCCCCTCGTATCCTCCTCTTCTTTTTTTTCTTTTTCTCCCTCTCCATCTTATTCAGCTGGGCTGGTGTTTATACAGGACTCAGGGGTCCCATTCAGAGGGAAAACCCCCGCCTTGTATTTTTTTCTTCGCCCGGCCTACTACTGCTATTACTGCCACGCCACTCCAGCTACCACTGCTACTGCCTCGTGTAGGCTTCTGGCCGAGTGGACGTGGAGGGCTTCGCGAGGTGATGGAAGAGCATGTGCGGTGAGGGAGGACAGGCTTCTACAGTGGTGCTCGCATGCTCGTATTCGCCCACGCGATGAGAGGGTCCTTCACGCATTGAGTGCTCGTGATGCGCTGTCGGAGAGGGAGGCGAGCGGGCCTGGCGAGTTCATCAGGCATTTAATGCCCTTCGTGGGAGGGAAGAAAGCAAATGCACAGGAGCAGAGAGGGAAGAGTTAGTGTGATTTTTTTCCTATTTTCCCATTTTCCCCTTTTTCGTATTGGGCCCAACTCATCCGAAATGGGCCCATCCCCCTTCTTCTTCTTCTTTTTTTGTGCCAACACCACCTCTCTACTACAGGTCCCCTCTGGGAACCATCTTTTGGAGGATCATTCCCACACCCAATACACCCCTACTAGGCTCGAAAAACCCCAGAAAACATGGGAAATCCTTCTATGACTATAGAACCGTCGATTAAACCTGATTTGAGCTGTAAATCCATTCTCACGGCCCTTAAACATGAAATCTCCCAAAGATGCAAATACCCCTCTCACTCGCCTCAAATACCACAGATCGGAAGGGAACTGCAAGGGATGAGTTTAGGATCTATCACCCTACCTATTGACAGCTTCAATCCTCGAAGGTGCTCAACCCTTGCCGGCACGTGCCAACAACATGCCTGCGGGAACGCGATCACGGCCACGCCCTCGAACACCCGAGCCACCTCCTCCACCTTCACCCATGCTCCGCCTAGCTGCCACCATCGCCGATCGTCTGCCCCCGCACTCGCCATCTATAGCCGGAGAGGAGAGGGTAAGTGAAAAATTAAGCAATGAGTTTCAAAATACTATGGATCATCAGATTTTCTAAAGAATACTGAAAAGAATCTCTCTTCCATACACTTTCATACACAATACTCGAGTATTGGTAGTATGTATAACCCCAATTTTTTTTAATACTAGATGGTGACTAACCTTTTTACACGAGTTGAACCCTTTGTCTCAGGGGCACTTCTCAGTTACTCAGTTTCGTCACTTAGTCTAATGACTGAATTTGTCACTTTTCGATGCAAGTTTCCTCCTTTGTTTCAAGGGGGATTCCTAGCTACTCAGTGCCAAATCACACTGATTTGTACTATGGATTTGTTTCACCTTTTGGCATGAGTTTCCTCCTTTGTCTTAGGGAGGATTCCCGGCTACTTGGTTCCACATTCCACTTATTCAAATTTTTGGTGGGGCAAACAACTTTTCCTCATGAGACATGCGACTTCTATATAGGGAATCAAGTGCCCTCAAAAGTGTTGAGTGGAATAACTGAAATCCTTATTAAATTGAATCATTTATCTCAAAAAGTGTAATTTGTGTGGGTGGTTGTACTGAATGTAAAAGATGAATTAGTCTCACCACAGTTATGTCTCCCCCTACGTATATACACAATTATGAAATAAACCTCTCCCTTAATATGTGTCATGTAACAAACATGTCTAAATCAAAGCAATCTTATTTAGCAAGGAGGTGATATCTTAGAAAAGTATCAAGAACTGATTGCATAAAGTATATACATGCAATCGAGCAAGGATACTACGATATTTTCAAAGAAGGTGACTTCCAATACGTGACGGGAGGAGGATGGACAAAAAAGAGCGTAATCTTCCACTGAAATCTCCATTTCAAATTTGACATTTTTTTTGGAGATTAGTGGAAATCATGCAACAGGATGAAGGGGAAGGAGGCGAAGGAAGCCCGAGAGGATAGATGGATGGACAGAAAATGTTGAGGAAAGGATTAGAGGAGGAGAAGAATGGAGTGGAAAGATCAATCGGTGGGCAGTGCCTACATCGACAATTCACAATCAAAAATTTCATTGGTATCTCAAGCTGAAATAAGAATTGGCAGAGCGGAGGATCAATCATAATGGGAGGTGAACGGGGGACAAAATTCAGCTTTTGGAAGAAAGACATTAAATGGGAAGGAGACCAAGGAAAAATAATAGGCGAGCTCACCCTTTCCCGTAGACGGTAAGCTGATTTCTTCGGCTGATACTACATAAGCCGTATTTCCTGGTTCTTCTGACAGTAATTTTCTTCATAAAATAACCTTGCAAGTGCTCTACTGAAATCAAGTATGTCATCAACTGGCCTCTTTGGTAGCAATGGTGGGCTGACAACTGTAGAAGCTGTATTTCCTTTCTCGGGCTGGCATGGTGATGTTTTCAATGTGCCTGGCTGGAGAGGCCCTTTAACAAAATGTTGACGGTAATCCTAGGTGAGTGGTCTTGAGTAACCCAAGACTGACAATGAGGATTCTCGGTAACTGAGACCCCTCTTGTTTATCTTCCTGCCCTTGGGGACCGGTTTGATCCACCCTTGTAATTGTGCACCAAGGCCTCTCCCCGGTTGATAGCCCAGCTTCAGTATGATAGACCAGCCCTTTGAATCACTGATCTTTGGCTTCTCCTTGGTATTGACCGATGCAGTGGCGGGCTTGCGTGGCGCATAAGCCCATGGAAAGTCTAACTCTAGCACTGAGATGACTGGCCGACTGCTGGGCCATAATGTTGGCAAAATTTTCTCTGAGATGGCCTTAATAGACTGGACGTGGACATACTTTTCACCTTGATGACCCTCCCTTGGAAAGGGAATTTGAGACACTGATGAGCAGTGGAGTCATTGAGATTATCGATCCACAGACGACCCAAAATAGCCATGAACATAGGGTCGATGTCTAGTACATAAAATTCAATGGGCATTGTAAGAGTCCCAAGCTCGGCCTGGATGGTAACTACCCCATGACATGCTCTTCTTGAATTATCATATGTTGATATGGTAGTCGGGGTTGGCCTTAGCAAATCTTCTGACAAGTTGCAAGCCCTGAGAGTGCTGAGGGGGCAGACATTAATGGATGCTCCTGTGTCCACTAACGCCGCGTCTATGCTTACTTTATTTAAAATGATGGAAAGGCATAGCGGCATCTGCCGAGCTTTAGGAGGTGCCAGCTTGGTCTTGGAAAAAGTGATTGCAGGCCCCTTGGAGATAGTTGCCAGGGCTGTTGGGAGGCTGTCTACTGCCATGTGTTCATTAACCATCACCTTTTGAAGAAAGTTTCGGAGTGCATCCTAGTGACGTGTAGACCTCTTGATCAATTCCAGCACCGAAATCTTGGCGGGCACCTTGTCCAAGTGATATAGCAGATCATATTGGGTACCCGGTAATGGATCTGCCTCTTCCTGATCAGTAGCTAGTTGTGAAGACTGGGGATTGGGTGCTGGTGCACCAGTGGAAGGACAGCTCCTGTGGAACAAATGCCCGCTCCGTAGGGCAAGATTTTGTGCTAGCACGGCATCAGATGGCGACTTAATGGGCCCGACGGGATGGATGAATGGCGTGGTGGAGGGTGTAGTGGTGGAGATAATGGGGATGATGGGTGTAGTGGAGGAGGTAATAGGTCGCAGGGGGAGGATGATGGGTGAAGGATTAGATAGAGGCGTGGTAATGATGGGCATAGGTGCTGTCGGAGGGGTAAAGGTAGGCAAAATAATGGGGGAGGCAGTTAGGTCAGTCTACCCTGGAGTGACCTAAGTTCAGTGAGGTTGCTGGGTGGCGGAAGCTCCCGGATCGCTTTGATCTTGTTGGGATCCACCTCGATTCCTCAGTATCGATCAACGAAGCTGAGAAATTTACCGCTGGACATGCCGAAGGCACATTTCATGGGGTTCATCTTGAGCCTATATTGCCGGAGACGTTCGAAGACTTGATGCAGATCGCGTAGGTGGTCTTCTTGCCTTCTGGTTTTGATGACGAGGTCATCAACATAACATTCGACGATGTTGTGCAGCATCTCGTCAAAAATTTTGGTCATGGCTCTTTGGTAGGTAGCGCCGGCATTCTTCAAATCGAAGGGCATGTGCTTGTAGTTGAAAATCCCTTTGGGTGATCTGTAGGCGGTGTAGCCCTTGTCTCGGAGGGACATTGGGATCTGGTTATAGCCCGATGACCCGTCCATGAAGGATAGGGCTTCATGTGCAGCGGTCATGTCGACCATCATCTCTATGATCGGAACTGGGAAGTCATCCTTTGGACAGGCTTTGTTTAGGTCCCGAAAGTCGATGTAGATGCAGACTTGACCATTTTTCTTTTTGACTGGAACAATGTTAGCGAGCTAGACCGAGTAGATGCATAGCTCGATGAAGTCGACCTCTGCCATTTTATCGACTTCGGTCGCGACCTGGAGCTCCAACTCATGATGCATGCATCGCTGGGGTTGTTTAACTGGCGTGGCTGAGGGAGATATAGCCAGATCATGATCCGCTACGGAGGGATCTAGCCCTGGCATCTCCTGGTATGTCCAGGCGAAGCAGTCTTTGTATTCGAGCAGGAATTACTTGTAGTCCTGCCTTTCTACTTCAGTGAGGAGAGCGCTGAGGAATGTGGGCTGAGGGGCCTCATCGTTGCCCAGATTGATCTCGACAAGCTCGTCGACGATTGCCTGGCCACCATCCTCTAGCTCGGGAGGTGCAGACTGGAAGTCGATGAAGTCTTCATCATCAGTGGTGGCTTCATACACCCGTGGGCCCTCGGAGCCGATGGTTGAAGCTACTGGGACTGGAAGGTTGTCGCTGCTAGGTTCAGACAAGGGTTGTTTCTGGCCGTCTGTGTTGGACTGGTAGCTATCGGCCAGAATTCCAGAGGCTTGGTTGGAGTTGTCTACCAATGCCAGCAATGCCTCGTGGTCTTCGTTCTGGAGGCCTTCCTCAGGGGGAAGGCAAGGCGAGGTAGGCTCTGGAACTAGTTGGGAGGCCACCGAGGTCTCCCCGGTCTCCACGTCCTCGTGGACGGACACGGAAGCCTTACCAAGTGCTAGAACTAGAGTGCTGGTCTTGGCGAGAAGTGGAATCAAGATCTCCTCTCCCTCATCTCCTGAGCTGTCGAACTTGGCGTTGGCGACAATCGGGCCGACGGTTGGTTGCACCGATCCTATGGCATAAATCGCGTGATAGACACAGAAGTCTGAGTCCTGGTCATAGCCGAGACCTCAGGTGTCTTTCTAAGAGAATGGGGTTTGCCCCCGAACCTACGATGGTGTCCACATATTGTGGAAGTACCTTCATTGTGCAGAGCCTTGCTACTGGGGAATGTGCTGCCTGAGGCACATCTCTTAAATGCGAGGTGACAGGTCGCCCAGAATCTGGACGGCTTCAGGGGCATTGTCGGCTCACCTGGACCAACCGAAATCATCTTCTGGCGGGGCTGGAGGGGCCATGTCTCCTTTATGGAAGATAATGGACTTGTCCCTTTTAGCCCTTTTCTTGGACCGGTGTTGCAGCCTGTAAGTGACGATGAACGTCGTGAGCTACTCGACCTTGTGCTCATCTGAGGCATACACGAGCTGGATGCAGTTCGGTGGCAAGCATATGCTCTTGTCGATCGCTCGGCTAATGAGGTTAGCCTCGAAATCGACTTTACGCCTCTCAGGGCGATCTGTGGTTGACTTGGTGCTAAGACGCAGCCAGTGGAGCTTAGCCTTATCCTCATCAACAGAGAAGAGGTTTTCCTCCTTCTCTTCTGAGAGCCAACCATTTCTCTTGCTCTTAATCACTCGAAAAGGGCTGATTCCCTTGAAGTAGAGAGCGGCATCGGCTAGGTTGCATTTTGCTGGAGTGAATGGGGACAGGTCTGTGAAGACCGCGTGTTGTTCCCCATCCTTGATGTATTTGATGCACTGATGGAGGGTTGAGGGGATGAACCAATTTTCGTGAAGCCAGGGCCTGCCCAACAACACTTTGTAGGATGTGCTGGAGTCGATGATGTAGAAGGTCACCTTGGAGGCAAAATCACCGAGTACCAAATCAACATCCACCTGGCCGAGGACCTCCTCGGTATTCTGGTTGAAATCGGATATCTAGACTGCCTGGACCTTTTGGAGGTAGGGAGTCAGGTATAAAGCCTTGAAGGTTTTGAGGGGCATGATGTTGACAACTGCGTCGGCATCCACCAGAATCCAGCTTACTTCATGCCCATTGATTTTGCCCTTCATGTAGAGGGGTCGATTGTGGCACGAAGGAGAGAGCAGAAAGTCTTTCTCCGTGAAGGTGACAGTGGCCGTGAAAGCCTCATACGTGGCGGCTTTCATTTCTGCCATGTGTGCTTCATAGACTTTAGGCTCTTGAAGTATCTTGATAAGAGCTTCCCTCAACTCTTTACTCCAAGATATGGCTTCCTAGATTGTAATGCTGGCAAGGAAATGCTTCATCTGGTGGAGAACCTTTCGGTCAGCTCGAGCTTGAGCATCCTCCAGTGATGGCAATATGTCGGGCTGGATCTGCGGTGAGCTATCGCGTCGCTCCTCGTCGGGGAGTTGCATCGCCTTACCCTTGTTACTGGGGTCAAGCTGACTGTGGTCAGCCGCAGACTCTTGGAAGAGGGAGGCCAATGACATCTCTTCTAAGGGTGGCTGAAGGGCTGGTCCATCCTTGCCAGATGGCCCTACTGATTCTATAGAACAGGTCAGGATTGGAGCTGGGACTGGAATGTTGGCGGCGATCTCCTCGACGCCAGCTGGGTCAAAGATGCTGGGTTGCCCTCGGATCTCCGCTGGCGGGATCAGCGTAGGTTGTTCTCTCCAGAGGAGGATGACCCATTCGGGGTCGATGGGAGACAGGCGAAGGGACAGCTCAGGGACTCTTCCGTGACCTCTACAACATCCACAACCACGGCCTCGGCCACAGCTGGTGTATTCTAAAGTTGGTTGTAGTCTGAGTGGAGCCATAACCCTTTGTCTGGTTCTGGATGCTACCGGCTCGCCTCACCGGGAGGCATTGATGTTGTCTGGGGGTGGAATAGTCACCATGTTGCAGGTGCAGCCGCTAAGCATCTATTCCAACTATGCCACCGTGATCTCCTTGTCCTTATAGAACTAGGAGAGCTCTTCTGGGACATGAAGATTTTCGCCTTCCTTGACCTTCTAGATCATTTCTTTGACCCAGTCTCTGAGGGGAGCTTATTTCTGCATATCATCCCACGGGATGTAGCTATCAAGTGGGATGGGCCCGGTAGGGTGGAGAGGAATGTATTCCTCCAGGTTGTCGATAAGCCACTGTAACCTCTGGAGAGGCATCAGCTCTGCTGGGGACTACAAGGCAGCCGCTTGTTCGGCTTGCTTCTTGAGTCACCTCTTGAGGTTCTTCCTTCTATTCCTCTCCTATTTCTTGGCGATGGCCATCTCCAGGGGAGTAGGAGGAGGAGGCACTAGAACTGGGGTTGATGGATCCCCTCGGGGATATCGTCGAGCCGATAGGTTTGCAGGGCGAGGTCAGTGACTCCTCTTTGCCCGGATCTCAATCCAGGCACCTTCTGATTGTTGTTGTTGGAAGGTAGCATAGTACCTACTCAATAACTTCGAGTGGTAGTTCTTAGTAAGTTGGAATGCTGGGACCGGCATCTGAAGACGTAGACGTGGCTTGTTGCCTTAGCCGCGATTTTTGAGGGAGTTTACAGGGAATCGGTTGACTCGTGTTGGCATCCAAAGATGTGTGCGTGGTTTGATGCCTTAGTCGTGGTGGCTGGGAAGGTTTTCCCTGTTGAACTGGTGTACTAGGGCTAGTGTCCGAAGACATGTGCGCGGTTTGATGCCTTAGCCACGGTGGCTGGGAAGGTTTTCCCTGTTGAACTGGTGTACTGGGGCTGGTGTTCGAAGACATGTGCGCGGTTTGATGCCTTAGCCGCGGTGGCTAGGATTTCTGCTGAGGAAGGGCTTGAGGAGCATGACCAACATCTTGCTCCAAGACCGGACCCTTGTGGTCTGGCTGAGAACGGGGTCGAATGACACCTGATGACATCTGGGGGCCTTGTTGCCCCCGGTAGCTATCTTGATCTCGCACGCCGGGTGGCCTTTGTGATGGCGGACCCGACCTACGAACTGTAGGGAGGACCTGGTTCAGTCGAGCCGCGGTCTAGCCCAACTTTTGCTTTCCTTTCCTATCCTCGATCGTAGGAGCCGGAAGTGGAACAGGGGGAAGGCAAGGAGAGCTCGGGGAGCTCCTAGAGAAGAGTCTCCATTACGACAACCTCCTTGCCTGTCTCTAGAGGTGAAGCCATGCTAGTTGCTTCAACAGCACATGGGTACAAAATATTATGCGTCACGTAGAGAGAAGGAGGTTCCACTGGTATGAGTGTAGACGATTGTGTGGGCTCATATACTGGACGTCGTCCCCATTGACTGCAAGCGATCAGTGTTTATTTTACATCAGGCAGAGCCTGAACACCTTTGTTTCTACTGCCGAAGAAAGAGTCAAGGACCCTGGGAGCCGCGATGTCGGGAGGGCTTCGTCCGTGCAACAACGATAGGGCAACAACAACACGATAGGGATAACTAGGGGCAGAGAGACTGGTTCCGATGAGAAGGGAGATCCGCTCCCCGACTAGATTACATGACTTATGTGCCATGAAAGGCATTTATATGGGGGCATGAAAGCCCAATTATAAGTGCTTGCAAGCCGCAGGACAATTTCATCATTCGTGACGGCCCCCGGGTCATTGCATTATTGTGTGGGCAGCTCTGCATTCGTACATAGTGTTCGTCAAAGGACCTAGGACATGGTAGGATGCCGCCCGAGGAGCATCACCATGTATTCCCGACATAAGACAGTGTCGAGGTCGGAGTAGTAGGGGTGCATAGGCGCTATTATGTTGGAGCAGTTGGGCGTCACCAAGGTCGAGGCAATCAAATGACGCAGGCACCACTTGTGGATGGAGCTATCGGGCACCGTTGAGAGAGAGGTGGTCGGGCGCTGTTGGGACTGGAGCGGTCGAATAGCATGAGCATCGCCAGGATTGGAGTGGCCAAGAGCCATTGAGCTCAGAATTGCTAGGTGCTGTGGGCACCGATGGGACGGGAGTTGTTGGCCGTCGTCGGAGCCAGAGTAGCCTGACATTGTCTAGACCCAACATTTGGGTGCTAGGGGCACCGTTGTGACTGAGGTTGTTGAGTGGTCGGGTGCCCTGGGCCCCGACGTGACTATGGTAGCTGGCAGTCGGGTGCCGAGGGCACCGTTGTGACTGAAGGAGCTAAGCAGTTAGGCACCGCGGTCCCCGATGTGACTGGAGTAGCTGGCAGTTAGGTGCCTGGGGCACCGTAGTGAGCGAGGTTGTTGAGTGGTCAGACACTGCAGGCCCCGACGTGATAGGGGCAACTGGCAATCAAGTGTCGAGGGCACCATTGTGACTGGAGGAGCTGAGCAGTCGAGTGCCGCAGGCCCCGATGTGACTGGAGTAGCTGGCAGTCAGGTGCAGGGGGCACCATTGTGGCTGAAGGAGATGGGCACCGTGAGACCTCGATGGTCATGCTCAAGGCCCATTAATAGAGACAGGGGCCTGAGACTTCATGTTGCGTCAGGACATGTGAAGTATGCCCATTATCTTGGTAACAACACTGAGGGCACACTTATCGAGGTCACACCAAGGTGGCATACGATCATCGAGGCGGGGAGCCTGACATGGCACTTCGATTGAGCCGCGTCTGATGGTACACGACCATTAAAATAGAGACTGGGCAGTGTGCTCTCATCGAGCAATGTCCGTGTCGTGTATGAACTTGGAGGCAGAGACCAGGCAGGGCGTCTCGATAGAGTAACGTTTGATGGTGCTCGATCATTAAGGCAGGGACTAGGTAGAGTGCTCTCTTGAAGTGGCATCTAGGTCATGCGCGAACACTAAGGCAAGGTCGAGAAGGGTGCTTTTGTCAAACGGCATCAGGGTCGTATATGACTATCGAGGCAGGACCCGAGGCAGAGTGCTTTCACCAAGCGACATCAGGGTCATGCACGAATATCGAGATAAGATTTGACAGAGTACTTTCACCAAGCAAGATCTGGGATCATACACGATTATCAAGATGACATACATTCATCAAAAGAGGGGGCCACCTTTTAGGAGGTTGGTGTTTGGGCTAGACGCCGTATGAGGGATGATCATGCGAGCAAGAGCATAGATTTTTTGATTTTTCTGAAAGTTTTAGATTCATGGACCTGCCTTTGGGGGAAGGGGTACAATGCGGTTCTACACCGTTCAGATTTTTATCTTTTAACCACCCCTAAATCCCCAGGTTCTTCCCTCTTTATGGCATGGTCTCCAGAGGATTTTCTCTGAGGGTCGGACATTAATGGCCATGGAGCCAGCAGTAGCACATGCACAGTTCAAAGTTGGAAACGGGGCCATCCCTGGGTTAGTGGATCTCCCTTTGTAGGCTAGCCCTCGGGGTTCTCCCTGCCCAATTTTGGGATATGGAGTAGCCATTATTGGCTTGCTCTGATTTTAGGGGCCATCTTAGAGTTTTCGTGGATGTGCTTCTAATTTTTCACCCCCAAAAATTTGGTCTAGGGGAGATGCTGCTCAATTTTCACCAGGGCTGTGGACTTAACAAAAAATAGACTAATGTTAAAATGTGAATTGAGTAATGGACATGATGCTAAAACATACATATTAATCACAAAAAAATAAAGAACAATGTTGAACTAAGAACAACACTAAAGAGAACATGTCTGCACAAGCAATGTGATTAAACAAAGCAAGGGCAAAACCTAATGAGGAAGATGACCAAATAGAAAATGCCGATCGGGCAGCAGAAATAAAGAAGAGACAATCTGCTTCAAAGGAATAAAAGAAGGGGAAAGAATAAAACAAGTGAATGGTTGTTAATGAACTAATTAGACAGATATAAAAACTACATGATCATTGGCAAACATGCATTTTGCATATACACTTGCGATGAGTTTCTAAATACAAGATGGTTTGGGTCCTACTGTAGGGAGAGACACCTCTCAGAGTCGACTCCCTTTTGCCCAGGTTCTGCCTACTATCTGATGAATGGGTCTGACCCATGGGTCAACTTCCCCTAGTCTGGCCACTGTCTAATGCTTGTACCCTGCTATAGAATAAACCAAGCACCTTACGTGCATTACGTAATCCAATATCAATGCCCATCTCTTTTTTTTATGAGTGTGGTTGGGCTCACTCCCCCATGCATTCCCCAACATGGTGTAGTCCATTTATATTCACATCGAGTCATACATGCACATGCTTGTGAGTTGAACCCCCTGCGTGGGCTAATCTCGAATTTCGATCGACCAATGCATAATTTCGGTTGGCCGAACCCCCAATGCGTCGATGCATGAAGGGGCCAGGTTGACACCCCTGTTTGTTGACCTGCTAATCGCCCTCTGGCATCTCCCTTTCTCTTGGGCTATGCATATATGCATGTGCCCACTATGCATTATGCATGTCTCACGTGTGTGAAATAAACCCCATGCATCTGCATATGCAACCTTGAACACCCATGGACTTGGCAACCAGTGATATCGCCTGGGCGATTGGGAATCCATGGGACTCAGTGAGCTATAGGATGGCCATGCAGACACTTGGTGATGAACCAAACTGACCCTATACAACCTAGACTTATCCAATATCCGGTACGTGGCAGAGGTAGAAACCTCACACAAGGGACTACCTTCCCAATAGGTGTAACCTATCTTTCCGATAACATCTTTTGATATACCGAATAGAGGAATGCAAATGCAAATCAAGAAACTTTTTTTTAAAAAAATAATGACTATCTTAGACTCAACCTTCGCTCTGATACCAATTTGATGCGGGACGACAATGAGACTCGACTCGGACTTGTGCGAATCTTGGACTCTAGATGACGAGACCAGCGACTACACACACGACTCGGCACCTAACGTGGTTCCTGAAGAGCAAGCATGCCCAAACAAGAAGTACGTGCTCACAATCGTCCCCAGCGAGGGAAACGTGTCGGACAACACGGTTGAGAAACCAGCCTTGAGTCTCGGGTGGTAAGCTTGTAAGGATCGCAAGGGGATAGGATAGAAATCAGAGATATGATATCTACTGGAAAAGAAGCAGGGGTCTCGTGCCCCTGGGAAGAGGATGAGCAAAACATAGCATAATCCTCCACTGAAATCTTGGTTTCAAATTTGACAATTTTTTTGGTCGAGATTAGTGGATAATATGCAGCAAGAAGAATTTGATGGAGGGGGAAGTGCATGAGGACAGAATGATGGAAAGAGCACATCGAAAAAGGCGTCAGAGGAGGAGTACCACATATTTGATAGATCAGTTGGTGAAGCTGGTGACCACCTGGACAAAAAATCAATTGGTGGGTAGCGCCCGCATGGATAATTAACAATTAGAAATTTGATCGACCTCTCATGCCGAAAAGGGGACTGAAACATTGATGGACCAACTAACATAAGCAGCGAGCGGGGAACAAAAAATAGCTTCTGGAAAACAAAAATCAGGCGGGAAAGAGACAAAGTGATCGTTGAGCTCCCCATTTCCCATGAACACTGGGTTGGCTTTTTACGTGTATGCTGCATCACCCGCCCCTCGGGTCTTTTTGGACTTTCTTCTTCATCGAACATCCTGACAAAAGTCTCTGAATAATCAACAGCATCATCTACCAGCCCCTTCGGCAATGAAGGCGGTCCAGACATGGCACAAGCAGTAGTCTTTTTCTGATCCTGGTACGGTGGGGTCTTCAAAGTACCGGGCTGTAGCAGCCCCTTGACAAAATGTTGACAGTAACTCCATGTTAACGGTTCGGAGTCTCCCAATATTGACAATGACGACTCCCAGTAGCCAAGGCCTCTTCTACTCATTTTTCTGCCTTTTGGGACGGGCTAAGTCCACCCCTGTAATTGAGTGCCGAGACCCATGCCTGGCTGATAGCCTATGTTGAGTATCATGTGCCATCCTTTGGAATCTCTAATTTTGGACTTGACTTTAACGTTAACCGGTGTAGTGGCGGGCTTGCGTGACGCATATGCCTAAGGAAAGTTCAAGTCCATCACAGAAAAAAGTGGCCTATTGCTTGGCCAGAGGGTCGGTAGAATCTTATCAGAAATAGCCTCAACAATTTGTACTTTGGATATACTTTTCACCTTGACCACCTGCCCCTGAAATGGGAATTTGAGGCATTGGTGAGTGGTCGAAGGTACAACATGAAGACTATCAATCCACAGATGGCCTAGAATAGCCTTAAACATTGGATCTATGTCTAATACATAAAATTCCATAGCCATAGTAAGAGGTCCTAACTCCGCCTGAACGGTCACCACCCCGTGGCATGCTCTCCTGGAGTTATCACAAGCGGCGATGGTCTTTGGAGTTGGCCTTCGCATGTCTTTAGAAATGTTGCATACATGTAGGGTGCTCAATAGATAAACATTTATAGAGGCTCCCATGTCCACTAGAGCAGCGTCGACGGCCACTTTATTTAGTGTGATTGAAATGCATAGTGGCATCTGGCGTGCCTCAGGAGGTGCTAGTTCTGCTTCTAAAAAAGAAATCGACGGCCCCTATGTGATTGTGGCCAATGCCGATGGCAAGCTGTCTATGGCCATGTCCTCGCTAACTATCACCTTATGTAGAAAAGCCGTTAAAGCTTCCTGGTGCAGCGTGGAGCGCTTAATCAACTCCAAGACCAAAATCTTGGTCGGGATCCGGTCCAAGTGCTGCAACAAATCATATCTTGGGCCAGACAGGGGGTCGACTTCTTCTGCTTCAACTGTGGGGGAAGGAACTAGAGGGTGGGGTGCCTGTGCACCAAAAGAGGGATAATTTCTGTGGCATAGTCGCCCGCTCGGGAGGGCAAGGTTCTGTGTCGGCACGGCACTAGATGAACTCCCTATTGGCCCAATGGGGTGAGTGGAAGGAATATAAGTGGTGATGGTGGAGGTGGGTCTGACAGGCCCTGGCGGGAGAATGATAGGTGAAGGTTTAGGTAAAGGGGTGATAATGGAGGGTGCAATGGATGAAATGTTTAACTGTAATAGATGATTCCTTCTCAGCCCATCTGTCATTAAATAGCACCCTATCAAGCCGAGCTCGAATGTTCCCCACCCTAGATTGATTATTAGTCCAAGTGAAAGGGTTGCCAACATATCCTGCATCCATCAGACCGGCCACTGCCACAAACCCTTGAAAATCAATCATTGAATTAATGAAACCCATGGTACCCCCTTTTTTTTCCTCTGGAGATAGGATAGGATTAAAGTCTCCTCCCAGAATCCATGGTTTATCAATAGAACCTCCAAACTGAGAAAGTTCATCATATAGATGTCTTCTGATAGCTGCATCACAAGAGGCATACACATAGGTGGCATAGCATTCTACATTGTATCCATTCTGAACCTGAATAGTAATAAAATGTGGATGCCTTTTTAAAACCGAAGCAGAAATAGAAGATTGCCAAAAGAGCCAGATTTTGGAAGTTTCCTCCCGATTAGCACAGGCAAAGTCAAAATTTAGCCTGAGTCCAATTTCTTCCAATCGATCAACAACTATCTTTGGTTCAATGACATAGACTAATTGAACTTTATTTCTTCTAATGTGATTTTTGATACTTCTCATAGACTTGGCATTGCCAATCCCACAGATATTCCATATCAGACTTGGGCAAATCATTGAGAATGTATGTGTAACTGAGATCCACCAGCTAAAGATTTAGCTTTAGCCCTCGTTAGGGGTTGCTTTATATTACAATTCCCAAATATGGTCCCCCTTCAAGATACCCAACAGTCACTTGCTCAGCTACAAAATTTATATCCTACATAAGAAAGTTTTCGGCCTTAGATTGCTCTGCCACTGACAAGTCACCAAAGCCACTGCTAAAGGAAGAGAGAGTTTTCTACAGTGTTAATAAATTGGAGGGATTAATGAAACAACTTGCTTCCTTATTCATGTCACCTCCATTCAGACAAGCAGAAGTTGGGCCATTCCCATGATTTAGAACCAAAGAGCCACCTCCTTATCATCATTAATGACTAATCCAGAGTTATCTGTATGCTCAGAAAAAGTTCCCACATTAACTATATCATCAGGTTGAGAGGCAGAGTTTTGTTTACCCGAGGGAATAGGATTTTCCCCTTGCTTATGCTTCCTCACCAGAGATATATCTCCATTGGCTTTACTACTCTGATCCTGATTACCATGCTGACTAACAGACTGTGGCTCACCACTAACTCTTTGGTTTGAAGGGAGTTCTGATTCCATAACTTGCTTATCCATAGAATCTTTGTTATTAACACCATGATTAGATGCTGCAATACCATCTATAATGTTCTCCTCCGTGACCTTATCATTGTCTATCCTTCCATTGTTCTTCAACTGAATATCTTCAGAAATGAGGATGGCACCTTTCAACCCCGCTACTCCAAAACCCAAAGAGTTATCAGCATCCTGCAAGGCATCAAACCTGTTTGACATTGATGCTATCTTTCGACCATCTCGTAGGCTAGAAATCTTTGGCAAGAATGTCTTCCGCAGCTGCAAATGCTCAACTCCCAACCTAGGAATAGAAGGCTTGCCCAGTTTCTTCTTACATTCTGATTCTAAATGACCAAGCTTATGGCACATAGCACAAAGATGTGGAACCCTGTGATAGTTTACCGACTGCCAGAATCCCACCCCATCCATATTAATCCACAGCCTCTCCTTGCGCGGTGCAGAAAGGTCCAACTCAACACAAGCTAAAGCCTCCGAAGTATCAGTCATTGCCACAGTTTTCTCATGAATCCTCAATATAGGACCAAAATTTCAAGCTATAGATTTCATGTAGTCTTCGTGATATAAATTGGCAGGCAATGCAGGGAATCCCAACCAAACCAGAGCAGTGGTTGGATCCGCCTCAAAGTTGAAATCCATCATCCATCTGAAAAATCTGAATAAATATCCTTTGATGTACAAAAAAAAAGAAGGTGAGTATTGTTCCAGGAGGGCCAGTGTACAGCCTTAGCGACAATGGCCAGTAAGTCAGGGATGACTCCTTGTCCCGACGAGCCGCCTCCCGAACTACCCAGCAAACGTCCCCGACCTTCACGCAGCGGTCTGCAAGATGCGCCAGGTCTGCGTGCTACTTGAAGGCAAGGTGGCAGTAAAGACTGAAGTGGTCCATGCCCCACCTGTCGGCATAATGGAAGGAGACTTGTTGACACTTGTCCAGAATGATGGGCGTTGGGTCCTCCTCCTTTAACCCGTGTGCTTGGAGAAGAACGTATAGCCATGTAGTATCCTTGTAATTCTCGGGCTTTCGCTCTTCTCTTCTCACAAATGTGTGGTAAGGGCACGTCGGGTCCGTCTCTAGACGCCAGCTCCTGGCAGGGGTGCCTTTTTCCTCTATTGGGAAGGGATAGTTGATGAGGTCCAGGCGGTCTCCCCCTATACGGCACAGGCTTTTAAGGGTGGTCTTGAAGTCATCCTTAGCAACAGGAGGCATCTTGATCTGCGATGGTGGCCTGGCTTCCCGAGCCTCCCTTCATGCAGCCATATACATTGCTACCTCTTTGTCCTTGCCATGCTTTAATCAGAGCAGATGCTCCGGGTCAATATCGAGGATGGCTGTCATTTGCTTGCTTAGAAACTTCCGCTCAGCACCATCCTAGCAATCGGTCTTGCACAATTGATAAAAGCCCGTCTGGGCATTCCACCACTTTACATAGTCCGTAGTCACCCGTGGGACTCGTCTGGGCGTCGACACTCTGAATGCAGATTCTTTGGTCTAGTGGAAGTGATCCCACCAAGTCCGGGCATGTTCGGTCTTCGGACTACCCTGGAGGCTCCGCACAGGCAAGGAGAACTGGGCACTGTACACAAGGATATGCTGATCATATCCAAAATTTCACCCGAAGCAGAAGGGGTAATATGGTTCCAACAGTAATGTGTCTCCTTTCCTGAAGACCAGCACACTCGGGCGAATGGACAATGCCCAATCACGGAGCTCCGGCTCTAATAGTGGATGAATCACTGTCTGCTGACTGATCAGATGAACATACTTTTCCACTTGGTCATCCCGACACTCCCTCTTGTTGTTCACTAAAGGGCTGGAGTGGGCCACCAAATTCCAGAAATGAATGCTGCCCGGCAAGTCTTGGGGGATTGTTGTAAGCCTGCCCCGGATGTTATATAGCTGCAACATTGTCGAGCCTGGCTCCGCATTGGCAGACTCCAGCATATGCAGAAATAACCCCCAAGACTGGATGGTGCGTAGAGCGAACTCGGGGAATAAGGAATATACCCAAGTGTTGAAGAAATGCATTAGACCAATGGATCGGGCCTGGCGTGGGAGTTGGTGCGCACTGACATCCCCCAGCGTCTTGTACACCAAACATAGTGCGGCCGGGCAGAATGATAGTCTAATGCCCCATGCCATCTGGCAGGCGGGGTAAATAGCATCTGGCCGGATGATGGTCTCATCCCCATATGGCAAAGCGAAGGTATAGATCCAATATGTGAGAAAGGCTGCACAATGGGTCATCGGGTCAACACCCACCGGGTTGGGACCACTCTGGCACCCTCTTGAAGTCGAAACTTTCACGTCCCTTCCGCTCCCACTGCGCTTCTTGCGGATTATGGCGGTGCCAACACAAGGAAAATCTTCATATTTTTTTGGTCCGTCAAAGAAGTATTTTAGCCACAAGCTTAACCGGACCCTCTTGCGGTCCCCACAGGGAGGCTGCTTCCCACCATGGGATGACTAGTACAATTCCCAGTATGCCTTCATAAGGAACCAATAAGAATAGCCAAGTGTATAGATGTCGTCCCCATCTGTCTCATCCTTAATCAGATCGGGGAGGCATACTTCCTCATAAGGCTCCCCGTCAATGGGCAAGCCACTAAGGGATGTCGGGGCTGAGGGATGTGATTGAAAAAATGGCAGGAGGTGGGGTCCTTATGAGGGGCCTCGTTGGTTGGGGATTAGTGGAAGGTGGAGGTAACGTTGGTCTGGCTGGTGCAGAGGTGAAAGGGGGGGTATTGCCCCAGTAACCGGTGTAACGGTTGGGCAGATGAGGAGGGGTCTGGGAAGCAAATTTACAGTAGGCGGGGTAGGTTGTGGTGGGGCTTGAGAAGGAGTAGGTGTTGACGTGGGGAGAATGAGGAGGTGTTTATTTGGTGATGGATTTAGGAGAGAAGAGTTTTACGGTGAAGGTGAATTTGTGTGGGTGCGTATAAGAAGAGGTCATGAAGGAATGGGGTTGGTGGTGGTCGAGGCTTGGTTGTTGGTGCGTATGAGGGTTGGTGATGATTGGGAAAAGGGTGTGGGTTGGAGAACTGTTCTTAGAAGCTGTGATGGTTGATTGGAGGTTTGATTTATGGCCCCGATAGAGGCACTTTCTTTATGCCATCCCTGTCCTTTCTCCACTTCCTGGAAGGAGGTAACAAGGTTCACTTGATGGTTGGGGGCTAGGTGCTCTGGTAGCGGATTGTTGACAATCCCCATGTTCGGTTGTGGAACGGGAGCTTGCTGCTGCTGCTGACCTGGTTGCTGCTGCTGCTGTGGCTGCGGACCTTGTTGCTGATGAGGGGGTCTTCGTGCTTTCATCAAGGCCACAACCTTTCTTATTTCACCCCAATCAATACCTCCTTGGTCATTCAAATCATATATGTAATCTTTAAAATGAAGCAATGGGTTATGCTATGACCCGGTTGTCGATGAAAAATATAATACCATGAGGTATTCACATTCTGAGGCCAGGCCGTTCTTTCTCTCGGCAAGACAAGCAAGTTGGCGGCCATGAGGGCGTTGAAGATATCTGGGAGGCTTTCGGGCAACAGAGGGTATTCAGCTCTCTTAGGGCCTGTGGGCCTTCTGGGTTGCTGGGGATCATGATTGGCAGGTGGGGGCACGTTGTGGTATTGCTAGGGAGCAAGAGGGTTATGGGGCAAGTTCTGACTTTGCAGAGGAGGTGAAGGCCAAAAGGGTTGGTTATTTTGAAGTGGAGCTTGGGGAGGGAAGGAAGACTATTGTTGAAGTGGTTTGGGTGAATTACGGAAGGGTGAAGGATGGCCAACTGCTCCTACCTACTCATTGGTAACGGGGCCCTCAGTTGTTCCACCATTGGGATTAACATTGTTATTTTTCGTTATCATCCTCGGTCTTGCTTCAAACATGCCCATGATGGGTGAATCTTTCATCTGAGTCTATATATATCTGGCCCTTTCATATAATTCTTCCATGGTGCTGAGCTTGTTCATTGCCAAGATGTGCCAGAACTGTGGGGTCACATTGGAAACTATCATTTTTACTTGCTCCGGTTCTGATAATGTATATTTCAATTTTTCAACCATGGACCTCCATCTGTCAGCAAATTGTACAAAGTCCTCATTGGACTTCATTTTCTCAGCAACAAGGTCTGTAACAGACAAAGAAGGACCAACACGGTCCCGGTACTTCTGTAAGAACTTTCCCTTTACAACATCACAATCACCGGCCTCGGTGAGTTCCAAAGAATAAAACCATTCAAGAGCCGGACCATCCAGAGATCTCCTAAATAGATAGGCCAATGATGCTTTATTGTTCTGCCAGAAAGAAGTTTCATACAAAAAATCTTTCAAATGAATGAACGGGTTACCCGTTCCATTGTATCACCTAAATGTAGGCATCTGGGAAGGTGTCAAGTGAAATGGTGGCATAGCAGGGACATTAATTTTCAGAGCATCCTTAGGAATAGACATTTTCTTGATCTGTTCCTCCATGCTAGCAATTTTCTAGAGGAGTATAGTGCTGGTATCGGACTTGACCGGGGCTAGTTGAGCAGGAAAAGAATCATGACTTATAATATGGAAAGGGTCATAGACGTACCTCTTGAGCATGGATACATGAAATACGTCATGGATGCCAGATAGTTGTGGAGGCAACGCTAGTCGATAAGCAACCTCACCCACCCTTTCAAGAATTTCAAAAGGGTGAATGAATCGCGGGGTAAGCTTGCCTTTAATGCCAAATCTTCGAATTCCTCATCCAGGAGAAATCTTAAGAAATACATGATCTCCCACTTGAAATTCCAGGTCTCTTCTTCTGATATCAGCATAAGACTTTTATCTATCTTGAGCCATCTGAAGTCTTTCTCTAATTAGCTTCACCTTTTCTATTGTGTCTCGAACAAGATTAGGGCCTAGAAGTTGTCTTTCTCCAACCTCATCCCAGCATATAAGTGAATGACAATTCCTACCATACAGTGCCTCGAATGGTGCCATCTGAATGCTAGATTGATAGCTATTATTGTAGGCAAACTCCACTAGAGGCAAGTGGTCATGCCAAATTCCACCAAAATCAATTGCACTTGCCCCAAGCAAATCCTCCACCACCTAATTGGTTCTTTCAGTTTGACCATTGGTTTGTGGATGGAATGCAATACTAAAATTAAATCGGGTCCCTAATGCATGTTGTAGCCCCTTTCAAAATTGGGATGTGAATCAAGGGTCTCGATCGGATATCATAGTGACAGGACTCCATGTAGTTTTACAATGTCGGTTAGATACAAGGCAGCTAACACATCCATGGACCATCGACTCTTAATTGGTAGAAAGCGAGCTGATTTGGTCAAGCAATCAATGATCACCTAAACACCATCATGTCCTCCTCTTGACTTAGGTAGACCCATGATAAAATTCATTCCTATGCTCTCCCATTTTCATTCGGGAATTTTCAAGGGACATAACTTCCCAACGGGCCTTTGATGTTCTACCTTAACTTGTTGACAAGTGAGGTAGCGTGATACATAGTCTGTCACTTGTCTTTTCATATTGGGCCACCAATAATTCTTTTTAAGGTCTTGGTACATTTTGGTAGCACCAAGGTGAATGGCATACCTTGATTTATGTGCTTCATCCAAAACCAGCTTTTTAGTATCGACATGATCCGGTATACAAGTCCATCCTCAGAATAGCAATCTTCCGTCAGTTGTAATAGAGAAATCTAGTCGTTGATCAATATTATCCTTGATCTCCATCAGTGTAGGATCATGCTCTTGCAACTTGATTAGGTCTTCTATGAATGCAGGTTGTGACCGAATATTGACAATAAAGCACTCTTCTTTCTCTGCATTAATATCTAGATGTAATTGGGCAAATTTAATAATAAGATTAGTCATACCTTTCATGAGGCTTGACAACATTCCCATTAGTTTTCTGCTAAGCGCATCGACTACAATATTTGCCTTGCCTGGATGATATTGGATGGCAAAATCAAAATCCTTAAGATACTTCAGCCAGCGCCTTTGTCTTATATTTAGCTTGTTTTGAGAAAAAAGATATTTCAAACTTTTGTGGTCCGAATATACTATGAACTTTTCCCCATAAAGGTAATGAAGTTAGATTTTTATAGCAAATATAATGGCAGCTAGCTCCAGATCATGAACTGGATAATTCTCCTCGTGCCGCTTCAGTTGCCTTGAGACATAGCAAATCACCTTGCCATTTTGCATAAGAACACAGCCAAGGCCAAGGCCTAATGCATCTGTATATACTTCAAGCCCACAGCCTTTGACAAGTAGTGCTAGAATGGGTGCAGTGGTGAGATGTTCCTTGAGAGTCAAGAAACTCTCCTCGCACTCCAGGGTCCACACGAATAGATTTTCCTTCCTAGTAAGTCTTGTTAAAGGGAAAGCGATTTTGAAAAAATCCTTGATGAACTGCCGATAATAACCAGCCAGGCCAAAGAAACTTCTAACATCAAATATTATCATTGGTCGGCATCTTTTGTTATTACCACATTTCTTTTATTTCTCCCTCCTTTTTGTTGTTATTTAGCTTGCTTTTCACCCCCCTTCTCTTTTATTATTGATTTCTCAACCAATCCGAGTATTTGACGAAATTTCGACTCCCCTAGACTCAAGCCATTTTGGGGGTGAGAAGTAGATACTCGTCCACAGAAAATCTGAGATGGTCTCTTAATCATTTGGATGCGCCTAATACAGCAGCATACCGAGTTACCCATGGCGTCGTATCCCCAGGGGCTAGCCTATGAGGGGATTGGGATTGCTTGGGTATCCTGAGAGGGGCAAGAAAGCACGGCATCACGGTCATAACAACAAAATAAAGCCCGACGAGGATATCAAAAGGGGGGAACGTTGTCACACCAGATCATCTGTAGGGAGGTGAGGCCATCCACGTGGGCATTTACGTCGGATCACCTACAAGAGGGGGCGCCTGATCAAGGGGTTGTAGTGCCCCGGATCCGTAAAGTAGTGGGGCTGCCAGATCAATGGCATGGGTGCCACAGTGCAGATTGTAGGGAGGCTGTTGGTTCAGTTATGCAGTGGCTGCCGGATCAGCCACATGAAGACGGGGTGCTATCGAACCTGCTGCATGAGGCCGCTGGATGAGCTGAGTAGGGCCTGCCATGCCAGTGGTGTATAGGAAGCTACCAGATCAGCAGTACAAGGGTAGCTACCGAATCAGTGGCGTGGGTGCCACCATGTAGATTGTGGGGAGGCTGTCGGATAGGCTACATAGGAGCCTTCAGACTACCTGTAATAGTGGGGAACGGGGAATAGGAAGAGGGCAATTTCTAGCTCATTCATTGAAGGGATGAGACATGAATGTGGATTTGATTAAAACCACTAAAGATAATAATAAAAGAAAAGCAAGCATGTGGTGCTAATAAAGAGGGTGATCGCCAGAGAGATTATCTCAAATGATTACGGGAGACGTGGGTGACTTCCTTCTCTTCCTATCGGCCGGCCGATGAAGAGAGTTCCTTTCTTGATTACCCTTGTAAGAAACAAAGCCAACAACCAACAAAGAAATAGGAATTAGCAAACCAAGGTGTAGCATCAAATTCCAAATATAAACATAAACATGGAAACTATGGAGTAGAACACACCTGTTAGGTGTTGGCCCTTAAACCCCTATGCAAAGGGTGGACAAAATATGAATGATGCAATGAAATAACAAGGAGAGTGCAAGTGTTGCAATGTGGGATTTATCTCAACATGGTTGAGATGTAGGGAATAACAACAAGAATAGAAATATGAAGCATGCATGAACTGACTGATACAGTAAAGAAATAGAAAGAAAAGTTGAAAGAGCCTATGGGATTAGTTCTCCTAGTCGGCATTGGGTGGATGTTCGGGAGGAGAACTCAGACGGTTGGTGCTTTATGCGCAGAGCTTCCTCCTTCAGTTGGCATTTGGGCAGCACCTCCCCGCTGTGATGCAAAATCCGCCTGTCTGCATAGAGCCGCGGGGCAGTATTTATAAAACTGGGAAAGATCATCTCGGGAAAGAACTGAAACGGGGAAAGAATCCCTTTTAGAAAGCCAAAACGAGGTAGGGAAGGACTGCAGACGGGTTCGAAAATCTCAGATAAATGGTGCCCTCCACAATGGCCGCCAATTAAATTGGCATCCCGTGGGAAAGTCACCCATTACACGCCATTTTTAGGAAGTTTAAAAATTTCTAAATTTAAAGAAGAAATCGTGTCTGGGCAATCAGACGTGAAGTCTAAATTTCTTGAATTTTAGAGGGATTGAAAATAACCGAAAAATGACAATGATATACACGTCTGGGTCTCCAGACTCGTTTAAGAAAAGGCGGCGAGTCTAGTGGACGTGAATTCTTGAGTTATTTAGGGAAGTTAAAAATTACAAAAAATCTAGAAGTGAATCACGTCCTAATGGGAAGAGGAGATTATGTTGCTTTGGCCGTTCCATTTGAGGTTTGGTCAGCCCCTTAGGTGTTAAGGTTGTGCTTTGAGGTGGTTGTTTAGATGTCTCGTTAAGAGAGTGCTTGGGCAAACTTAGGATTTTCCTTCCTGGTGAGTTGCTATTAGAAGAGCTTGATCTTTCTCATTCTGTTTGTGGTGTCTTTTTTAGGTAAGCTTTGGAAGTGTTGTCTCGATGAAGCCTTTGTCCTGTGTCTACTTATGTGTTGACTGTGTTAATTCTGAACTTGATCTACTCTTGTTTCGATGGTGGCCTGGCTTTGGACGCGGTTTATATGTTGGAGGCCATTATGCACCATGTTTGGCGGCAGTTGTGTTGTGAAGGTTTAGTAATCATTTCAGGACGCGAGGATAAGCTGAGATTGGTATTCTTGGTGGCTTGTGCTATGGCTCTTGACACGATGGTTTACACTATGGCGAGTTGTGATCGGCTGTTAGCAAGATCGGTACTCGAGGCGTGGTATATTGTAGTTCATGAATTGTGATGGCACTAAGAGATGCGCTGAGATGTAGATGCCGAGTTGTTTGTTTTACCTTTGTGTGTTGTGTAGAGTGCACAACGGAAGCGCGTGGGCTTATTACCCATTGGTCGAGGATCATTGGTTGGAAGATTCTGGCCAGCCGAGAGGATTGTTGCCTTGATGTTTCTTCATCTTGACTGTATGTGTCTTGATGTTGTTGGTTGTAGTGCCGTTGCTTGTGGCATTGTAGTTGTTGGCACTGGCAATTTTAAGAATTGGGAAAATCTATTGGCAGATATGCTGATTGAGTACCCTTTCTTTATCTACATTTCTTGGAAGTTGTGCCCTCGAGACGTGATCGTGGCCCTAGAGATGCATTGTTCTGAGAGTTGTTATGGGTCATTGTTAGTAAGCTGTGCGTGGCTAGTCTTTTTTTAGCCATGTGTTTAGCTGTAATTGTGCCTTGATGTGACCCAACTTGCAGTTGTGTCCCATGATTCTGTGTTGAGAATGGCGCCGGGATTCTGCAGGTGTTATTGACATTTTTTGTTGGTTTGTTGGTTGTGTTCAGCTTGGGAGAAGTTCCCTATGAGTCTGAATTTGGCATTGTGTAGATCGTGATCTTGTCGGTTGGTTGTGCTATACTCTTCTACTATGGTACAGTTAGCATACGACTCGAATCAGATGTAATGTCTAAGTGAGGACTGACTTGATTATGTTTATGGTCCACTACTGTCATTGGCATTCTGTGTGATAGTTTCATTTGTTCGTTATGGCACGAAAGCCGATGGTTTGAGCAGTCAGCTGAGATGTTTGTCTTCTCTCGTGAAGAGCTGATGCTTGTGTTGTTGGTGGCTATTTTTCGTGGCATGGATCGTATCTGCTTTCCTTGTGAGATGATAGCGATGCTACCTTGTTTTGGAGGTGCCAGACTTGTGTTCCTTGGTGTAGTGCTCATTCTATGGATCGATTTACCTTGAGATCTAGAGCATGATGATCTTACTTGTGATCATGGTCTAACAATGTTTCTCTGAATTATGTTTTTTGAGAATCGTGATTTCATGTTTTCATGTTGTTGTGGTAGGTGTTCGAGCTTTGGCTGATGCTTGGTGAGCGTAGCTAGCATTTGAGTTGTTCTTCCCTTTTTCCCTTGTTAGCTCCTTGAATTTCAAGGATGAAATTTCTAAAAGGAGGGGAGGATGTAAAGCCTTGGATCCTTCGGATCGGAATCAGAGAGCTTTCGGATGCTTTCGTGGGTCCCAAATTGTGTTTTACGATCCACGTAGATTTTTCCTCTATATAAGTTGCAGAATCCCGTGGAGAGTAAACCGTTGAGTGCTGAGACTCTGGGATGCTGCAGATGCATTGTGCTCTTTCTGAGGATTGCATAGGCTATTTTTTCATATTTTTTTGAATTTATGGAATTTACGTGCTGGTTCGCCTTGTGAAAGACGAGGCCGCCGACCCGGGGGTGATTGTTATTTGCTGTCCACGAGCTGTTTCTTCAGTTCTTGCAACACGCGACCCAGCGAGAACGACTGTTGCGAACAGCCCTGAACTCTGATTGACGTGAGACTAGTGCCGTTGGAAAGATCTTTCAGAGAGCAATGAATCCAAGTCAGAGAAAGAATTTTTTCTATCTCTGTAATGGCCTTGATCGATTTTACAATACGTTGGTTCACAGAACTAGATCAGGCAAGATGGATTTGGATCTGCCTGATAACAAGGGTTGACCAGAGGGAAGGCGGTGGATCTTGGAGCTGAGATTTTTATGGTAGATAGAGGAGGAAGTAAGGAAGATGCCAATATTTTTTATGGATTTTGTAGAGGTGATTTGATAGGGGAAATTAATTTTTGACTAGACAAGGGTCGAATCTGGATTGCTCAGGATGGAACAGATTTTGAAGTTTGCAGAGATTTTTAGCGAGGGAAAATGATTTTATAAATTTGTGAAAAAGATATGAGAGATGGGTTTTGGTGGCAAGAATACCCAGTCCAAATTTCAGCTGGATCTGAAATTAGTAAGGGGGTCGAACTGGGGAAGAACTAGGCTGCTGGCATGTAGATCTGCACAGAAGGTAGATTGCTAGGGGTGGAAAGAAGGAATTGGGAAAAATAACTAACGAAAGGAAAATGACCTGAATTTTTTTGTGGAGGCTGGGGGGGACGTGGGAAACCAAACCTCCTATTTTGAGCGCGATCTGAGCTCCTGATTGAGAGCTAAAAATCTCGCATTAAGGTCCTGTCCAGAGATGGACAGAACCCCTGTGTAGTGGCGGCGGCGGTGCGATGGCGACACGAACGGCGGCGGTGGCTAGAAGTCGCATCCAGCAGAGGTGGGGGATCTTGGAGTCACACCAAGATTAGGGTTTCAAGCCCTGGAAGGAGGAGAGGAGAGAGGATAGAGGGGCGCCCTTGACCTTGGAGGCAAATTCACTTAATTCTTCATCATTAATTCCATGAAATGGGAAAATACAAGCCTTATATATGAAAACACAAATGACCAATATACCCTCAGATCTAGGGTTTGGGATAATTTAATCCCCCATGTGGTCAATGACCAAGATAAACAAAATAAAAACTCCTTAATGGGGGGGGCGCCCCCTTGACCAAGAGGAGTAAAATCCCATTTTTCTTCTTCTTTCTCTCCTTTAATTCCTTGGTCCATAAGAAAGGAATCCTTCTAGAAGCCACCTTGGCATTTGACCAACCCCACATGGGCCCTAGGGCTTAGGTGGACCAATGGGGAAGGATTGGGGGCCCCATGCTGGACCTACTGGACATTTTGCAAATAAACCCAGGGGTTCCTAAGGAATAACAAATGGGCTTATAAAGCCTTACAATTGCAAGATCAATTACCCCAGGATATAAATGCAAACAAAAGGACACAAATACAAAAATAAAATGTTAGTGCCCGGTGTCAATTCTCATCAATTCTCTCTGGGTGGGAAGAACTCGACCCCGTCGAGTAAGGGGTAACTTCTCGTGTGTCACTCCGACGGATCCGTCACCGCACCAGGAAGTGCGGTGTACGCTCCACTCCTAGAGATCGACAACTGCACATCCCATATACATCCTATATGCTACGCTGCGGGGAATGACGCTAGTGGTGGACACTCCGGGGTGGGGTCACTCTCAACGAAGGGAGACTGCTCAATGACTCACTAGGAATCACCGCTGTGTCCCTTTGGTGACTCGATCCGATACACTAAGAAGAGCTGAACTCGTATCTCGCTAGCAAGTCCACAACGTACGCATGAGATCCGACTTGTCTCATACTTGAGAGGGACAAACGACGCGAGATTACAATAGACTCGACTCAACGACGTATACAGATTCCTGACAAACTGGACAAACACATGGCGCACCTATCCTGGCGCGCCATGGTCTGTGTGGTTTTGGATGTTGCTCTGGTGAGTATAACATCTTGGATAATTCTATAGCCTATAGGTGCAAGACTTGCACTGTTCATGCACGGAGTTCAATTTTCTTCTAATGAAAATGTGCTCAGACTTCGAACAGAAAAATGTGCACAGACATAAGAATGCAGGTAGTAACATGCACGGATTTGGTGAAATGTGCACGAAATTTGACCGAACATTGTGCACAGACTTGTTGAAATGCACATGGATGTATGTTTTAAACACAAGGCCAAGATGTGCACAGACTTGTGTCTACTGGAAGACCAAACCATGCACGGACTTTGAATGTTCACAAGGGCAAACGAGAAACGTGCACGGACTTGGGAGAAGACAGTAAAATGTGCACGGACTAAGAGTGTCACTCTACATAGCTAAGGCAGATGTCTGACATTGCTAAGATTTGCAATGACTGAACATATGCAGACCACCTACATGCATTGACTACGCATAGACTTGCAGGACCAAATGCAACAGGCAAATACTTATGCACAAACTAACACTTATGAACCAATGCCATTCATCGCAAGCAAATGCCATACGCATCATCGTAAGATGCTAGATGCTATCATCAAAACAACACTTAATCATCAAAATCATCAAAGTCAAGAGAGCACAGCAATCTCCCCCTTTTTCATAGTAATCTCCCCCTGATTCATTGTAAGTTGCTATCGTCAAAACAAACACCCAATCATCAAAGCCAAGAGGGCACAGCACTCCCCTTCGTAAAGGTAACCCCTACCTGCAATGGATGGTATCCTTCATTTGACTCACGCATTAAAGGAAGGTATGGATCCATTAACGGCAACCACATCACACAAAGATCAAGCATCCATCATGCAAAGAAAGTTTGCAAAAAAAAAAATTATATTGATAGGGGAAGAGGATACAAGCGGTTACAGGTTACTCATCCTCTTTGGGACGGAACCTGTCAGGTGGGAGGCTCATCACCCCCTTGTTCGTAAACAGGCGGTCCACCTTCACCAAGACTTTCTGCCACCCTTGCAGGTACCCCTACTTGTATTCCTCTGAAACGCTGCCGCTGCTGCTTTTTGCTGATGGCTGGTCCGACACAGGCAGGGCTTCCTTTCGAAAGCATAGCCGTTTGGCGGGAACCTGCTCACCATAGCTGGGCCGCTCTGGCCCGTTCGGGGAGGGATAAGGTTCGTCGATGCGCCGGGAGATGAGCGCAGACCCCAATATGCGCGCGGACGCCTCGCGCGCCGGGGGATGGCGCGCGCGTCTGTCCCGCCTCTCGCCGTTCGCCGTCATCGAATATGCGCTGCTGGCGCTGGTCGCGGTGCAGGCGGCGCGGCTGATCTGGGCATTGGCGACCCCGCTCGGCCCGCTTGGCGACTGGCGTCCGCCCGCCGCGCTCAACACGCCGCCCCCGGCCGGCGCGCTCGGCGCCTTCGATCCCTTCTTCCGCTTGTCCGAGGCGAGCGGCCCGGCGGTGGTGACCGGCCTCAACCTTCAGCTTTTCGGCGTGCGCGAGGACCGCGCGACCGGGCGCGGCTCGGCGATCATCGGCCTGCCCGACGAGAAATGGGGCCAAGCTGTCACGGGCGTCGTCAAGCTCGCGCCCGGCGCGACCTTCGACGAGGAAACGCTGCGCGCGGTACTGGAGGGCTGCCGCCGGGTGTTCAAATTCTTTAATGACCGGCGCGACGAAGCCGGCCTGCTGCAGATCGACAACACGAAGCGCGAAGACCTCTCGGATTGGGAACATCGCTACGATCCGAATTTCGACGATGCCGGAAAATGGCTGCTGGTGACGTTCATCGACCATCCGGGAACGGGCTGGCATAACGTGAACGAGCCGGGCATCGCGCGAAACGGCCTCATGGCGGCATTGCATGCCATTTACCTGGGTTGGTCCGCCTAAACCCTCCCTCCCCCACTCAGTAAACAAAAATTATTTTTTTTTTCAAGGGTTTACGCAGACCAAGTTTGTCCCTCAACTTGGTCCGCCTAAACCCCCCTGACCTTTCATATTCCCCTATAAAAATCCCTTTGGAGCTCAAGGGGCAGTGGGCATGCATACAGACGCAGGCATATGGACACCGCTCAGACTTCCAAAGTCAAGCAATGATGGACGCAAAGAGCTAAGTGTGCATGATTGGTTGGTGATCGGCTTACACACGTCGAGGGTATGTCGCTCGCACTTCCCTCATATGGCATCTAGCCATTTCACACCAGTCCGTCCCCATCACATAAGGCGTTATGACATCGGCAAAAACACCCTCATCTTGGGTCTACCCGTGTATGACAACCTACGATGGCCACACATACGCCAAGATGCCACACCTACATCCGTCAGGGGTCCGCATGCCCAACCCTTGCCATGAGCTGGCCGCCAACCACTCTAACTAGTGACTCTACCTAACTGGACCCTAGCCCAAAAGTAACATTTTTGGGACCGACCTCGACTCCCCAGCATGGAGATACTTGCCCCTCAGGATCCATATCCGACTGCTCATCCCCAGCTGCATCTGGCCCTCATCCAGATGTCGACCAGTCTCTCCCCCTGTCATCCAGTCTAGTTCTCCCTTGGCAAATCGGGCACATCCCCTGCCATGGAGAGCCTATGTAAAAACACACACTTTGTTATGCATAGACCCAGGGACCGACCCACGTGTCAAAATTGTCCCGCGGCTTGCACCAATTGTAATTTGGCCTCCTAGGCCCATTTGTAAGGCCTATGTGGCCCCAATAAAGTATATCACCGGTTGAATACATGTATTCGCACCTGGGGCTCCGTTCCCCTCCGTAGCACCCAGTGTGTGTCCAATACCCCTCCCAACTCCAGTAAATTGAACTTCCCAATCAAGCACGCCCTTGTAGCGGCGGGATGCCCCCGGCCCTCTACCCATGGCTTCAGACATATACAGACTTCTCTCCAGCACGGAACAAAGGTGTTCGGATTCAATCTGATGTAAATAAGCATCAACTGCTTGTGGTCGGTGAGGAAAGACGTCCAGTACACAATTCCCTACAATCACCTCCGCACTCGCACCCATGGAACCCCCTTTCTCTTCACGTGTCACTTGATTCCCCGAGCCCACGTGCCGCGTCTTGGCAACGCTCCCCTGTCAACCCTTGGTTCCATAGGTGATTGTCAAGAAATCGACTGGCACACCCGCACCCTGGTCAAGTCACCTTAGCCCCAGAAACATCTCGTGCCATTTGATTCTCTCTCAACTCTCCATAAAAGGCGAGTGCCTGGTACGACCTTGAGGAGAAAACGACTACGGAAGGGGATACCCGAGATATATCAAACTCTCGTGTTTCCCTTCATCACTTTATTCCTCCCCTCATCCTGGTCACCAGATCCCAGACCCCCGATGACAAAAAGGATGGCACGCCCAGTGGGACATCTCCCGCCTTTCGTCTTTCTGATGAAGATAAGTCTGTGCCAACCCTGAAGTCGTGATGCCCTTTTTCCTATCCTTCTAGGAGTGGTAGAGGGGGGGTACAAGCGTGCGTTTCCTAATAGCTCCCAATTCACATTCCGACCGTCGGACCACACTCGGTGACTGTCAGTGACCATTGCTTCCTCAGCATCCAGTGCTCTAGCAACCATGGCGACCATCACTTATGGCCTCATTGTCATCGCCAACCACGTGCGGTTGGGCTATTTGGTGACGTCGATTACTTTCGGTAGCTTCACCCCCGTCATTGGATCACCCTACTTCTTGGGTTTGGTCCCCGTAGCTGCTCTGTAGCTACCCCCAGTACCTGCACCAGTTCGTGCAGTCGACATGCTGCACCTGTCTCCAGCATCGACGGCCTATCTGAGCGTCAGGCTGGGGCTTCCATTATTGGCCCCCGTCGGGGTCCCAGATCATTCCCTACCCGGGCAAGCGTTAGCCCCCGGGTCCAGCACCGGTCGATCTCTAATGCTGGCCTTGTGCCCTGAGCTTTGGCCACCACCTCAGCACTTTGCTCGAGTCTACCACCCCGAGTTCTAGCTAGGTCAGCACCCGATACGAGCTTTCAGCCTTGAGTTCTCGGCTTCTCAGTGTCTCACTCGGGTCTCCAATCCCAATCCCTAACCAAGCCAACATCTGACTCGGGCTTCAGCCCTGAGTCTCAGCCGAGCCTGCCCCCAGCATGAATTTCCCACCCCGGGGCTAAGGCTCTCTAGCACCTTGCTCGGGTCCTCCAACCCAAACTCCTAAAGAGCCGTCACTCGGTGCGGGTTCCCAACCCCGAGTTCGAGGATCCTCAGCATCCAGCCCGGGCACACAACCCCAAGACTTCCCAAGGTCGGTCCCCAGTGTGAACTCTCCACATTGGGCCCCTAGCCTCTCAACTCTGCCATGGGTTCTTTCCCCCTACAAACCAGCAATGCCAACTCCCAACATAGGTCTTTCTCTTAAGGACGCGACAACCTTAGTGCCCATCGTGGGCCCTCTGCCCCACACTGCAACTACGCCAGCACCCGACATAGGCTCACAACCTTGGGTTGCTAGAACCTCGGTACCTTCTACGACATCGGTTCTTGGTGCAAGAGCATCACCTCGAGCATCAACAACACTTTTGTTAGCTCGGGAAAGGGTTTACACCCAGCCGTCGACTCCCAATATGGGCCTCGTGCCATGGAGGTCAATCCTAGTACTTTCGGCTGAAGGCCTCATGTTGCCAGCCACGGCAGATTAGGTCTTCTCGATCTACCATCTTAGTGCGGAATCTTCCTCGGCTCCCCAGAAGAAGCATCACCACGGCCGCAAAGGCCGGTGACCCACCGCTACAACCAGTAACTCTAGGAAGACCATTCTTGTCGGCGACCTGCAGATTCATCTCAATGGAGGTGAACCCACCATACCCCGGGAGTGGGCTGTCCCTACGGTCCCCACCACCAACCGCTTTGGACTCCTGCGGTGAACGCGAGAGGATAAAGCAGAGCTCAGAGAAGTAGGGGCCTCGATAATAGTCTAGGGGCACCTGCACTAGCCTGATATCCAGGCTCTCAAGTCTCGTCAAAGGAATAACGACAACGGAGATCAATAACTTAGCCTGAGAAGAATCTGGGTTATCCTAGAAGAGGCTCAAGCTATTCGGAGGGCATGTACCACAAACCCCCTTCGAGCGCTCAGGCGTGGCGTTAGGCGAGACATAACCAAGTCTACATCTGCATAGTCTCACGACACCTAGCCACTCTATGTTTCTCACCTAAATATGTGGAAACAAAGACGGGCTTGTTTCGGGCCCCGCCAGCACCCAACCCCGAGCTCTCCTCGGGTCGACACCACGACGGAGGCTCCTCTACAATGAACCTCGGTCTTTGACAGAGTGGGGGCACCAGTCCACCTTGAGAAGCATTCCCAGAGGAAGTGGATGGTCCATTTCATCAACGACGCAGTTAGGGTGTTCACGTGTGATGCTACCGGACATCAGCCCGACACCCATTCTGATGACTTGAACCAACCTCTAGCTCAGCTCAGGAGGCCTCGTCACCAGACTCAACCTCCAGCCCCGACAGGTCATGTCGGCACTTCCGCCGGGCCTTAGGCATTGAAACGAGCAGAAGAAGTTCCAGCCAAGGATCGTGCCACTCTTGTCAACACAGAACTAGTCGACAATGATCCTCCAGCAAATGAGGTTCAAGAGGTGACCCTCAAGACTTTCATGAAGGAGAACCGGCACTTGAAGGCCCTCCTGCAAGACCTTCTTCAGGAACGAGACCTTCACCCTCAGCCACTTGCTAGGCCTCCGGTCGAAGCACCCACCCTACCAGTTGGGCACAATGGTGCCAACGCCTCAGCTGCGGCTGCTCGAACCCTGACAGCAACCGAGTTCGGCACACCCCCAGCCGAAGCTCACCCACGAGCCTCCAATACGCCAGTGCCAGAAAATCTCGTGGCACAACGATAGATGATCTAGCGGATCGTCGAGACAAAGCTTATCCAGTGTGGGGAAGGGGTCACAACTATAGATCTCTACAGTGTCCCCTACCCACTGCATCACCAGTTGAAAAAGCTCCCTCCGGAGTATGTCAAGCCCTCGAAGCTACAAAAGTTTGACGGGCAAGGGTCTCCACATGAGCTCTTGGCCTATTACATCACGGCCACGGGTGAGCTAGCATTGGACAAGTCATATCTCCTCCACTACTTCGCCACCTCACTCATGAGAACAACCTTCCAATGGTATTCCCGCCAAAAGCCTAACTCAGTGATCGACTGGGCAGATCTCCAGAAGAAATTCCCTGACTGTTTCTAGATGGCTGAGCGGAAGGTCTCCCTAGCCGAGCTTTGTTCTCTCCTGTAGAAGAAGGGTGAGAGCGCCCTCAACTTCATCAAGAAATGGTGAGACCTCAGTATGCGGTGGATCAACCTGCCAGTCCAAGAGGACGCCAAGGACCTCTGAGCAAAACGGGATAGTTGAAAGGAGGAACCGAACACTCATAAGATGGCTAGAACAATGCTTGCTGAATGATAACTCTCAAGGAGATTTTGGGCCGAAGCGGTAAACACATCATGTTACATCATCAACCGCCCCATGGTAAGACCATTCACCAAAAAGACTCCTTATGAGTTGCTCAAAGCTAAAAAGCCTTCTCTTTCTAACATAAAAGTGTTCGGATCTAAATGCTTCATTCATAACAATGATAAAAGAAAATTAGATAAGTTCGAGCCCAATAGCGATGAAGGCATATTTCTTGGTTATTCTAATCGATCTAGGGCCTATAGAATTTCAATATCAAGAGTCAAGTTGTGGAAGAATCATCCCAGGTTACTTTTGATGAATTCAATGATGAATCTAACAATGACAAACCTTGCAGGGAAGATGACAATGGGGAGTTCTTGAACATAAAGGAAAAACATGATCCTCCATAACAGGAGACAAGAGAAAATGATGGCTTGGGAGAATTATGCAATTCAAGGGATCCAACTACCGGTGAAGGTAATGACACTACTGACATTAGAATTCTTAAAGATCAACTCTTGAAAAATGTAATGGGGAGCTTGAATGATCCACCTAGAACCAAGTCACATATTAGAATAATTGAAGAATTGGACCATGAAGAGGTGTGATCTCGCGTCGATCTTGAGCCATGTGATCTTGGGAGAATCTTGATCACGATCACCACGTTTGTATGAACTGCAAGGTAGGAAATGGATCAGGGGTGCCCAGGGATGGATCTGATGCTTAAGTCGGTGATTAAAGTAGAGCACAGATGCAGGGAGAGATGGCAGGAGGAAAGATGGGCACGAGATCGCTCTCCACCAAGAAGTGTGGTGGTTCTTACTCAGGACTGTTGCTTCCTCACCGGAGGGTCTTCCAGGGTTTATATAGCAATCTGTTTAACGTAAGAATCCAGAGAGTCTAGGGAGTAGAGGGGATTCAGGAGAGGTTACGTCCTTATTATAGGCTCATTATAATACGAGGACTTTTGCTCTCCCTTATCCTTTGAAGTTTCCTGCTCCTTAAAGCTGCGTAATGGATGCTTGGGTGAGATTTCGACGGTCGGTCTAAGCCTGGGATGCCAGTTGGGGGTCTTCCCGAGCAGTGGGCACGTAGCTCGGACAGGGTGTTTTGGGCCCCCATAGGGGCCTTCCCAATCGACCTATCGCTCAGACTTCTAGACCTGGGGGTCGCCTAGGAAGTGCTGGTACGAGTGGGTTTTGGGCTTGGCGTAAGTGAGCCCAGAATGGGGCTGTCACTTTGGGAAGTTGGGCCTGGTTCGGTCATATTGGACCTGGTTGGGCCGTGCTCTTGGGTGGTAGATTTTCCCCCTCTCCACTTGTCTCCCCCTTACTCCCGAGCCAGGATTGGGCTCAGACGAGTAACATTTATGGGGGTGACGTTGGTGGCTCGAATGGGGTGGGGGTTTCTCTCTGACAGGGGCCATTTAATGCGGCTGTCTTAGGAATACGCCCGTGATTATGACTCTCTTGGGTCAATGCGAGGAGTCCCTTCTTGGAGTGTGGAATGTCGCGCCGCCTCCCGCCAAAACACTAGGAGTATAAAAGTCATGTGGGTTTATGTTCTGTGCCACCTTTGTTTAGGGTTCTATCTCTCCATCGCTTCTGCGTTTTGAAAAGCTCATGCACCGCGAGGGGGGTCTGGTGGAGTAGAGAATCGCAGAGGGCTTCGCAGAGGTAGTAAAGATCGTGGCGGTGGCAATTTGTCAACTTCCACCTCCTCCCGAGTCGCCTGAGTTGATGTCTTCTTCCTCTTCCCCTTGTTCTTCTTGTTCGGCCATGGCGAAGCAATACTCCACTGCTGAGGAGTAGGAAACCGATCGGAGCACGGGAAGTCTGGTGTCGCAGCCCGAACATGAGAAGCACCTTGGCCGACCTCGCTATATGTATATATATGGGAATATATCACGCGGGTGTGTATATCATATATTAACATGTCAAAATGCACACTTATTACGGCCATGACATCTCTTCTCTTGACCATGACGAGGTCACCTTTCTTAAATTCGCGCTCCCTGACGAGCTTGTCGAAGGCGCGTGCTATTCAGGCCTGATAGACCTGAATGTTCTGTTGGGCTCAGAGCCGCTTTCCTTCTAAGCTAGAGAGCTCTTCGAGTCTTTGCTCGACATTTGTCTGTCCCTGAGGGACCAGTGCGTGCTGGATGGCGACCCTGAGGGAAGGTATCTCCAGCTCAATGGGGACGATGGCCTCTGAGCCGTATACCAGGGAGAAGGGTGTGCAGTCCGTCGGGGTTTTATATACTGTCCGATACGCCCACAACGCCTCGTACATCTTTTCCTCCCAGTCCTTCTTGCTGGAGCTGACAGTCTTGGCCAGGAGAGTGCGGAGAGTTTTGTTGAAGGCTTCAGCTAGGCCGTTGGCCTGTGGGTTGTAGGGAGTTGACGTCCCCTAGTCAATCCTGTATTTTTCTGCCAGTCGGTAGACCTTCTAGTTGCGGAAGTGGCTGTCATTGTCTGAGACAATTCGATCGGGGGTGCCGAACTGGAATATGATATTGCGGCGGACAAATCGGGTGACGATTTCCCGGGTGACCTCCCTTAAGGCCACAACCTCTGCCCAGCGGGAGAAATAATCGGTTACTGCCAAGATGTACTTGCAACCCGTAGATGAGGTGGGCAATGGGCCCATGACGTCTGTTTCCCATTGGGCAAACGGCCAGCTAGGCACCGTAGGATGCAGTGCCACGGGTGGCCTCCTGGGTATTGTGGCATGTTCCTGGCACTTCTGACATGACTTAGCGTATTTGCAATAGTCATCGAACATCGTCGGCCAATATTAGTCGAGCTTCTTTATTTCAATTTTCATTTTCGGCCCCGCCTGATGTGCACCGGCTGCTCCGGCGTGAACCTCTTTCATGACTCCCCGGGCTTCTTCAATGGACAAGCATCAGAGGAGTAACTTCTGTCTGGCATCGGCCATAATTCAGAATAAGATTTCGTTCCGAAGCTCATAAGAGTCCTTTGTCCTGATCAATCTGATCTTCTCTTCCCTTTGTACGGACAATTGCTGGCATTTGAACCACTGCATGTAGGGGGCCCTCCAGTCAGGTAGGCTGACGGCTTCCGCTGTGGCAACTTCTAGTTCCTCTTCTTCCTTTGGTTCCTCTTCTACCATGCTCGGCAGCTGGCACTGGTTGATCACTCAGATGTCGAGTGACCCGTCCGATGGGATTGCTAGCGAGCTGGCCAATTTCGCCAATGCGTCGGCTTGGGCGTTCTCTCCCCTAGTGACATGGCCTATCTTATGGAGGTAGAACTGCTCTATGAGCCCTTTTGCCTTGGCGTGGTAGGGAAGTAGTTCGGACTTTCGAACATCAAACTGTCCTTGGACCTACCTGACGACTAACAATGAGTCACCGAACACTTGCAACATCTTGATCTCCATTTGCAAAGTGATTTGCCCGATAATCAGGGCTTCATACTTTGCTTCATTATTTGTACAGGATTTATTGATGCAACAGGAGGTGTGCATCACTTCTCCGTCAGGGGATCTGAGGACGATGCCCACTCCAGCCCGCACTCTAGCGCGTCTAGAAGGAGCTGTCTCTGTTCTGGAAGTCCCATCGAAGTACAACTGCCACACGGCCTGCTGGACCTGGTCTGCCTCCAATGCCTCATCCTCGGGCAACTCAGTGGCCAGCGGGGAATCTTCGGGCATGGGATGCACCGTGAAGAAATCCGCGACGGCTTGCCCCTTAATGACTTTCTGTGGTATGTAGGTGACGTCGAACTCCATCAGTAGCACGGCCCACTTGTTGAGATGCCTTATTTCATTCTAAATATTCATTTCTCTTTATCTAAATGTGGGATATTTTTGCTCATGTGATACTCCTTTCTTTAGACATTTTTTAGAATCTCTTTTCCTAGTATGGTTAAAAAAGAAGGTTCAGCATACCTAGGAAATGGAAACAATTGATTGCTGAGGGCAAACTTGTAGCCCTATGTAGTGTATGCTTAACATTGTGTGGGAGGCATCAAGTTATATGTCATGGTTGGAACTACACTGATGAAGGGCATGCTATTAGGTTCACATGCTGATTCATCTTATGCACTCCATTATTTGTGAGGTCTGTCCACTTCTTCACATTTGATGCTTTGCTTGATAACACTGAACCTGTGATCCCCTGGGTTGTAGATTGTGTATCCACCCTGTCCCGTCCCACCCCTCAATTTGCAGTTGTCGAGTTAGTCTGTGTTGCTTATGTTAACTGGGATGTTATTCGCACTTTCATAGAGATGACTCCACCTAGTTTGGAGGTGGAAAATTAGTTGATCTATCCATTATCATATAAAAGCATATGCAGGGGCTGGAATATTAAATTGTTGAATTCTAAAAGCATTTCTATACTACCCAACATGCTCTGTATTGTCAATCAAGAGGATTCCCTTGTTTAGTTAATTTAAGGGTTTTTGAATGGTAAGCAAGAAGTTCCCCTATATGTCATGCAATTAGGAGTGCAAATCGGGTCAGATGGATCACATCCAACCCGATCAGATTCATTTTATTCTGAATCTCTGATGCAAAGCCTCTTGCATACCCAGCTTTCTGAAATCAGATTTCGACTGATATTCACATTTACAAATTTGGACCTTCTGTTGAATCGCCATTTGAGTCCCAACAGCCTTACATATCCTTTTTCAGCCTCACATAATCGTGGCAGACCCTTCCTGATCCTGCAAACCCAACTTTCACACCATACATCACTGATCCAAGTATATAGAATATTTCGATCCAGTTTCTCCAACAACAACCTGAAAGGAATCCCTGCAACTCTGGGCTTCTGCTTCGGGGATCCATCTCTTTTCTCAGGCAATGTAGTCTTCTGCAGGAGGCCACTGGTGGTGAGCTGTATGGATGGGAAAGGGAGGTGGTAGAGGAGGGAGAGGCTGTCCCTCTCAATCTGCATCGCGATGGCCGTAATGGTTCTCATGATGCTGTGCTGTTTGTGCTCCATCATAAGCCTGATCTTGTGGCAGATGTTCCTGGATGGCCTGGCCGGTGTCAAGAAACAGAGCCACGGGTGCCAAAGTGGGAGCACAGAGAGCAGCAGTGGGAGGTGGAGCTGCAGTGGTGGGGGTGGATACAAGGGATACATGTCACCTGAGGTGGCAGTGGTTGGCAGGGGATCTGGGTGGGGGATGTCTACAGCTTCAGGATCATGCTACTAATGGTGAAACATGTAGTGACGTTTGAAGGGGAAGAGGTAGGTGCAGTGGGGGTGCAGATCAAGGAGCTGTTGGGTACAGGGCTTTTGTAGATTGACCTGAAGATGTCAGAGCTGGAGGAATCCCTGCTAAGCATGAAGATGGGCCTCCTGTGTCTTGCCCCTGACCCCTCGACTGGCCCTCCCATGGTTGGGATTGGATATATAGAAGATTTGGATCCAAGATTCACAAAAATGTACCTTGGATGTGTATAAGGATATTGGGTCTGGACATGACAATGCAAATGTAGGCCTTATTTGGATGTGGATCAGATCCTCTCCAGATCTGCCTGTTTTGCACCCCTATGTGGAACTTGCTAATTTGTTTGATATCAGAATGCATTTTAGATATTATTGTCAGGAGCTTAAAATAACAGAACTAAAGTGGGCTCCAGGACTGCTTTATTGCCAAGACAACCAGCTTCCCGGTTCCAGAGATGGCTCATGTCAAAATTTCTCAAGTGTGTAAAACTCTGAACTTTTTGGTGCCCATTTGCATGTTCTTCCTTTCATTTTGAGCATTTACTACACTATCCTAGTCTAATGGTCTTTTATTTGCTGGTTAATATGAAGGAGCTTCATCATTGACTCGCAGGGCTCCTTGTTCTTGGCCGGTCATGAATGAGGATAGAAGAACCCACCACCTCCCGTTCCTAAGGCGATCATGATCTTCTTACCCATGTGAGGCCCAGGTATAGGTCTCTGGCGATCACGTTATCTCTATTTTTTCTAACCTTTACATTATATGCCATAGCAGTAGTTTGGAAGAGGGAGGATATACACGCGCACCCATCGACTGGCTCCTTCCACAACCTTTCTACTACATCCTAGCCAACCTACAGTGGGGTCAGGCTACTATGGGCCATCCCTCTATGAGAAGGTCGCATCGAGAGTTTTGGTGTTTGACAGATTAACCTTGCCAGGTCAATCGACCAGAAAGGTGCTGTGAAGAAGTGGACAATTTCAGGTCTACACCTGCAATATGGCTGGAGTGGCCGACCACTATGGGACTCTGCCCGAAGATCATGATGAAATCTCTAAGCTCGCTGAGAGGCCAAGTCCTCTCACAAGGAGAAAGAAGGCCGTGACTGAGGTGTTACAAACCCTCACTAGCGAAACAAGTGTAGATGCGACTGCCATGACCGCAAATGTGGTGACCGCCGAAGATGACGATCAAAGACCAACACCTTCTTCGGATATTCCATTGGAAGGGGGAAGCCAGATTCTCAACCCCTCCACACATGATCCGACTATGTTGGTACTACTCCAGAAGTATCAGCAAGAAGTTGAAATGCTAAAGAAGTAGACGAGTGACTTGAGTACGCATGCTTCAACCTCTAAACAGGTTGAAGCTCTTCCCGAAGCATTAAAGCAAGGCGCCGATGCATTTGAGGCTTCACCACACATAGCGGCCTCCCAGCTGATACCCAGTCACACTGGGGGCATGGCCTAGATACAATATGCTACTCCTCAAAATTTGGGACTACCGTTATACTTCAAGCGAGGGTGTTGACGATGTCGCAGACGTAGCAAGCACACTTTTACCCAGATCTGGTGGACCCGACAGTGGTGAATAAACTGATGATAGAGCAGATGATCAAAATGAAGCTACCTGATAGAGGCAGTGATGATTATGCCTCATTTGATATGTACAAGGTACCCTACCCTATCCAGCATGCTGCTAAGAGGTTGCCCCCTGGCATCAACAAGCCCCCAAAGTTCAACAAGTTCAATGGGCAAGGATCGTCGAAGAAACATATAACCTATTACATCAATGTAATGGGCTATCTGGCGACTGATGAGTCCTACATGCTAAAGTTCTTTTGGTCCTCGCTGACAGGACCCACTTTTGAATGGTACTTGAGCTTACCGACTGGATCTATCAGTGATTGGCCAGATATGCAATGCAAGTTCAGAGAAAGATTCCACGTTGCTGAAAGGGAAGTGAGTGAGGCTGAACTAAATGCATCCAAGCAGAGAAATGTTGAAACAACCATGGAGTAAATTAAAAGATGGTGAAATCTCAATATGAGATGTAGGCGCCTCCCCCATCAAGAATATATAGTGTAGATCTGCAAGCAAAACCTGAAAAGGGAAGTTCTAGAAAGGATGAGCGGAATTGAAACCAGGTCCTTGGACTGATTAAATAACATGGTGGCCGAAATTGAGTCCTTCCTCTCCCTATACTCCTCTGCCCCTACTATCTAAAGCCAGAAGGCTAAACAAGCTAATAAGAGGCCCGTGCCCAAGGAAGTCCATATAGTCTACTTCAAGGCATTTGAGCAGCAAAATGAAAAGGATAAAGGAGTTGCCAACCCGATGCAACAAGGCAACCCTTCCACAACCGAAGAGGTCAAGCGACGTCAGGAGGAAAGATGATCCACACTTCTACCCATATCACTAGATACTTGGGCATCCCATCAGATCTAGGATTGTTTGCTCATGTTGGAGCTACATGATTTTCATCGATTCATCTATTTCTCAATTTCTATTACCGTGTGTTTTCCTTACCATTTCTTTCAAGCTATTAGCCAAAAGTGCAAGCTGTGATGCATAGTAGCGGGGAAGTGTTCCTCGGTCAGCAAGCTGTGATGCTCAGTGGTGTGAAGCAAGTGGTGATGCTCAGCGGAAGCAAGCTATGTTGCTCAGCGGTGTAACCAAGTTGTGGTGCTCAGCGGTTCAAGCTGTGAGTCAGCGGAAGCCACACTCAGGTCTGAGTGTAGGGTAGATGTAGGTCTCAAGATTGAGTCTAAACCACCTAAAAATCTCTGTCCATCGTGTGATTGTTTATCTGAATATCTGCTTCGATAGATGAATGTTTAGGAATGCTACTAGTAGAATTTAATTGTGAATGCAAGATTACTTATATGATCTGAGTGCTTCGTCAATCAAATAGGTATATCAAAAGGCATGCCAAAAAGGATAGGTCACGCCTATCTAGACTGACATCCTTGCGTGAGGAGATCTCTGATCCAACCTTTGCCAAGTACTATATTTGATTGGTTGAGTACTTTCCTCATTTGAGTAATACTTTTTGGTGTTCATACTGCTAGTAGATCCGTGATAATTCCTTAGATCAGTCAAGAGTAGGTTTAAAATTTAAATTTTGTACAAAGTGTAATTGGGATCCATTCACCCCCCCTCTGGATCTCATTCATACACATATCTATCACTTAACCGTAATCAGGGAGGATCACCAATCCCTATCACTTGGTATTAGAGCACCTATCAGAGAAGAGAGCCTCGCACTCGGAGACATTGTTGGACATCAAGAAGTTGAATTTCAAGGCGTATTATAGTTCTACTCCTTCGGGGGATCAGAGGAGGATGTCGGCTCTTCATCCGATCAAGGTGGAGGATCCATCGACAAAGATGTCCCAGGCAAGGCTTGCCGTCTGCAGGGGTACCTCTTCGGCAGGGCCAGTGCCCTCTGCGATGAAGTCCGCAAGGGCCTATCCCTTGATGGCAATGCGGGATCAGTAGGGGATGTCGTAGGCCCTGAGGAGTATGACCCACTTGACGAGGTGACCTGAAGCTTCGGGATGAGCTAGGATCTTCTTCAGGGGCTTCCATGTCAGCACCATGATGGAGTTTCCTTGGAAGTAGGGCTGGAGGCTCTTAGCCGCGGTTACCAATGCTAGCACGAGTTTCTCGATTGTAGGGTACCTTCTTTCGGCCTCTAGAAGCACCTTGCTAGCATAGTATACTGGCCTTTGGGTGCCTCCATCGTCTCGGACTAACACCAAGCTTATGGTGGAGGAGGTTGTCGAGAGATATAAAAATAGCGGCTCTTCAGGAACTGGCTTCGACAGTACTGGAGGTGACGCTAGGAACTCTTTCAACTCGTCAAACGCTCGTTGGCACTCGCTGTCCCAGGCGAAGGTGGTAGATGCCA
Organism: Amorphophallus titanum; assembly: GCA_024336825.1. Classification (NCBI taxonomy): domain Eukaryota; kingdom Viridiplantae; phylum Streptophyta; class Magnoliopsida; order Alismatales; family Araceae; genus Amorphophallus; species Amorphophallus titanum. Next base: position 13,891,823 of record JANBPO010002057.1, on the reverse strand, counting down.
GCTTTGGCCCCCTTAAAAGTTTGAAGAAGGGCTTAACAATTTGAAAAATGGTAGGCATCGTTTCGCTGCCCGGGATAGGAAGCGATTGAGCACGGCAATCCTCCCAGTCTGGCGCTGGACGTCCTTGACGCACGTGTTGATGTTTATTATACCCCGCCCCAAACTAACTATGCATGCATGTATATGAATATGAACAAGCATGGAGGTATAATGAACAAAGGGGCAATGAATAAGTAGGAAAATATACCGTGATCACCACCAAGGGTTAACAACACCAAAGGGATGAAGAGATAAAAGGAACAACGCCGTATATCTTGGAAAAGGATGAAGACTTGATCGCGCTTAAGGAATGGGGTGTGGGGAACTTCGTGGATTCAACCTCCTCTCCTTCCAGCCAGCTAGAGGAAGGGAGCCTCACATTCTATTCATGTTCTCTTTCAAAATAAAACCAACCATTAACAAATCTCATGTTACCATATAATGCCCCTAAGTGGATTCTATCTTAGGGTTGAATAGGATGAGTATTTCTATTTTTTAGTTTTTTTGTGAAAATTGCGCCTCTCATGGAGGACGCTATTTGTTATTAGTGCCCCCCTCAGAGGACGCTTATTGTTGGGGCACTTATCTGTTAAATGGTGATTTTTGTAAATAGTGGCTTTCATGACAAGCACTAATTATTTTTATTTAAAAAATTACTATATTTTGATTAAGAATGAGCACCCTTAAACAGGGACGCTATTTAATTAACGCCTGCTTTGAAAGATGCCATTTATTTTAGAAAGCCCAAATATTGCTAAATTTGTTCCAATAATTTACGTCCGTTGTAGTGGACGCTATTACAAATGGCGGTTGTCATTATAGACACCATTTCCCATTCCATTTCTACCGCCGGAGATCTCCTTCCCGGTTGAACATTACCACTTCCCGTAGCTTGTCATTTCCTGTTACTTACCATTTCCCATTTCTTTCCAATTCTCCTGGGAGGGAACCTTTCCACTCTTTGATTCTTGCCCATTGAAGGGATTCATTCCCTATAAATAAGGGCCCTTTTGAGCGCTCGCGGGTAACAACAAAAAAAGGGGGGGCATCAAGTAAGCGAGAATCGGAGAACCATCGTGGATCATCAGAAGAAGCGCGTTCCACTGTAAACATTCCTTCACGCATTAAATGGGCCTCATTCTGTTCCTCCTCTGCAACAGACACCCGGTGGAGGGACGACCCCTCAAATTCCTCTTCTCCTTTTGCTTATTTGATTCCTATCATTTAGCCAGTGCATCATTGTCACTGTGCACCCTTCACACGGTGCTCACAACACGCTCATTCTGGTAGCACCAGACCCCCCACTTTGCATTACACTTATCATTTCATGCACACTCCCTTCCCCTTGACTCCTAAAGGGTTTAAAACCAACACCACCCAGGTGTGTTTGGCCTCTCAATTGCATGCTTTACATTTCATTTGAACAGCTACTACACTATCCATTAAGCTAATTCGGTGTTTATTTTTCTTATCTTTTATCTTGTATCTCAGGGTAATCAACAAAGCAAGGAACCCTCCTAGTTGGTCGGCCAACCAAGGAGGAAGCAAAGGACCCACACTGGCTCCCCTTACATAGGTATTTTCATGCGATCCTTCTTTTACTTTGTTCTTTTATTTTGAGGAGTCTCCCTCCTCTGGCGATCACGATCCACCGAGCACCAAGTGCTCTCTCCTTCATTTGAGCACCACGTGCTCACCTTAGACCATATTTTAGTGTTACGTTGGCATCACATTTTTCATTCCACTCAAACGTCAAGTGACGACGCTGACAGATTGGCGATCACGGTGGGACACTTAGTGTTCCTTTCTTGGTTACCCTCTCCATTGGTACCCACGGTGCCACTCCCCATTTGCCCCACCTGGCAGACTTTTTTTTTCCCCCTTACTCCCTTTGTGCACTGTGTGCACTCCACTTTGATTGATCTATCTGTGAGACCCTTGCTTGATCGGTTGTTGATTGATTGTGTGTTCTGTTTGAGAATTGACGTCCAACATCTTGGACGCTCATTCGTTTTAGCACCTTTCTGGAGAGGCGCTATTTCATTTACCATCTTCCATTATCTGTAATTTGCATGATTTGCGTCTTTCCAAGAGGACGTCATCCTTATTTGCATTTCTCATATTACTGATATCTGCGTCTTCCATGACAGACGTTGTTTTCATCTTCATATTTAAAAAAAAAAAGAAATTTGAATCAACGTTCATAGGGGTAGACGCTATTTCATTTTGCATCCTACCTTCTGGACGCCATTTACCTATTTATCAGTTGCTTCCTGTGGCCGTATTGGGTGATTGGCTGTTGTGGATGCACTTTTTGGGACTCTTTGTTCTTTTCGTTAGTTTACCATCATGGGTGATTTGGCTTCAGACAAGTCATACTTGTTGAAGTTCTTCGGGTCCTCTCTCATGGGACTAGCATTTGAATGGTACTCCAGCCTGCCAACAGGGTCGATCAACGACTCGATAGATATGCAGAAGAAGTTCAGAGAATGGTTCCATGTAACCGAAAGAGAAGTCACTGTGGCTGAACTATATGCAACCAGGCAGCGGTCAGATGAGACTACTCTTCATTACATTAAGAGGTGGAGAAACCTCGGGATGAGATGCAAGTGGCCCCCACATCTAGAGGGCGCTGTGCAAATTTGCAAACAAAACCACTGGAGAGAGGTATTAGAGAAGATGATTGGCATGGAGATAAGGTCTTTCGACCATCTCAACAATGTGGTAGCTGAGATTGAGGCCATTTTGGCGAAGCATTCTTTAGCTGCATCCCCCGCTACTCTGCAGAAAGCAAAGACAGTAGAATGGTGTCTAGTGCCCAAAGAAGTGAATATTGTTGATCTCAAGGCTTTTGAGTGGCAAAGAGGCAAGGACGAAAAGGTAACTGTACCTCCATCCAACAAAGCAGAAGAAAAGAAAGATGGTCCCACACTCAGGGACAAGATAAAGAAAGCCTATTCCTTCCCCAAGGAGAAGGCAAAAGTGTTGTTTGACTGGGTCACTTAGTATAACCAAATCACTCTACCTGAGCCGAAGAGGCCCGAAGATTCAAAGAAGAAAGATAACATGAGGTTCTGTCCCTATCATCGGATGCTGGGACATCCGATTGAAAATTGCTACGTCTTCAAGGACATCATTGAAGGAATGATAAGAAAAGGCGAGTTGGATATGGGGGAATACAAAGTTGATCCCTCGTAACCTCATGAGGTGCAGATGAACCGAGCAACAACCAATATGGTGTCTCTATACCAAGCATTGCTGGAGGGAGTGGCGCAGTCTAGTACCCAACATACATATGAGGCGTTTTTCCTGGCACCTCTGAAGGAACAACGGGGATGGTGCCAGGTCCTTGCTAAAAGAAAGAAGAAGCCTTTTCCCCGCCCGGCGACAGGGGCACACATCTGTGGTGTGACACCATGATCTACTCCGCCGACTCCAGCACCAGTTTGGTTGGACCAACCGATAGTAATTAGAATACCCACCAATAATCAGAGGACGTAAACTCTGCTAGCAGTAAATAAAGAGGTCAACCCAGCAATCCGATGACTCCAAGATCTTATAAATGGGCTAGAAGACTATGAATAGCCCAAATTGCAGCCACTATTGATAAAGGATCATGTCCCGTGGGAAGAGTTGGAGTAGCTTTCCTTAGAAGAGAAGGAAGAGCCTACAAAGGCTCAAGAAGATGACAGCCTATTCTGGGGGCAAGTGCCATCCGGGAAGAAATAGAAGAAGAAAAGAAAGGCCCGCAAAGCCAAGAGGGAGACGGTGTTCTCCTGCAACACTCTCTCAGCCCTTTTCAACTTGCCCAGGGAAGAGGAGGATGAGGACATTTGCTTTACACCTATGCCTAAGGCAAGCCAGGCCAAGGCTACAATTACTGCTCCTGCGACCCACTCGCGTCGAAAATGGGGGCACCCACCACCTACTAACCATAACATCATCTTTAGAGGTGAGCAACCTTACAAAATTTTGGTGCCAGAGGTCATGGAAGTCCAAGTCCCTCCTCCACCAGGGCTATACAATCAGGCTGGCGGTAGTAGCATCAATCACTCCTTCTTCGAATTCTTGAAGACATCTAAGGGCAAGCAACCATGTCAGGAGGCCAGCCCTTCATTTGGGAACGTATCCTCTCCACTTCATCAGCCTTACAGCCAGCCAGAAGAACAAAAGGCTAGGCCAGCAGTGAATACCAGGGGGCATTCAGGTGACATTACTGTTGGGTTTCCAGAACAGCTCTGATACCAAGTGTTGGGATCAGAATGCTCAGATGGCACACTTGAGTGTTTAATTAATAACCCATGAGTGTGCAAACATTTTTCATACCCAAAAGTTGGCTAATATCATCTTTTTTATCTCTCTCTATCGTATCCGAAAAAGAATCAAGAATCTCTGATTAATACCAAACAAGCCCTATCTCGCTCTCTCATTACGTGCGTGCACGTGCGTGCCTACTCTTAGTTGAAAGCGGTTGGGAATGTCCGTGTGTGCCCACATGCATGCATTCCTTTTAATATTTTAATATTTTAATCTGGATTAGAAATAGGGTTAGAATAATTGATCCCTAATATTTTAATATTTTATGCACATTTTTTTAATTAAGGAGTCCCTTTACTGTGCCATAGGTGCATGCAAAATACTTACTTTGTGATCACCAAGTTTATAGAAAGCCCATGAAAGCAATACTCTTTTACTTTAAAATCAACGGCTCAAAATTTTGCGGCTTCAATTTTGGATGGGTGGGAGTGAGTCCAGATTGGATGAAAAGAACACCACAGATGTCAATTGGTTTCGAAACTCAACAATTTGCGGCTGTTAGGATCAGGATACCAGCAATACGATGAAAACACACACACTTGAGTACACATCACGAGAAAAAAATAAGAGAGAAATTTGGAAGAATCGCTCTTTTTCACTATGAAAGAGAATCGCATCTTTCCCTCGATAGCCATGGAACAGCCGAGGTCTTCTATCTCTATGTCACCTTAGGATTATAGCCATATTTATAAAAGACGCCCATCGATCTCGTGAACCCGTTAGGATTATCTCCTAATCCTATCTAGAGTTGTAACTAGACTCAACCCACAGTCCTAGACAGACTCTACCAGTCCTAGAGTCCAACTCTGACTCTGATCACATGCAGATCAAGACACCCTAACAAATCTCTGCCTTGGTTTGAATGCATAACCCAGTGTTGAATCCAAAACATGTCTGTCAGCTCCATCATCCTGTACTCAGATGCCCGCACCCTAACCGGGTGCCTCGTACAGCTCAGTTCTGCTGCACACCTCGATATGGCCCCTTCTCTTTCAATTGACATGAGAGACCACGGCCACTGTCGACATCCAAAACGAAAGTGACCTGCTTTCTCCATGCTCCACCATCAGCCGACCAAGTCCTTCGTTGATCCGTACTACTCGCTTAGGACACACTTGCTCGAGCCACGCCTGTGTCGATCCTCCCTATGAGCCTATACACGCCATGCACCATCTGTCCCTGCAGTACAACCTGTGCTCCTCTTCATACTCTGAGAGCTCCACCTTCAAGACTGCACCGGTAACATCTTCAATCCAACACTCCCAACGAGATCAAGTTCTTTTTCAGATTTAGCACATGTCGGACCTCCGTTAGTGTACGCACCACTCCATCAAATATGTGAACCTGTACCAATCTCACTCTGACAACTGTGCACTCCATGCCATTTGTCAATTAGACCAAGTCACCATCACATGTTTGATATGTGATAAAATGCTCCCTGTCTGAATACACATGAAACGAGCAACCAGAATCTAAAATCCAATCTAAATCTCCTTCACTTGCAGACGTCATACAAAAGATCATATCTCCCTCAATATCTTCAACAACTGGCCCGACAGGTGATGTCTCTACCTTCTCCTTTTCCTTCTATAGCTTCACATCCTCCTGTCGCACTAGATAATCTCTCTTTATATGACCTTCTTGGTCGTAATAGTAACATATCCAAGAAGACCATAACTTGGAACGACCATTGCTCTTTGTGGAGCCCTATCTCTCATCCGAACTCTCTCGATCTCCACCTACAACCAAATGATGACCCTCACCTGATGATCGATCGCCACCGCTCTTCCGTCGTGACTCATTCATGAGCAACAAAGCGGTTGCATCATCTAACTTAAGAGTATCTTTTCCAAATAGCAATGTAGCCATAATATGATCATATAATATAGGCAAATGATGCTAGCAAGAGAAGCGTCTTATCCTCTTCATCAATCTTCACATCCATGGCAAGCACCTCCGTCAAAATATTGTTGTACTCATTCAGATGAGCCTCCAATCGTGATCCCTCCTCCATCTTCAAGCCATACAGTTTATTTTTTAGAAATAACTGATTTGTCAATGATTTAACCTTATACTTGCTCTCCAACTTTTTTCAGATTATCGCCAGATCATCCAAGCCAATCACCTCCCGGAGCGTGCTATCTGCTAGGAGTAGCTATAACGTGCTATTCACCAAGTCCAACATCTCCTTACATGCCTCAGCTGATACCTACGGACAAGCTCATAGCCCTCCCTACTATCTTCTAATCTGTGCTCCCAATGTCTTCTATCGATACTCTGTATCAGTCTTGATCTCTCCGATCATCTTGATCTCTATCGATCTCCACTCCTGCACAAATCTCCCAATTAGTAGAATTTGTCTAATCCACACCATCCAACATGTCTGAAGTGTCTGAAAACTTAGGAGTGGACTCTTTGATCATCCAATTCCATCTTTGGTTGTTTCCAATCTGATCAAAATAATCTTGGCCATCAGATCGCCCACCTATCAATTCAGTGAGATGAATCTCCTAAACTGATACGAACGGATCTATTTCTAGACCCAAAACTCCACCCAGCCCCGGGACCCAACTTAGACCCAACAACAAGTAGGATCTAATAACTAAAATCTCACTTACTTTAAGAAATCTTATTTAAATAGGATTTTATTCTCTCTCTTCCTCACTCCTTTGTTCTTCGCGATGGGAATAGAGGAAGAAAAACCCTAGTCGCAAGGGATCGAGCAATTGTTGCTACCGCCGACCTCCCTGCCAGCGACCACACTCATCGTTGTTGTCGTTGGCTTCCTCTCCGACAATCACCACTGCCACCGGCCACCGCTGTTGCCCAATGGTACCTCGCTACTGCTACTGTAGCCATGGGGCAAGTGCCATGCCCACCCATCCACCGGCCGCCACTGGCCTCCTCATCACCCCATGTCCATAGCCACTCCGTTGTAGTTGCTGCCACAGAGCCTGCGGCCAGGGACCATCGCAGATGACCCGTTGGGGCCCTACCACTACTCAAATGATTGCCACGTCGTGCACGCTGTCGTGCACAACTGTCAGCTCAGTCTGCTATGGGTAGGTGGTGTGAGCAACTAGAGGGAGTGTGAGTCTCTCAGCCAACTAGAGTTACCAATGACTTTAGTCCCATATTGGATTCCACAGAGAGTTGGACCGACTTATGAGAAAATGAATCCCCCTCTCTCAATGCCTAAATTTTGGGGAAATATAAATGGTTACTAACAAATTAGTGTCTAGAGTTGTCGTTGACTTTAATCTCACATTGAATTTCTAACGTGGACTTAGACCAACTTATAAGAAAAGAAATTTCTAATCTCAATGCCTAGATTTTAGAGAAAGATGAATGATTAGTAACACAGCCACGGTCTGCCCATGGCCAAAGAACTTTTTGCTGGAAACGAGGGCGGCCTGCATCGCCTTCAGTGCACTAGTACGTCGCCACCGGACTCCCGTAATGCAGCCAGCACCGCCATTGCTGGACCAGCGCCACCACTGTCACGCCCACAGTCTCACCAGCAACTTGACCACCGCCGGAACCTCTCAGAGTTCCATTTCGTGTCCGTGCATCCCGTGAATGCGGTCTCTCATTACTGTAGCCTGACTCTTAGGTCGCGTTTGGAGAGCATGTTAGCAGGGATTCCAATCATTTGGAATCCCCGACAACATTTAATCGCTACCGAATGCCCATGGATGTGTCTGGACTTTAGTGCCACAAAAAATCCAACTGGAAAGAGATTGTAGACACGGTATCACTCCCTCTCTCGAATCTCAAAAAGCTGGGAAGGAGGAGCTTTGGGGGGTTTTGCAATCATAATAATCCACCACCTAGACCAAAGTGGCAGTACGGTGGAGGGATTCTCCAAAAGTAATCCAGGGTAGAAGGGTTCTCAAACGCGCCCTTATACCAGTTTGCTAGGGCCTTGTTTGGAAACTGTAGTTGAATTTTCATTTCTCACATAATTCACTAACCGTAACGAAGGATTTGTAATAATTTAAATCCCACGAATCCACTTTACCTTTGCTTTTGAGATTTGCTTTTGAGGATTATCGGATGAGGAAAGTTTTGTGTCTACACTTCCCTCCTCTGACTTTTCCAGGAGGGCTCAAAAGCCCATACCTCTCGTTCCATTTGATAACCATTGAAAGTTGTCGGGAGATTACACTCCGAAAGTAACGCCAGTGAGCGTTACCAAACGGTGCCTAAGATCGGGATGTTAGCAGACGACGAACACACAAACACATTCCACGAGATAGGACAACAGAGAGACTTGGAGACACCGCAACTGATAAAAAAACACACGTCACCAGAAATAACGGTAGAAATAATTCGAGGAATCGCTATTTTTCACTATTAAAAAAAGGTACACTTTCCTTGAGTGATCACACAGCATCCAACACCTTCCATTTGATTACAGTCATATTTATAAAAGACTCCCAATACTGCCTGCGCTCGCTGGGTGCGTTGGTAGATGCTTGCGTGATCCGCGGCGGCGGTCCGGACGCATCGCAGCTGTACGCATTCTGCGTCGCCGAACGTAGCGACGTGCAGGACGAGACGTCCCTGCTCGACAAGCTGCGCCGGCGATTGCCCGACTACATGGTTCCCAGGCGCATTTTCTTCGTGGAAACCCTGCCCTTGACCATCAACGGCAAGGTCGACCGCCGCGAGCTGGCGGCGCGCGTGTCGGATGTCGCCGATGCGAACTCAATTGCGCTTCCATGTATAGGCGACCCGTTGGCGCAGGAGGTGCTCGAAATGCTGCGTCGCCTGCTGGGCGATGCACAGATACAGATGTCCGACCATTTTTTCGAAGCAGGCGGCGATTCATTGGTCGCGATGCGCTTTTGCGCAGACATCGGCCAGATATATGCCATCGATTTGCCGCTGGCGACACTGTTCGATGCGCCGTCCATAGCCGCAGTGATCGAAGACATTCGCAAACTCGTACAGGTTACGCCCGGGGAGACATTTGCCGCCTGAGGCGGCTGGCGGCAAGCCCCGACCCACAAACCCGTTAAACCAGTCAATCAGGATGACGTATGCAAACAGCCGACGAAGCGCACTACCGCGTGGTAGTGAACGACGAGCAACAGTATTCCATCTGGCCGGCCGGACGCGAGATGCCGCTAGGTTGGAAAGCCGATGGTTTTGAAGGGTCGCGTGCCGATTGTCTGTCGCATATCGAGCAAGTCTGGACCGACATGCGGCCGCTGAGCGTGCGCCGCCACATCGGGGCCGCATCATGATCGCCGCGCACACGCAGCACTCCTGGTTCGAGGCGTTGTTCGAAGCCATCGACACCACGTCGTGGCACGACCTCCCCCGCTTTTTTCATCCCCACGTGGTGTACGAGCGTCCCGGCTACCCGCCGATCGTCGGGCTGGACGAGCTGCTCGGCTTCTATGCCTCCACGCGCATCATCGCCGAGGGCAAGCACTCGCTGGAAGGCAGCCTGCGCAACGAAGATCAGGCGATCTGCTGGGGACAGTTCAGCGGTCGATCGAAAAACGGCGAAGCACTCGCCGAGCGCTTCGCCGATGCCTATCAGCTAAAAGACGGCCTGATCAAACAGCGCACCACTTATTTTTTCAGGGCCGCCATTTAACCGTTCACCACGTCTTTTGGATTTATCCATCCGCAACGACGCGCGCGATGCATGATCGGGGAGCAAGGCATTGGATTACCTGTATTGGTACGGCGATGAATGGACCTCCGAGCAGCGTCCGCTGCTGGGGCTTCGCGACAACAGCTTCTGGATGGGCAACAGCGTCTTCGACGGCGCGCGCGCCTACGAGGGCGTCACCCCGGATCTGCAATTGCACTGCGAGCGCCTGTTGCGCTCGGCCTCGCACATGCTCATGCGTCCGACCATGGATGCCGCAACGCTGGCGGCTGTCTGTCGTGCTGGCGTGGCGCATTTCGAAACGGGCGCGGAGCTGTACATCCGTCCCATGTTCTACGCCCGCGGCGGCTTCATCGTGCCGGACCCGGACACCACCGAATGCGCCGTGGTCATCCATCGCGCGCCACTGCCACGCGAGGGCTTCAGCGCGTGCACCGCACCGTTTCGTCGCCCTTCGCCCGACATGGCGCCGACGCTGGCCAAGGCCAGCTGCCTGTATCCGCTGACCCAGCAGGCATTGCATTACGCCAGGCAACATGGCTTCGACAACGCCCTGCTGTGCAATGCCGAGGGCCATGTCGCGGAGTTCGCGACCTGCAACATCATGATCGCGCGCGACGGCGTGGTGCGCACGCCTCGGCCGGACGGCAGCTTTCTCGCCGGCATCACGCGTGCCAGGGTGATGGAGCTGCTGCGCCAGGCGGGCGTCGACGTCGTCGAATGCAGCTTGCGCGTCGAGGACGTCATGAATGCCGACGAGGTATTCAGCACCGGCAACTATGCCAAGGTACTGCCCGTGTTGCGCGTGGATGAGCGGCATTATCAGCCAGGCCCGATCGCAGCCCTGGCGGGCAGGCTCTATCGGGATTTCGCACACGCCACCGCGCGCACCACGGCAGCGGCCTGACATGAGCGATATCTTGACGCATGGATCCGGCACGAGCCCGAGCGGCCCGGTCAAAGCCACCCTTTCTCCGTTTCCGCTGTCGTTCGCACAGGAACGCCTGTGGATCATCGACAAGCTGGTTGACGACAAGGCGCTTTACAACGCCTCCATGTTGTTCAAGCTCGAAGGAGAACTGGATGCCGACGTACTCGAGCGCGCCATCAAGGAAGTGGTGCAACGCCATGAAGTGCTGCGCACCGTGTTCGCCGAACAGGATGGGCAGCCGCGAGCTTTCACTTTGCCGGCCATCGACTGCCGGCTGGCCCGCGAAGACCTGAGCGGTCACGATGACAGCGCCACGATTGCAGGCGAGCGACAGACCTTGGCGGCCGGCGAGCCTTTCGACCTGGCGCATCCGCCGCTGCTGCGCGCGACGCTCTACCGCCTATCGCACCAGTCGCACGAACTGCTTCTGACCGTACACCACATCATCTTCGACGGAGCATCGATCGATGTGCTGCTGGACGAACTCGGCAGCCTTTATCCCGCCTTCGCCGCCGGAAAACCATCGCCCCTGACGGAGCTGCCCGTGCAAAGCGGCGCGCTTGCCGCTGCCGAGCGGCAACGCATCAGCGGCGCCCACAAGGAGCGCCTGCTGGGTTACTGGCAAGACCAACTGGATGGTGAGCTGCCGGTCCTGTCACTGCCTACCGATCGGCCTCGCCCTGCGCTGCAGACGTTCCGTGGCGCGACCTTGTGCAAGCCGCTGCCGTCCGCGTTGGTGTCGAATCTCCATGCGCTCTGCCGCAGCGAACGCACCACTCCGTTCATGGTCATGCTGACGGCCTACGCGATATGGCTTTGCCGCTACGCAAACCAGCAGGAGGTCGTGATCGGCGTGCCGTATGCATTGCGCGCGGACGGCCCATCGAAAGGCACCATCGGCTTCCTGGTCAACACCATGGCCCTGCGGATGCGGCCGGACGGCCGCGCGTCGTTTCGCGAGTTGCTGCGCGAGAGCCGCAACCGGTGCAGTTAAGATGAGCTGGGACCTTGTATATGCTGAACCTTGAAACATGCTCAGACTCTAAGCAATGCAAATGTGCATTCATAAAAAAGTGTGCACAGAGCTTATTCGTGCACAGACCTTAAGACCTAAATGAAACATGAAATGCACAGACTTATGATATGCATGGAGTCTAGAGGAGTATGCACTGACCGTGAATCAAACGATGAGAAAAGTGCACAGACTCTATAAGCATATAAACAACCATGCACAGACCCCAAATGACATTCTCAGACTTAATAACGATGTGCACCGTGCTAAGTGAGCAGGATAAGCAAATGTGCATGGAGTAGAACAGTGTTTGCATGAACATAGAAATGTGTACTTAACTAAAATTGCACTGAGCTTATTACAGAATAAAATTAGAAGAAAACCATGAGAAACGTAGTGTATAAAAAAATGTGTGATAATAAACCAAACATGTTTTACTTATGGTGTGTGACATCATCAAAACCGTAGGGATGCAACACAAGCTCCCTGTGCCCTGATCGGCTTCCTGCACCTCGGTTGCAGGGTACTACTCTGCCATGGTAGGACGAGAGGAATAGGAGGAAGAGAAGGAGGGTGCCGACTCAGGCGACTCAGGAGATGGTGGAAGTTGACAGATCACCGTCGTCGTGATCTCTACTAACTCCGCAAAGGCCTCCGCGATTCTTTGGTCCTCCTGACCCCCCTCGTGGCGCACGAGCCTTTTCAGAATACGAGAGCAATGGAGAGACAAAACCCTAAATGAAGGAGGCATGGAACATAAGCCCGTGTGATGTTTATACTCCCAGAGGTTTGGCTGGAGGTAGTGCTATGTTCCAAACTCTAAAAAAGGACTCCTCGCATCAACTCAAAAAGAGTCATCATCATGGGCGTATCCCCAGGACAGCCACATTAAATGGCCCCTGTCGGAGAAACTTTCCCACCCAATTCGTGCCATCAATACCATCCCCACAAATGTTACTCATCCAAGCTCAATTTTGCCTCGGGAGTAGGAGGGGGACAAGTGGAGAGGGAAAAAATTTACTGCCCGAGAGCGCGGCCCAACTAGGTCCAATTTGACCGAACCAGGCCCAGCTCCCCAAAGTGATAGTACCATTATGGGCCCACTTACTCCAAGCCCAAAACTCACTCGGACCAATACATCCTAGGCAACCCCCGGGTCTGGAAGTCTGAGCGACAGATCGGTCAAGAAGGCCCCTGCAGGGACCCAATGCAACCTATCTGAGCTACGTGCCCATCGCTCGAGAGGACTCCAAGCAAGCGTCCCAAGCTCAGACCGACTATCGAAAGCTTATCCAAGCATCCGTTACGCACCCTTAAGGAGCTGGGAACTCTAAGGGATAAGGGAGAGCAAGAGTCCTTGTGCCATAAAGAGCCTACAACAAGGACGTAACCCCCCCTAAATCCCCTCGACTCCCTGGACTCCTACGTTAAACGGATCGCTATATAAACCCTAGGGAGACTCACCGAGGAGGTAAGCTACGATCTTGAGTAAGAACCACCACATTTCTTCGTGGAGAATAATCTCGCACCCCCTTCTTCTCCTACCATCTCTCCTCGCATCCGTGCTCTATCATATTTGCTGACTTAAGCATCGAAGGGTCTTCCCCAAGGATTCATCCCTGGGAACCCCTGATCCATGTCCTGCCTTGCAAGTTATATATATGTTGTGATCGTGATCAAGGATTCCTTCAGGATCTCACGACTTAGGATCAGCGCAAGATTACGCCTCTTCAGGGCTCTTTTGAGAAGGGGTCATATATATAAAGTTTGAGGTTTAAGCTTCCTAATGGGAACTAAATTCCCATGTAAAAAGTCCTAGTGAGTCTAGAATTTTCTCATGTTAATTCCCTTTCTATCTAATATCTACAGTTGCCTTTTACGAAAACTATGAAGACCCTAACTTCTCTGATATTCCGCGTCAGGGCGTGACAGTTTGGTGGTATCAGAGCCTAGGTTATCTTATGTTCCTAGGTTATCTTATGTTCCTAGGTTTTCTAAGTTCTAGGATTCTAAGTGTGTCATAGGACATATCACCTTGTTGCAAGTCTAAGGATCTAACCTAGTGAGATTTGGGTAGAGACTTGGGTTAAATTAATGATTTAACTTCAAGAAGATTCCTCGTAATGATTCTAAATCAAACTATTCTACGTGTAGGGTATTTTAATGGCAGCAGAACGTACGCAATGGAGAGACATGCAGCGAGCGATACAAGGTTTGACTCGGGCCTTGCAGCAAGTGGCCCAGGGCAGAGCAGTGCACCAAGGAGCAAGAGATCTTCATCGAAACTTCCATGGGATAAATCCCCCACGATTCAATGGCTCGACAAATCTAGACGAAGTCGAGCATTGGCTGAAGGAGATGGATTGAATCTTTGAAGTGATGCAGTGTAGCAATCAAGAGCGAGTTCTTCTGACAACCTTCCAGTTAGAACGGGATGCAAGAACATGGTGCGATGCCATAAAAGCCACCTTGAGAGACAGACTGGTAACATGGAAGGAGTTCGAGGAACTCTTTAACAACAAATACTTTTCTGACAGAGTGCAAGAGAAGAAGGCGGCAGAGTTTGCTGCTTCGAAGAAGAGAAACCTTTCTGTTGCTGAGTATGAGGCTCAGTTTTCCCAGTTGTCTCGTTATGTGACTCACTTAGTGTCCACTGAAATGATGAAGGCCAACGCTTTCTTAATGGATTGAAGTTGAATTATATCAATCAATTGGCCCCAATGGAAATCCAGATGTATGCCGAGATGGTGAGGAAAGCTCAAGTCCTGGAGGATACTTTAGAGATGACCGAGAGGATTCGTGGAAGGAACTCTAAGAAGGAGCAAACCACCAGTTCCGGGAACTTTAAACCCGACAATGACAAGAAAAGATCCTACGGAGGATCTAGTTCAGGGAAGGACAAGAAGATGAAGAATGACAATAAGAAGTCTGGCCCGATTGTGCCATTCAAGGGCCTTTGCAAGTATTGTGACCGTCCAGGTCACAAGATGGAGGAGTGCTGGCGCAAGTTAGGTGCATGTCTGCACTGTGAAAGCAGGGACCATCGTATTCCAGAATGTCCCCTCCTGACCGATCAAGCTACACCAAACAAGCCACAAAGAAGTCAAAAGCGCCAGGGCAAGCTTCAAGCCCTATAAGAAGATGACGCGGGAACCACCGAGGACGGTGGACTTGTTGAAGGTACACTTATTATTCATGATAAGCTGGCATTTGTTCTGTTTGATACTGGAGCAACACACTCTTTCATTTCTCAAAGTTTTGGTAAGTCTCTAGCTGTGAAACCTGTGTTGATGAATTTCCCATTAGAAATTTTGACCCCAATTGGTTCCAGATCTGCAATTACACATTTCTATCCTTCCAGTAAGGTTTTGATTAGTGAGCAGAATATGCCCGCAGATTTGGTTTGCATGGATATGAAGGATTATGATGTAATCCTAGGAGCTGATTGGTTGGCCAAATACGAGGCCAATGTCCATTGCAGCGCTAGCTCAATATCTTTTTCTGGACACCTCGAGCTTTCTTTCGTTGAGGTTAGGCACTCTAAGTCTGTGCCACTTATTTTGACACTTTGAGCGGAGAAGTTATTGAGGAAAGGATGTAAGGCTTTTCTAGCCTTTGTTTCTTTGACCCCTGAGAAGGAGATGGAGATAAAGGACATCCCTATTGTTCGAGACTTTTAGGATGTTTTTCCTAAGGAATTTCTAGGACTTCCACTTGAGAGGGAGGTTGTCTTTTCTATTGATTTAATTCTTAGCGCATCCCCTATTTCTAAAGCTCCTTATCATATGTCTCCTGTAGAGCTGAGGGAATTAAAATGGCAATTGATGGAATTGCCTAAAAATAGAGGTGCCCCGCTGGACTTGCTCGAGCGTCTTGCCGAGCAAGGGCAAAAATGGCTATGGCTCGACTGTGGTGAAAACTTGAAAGGGCGCTACAGGTAAAATTGGGTACCCCGCCACGTGAAAACCTAAAAGGGCGCGTGGGTAAAAGCAAGAAGGCGCCTGTGTCGGTAATGTGGTAACTAAAAGATAGTAATACAATACTTCCCATCTGAGAAGCCTCTGCCTACTCGTCGAGGATTCCTGCATAAGAATATTCCTATATGTCCCTCCGGTGTAGGCCTTACGCCTATACTGCTAAAACCCTTCTTTGCTCCAGTATTCACCTCATGTCGATGAACAAACCGCAATCATTTTCCTGACATCATCACCGGGATTGATGCTAAAATCCTCTGGTGTAGGCCTTATGCCTATACTGCTAAAATCCTTCTTTGCTCCAGCATTCACCCCATGCCAATGAGCAAACCGCCATTGATTTGTTGACATCATCGTCAGGCTCAATGCTTGAACCCGTTAGCGTAGGCCTTATGCCTATACTGCTAAAACTCTCCTTTGCTCTGGCATTGACCCAATGTCAATGAACACACTATCATTGACCTATTGACATCATCGTCATAGTCGATGTCTGAAGCTTTTCATCCTGTTGCATTAATGTCAACCCCATGACAACGAACACTCACCATCTGACGAACGGCCCTACGTCCAAGTTGCTATACCTATACTCATGGACTGATCTCTCCCTCAGGCTCGAACACTACACTTCACCCAGCGCATATTTTCTTAAAAAATATGGGGCTTAAAATATAGGTGCCTCGCTAGACTTGCTTGAGCATTCTGGCAAGCAAGGGTAAAAACGGCTATAGCTCGACTGTGGTGAAAACTCAAAAGGGCGCTACAGGCAAAATCGGGTACCTTGCCATGTGAAAATGCGCATGGGTGCATGGGCAAAAGTAAGAAGGGGTTCCACGTCGATGAAAAAATCACCGTCGATTCCTCGACATCATCATCAGGATCGATGCTAAAATCCACCGGTGTAGGCCTTACGCCTATGCTGATAAAACAAACATTTCCTTGCTTCGACATTTACCCCATGCCGATGAAAAAATGACTGTCGATTCCTCGACATCATCGTCAGGATCAATGCTAAAATCCACCTTTGTAGGCCTTAGCCTATGCTGCTAAAACAAACCTCTCCTTGCTTCGGCATTTAACCCATGTCGATGAAAAAACCATCGTCGATTCCTCAACATCGTCGTCAGGATCAATGCTAAAACCCACCAGTGTAGGCCTTACACCTATACTGCTAAGATAAACTTTTCCTTGCTTCGGCATCCCCCCATGCCAATGAACACGCTATCGTCGATTCCTCGACATCATCATCGGGATCGATGCTAAATCCTATGGTGAGAGCCTTACGACTATGCCACTAAAGCAAAGCACCCTCTGCTAGGCTTCATGCCTATGCTTTCTGCCCGACTCGACATCCCTGGCCACTTAAACAAATAGCTCCTATCATACCTAAACTACACTCATGGCACAGTGGAGCGAACCCCTCATCCTTTCTCTGAAAGAGTGAGCGCTCTCTTGCGTTTTACGCGTAGTAGCCCTCGAAAAACCACCGAGTCCTTGACACCAGGTCGTCAGGGCAAGAAGGCAACAAGAAAACATATGAAGGAAGCCCAAAGGCTACAACAAAATAAACTTTTGATTTCCAATACGATAAAAGGAAATTACAAAATGACCTCCCTTTTGGAGGAAGAGGACTACATGAAGTGTGGCTATCGCTGACGAAAGATGTCTTCAAAATCTAAAAGCCCGACAAAAGGGGCTGCCCCTTGTTCACCAAGATGAATCTCCTCCTCTTGAAGCCATGCCAGCTCATTGCGCATTGAAGCCACCCAACCCTCCAGCATGGTAGTCTCCTCGGGGGTTTTCTAGGCGTCAGAGAAATTTTCGCCTCACTGGGGGCCATACTGGCCCAGAACAATGACAAGGGGAAGGAGCAAGCGCTTTATTACCTCAGTCAAAGACTGGTTGGGGCAGAAGGAAAATATACTCTGATCGAGAAAGTTTACCTTGCCTTGGTCTTTGCAGTCAAGAAGCTGAGGTATTACCTGATCTCGCATGAAATACAACTGATATCGAGGGCTGATCTGGTCAAATATCTCTTGTCCCAACTGGCACTAAAAAGGGCAATTGGGAAAATGGGCCATCATTTTGATGGAATTCGATATCACATATGTGCCGCAAAAGGCCATTAAAGACCAAGCTATAGTAGATTTCTTTGTAGCACATCCCGTGTCGGAAGATTCCCCTCTTATCATGGAACTGTTAGAAGATGAAACCCTAGAAGTGGATCAGGTCCGTCAGGCTGTATGGTAGCTATATTTTGATGGGGCATCCAAAACAGAAACATCCCAATAGGGTCACACGAGGATAAGAGCTGGAGCAGGCATCGTCCTTAAATCCCTAGAAGGAGAAGTATTGCATACGTCGTGCTCGATCAACAAGTCTTGCATAAACAATTAAGCAGAATATGAAGCCCTGATCATTGGCCTTCAGATTGCCCTCCATATGAAGATTCGAATGCTACAAGTGTTTGACGATTCCATGATGATTGTCAAGTAGATCTAAGGACAGTTTGATGTCCGAAAGCCTGAACTGATCCCTTATTACGTTAAGGTGAAGAAGCTCATGGGGTGATTCTGCTTCATTGAGATAGGCCATGTCGGTCGAAGCCAAAATGCACAGGCAAATGCATTGTCGAAGCTAGCAAGCTCACTGGCTGTCCCACCAGATGAGTCTCTTAATATAATAGTGATAAATAGGCGCTAGGTTCCTAGCATGATAGAGGAGCTAGATAAAGAAGAATATGAAGCTGAAGCAATCAGCTCTCCTGATCGGAGAGAACCCTTGATGAGGTGGTTTAAACACCAAGAATTGCCCAAGCAAAGGGAAAAAAAGATCAAGTTGATCAGAATGAAAGACTCTTATGAATTCAGGAATGAGACCTTGTTCCGGATTGTGGCGAATGCCAAGAGAAAGGTGCTCATCCGATGCCTGTCTATGGAGGAAGCGTGGACGGTCATGAAGGAAGTTCATGCCGAATCAGCCGGAGCCCATCAAGTTGGACTGAAAATGAAGATTGAAATTAGGAAGTTGGGCTATTACTGGCCAACTATATTCAATGACTGTTGCAAGTATGTCAAGTCATGTCAGAAGTGCCAACAACATGCTGCGATTCCAAGAAGACCCCAAATACATTTGCATCCGACAACCCCCAACTGGCCTTTCGCTTAATGGGGCACTAATGTTGTGGGCCCATTGCCCACGTCTTCATCAGGATACAGATATATCTTAGCAGCAATAGATTATTTCTTTCGCTGGGCAGAGGTTGTGGCTTTATGGGAAGCGACGGGAGAGATCGTGGTCAGATTTGTCTATCGAAACATCATATTGTGATTCGGCATGCTCGATCGAATTGTCTCCAACAATAGAAGTCACTTCTAGAACCAGAAGGCCTACAGACTGGTCGAAAAATTCAAGATTGATTGGAGGACGTCCACTCCGTACAACCCACAAGTAAATGGGTTAGCGGAGGCCTTCAACAATACATTATGCACACTTCTTGCTAAGATGGTCAGCTCTAGCAAGAAGGATTGGGAAGACAGAATGTATGAAGCACTGTGGGCATACCGCACTGTGTACAAGACCCCGACAAGTTGCTCACCATTCTCCCTAGTGTATGGCTGGGAAGTAGTCGTCCCGATAGAGTTGGAGATACCCTCACTACGGGTCACAATCCAGCACAAATTGGTCAAGGATGATCAAAAAAATATTGAAAGAAGATTGGCGTCCGAGAATAGTCATCAATGAAGCTCACAAAGTACACTACACCTCCCAATGATGGGGTTGACATTGGTCGTTAAACATATGAGTGTATTAATTCCAAAACATCTTTACTTCTAT
Source organism: Amorphophallus titanum (assembly GCA_024336825.1). NCBI lineage: Eukaryota > Viridiplantae > Streptophyta > Magnoliopsida > Alismatales > Araceae > Amorphophallus > Amorphophallus titanum. Next base: position 13,872,087 of record JANBPO010002057.1, on the reverse strand, counting down.
GAGTAGAAGTCTTAAATTGGACTCAGCATTGCTTCACAAGTATAGAATATTTGTAGAGATCAGCTTTACATGATTTCACCCTTGACATAAACTTTCTCTTGTGGAGATCCATCATATCTCTTTCACTCATATGCCCTAGCTGCATATGTCATAGAATGGTCTCGTCTATGCTACTTTCTGATGAAGATGTGACAACAACATTGCTCACAACTATACTCCTTATCAGCCCATTCTGGTTGTTTTCAATCCACTTCCCCTTCATGACAACCAGTGCATCTTTTGTTACTTTGAAGAAATCACCGCTTGGAGCTGTTGACAGTCCGAGTCCAGACTGTTCCAAATAACGAAGAGATATCGGGTTCTTCTTCAGTTCTGGAACATGCTTGACATCTCCTAGTGTCCTGATGGCACCATCATGCATCTGGATTCTGATGTTTCCGATACCTATCACTTTGCAAGAGTGATCATAATCAAACACAACTGCTCCACCCTCATAACCTCTGTAAGTATCAAACCATTCTCTATGCGAATAATAATGGAATGAATATCTATAATCCATAGTCCAAGATGTAAGGAAAGAGTCTTTACCTGATGATGCAATAAGTAGTTTCGCATCATCAGATCCCTTAGCTGCTACACTTGGTGAATCAAAGTAACTACCTTCTTACCTTTTGTTTTCTACTTCAGCAAAGGACAATATCTCATGTGGTGCCCCTTCTAATGACATTTGTAGCACTTTGCCTTCTTAGCATTCGACTTGGGCCTTCCTTTGTTCTTTGCCTGATTTTTGTCCTTAAATCTACCTGCCCCTGGCAACCAACCTCTCAGAGTGAGATTCATTTTGTTACACCTCCTCCTTGTCTCATTTGACTTGAGAACTGTTGTAACCTCCTCAAATGACAGGGTCTTCTTGCCATACATCAAGGTCATGATCAAATGATCAAAAGAAATAGGTAAAGAGTATAGCATCATAATGGCCTTATCCTCATCATCAAACTTGACCTCGAGTTGTGACAAATCACTTACGATCCGATTAAACCTATTGAAGTGTTGAATCAGATCTCCCCCTTCGGACATCCTAAGACTGTACAACTCCTTCAAGAATAGCCTGTTGAGGATGCTCTTGGCCATGTGCAGCGTCTCTAGCCTTTTCTATAATCTCTTTGCCATCTTCTCTGTCATCATATCGTACATGACTGAGTCTGGAAGACACATCCAGATTGTACTGAAGGTCATCTGTTCCAGTTCCTCCCAATCCTCCTGGTCTATCTTGTCAGGTTTCTCTCTTATCGGAGCTTTGCTGATTGGACTAGTAGATCCTTCACACTCATTTGTCATAAAGTGAAATTGCCTCTTCCATTGAACTTGTCAAACTCGAGCTTCATCCGTCCACTCATCCTTGATGCTGTATTGTAGATCCGTGCACGATCCTATGCTCTGATACCAATTTGTTGTGATTGAGATGCAATGGTCACAACCGAAGACTTGTCCTTGCCATAGGAAGACGATGATGATTGATCACTCATATGCAAACAAAGATGCATAGAAGAAGAGAGAAGAGGAGGATGAGAGAGAGAGAGACAACACAGAGAGATTTATGTGGTTCGACTGGTAGTGTGCCTTCTTACGTCCACGAAACCTTCATCCAACTTTCTCCTCTGCAGTATGAACAATCGTACAGCTGCGGTGAACCGACCTCTGCTGCACACCTTTCCACGGAATATGCTTAGGTTAGGGTTTCTCTGTTACCCATACAACATATATGAACCCTGAAGATGTTGACATTTTTTCCTAATTATTGGGAATATTCCTCAATACGCTTTGAAGTTCAAATTCCCAGTGTCCAATAATGCCTCCGAGTATGAGGCCCTAATTTCTGGGGCCAAGATGGCAAGACACCTGGGAGCAGAGCGGGTCAAAATCTACACCAACTCTCAGTTAGTCACCAGTCAGATCAATGGGGACTATGAAGTTTGGGAGCCACAAATGATTAAATACCATCAGCAGGTAAAAGAGATAGCCCGACTTTTCAAGAGTTTTTAGGTAATCCAGATAGCTCGGGAGGAGAACTCTCGAGCAGATGCCCTCTCTCGCCTGGCCTTTTATATTAGCTCAGAAGGGAGCCAGTCGGTCCTCCTCGAAGAGTTAGAGTGACCTAGTGTGGAAACTGAGCTCCTAGTCATTGTACAAACATCACTCGATGACTGGAGAACCCCATACGTGGCCTGGCTGAATGACTCTTGGGAACCTACCGACCCTCGGGAAGCAAGGAGATTGAAATTTCAAGCTCGACGGTTCATCCTACTTGGTGGATCTCTTTACAGACGATCCTTTATTGGGGTCCTCCTCAAGTGCCTCAACGCTCCGAAAGCTCGCCAAGCGACCGAGGAAGTACATGAAGGAATTTATGGCATGCACCAGGGAGGGAGATAGATCACAAGGATCCTATCATGCTAAGGCTACTGGTGCCCCACTCTCCAATGTCACTGCTCGACGTACGCTCAGAAATGTAATCATTGCTAGTAGTTCGACCACCTAATCCACCAACCAACCTCGAAACTCGTGACCCTGACTGAGCCTTACCCTTTCACTCAATGGAGGATCGATATCCTGGGTCCATTTCGAGTGGCCTAGGCTCAGAAAAAGTTTCTCATCGTCGCCATCGACTATTTCTCCAAGTGGATCAAGACTGAAGCTTCTACGAAAATAACGGAAGTGGTGATTTGGAGCTTCGTATGGAGGTTGATCATCTGTCATTTTGGCATCCCCCGTGTAATTGTGAGCGATAACGGTCGGTAATTCAACTGTGCTTATTTTAAGAATAGGTGTGCTGACCTACATATTCGCAACCACTTCACCTCTGTAGCCCACCCTCAGGCTAACAGACTGGTTGAGAATGCCAACACAACTATCCTCAAAGGCATCAAGACTAGGCTCGGGAAAACTAAGGGTAATTGGCTTGAGGAATTACCTAGTGTACTATGGTCGTATCGAACAACCCCAAGGGCCTCCACAGGTGAAACTCCGTTCCAACTAGTGTATGGAACCGAGGCAGTCATTCCACTAGAGATCGGTAGCCCCTCTCTTCGGGTTATCAACTTCCTGCCCGAGCTCAATGAGCAAAAATTATTAGAAAACTTGGACTTGGACGATGAATTAAGCGAAGTCGTGAGAGTTCGAGCAACAGAATACCAGCATCACATGGCTCGCTACTATAGTGCCCAGATCCAAGATAGACAATTCCAACCGAGAGACCTCATCTTGAGAAAGGTCGAAGCCTCTCGACCACTAGAGGCGGTGGGGAAGCTGGCCCCTAATTAGGAAGGCCGCTAGCGAGTGGTCAAGACACTCGGAAAAGGAGCTTACTAGTTGTCTACCATGGAAGGGAAGCCAATTCCCCAGACTCAGAATGCTATGACATTATGCAGATTCTATTTCTGACCCCTTCCATATGTGTAAGAAGTCAATCGAGATAGCAATCCTCATTTTTATTGCATCAACATTCTTTGTACATTAGATAGGCCATAACCAGTATAATAAAAAAGAGACAAATGGTACAATAGGAACTGATAGCTTGGTGCAGACAGGGTTAGTAGCCTCAGACTGAGCCACTGACTCCACTGGGTGTGGAAACTGGCTTGGGTAGTAAGGCAACCGACTTAGTATGCTCGGGGCTCCGCTGATCGACATAGCTCTTCTGCCGGCTCTGAGCCGCCAACACCTTCTGCCGAACGAGATGCACAACCAAGGACAGGTTCAAACTACCGGCCAAGTGGTCGTTATTCCCCCCTCACATCAAAGATTTCCCTTGAGAAGGACGTGCATTTGAGGATGACCTGCAATAACCAACAGTCACTAAAGAACGGAGCCCCTACTAAGGCCATACCCAGATAGAACCCAGCCTAAGAGGGAGAAATGGAAGAATAGGATGGGAGATATCAAGACTCGAATTCCTCCAAGGGCACTACCCCTCAAAGAGATAGTCTGTTGCGCTGGGACTTTGTGTCTTTACTTTTAGACCCTTAGGCACGCATACGACCAGGCTCATGACATCCCGCGGGGAACTATACTGTCACTCTTGTCATGCCTTTTTTTCATAATTTTGCTATTGATTTCCATTTGACTTTGATTCATTTGATATTTGACAGCCCTTATTGGCCAGATATTGCACTGGAGCTCACTTTTCAGGGTCAAGATTATCCCTACTTGAGACTTCTCTCGTATTTGGGGAGTGCCTAGGTTTGTCATCTCATCCATCCATCTCTTGCCCCTGCACTTAGCCGAGCAGGGAAAAGAAAATGTCTTTGTGCATCCTAGGGTATGGCCAAAGTAGCAACGATGTGCCTTAAAGGAGATCGGATATGGTTTGCTGTGAAGTGTGTGAAAACCCATGCTAAAAGGTCACCCGCAACGATTCGGTAAAAGAACTGGACTCCCAGCACAGACCTATCACCAGCATAAGATGCTGTAGAATCAAACTCATCTTGATTAAGCAAACTAAAACTCCTAACTAAGCCACTCAAACATGTTGAGGAACCAACATTATAACCATGTGTAGGAGTAATAGAAATAATAATAATGATAGCATATTCTTGCACAAAAAAAAGATACATTGCAAATCCATGGCATGAAACCAGCATCATGAAGCGAGAGCTTGATCATCGAGCTGTGAGCAGTGCGAGCTTTATTTTCCTTACCCGATAGGATAAAGATGGAAGGCCAGCAAAAGGTCAAAAGATTCCTCTACAAGGAGGAGTGGTAGACACCAAACTAGACGAAGAAGGACAAAAGGAAGAGAGACGAGGGCTAGAACTCCCTCACTGAGGCACAAAGATACTGATAACAGGGAACTAAATACAGAATAAACAAGGATTGACTAAGATCAAGGCGGACTAAAGCCTTGAAAATAGGAAGAAAAAGGGCAAGAATCCGGAAAGGATGAAACAGAAGGAATAGAAAGATAATGAAGAGATTGCTGGAAAGGTAAGGGGGAAGAGGAGTAATCACTCAACGTGGTCAGAGAAGAAGAATTGTGGACATCCAATAGGGTCGGAGAAGAAGAATGATAGACATCTGACAGGATCAGAGAATGATCAGAGGCAACACCCGGGAGTCCTGGGGAAGAAGAATCAGAAGATGTCCTAAAATCGGGATAGAAGAAAAGATCCAGAGTTTCCAGATGAGAAGAGGAAGAATCAGGAGGGCTCCCGAAGTCGGGGTAAGAGAAGGACATAGGTCGAGGCCTAGAATCGTGAGTGTGAGAAGAATCCAGAGAATCCAAATGGGAAGAAGATAAATGGGGGTTCGTGTGCCGGGGAATAGAGGAGAAGATCACAGATGTGGGATTAGAAGAAGGAAAATACGCCACCCAAGGGTGGGAGCTGAGTATAAGGAAGGATGAATGAAAGGAAGGAGAAGGAGAAGTAGTGGACCCCTGAGTGCACAACCTGCGGCCTTTGTACTTGCGCCACCACCTCTTCTTAGTCGAAATCTCTTGATAATAGACCCGCCTGGCATGGACTCGGACCTTCGGGCTTCCTGACTTGAAATACCTTCTTAAACAATGAGCCCATCTAGCAGACAACCTGACCCGATGATGTGACACCACTATGGGGGTGGTAGCCACAAGACCAATGAACCTTGGACTTAGATTTGCAAGCACAACCACAAGACTAGTGCGACATTTCCAGACAGACCATGGGATGTGAGTGCTCAAAAGATGCGTATGATGTGTGCTGGGCTAAAATAAAAGAAATCATTAAAACGAATGCAAATAAAGTCATACAATAGAAAGTACTCGAGAATAGTATTGCTAGACCAAGACAATCAGGGTCAAGACACTATCCGCAACCATGACGTGCGAGATAGAATCATCGTCCCCTAATTTTCCCAACCTAATGGCCTATCCAATGATTAAACACATGAACCTAGATCATCATCATTTTTGTTGAAGGGGAACGTCAGATCTTGGAACACAGGAATGACCAGTCGATTCTCGAGATAATATAGCATAGATACCATATAGTAATGCATTAAGAGATTATGGTACGAGATACTTACTTGACTTACCTGACGAAAATGGAAGGCAAAGTGAAGTGATGCTGCAAAAGAATCATGAATAAAGTTTTGCAATTGATATATATCATGAAACAATATTATCCGAGCCAACAGATTATCAATGAAGCATATAATACAGCAAAGATAGGGCTTAAAAAGTTGTTCATCACTTCAGCACATACACGGTCTTCGCTAGACTGCCCAAAGATATAAGTGGTCCACATAGGGCCGTGAGGGCATTGCTAGTTTGAATTTCATCATGGCATTAACACGACTTAGTTCCAGACCGTCTAGTGATATGAACGGTCATAGAGAGACCGCGTGAGGGGAGTTAAGTTGCCACAAATAAACGGTCTGATCAGTGACCGTCTAACTGTTAAATGGTCTATCGATAGACCGTGTACATACTGTCAGTTTCAAAAAAATTAAAATCGACCCTCCTTCTCCATCACCGTAACCGACGGAGAACGCCCCCATGTTCTCCATCTCCACCACCGGAGCTCTCCCCTTCTCATTCCTTCTCATTCTCCACTCCACATTCTTCCCTTCTTCTCTTCTCAACCCCCTTATGCGATTCAAGAAGTAGGTTCTACACCGCCTAGCCCGTCGAAGGATGGCCAGAGAGAGTGTCACCGCACCGCCGCTATTGGCAGAACCCACGGAGGAAGCAGTGCCACCACCAGTCGAGGTGGAGGGAGGAGGCCCTCCCGCAGCCATTGAGGCTATGGAGATCGCCCCACCGGCGGAGGAGGCGATGACGATGACCCGGACGCCAGCCAAGGACCCATGCCCGTCCGAGGTAGGCCACGACCAAACCCTCTCCCATTTCCCTTCTTAATGCCTGCATGTAGGTTAGACGGGGTGAAATGGGGCATACTAACGCCTTAGGGATCGGTTGGGAGGCCACTCTGGTCGTAGCCCACCGGCGGGGGGGTTTGAACGCCATCGGGCACGGTGACTTAAACACGGCCTTACAGAGACCGCGTAATAGAACTACACAGTTCACTTCGAACTATCTGGGTCAAGAACGGTGCATGGGTGACCGTTCAGAGGAAGTTCAACAGTCAGGAAACAAAAAACGGTCTAAACAAGACCGTTAGGAACATAGACGGTCCACTCCAGGCCGTCCAGCAACTGAACTGTTGAGAAACTAAACGGTCGACATCATACTGTCCATTAGGAAAATGGTCACGGGCATGTCTGTGTAAACCCAGATCAACAGGGGGCTTGAGGGGGTGTCCAAATGGTCTGGAGTGGACCGTTGGGGTGCAAAACGGTTAGATGGCTGCCCTTATTGGGTCAGGCATATGATGAACTAAACGGTCCCAACTGGGCCATCTAGGTGAATGAACGGTCCCCAATGGACCGTTCACTGATCAAAGCGGTCAATGGATGACCGTCCAGCTTCAGATCAGAAAAGGGGTTTAGAGTTAGAAAATGGTTAGAAACAAGGCGTTATGGGGATATAAACAGCCCAGAGGAGACCGTTAACCTGACATAATGCGTTATATTTTTATTTATTTATTTATTTTTATTTTGATGCGTCATCATCAGGGTGCAAATACATCTTAGCCATGACAGACTACTTCTCTTGTTGGGCAGAAGCGATGGCCCTAAGAGAAGTGACCGGGGAGGTCATGGTCAAGTTTGTCCATCGGAACATCATATTCCGATTCGACGTGCCCGATCGAATTGTCTCCGACAATGGAAGTCACTTCTGGAACCAAAAGGTCTACAGATTAGTCGAAAAATTCAAGATTGATCGGAGAACCTCCACCCCGTACAACCCACAAGTAAATGGGTTAGCAGAAGCCTTCAATAAGACATTATACACACTTCTTGCCAAGACAGTCAGCTCTAACAAGAAGGATTGGGAAGACAAAATGTATGAAGCATTATGGGCATACCGCACCGTGTACAAAACCCCGACGGGGTGCACCCCTTTTCTCACTGGTGTATGGTTCAGAGGCGGTCGTCCTTATAGAGCTGGAGATCCCCTCGTTGCGAGTCGCGATCCAGCATGGACTAGTTCAAGATAATTAGGTAGATATAGAAAGAAGAGTAGAGGAACTCTTCGATTGAGAAGGTCAGTGGCTCAAAGCCCAACCAAATATACAGGTCTACCAGGCCCGTATGGCCCGCGCCTTCGATAAACTCGTCAAAGAGCGAGAATTCAAGAAAGGGGACCTAGTCATGGTCAAGCGAAGAGAAGTCATGACGACAAATCCTAAAGGCAAGCTGAATGAAAACTGGACAGGGCCTTATGTGGTCTAGAAGGTTTATGAAGGTGGCGCCTACATTATAGTCAGCCACCGGGGGGAAGTTCAGTTTTCACCCCTTAATGGGAAACACTTGAAGCTATATCATGCGCCACTTCCCCAGCTTTGTGAACCACTGAAGCTAATACCCCAGCAAGAGCAGGACACTATCTTGGAGCTCTTCCAATGAGAATGCCCGAACCACCCATCGCGGCAACCACGCCGAAGGCCCGACATAGACCTATCATCTAAGTCGGAGAAAATTGAATTCCTTGCGTTAATGCAATCCCAGCATTAACGAATCCACTCATCGTGGCAACCTCATCGAAGGTCCAACACAGACCTTTCGTTTAAGTCAGAGAAACCTAAATTTCTTACGTCAGTGTAATCCCAGCATCGATGAACCACCTTAACTCAGTGCCTAAGGCCTTTCCGGGGTCTCAACCGAGCGATCCAACCTAGACCTTTTGTCTGAGTCAGAGAAACCTGAACTTCTTACGTCGATGCAATCCCAGCATCAACGAATCACTTACATGGCATTATCACCGAAGGCTCCGATTCAGACCTTTCGTCTGGGTTAGAAGAAAGTTGAACTCCTTGCGTCAGCATGAAACTAACCCGGTCCGCTTAGCGCCTGGCACTCTGAAAGGACCGATCCACCCATCCCACCATGATATTCGACACAACCTGATGATTTAGACCATCTGTCTAAGACCAGATAAGCCAAATTTCCTTGCGTCGGGATAAACCCGATACCGACAATATCATCTTCGGTTGGAGCCTGATTCCTTGTCAGGATCGATCGATACAGTTCACGGCCAAGAGCATGACTCGAGAAGCTGAAGACCTTTCTGGGAGAGCTGTCACCCATGGATCCTGCTCCCTCATCTCTCACTCGCATCACCCACCGGTGGGGAGCATTTGTTGGCGATAAAAGAAATAAAAAAAGGAGAAAGGGAAAAAAGAGAAAGGAAGTAAGAAGAAGGGGCAAATGGGCCCAATTATATGGAGATGGCCCAAGTGCCATGATCCAGGAGAAAAAAAGAATGAAGAAGGGCTTTCCAAAAAAAAGTTTTATCATAACTATATACAAAAGACGTCACGTGCAGAACCTTCCCTGATGCGGGACGGACCCATGGACTCGACCTAGGACTCTAGACGAGCTCGCAAATGTCCCTTAGCGAGGGAAGCATGCGGATGTGCGCGGTTGAGAACCCCATCCCCTTTCTCTCTCCCCATCTCTCATTTTCTTTCCCTCTCCCTCTCTCTTCTCACATTCTCCCCTCTCACCCTCTCTTCTCTGGGTGGCCGATGGAGGTGGACAAGGGTGAGGTGACGATGTTCGTGGGGAGGGGAGTGGCGTGGATGGGACAATGATCGATGTGGTGGAGGCGCGGCGGCATTTGTCCACAAGATCGCAAGTCGACGTGGGATTCGTGAGGCATTTCTCGTGGAAACGACGTCCATGGTACGTGTAATCATCGATGGAGGTAGGTGGATGGTTCCCTAGGTTGTGTATTTCATTTCCCCGCGATTTGGTAGCCAAGACGATGCCAGGCATTGAATGAGGTTTTATGGTTTGGGACCCAAGGGATGGTCCACCTTGTTTTCCCCTCGATTGGGATCTAGTGGGTGTGGAAACTAGGCCCCTATGTGGGGTTCAGGGCCGTCTCTGCCATTTTTGGTCGACTAATCATAAAGGTTCGGTCGACCAACGGCACTCACCATGGGACTGGGAGTCTGCCCCAGCTCGATCGACCGACCACCCTAGTTCGGTCGACCGACCAGGGCAGAAGCTTCCCCTACTGTGGGTCAGTCGACCGCCCAGTCTGGGCTGGTCGACCGACCCCTGATGGTTGACCAACCCATGAGGATTGGTCGACCAAATAGTAGCCTTGGGCCCATTTTGGCCTCTGATCGACCTGGTTGTGACCCATTGGTTGACCTTCGACCCCATGGATGTCTCGGACACCCTGTGGGGACCGTGACCATATTTTTAGGTGTCCGAAGGTACTGTGTTACCTCAATTAGCGTGCCCATAGGTTTGAGGTCCGGGTGACTCCATGTGTTCTGAGATTCAGTGCATTTGCTAAATCGAGGCCCCGGGCATCGATTTGAGTGTGGAGGGTCATTCCTGCACATCGATAGTTTTCTCGAAAAGTGATTTTCCTGTGGGCCATGCGTATGGCCTAAGGATTGTGAGTCTCATGACCCAGCCTGGGACTGGAGGGTTTCTTAGCTCCTCTTTGGAAAATGATTAGGGTTGGCGGCCATGCGCCATCTTCTTAATTATATTATCGTGGTTTCTGACCTAGGGATAGGCCAGATTAACGGCAGGGAGTTGTCCTGTGCAACGACCTTGACCTGAGTCTCGTGACTCAAGGGCCGTTTAGTTTAATAGGTCTAGTGGACTGCCCAGAGTCTGGTGGCATGGAGCCACCCATTTTTTGAGCTAATTATGACGGGCTTGTACGAAGCCTATCCGTATTTCGAAGGTTTCCATCGAGAGTCATATGCTTAGTGGCACCCCAATAGTCATAGATGACTGGTCATGCTTGTGCCGACGCACCTGGGAGTAGGTGGAGATCTACACCCCAGAGTGAGACGGTTTCTAGGCTGGTTGCCCTCCCACTATAGCGGCTCGAGTCTGAGCTAGGAGAAAAACCAACTAGAGGGCCTAACGTAGTGTAGTTAGTCAGTGTGTGCATACATGGCCGGGGACTTCGGACGCGTGCTGACGAGCACGGCCCCGACTAGACCCTTGTTTTATGGTTACTGGTACGGTGTCTCAATGTCTACCTAGGGTTAGTAGGGAGACACCTAAGGCGCGGACTAAGTCATCAGAGGACGCATTCGGCTTTGCTTCTAGTGGGCAGTACTCCCGTCACGTGACACTTGACTCTCGTGACTCGAAGCTTGGTTTCCCATTTGCGAGATGTGGTTTTACGTGTTTCCCTGATGGGAATCAACACCAGGCACCTAACATTTTTTTTAGTTTGTATTTGTATCATTGAGTCAATTGGGTTTTAATTGTAAGGTAATTATAAGCCAATGGGTTAGTCATTAGGAATTAGTGAGTTTCTTTGCAAAAGGCCACGTAGGCCCGGCGGGACCCCAACCTCTCTCTCATTGGGCCACCTAGCTCCTCGCCCACCAACAGCCTCAAGCAAGGTGAGCCCGAGGTAAGGAAGGGGGCGGAGGTAAGGTAAGAAAGAAAGGGATGGAGACATTTTTCTACCTACAGGGAGCTCGACCATTGTCTTCACTTCGCCTCTTTCCCGCCTGATTTCTATTTTTCAGCAGCTAGTTTTTGTTCCCCGTTCACCTCCTCTTCTCATTGATCCATTAATGTTTTAGTCTCTTTTTCAGAATGAGAGGCCGATTCAGTTTCTGATTGTTAATTATCCATGCGGGCGCTACTTGCCAGTTGATTTATTGTCCAGGTGGTCGCCCGATTCACCAGTTGACCTATCAAATGTACTCTTCCCCACACTTTGTCCTCGAGCCCTTCCTCCTCCTCCATCAAATTCTCCTTGCTGAGTGTTATCCAATGAGCTCGACCAAAAAAAATGCCAAATTTGAAACTGAGATCTCAGTGGAGGATTACGCTATGTTTTACTCATCCTCTTCCCAGGGGCACAAGACCCCTGCTTCTTTTCCAGTAGATTTCCTGTCTTCTAGGTTAGATGTACAGTGTGCAGAGTCTCCTAGGCTAGAAGTGTCAGTTGGGATAGAGTCTAGCTCTAGTGTTTCTAGCCCTTCCACTTCTGCGACCCACCCGATGATGCTTCACTTTGGAACTGCTCCAGATAGGTTCCTTCAGGATCTTGCCCAACGTTGTCATGCCCTTCTGAAATGTCCCTAATTTGTAGCAACCGCCATCGTCCTAGAGGATGATGAGGAGTTAGATGGGGTATAGAGCAATAATGGATTGGGCATTTATGAAATCGTGGATGAGAAGGACCCGATTGATGATGAGGATAGCGACATGGACGACACTGTTGATTTGTATGCACAAGGATTGAAGAGATTTGATGAACCATCGTCAATAGTAGATGAATCCACAAAAGAAATTAATCTTGGTACAGAAGAGGATCCCAGGCCCATAATCATCTCAGCTAATCTCCCTCCTCAAGTTTAAGAGGAGTTAATCAAGATCTTGAGGGAGTATAGCAATTCCTTTGCCTGGTCCTACGAGGACATGTCGGGTCTTGACCCCACCTTGGTAGAGCACATGCTCATACTTAAACCAGGGGCAACACCCGTGAAGTAGAAATTAAGAAGATTCCACCCTCATATGGCCTTGAAGATAAAGGAGGAAGTTGATAAACTACACAAGGCCAGATTTATTCATGTTGTATTATATCCTCAATGGGTGGCGAATATAGTCCCTGTGATGAAGAAGGATGAAAAGGTCTGAATTTGTATTGATTTTAGGGACTTAAATAAGACATGTCTGAAAGATGATTTCCCGCTTCCTCACATCGACGTGTTGGTGGACAACACGGCTGGGTATGAAGCCCTCTCGTTTATGGATGGTTATTCGGGATACAACCAAATCCATCTTGCTCCGGAAGATCAAGAGAAAATCTCGTTCACCACGCCCTGGGGCATTTACTGCTACGTAGTCATGCCATTTAGATTAAAGAACGCAGGTGCCACATACCAACGGGCGATGATGGCAATCTTCCACGATATGATGCATGTTTATATGGAAGCTTACATGGATGACATTTTGGTGAAGTCGAGGATGAAGGAAGAACACCTCGCGATTTTAGCTAAGGTGTTACAAAGGGCTAAGGAGTACAAATTAAAAATGAATCCAAAGAAATGCGTATTTGGAGTTACATCAGGGAAATTGCTAGGGTTCATAGTTAGTAAACAGGGGATTCGGATTGATCCGAACAAAGCAAAGGTCGTCATGGACATGCCATCACTGAAGAACATCACAGAGCTTCGAGGTTTGAATGGACATTTGCAATTTATTCGGAGATTTATATCTCAGCATTCACAAAGACGTCGCCCATTCTACGAATTGTTGAAGGCAGGAGCTAAGTTTGAATGGAATGAACGAACCTGACATCGGCGCTGACAAGTGATACTCAGCACCGCTACGTGTGGGCATAAAACACAAATGTGGCTAAACTACAATGCACTGACACACTATGATGCGAAATTGATGCTTTTTTTTTTCTAACGATGCAAATGAACTAACTATAAATGCAAGACATGGAATGACAATGTGGTGACACCCTAGACTGCCGACCTAGGCTCTGATATCAAAATTGACGCAGGACAGTGTACTCAAACGAGTCCGACTAAGCAACTAATGAGATCAGTAAACTCGCTATGATAGGTCGACAAATATTCCGACGTGTATTCGAACGCCAAGAGATAAATTACGCCAAATAACAGTAGCTACGCGCTAAAAAACCGTCCCTCGCAGTGAGAAACGTCGAATCGATCTGTAGGTAGAACGACCACGACCTAGGGTATCAATCATGCACAATTAACATAATCAAATCGGTACACCTCAGGATAGGATAACTCTCACAAACTCACGAGCCGACAGCAATATAAAATATCGAGCTAGGCATTCTAACTCACTCACGGCGGCAAATATAACATAGATACTAGATGAGCAAATAAAATGAGCGGGCTTCTCATGCTAACCTACTCGCTGAAGAGCGAGGTCCGTAGTGAGCCGCTGTAAACCGAGAGAATGAAGTGGGCAGTGGCTGCTGGGTGGCGCCGGTCAACTGGTCGTGACCCACGCGGCGAGGGGCCCCGCTAATGAACTCGGGGCAGAGCAGGGCAGCCGCAGGACTCTCCCGATGACCGAGTGAAGGTTGGCGTGACCGGTCGTAGTCGAAGGCGTGAATCTGCAGATGGGGGGTGGCGGAGAAGTCGCGGGGGTCTTCCAAGCCTCACCGGGGTGCCGCAGAGAGGTGGGCGGCCAGTTGTGTAGGATGGCTGGGCTCGGATGGGGGAGGGATGGCTCACGGACGCAGGCAGCTGAACGGCGGGGGTAGGAGTGGTGGTGGAGACAGTGCAACGGTCGATGGTGGTGGCGACGGTGGTCGCGCGACTGCAGCAGTAGCGGTCGGCGGTCGCGTGGCCAGTAGAGGAAGGTGGCCGCGACAGAGGAGCAGCGCAAAGCAGGAACCAGCGACGGGAAGGTGCAGGCACAGTGGCAGTGTCCGCCGCGGTGGTGGGGGTGGCCTGCTAGGGAGGGAGGCCGCGACGGTGGTGACCGTGGTTGGCAGGAGTGGGGGGGCGACGGGGCTACCTGCTGCTATGGTTGCAGTGGCAGGCCAGACAGAGGAGCAAGGGGGGATAGCGAGAGGGCCCGGTGGTGGCGGGTGATAGTCCGGCTGAAGAGGGCGGCCGCAGCGTAGGCAGCTACAGCGGCTTCTGCTGTCGTAGTTGCAGGAGGTGGAGGGTGGCGACTGTCGGCGGCTGGGCCCCCCCGACGGTGCTGTTGGAGTTGGGCGGTCGCAAGCGCGACTGCTGCCGGGGGGGGCTTCTCTGCTGCGGACAGTGGGAGGTACGTCGGGCTCGGCTGCTGCAGGGGGGCAGCTTCAAACGCGAAGGCGGGGGAGAGGGAGGGGAGAGGAGGAAGACGACGGGAGCGGGAGGAGAGGGGGAAGAGCGTGAGGAAGGGTGGACGTGGGGACGGGAGTTGACGGAGGATTTTGCGGGGCTGCGGAGCACGTGAGTGGCGTGGGGAAAGAAAATAAATGCCGAGCGAGAGGGATTCAGACAGAGATACGTGGAGGGGGATGGGAGCTTCCACAGTTGCGCACAGCAGATGGGATGGGGCTTCACGCCCTAGGACTTCGCGCCCACAGAGGACTCCTGTCACAGGAGGAAGGAACAGGAGCGGCAGGTATTTCCATAAATTTTCTTTTCTTTTTCATCATCTCCAAAAAGGAGAACTACATGAGTATTTATATTGGAGGAAAACCCTAGTGGTCTCCTCACAAGACTAAAGACCAAAATTTGTCATCATCAAAGAGGGGGCGGGTTACAAGAAAAGTGGACCAAAAAGGAACTGCAGGACCCAAAGACAATCACCTAGGAGATGAACCAAAAGCTTCTTAGTCGCCGTCTGCAGGAGGCTGAGGATCTTGGCCAGGTTGATGGCCGTGGCCAACATTGCTGAGATGATGGATGATGCTGTGAAGTAGGTCATCCGGGGAGATCAAGTGGTGCTGACATCCAACAAGAGAACGGTTGTTGGTGTGAAAAGCTTCGCGAGAGTCCTCACGGCTGGCTTGGAGATTTGCCATGGACTGAGTGAAGGTGTCCAAGGTGTGGAAGAAGGCAGCCATCTGGCCTTGCATGGCTACAAGTAGATTACCAACATTGGCAAAAGATGAATCAATGGAATTCCCAAGGGCTGTAAGTTGCTCCCCAATGGTATCCACCTTAGTGTCGATGCTAGAGAGTCGCCTATCAACGCCCTCAAAGTCTGCCCAAGAGGGTTGTCCTACACCTTGAGTGGAGGACTCCCCGTGAAAGAATTGGGATGGAGGAGGCATGTCCTGATCTTCATGGTGAGGAGGAGGTGGCTGCTCCTCAACCTGAACTGGAGGCGATGTTTGCCCCTGAGCTTCCTGCTATTCGTGCTCCTCTTCATCCTCTTTTTCTAATTCTTCTCCATAGATCATCACATCTCTATGGAGTTCACCATCTGGACCCCAATAATAGGCAAAATCTGTGAACATCTTGTGTTTGTTATATATATATCACTTTGTCGAACTTGAATGAATCCCTCATTATTCAATTTTACCCCGGCATAAATGAATACTCCGGTCAACTGAGATGCATAGGGTAGGGAGAGCCTTCTTTGTGTGCGGCATGAATCAACCAAATCTGTCATAAGGCGGCCCATGTTAATGGTCACGCCATTCATCACATGATAGAATAGAAATCTACGCACCTCGGTCACTTCATTTCTGCTGCCCGCCTTGGGATAGAATAGGGTAGTGAACATATGATGCAGAATTCATTGTAAAGGAGCAAAATAGTTAGAGCTCAGCGTGACTAGGTTGCTAACTCCTTCAATGTACTCACAGCCAGTCATAAGCATAGAAGTCTCCTCAACATCACCATGACTAAAAAACATATCAGCTCCCCTAGATGACACCCCAGGGCTCTTTCAAATAGATCTGGATTGACCGTTATTTCAACTCCCTTAACAATCGTATAGAGATGGTCATTTCTCATTTTTAGGTTCCCATAAAATTCTTGAACAAGGCTAGGGTAACACCTTGAATATCTAGTAGCAAAATCAACCCCACCGTCCTGAACTGCAAAAAGAGCACGAATTTTGGGGAAAAGTTCAATCATTTTCGCAAAGTCAACTAGATCGCGGTCGATTATCGGCCGTGGGTGCATTGGCGGTGCTCGTGGAGGTGCGGCTGCCTGCTGTGGCGGAGGGAGTGGGTCATCTCTTCTCCTAGTACTGACTCCCCCTAGGCAGAATGGTGAGAGCATCTTCTAAGCGCCATGTAGACAAGGAAAACTACGGTGGAGACTCGTAGGTTGCAAACCTCTGCCCTTGGGATGAAAAAGCACTGAAGGACACACCAAAGACCCTGGAAGGACCTTCTTGACAACCTGGAACTCAAGAGATGGCTGCAAGATTGCACAGGCCATCGCGAAGAGTTCGTCCCGAAGCGATGATGAATATGCCGGATCTTGTGCGGATGGAAGAAAGATAGAGTTTGAGGGTTTGAGAGAGGGGTTTTGCAGTGTTTTAGGGTTGGAGAAATGTTATGGAAGTGAATGGGTGTGATAGAATGAGATAAATGAGGTGAAGACCCCTTTAAAAAGGAGTTCAGACGGCTTCTTTCTCCACAAAGAATTCCCTTCTCTCTTTCTCTCTCATCAACTCACTCTCTCTCTCTCTTCCCCAAGTGGAGGAGGAACTAGGTGAAGAGGAATGTGAAGTTGCAACAACAGAAATTTTCAGCTCACTCGACTGGAGGGAACGTTTGATACAATAGTTCAAATGCCAGCAACTACCGAAGCAAAGGGAAGAGAAGATAAAATTGATTAGAACAAAAGATACTTATGAATTCGGGAATGGAACCTTGTTCCAGATTATAGAGGATGGCAAAAGAAAAATTCTCCTCCGATGCCTATTAGTGGAGGAGGCTTGGACGATCATGAAGGAGGTTCATATCGGATCAGTTGGTGCCCATCAAGCCGGGCCGAAGAAGAAGATTGAAATCAAGAAATTGTGATATTACTAGCTAACTATGTTCGATGACTACTGCAAGTATGCCAGGTCATGTTATAAATGCTAAGAACATGCTACGGTCCCAAGAAGACCCTCGATACACCTACATTTGACAGCACCTAGCTGGTTGTTTGCTTAATGGGGCACCAGTGTCGTGGGCCCGCTACCCCCATCCTTGTCAATATGCAAATACATTCTAGCAGCAACAAATTACTTCTCCCGCTGGGTGGAGGCTAAAGCTCTAAAAGAAGTGTCGGACGAAATCATGGTCATATTTATTCATCGAAACATTATATTTTGATTCAGCATGCCCGATCGAATCATCTCCAATAATGAAAGCCATTTCTGAAACCAGATGGTTTATAAGCTGGTCGATAAATTCAAGATTGACTGGAGGACATCTGCCCCGTACAACACATAAGCAAACAGGTTGGCTTAAGCTTTCAACAAAACTCTCTGCACACTTCTTGCCAAGATGGTTAGCTCTAGCAAGAAGGATTGGGAGGATAGGATGTACGAGGCACTGTGGGTGTATCTCACTATGTACAAGACCCCGATGGGTTGCTCATCATTCTCGCCGATGTACGGCTCGAAAGCAGTCATCCCAATAGAGCTGGAGATACCCTCATTATAGGTTACATTCCAGCATGAACTGGTCAAAGATGCCAGGCAAATATAGAAAGAAGACTGGAGGAGCTCTCTGATTTAGAAGGGCAATGGCTCAAAGTCTAGCCAAACATACAGGTCTCCCAAGCCCGTATGGCGTGCACCTTCGACAAGCTTATCAAAGAGCGTGAATTCAAGATAGGAGACCTTAACATGGTCAAAAGAAAAGAAGTCATGGTAGCTAATCAAAAAGGCAAAGTAAATGAAAATTGGATAGGACCTTATGTGGTATAGAAAGTCTACTAAGGTGGAGCTTACATCCTCGTCAACGATCGAGGAGACACCCCTCAATGGGAAGCACCTAAAGCTATACCATGCGCCATTGCCTCAGTTCAACGGTCAGCTAAAACCCACATTCCACAATGAACAAGCCTGTACCTCAAGACTCTTGTAATGAGTTGCTACTTCACGCCATTTTTTAGTCCCACTAAAATGGGTGAGTCATTGCTTAGCATTCTGTCAATGTCAATGATGTCACCTTACTCAGCGCCCATGGCCTCTTCTGCTCTTAGCCGAGGGGTTATAACTTCGACCTTACGTCTATGTCAGCAACACCCAATTTCCTTACGTCAGTATGATCCTAGTACTGATGATTTAATTAACTCAGTGTCCATGGCCTTTTGGTCTTAACCAAGGAATAAGGCTTAGACCGTCCGTCTATGGCCAGATGAAACCTGAATTCATGCGTCAGTATAAACCCAATGTTGACGATATCATCATAAGTCCCACCGTGATTTTCGCTACGACAATCAATACGGCCCAATGGCTTAGACCTTCCGTCTAAGACCGGCTTAAAATGATTTCCTTGCATTGACATATATCCTATGCCAATAATTTCATCAAGGTTGGTGCTTGACTTCTTGTTAGGACTAGCTGCTATAACCCTAACAGCTTACACCTTCCATCTAAGAATGACTTAAACGATCTCCTTGCATTGGCATGTAACAATGGAAAGCACAATAATGAAAAAGAGATGTTTGAAAACTGATTAACCATTATTTTGAAAAATTGATTAACCATTATTTGACAAGTAGTGTTGAACATCATCAAAACTGTAGAAGTGCAACAGTTTTGACTAAACTGCCTATCTGAACCGACACAAACTATTGACCAAAGGTCAACTAGGATAAGCGGGTAGGACCTGGCCGCTCAACCCAACGGGAAAGATGAACGGCTGTGGACCAGCCACTCACGGAGGGATGGGTAGACCACTCCTGGCCACTCAAACCCCAAAGCAGTCTATCGACTGATCACTCAACCTGAGACCGAGACACGTTAAACGGTCCGAAACTAGCTGCCCATGCACCTTAAGCAGTTGCCATTGAACTGTGAAGGCATTACGGTGAGCAAAATGTGGGATCGATCCGATCGTGGCCTTTTCATGCCCCGTTCGTTCCAAAACAAAGGGGATACAATGGTGATAGCCATACACAACACATAGACTCCAATGGGAGTCAGATCGGCTGAGAAACGGCGAGAAACGGTCAATTCTACGAAATTGACCCAAATGGAGTAACTGGACTTCCCGGGCTCCTAACAGTCCCGAATGACCATCAATCGACACGAAACTAGTATCAATAGAACGCAGACGTTCCAGGGAGTTGAATGGTACTAACCATTTCGAAAACCATCACCATTTTTTGGTGAAGTCTACGAACTCCCAAAAACCACAACGAGCCTAAGCTCGCTCGTTCTCACACCGTAGAGCGTGAAATTGCGAGGAAAGGTGCAGGAAAGGTAGGTGATGGTTCTTCTCCTTTGACAGATGGTGTTCTTGGTGCAGTTGTTACGCTCAATCCTATTGAGCCTTACGCTCCTGCGGTGTCGTCTGCTGCTGCTCTGGCAGTGGCACATGATGTTTCATTGTCATTTACAGCTAGTTCCTTGGCTACCGTTCGTGTACCTGATTCTTCTTCCCCTCTGCCTGCACTAGAGGTTGGACGGGCTGTAGGTGCTGTAGGTCTTTCCCCTACTGGTGTTGTTCCTGCTGAAGGCCCCACCTCCAGGCCTTCTCTTAGTGCGGCAGCTCCTGCCTGGTCTCCTCCTCAGCTGGCTTCGACCATTGCTGCCACTGGCACCCCTCGCCTCTCCTTTGCTCAGGCCCTTCGCTGGTCGGTTCGATCTCGCACCGATGCTTTGGCCCCTTGCTCGCAAGCTCCATCTTCCATGGCTTGTTCCTCTGCTTCTGGTGACGGGCCCTCCACGTCATTGTCTCCTTCTTTCGGACCTGCTAAATTCCCCATTATATACCAGGTCCTCACGGTGCCCGGGTTTGAGCCATCTCGCCCTCCTGATTTCAGCCAAATCCATGCCAATTGGGTTGGTGGCTCGGGTATTGATCGCTCCAGGCCATTTCCCCGACCTGACCTTGTTCGCCCTCGCCGTTCATTGCGCCGATCACAGTCTGCCAGCCCTTCTCGCAATCACGATTGACACATTCTTGCGGTGGCTGTTGGTTGTTCTGTAGCTCGATGTGGCTGCTTGTTTTTCTTTGGGCTGGGCCTTGTTGTATTTGCTCCTCCTTCTTGGAGGATTTTGTATCCGTCAGCGCTCGTTGTTGTTTTCTTTATTTTCTCTGAGCCATGGTCTTTAGTTCATTTTTCCCCTCTACGTAGGGTGTCTTCCTTTTGGCTCCGGTCTTTTGTATGTTTTTTATTGTTGTTGTATTAATAAAACGCCTAGATGATCCCCGGATCTGCCTAGGTATCGCCTTAGTTAAAAAAAAGAATCAAGGTAAGGAGGCATAATTTCGGGTTAGTTCTTTAGAATATTTTGTTTACAATACTAAGGTCTAGCAGCTCCCCAAATTTCGTGCTAGGAGGTCAACCACACAAGGAGCTAGGATCTTCTAAAGTTGCTGGTTTCATCACATTTTAAGGGGATTTGATTCACAGAGCTTGACTGTGTGTAAGATTGAATGTTCCGTTTGTTCTTGAGTGTTCTCAATCCCCTGGTGAAAATCGGGCAGCATCTCCCCCGGACCGGGACTTGTCAGAGTCAATAGAAGGCCACCAAACGGATTACTCCGGGGTGACCCTCAAAAAATGGAGTGGCCTCACGGCGGTCCGAACCCATGTGTGAGTGTGGAGCGCTCGAGGGCTAGCCTTCAAGAGTGACCACGACTCACGGGCGATGAATCTTCTAAGCAGAGTGAATGTTTAGCACAAGGGCCATGAATGTTCATCCATTGGCGGGTACCATTGAGGGTCATGCCATGGAGAGGCAGCCCTCAAGGGCCCTAGATGATTGGAAAATGAAGAATGGGAACTGACATAGAGACAGAGAAAGCTTGATTTGCAAAATGACTTTTCTTCTTTTATTCATCCACACAACAGGGAAAGGATTTTTTCAACAAGGAGAGAATTCATCCCAGGACGGGAGTGGAATACATTGCAAGGGGGAGGAGGAGGAAGACATTGACGGGAAGAAGAAAGAAAGAATAGAGGCTCCTCCCCCTCGACTCACCTCTCACACTCACTCTCTTATTCTTCTTCACCTTGCCGGCGTGGGTGGACAGAGCTTCTTCTCTCTTTTTCTTCTTCTCTTCACTGCACACAGTCGAGAGACCCCTTTTTTTTCCCTTGCACACCGCTCAGCTCCTTTTTGTTTCTTCAGCATCATGGCCATATATATCTCCCCGGGGGGAAGCTCAGGTTCTTCTCATTCGAAGAGGAATGTCTCTCGCCGCTTGCCCACGTCGCGGTGGAGTTGTTGTCACTCTTCTGCATTCACCACGTTGCTTTCGTCACTTTGGAGGGAGACGTGAGCGGCCGACCGACGGAATGGGCATTCGGCGTATGGCTCGAGAGTTTCCATTCACGGCATAAGCTTGGTTGCCCGCCGGATCAAAACTGCAGTTTAACCATTTCAGGGCGTTCGTCGTCGTGCTGTTTGCAGGAAACATGGGACCGCATTGATGACGGGATGGCTCCACTGCACACCGTGTTAAGATTTTAGAGAACGGATACTGGGTACTTTGAGTGCGGCGTAATAAGAGAGGAAAGGGGGGCGCGCCGGGTGAGCACTTGGAAGAATTACTTTTAAAATTCAGCAAATGGGCGCGCTGTATTAGCATCCCAAAATGGGCGTGCTGGTTTAGCTTTTGGACAAGTGTGGTGTCGTTTTAAGCATCAAAGGGGGGCATTCTTCAAAGCTGATCGCGCCGGAATAACCATGCAAGTGGTGGCACTATTTTAGTGCATTCAAAGGGGTGGCCCTTCAACGGGAGCACGCCGTATTAAGAGAGGTAAGGGGGGCACGTCATTTTAAGGCCTTGTCGCATCATTTTTAGCATCGAATGGGTTCTTTTCGAAGTCGCGGCCATTTATATGAGTGTTGGCACTCCTGGAATACTTTAGTTGCAATGCATGACATCCGTAGTGTTTCATTCGCATCCTATGGGGCCTCGGTCCAAGACTTTACGTACCTTCCGGTGCATGCTAAGACTGTGCCAGAGTTCCCAACTTTTCTTTGATTCGGCTCTCAGGATGGCCGGTCAGAGAATTATGGTTGTATCTTCCGCCTGGGGGCTTCCTTGACCGGTGGCGGACTGCCAAGTGAGTTCTCGTCCTGATCGGGTGAGGTATGGGTTTGTTCGGCCTTCCCGTCTTCGACTTGCGCTTGAACGCATAGACGCGAGTGCCGTATGATCATCATCGTCATTTTTTGACGTCCACACTCGCTTCCTTGACTTCCTTTTGACCCTGTGCGGTCTACTTCCCTAGTACCCTTACTACCACTACGCTTATACGTAACAACAATATGTTCTTATGCAAAAAAAGAAGAAGAAGAAGAAAAAAGAATAGACTAAAATCTTTGAGGGGCCTTTAAATAAATTTTTTATGCTTTCTTAACTTTATGAATAGTGCCCCCACCCTCTCCCATATGCAGCATGTAGCAACAGTGTGGGGCTCGCCGTGGGCCTCTCCCCCCCTTCATGCGCAAGCGGCTATGGCAGGCGGACAATGCAGCGGTTCCTACGGTAGTGGGCATTCAAGTGTGGGCCTGCAGGCCCTCATGGCAGCAGCAGCAGCGTGCAGTGGATGTGAGCACCGACCTCTTACAAAACCTGCTACATCTCCCACTTCGAGAGATCTCTTCTCCTCCTGGGTTGCCTCTCTCTCTCCTCTCCCGACTAACCACCTCCGCCTCCCCTCTCTGGCCCTCACGCACATCGCTGCTTCCCATAGCCAAGCTCCCCCTCCGTCTCTCACCCTTCTCAAACCCACACACACACACACACACACATCGCGAGCACTGTCTGCACCCTCTCTCTCTCTCCTTCTCTCTCTCACGTAGTAGCTCTTCCCCTCTCACCATCACCCACTGTTCGCGACAACCCCTCCACGCATACAGTTACACACACCGCCACGCACCTGCACTGGACCACCCCTCCTGCTAACCTCTCTCTCCCTTCTACACCACCCACGCCCACACGTAACACCCAGCAACAAGCACCCCCTCTCCGTCGCCACCTAGCAACCCCCTCGCCTACTCGGCCTTCCCACCGGTGGCCACCTCAACTTCTCCTCTGACACACCACACTCTTGTCTCACACCCTCTCACTCTCCTCCTAGCCCTCATCTGTGTCTCACACGGCCCTCTCCACGTTCACATCGTCTGCATTACTCCCCTGTTCGGGTAGCGCTTCTCACCTCCACCCTCTCTCTCGATCTGTCTATTTGTCTTCCACGCACGTAGTAGGACCTCGCCTTCGCACACCCACACCACCGTTGCCACATTGCACATCCCACTGCCAGCATCCACCGTCTGTGAGCTCTCTTGCACTGCTGTGTCTTCGCCATTCGCCGTCACTCCCTCTCCTTATTAACCACCACCGCAGCCACCTCCGGTGTAACGACCCAAGATCGAGATACCGAGATTAACCCGATACCAGTCGAATCCTGGACCATCGCCCATGAGCCGGAGGGCTCGGAAGGGCTAAAGGGTAGGTGTGGTGTACATAGAAATAAGAAATAAAGTAGGGCAATTCAATAATTAACAAAAATAAATAAATCTAACTACAACAGAGTCCAGTCTAAACAAAGTACAGTCTAAGGCAAGAGAACGTACCCAACATCAAGTGGACACTCGGCGTGACGAGCTAGCAACTAAAAACCTCCATGCAGCACCCTCGAACCTTGAGGAAGAATCGCAACAACTGAAAAGTAAGGGTGAACCTCCTATCACTGGCTCAGTAGGGGTCCTGCGGAACCCCAACCGAAAATAACGGCGGTAACAAGCAGCGCTAATAAGAACAACAGCAATAGCAAGAGTAGCTACTGTTAGAGATGTATACCCTACAAACCAATCACAAGTGTTATGATGGCAACATTTCTTATACAATTTCATTCAATAATAATAATGGCGTTTCTTCATTACGTTCTTAGTGCGTTATAGTGTCTGTGTTGTAATGTAATGAAGTCCCTAGATACAAGCAATGATGACTGGATTATGATGAGATTGTGATAATGAGATCAATCATCTTAAGGTTTGTGTTCTAAATGTTCATGGTCGTAGGATCTTCAAGAAGGGACCTTGAAGATCCAGATAGACTGGCACACATGATACTTACTTATATATGATGGGTGTGATTATTCTCATAGTCATCAGTGTGGAGACACTAAAGTACGTGTGTGGGTGCGCATTAGTGGAATGAGTACACTAAACTGAGCCAATCCAGAATCCCTGAATGGTAATCATACTGACTGTCAATCAGAGTATTCTATGTTAGTTGGGCCAGTCCTCTAACCATTTGGAGGTACTTGATCATTGGTGCTTCTCGAGCTTCGTAGTCACTATTGACCTGGCTGGCGACCAATTGGGAGTTAGTGTGGATCCTGACTCACTCGGCCCCTAGCCTTCGCGCCATCCTAGCCCCCGAAATGAGGGCCTCATACTCAGAGGTATTATTGGATGCCAGGAAGTTGAGCTTCAAAGCGTACTGTAGCTCTGCCCCTTCAAGGAATTTGAGGAGGACACCGACACATCTTCCAGTCGAGTTGGAAGACCCGTCGACGAACAAGTCCCAAGTAGGTCCGTGCATGGACGAAAGTGTTTCCTCGATCGGGACAGTGCTCTCTACGATGAAGTCTGTGAGGGCCTATCCCTTGATGGCTGAGCGAGGGCAGTAAGAGATATCGTAAGCCCCGAGCATGATGGCCCACTTGATGAGGCATCCTGAAGCTTCGGGGTGAGAGAGGATCTTCTTCAAGGGTTCGTCAGTTAACACGATGATGGGTGTGAAATAGGCAATAATTGTGGTAGTTGCGGTGCTTTGCCTTCATAGGCTCGGGTTGGCGGAGTAGGTCCGAGCCCTTGATATCTTCATAAATCTCATAGATGGGGGCGATTAGAGGAGTGCACCGCTCGTATTTCCGAGAGGGCTCCCTATGGTCTCCATCCCAGTTCTGCCTCTTTCCTTGGTCAAAGCCTTGCTCGGACGATCACCTCTTGTCCCCCTCCCGACCCGAGCCCGTCATGCCGCAGCAAGCACTAAGGACTTCCTCGCACTCTGCGTGACGCAAGGCCAGGGTCGCTAGCTCGGCGAGGGAGGTAGGGGGATGAAGGACCAGCTCGCACCAGAGGTTCTCGTCGCGGGTGCCCCCGGTCAACGCGGTGATGGCCAAGGTAACATCCAGGCGGGGGATACGTAGGGCTTCCGATTTAAATCGGTTAATGTAGGCCCAGAGTTTCTCCCCCTGTTCCTGTTTAAGGGCCAATAGTCCTGCTACTGATAGGGTAGGACCGTTGTCAGTGAAGCTTTCCTTGAACACTCGCCCAAACTGTCGAAAGTAACGGATGCTGCCGGGTGCGAGGGCTCGGAACCAAGCCTGAGAGCCTTGGACTAGGGTGGTCACGAACGCTTAGCACTTGATGGCGTCTGATTGATGCGGGACGGAACGTGAACCTCGGACTCTAGCTCGCAGACATCCCTAAACGAGGGAAACGTGGGACCTGTGCGGTTGAGGAACCGGTAATGAGTCGGGTAGTCAACTCTCTCTCGTGCCCTGATCAGGTCACGGGACAGTCTCGCTCTCTCTCGCAGTGGTGATTGAAATAATTTATCAAGCTAGATTCCTATCAATCTCTCATGCAATGGCATTAAAAGATATACAAGCTAAGCAAATGCGATAAGAGGGGAGTGGACACAATACCTCCACGCTACCAGGCGCGGGGAAGACAACCCCAGCCAAGACCCGTACTCCCGGTACAAATAGTTAAACAGTAATTATAGAATTTAATTTACTGTCCACTCCACGTATAGAGGTAAAGGACTACAAGTGGGGCCCGGGAGGACCGATCATGGGTTGACGGGCAACTTCTGGGGCAGCTTTGACGGTGCCGGTGGACTGCTACTCGGGTAGCAGCTTGCTGTCCCGAACTGGTTCTGCTATCACAGCACTGCACGACCCGGCGAGAGCGCCTACGCAATCAGCTCCGATATCGAATCGATGCGAGACTAGTGCCGTTGGAAAGATCTCGTGGAGAACTTCGAACCCAGGTTGTTACAAGAATTTTTATGACACTGGGTTTTTGCGTGGGGTATTTATGAACAGGCTGACTCCTGAGCTAAGATCTGACTTGGTAGATTTTGATTTGCCTGATGATGCATGTTGACCAAGGCTCAAACAATGGATCTGTGAGCTGTAATTTTTATGTGATAGATTTTGGGACGAAAAAATTTCGTCCCAAAAATCTGTCCCTATTTCCAAGTTTTATTATAGTCTGCTCAGGCTGGTCCGTAGGGTAGGTAGAGGGGCACAAAGGGATGCAGCACCTCCCGAGGGTGTGCTAGTGCCCATGTGTATTCCACTGTTCGTCAAGTCATCGGCTATGTAGCTAGCCACTAGTAGGACCAGACTAAGTCCGAGTGTCATAGCAAGCTCGACCGTGGCACTTGGGGTCCAACCACCACTAAAAGCAGGGCTTCCCTCGCTAACCACATGAGTTGTTGCAGTCTTGGTCCATCCGATCAGCACCATTGTTGTCCCGAAGAGCATCTAGTACTCACGGACCATTAAACCTTGTAAGGATGTAGCACAAGCAAAGCTATCTAGTGATGGTCTACTACTTAGTATCTCTCCATTAGAACCTTGTGGTCTCAGTCTAACAACCACCCACGCTTGACCCATGTGTAGCATGTAAGAGTCATTGCCCCCCAACAAATAGTGACACATGCCAGTGACGGAGACCTCTGAGTCTGATTCCAAGGATGACTCCTCATAGTAGTCAGTGAGGGAGTGGGTGTATGAAGGAAGGGGAATATAATCCGCAACATTTAAGAAATTATTAAACAATAACAACAACACTAAAAGTATGCAAAATATAACTTGACTCAAATACCAATGTGGATAAAACTCGAGTGATCCATGTATTCTAATATGCGTGAAGTCTTGGAAATCCCTATGCACAGCAGAAGCGGTAGACCTATGTAGCGTCGTGGAGGTGGAGGGTAGGATACTAGAGTCTACCCATTATGGACGATGGTGACATCCTTTCCTAAAAGATGGAGCCAAGATGACTATTGGATGATGACTCACCCACAGACATGAGTGCAGTGGTCTTCTCTCTACAAGGCACCGTGACCTTATTCCCTTATTCCTCCTTGCAGCAACGAGTAGAAGGAGGAAGATGAAGAAGGGTGTGAAGGGGAGAGAGTGGCTGGCTCTCTCTTACATGAGGGGCAGGGCCGGTCGCGGCTTGCTCCCTTTCTCCCTCACACGCACACACGTGGGATAGAGAGAGTAGTGTCTTGCTCTCTCTCTCTCTCTCTCGTGAACAAGGCTGCACAGGCAGCAGTAACGGCAGTGACGCCGGCTGGTGGTGGTGGCGGCGGGTATGGTGAGCAGGGGCTGTGGCGAACAAGAGAGTAGTCGTGGCAGGGCAACATTAGTGGCGGGCTACAATGGTGGCTGCCAACAGGGCCGCAGAGTAGTGGACATGGTGAGCAGGGGTGCTAGCTGCAACTGTAGTGGTGAGTATCGGCAGTGCAACGAGTAGGGATGCCGACGGTGGAGACTAGGGGAACTCATAGGAGGGGCCACAACACTTTCTCTCTCTTTCTTTCCTCTCAACGGTGCAAGAAAGTATTAGGCTCTCACTTGCTTCCCCTCTCTCTACTCTCTTATTTATAAAGGTGTGTGAGCTAGTAAACCAACTAGGAAGTAGAGTCCATGTTATGTTTGGACATGGAGAATTTTTCTTCCTAGTTAATATGTCAGAGTCCAAATGTGACTAGGAGAGTAGAGGGTGACCAGCTCAAGGCAGAGTCCAAGCCTGACTTGGACATCAAAGGGAGGAAACCTCTTCGTTCACTAATCCACCACTATCTAACCCCAACTGAGTTCTTAATGCGGGCCGGCTGGGGGCCGTCTAGGTCCGAGTAGGACTTGGAACACACCATCGCATGGGCCCTTAATGGGCAGTCAATTAATGGGCTTTAGGCCCAAATACTAATAGGTGGTTAACTGTGTTCATTGATTTCCTCTTCTTTTGTGCACACAGGTATGATTGATGGATGCGCTTTATTTAATACAACAAAAATAATGGCATGATGTTGTTTTGTGATAGCAAGTTTAAAATTTATTCCCCCACCGAGACCCTTCGCCCTCCACCGCCCTCCCACGGCCCCCACCAGCCACCCTCCCCATTTAAAAAAAAACTTAAAGCTTTTCACTTACCTCCGATGGCTGGTCCCCACCGCCCAGAGCCGCCATCCACCTCCCCATGCCACCACTGCAACCGGCTCCTCCGATGAATCGCCTAAGCCCCAACCCAGCCCATTAAATGGGCAACCTGACACGAGCGCGCCGACCCACACCTACCAGGCTGGGCCTGTAGCGGACCTGTCTGATATGTGGCAGGACGCACGGGACCCATGCAGTCCAACCCGTCCTAGCCATGACTCCTAGCCCGTGCATCCCGCCGCCCGTCTGGGACGAGTCGGGTCGTATCGGTCAGGCCGGGATGCACCAGAAGGGCAAACCCTAGTCAGGAGGAGCCGTCAAGGGCATGTAGTTGTGGTAATTGCCCCTTTCCTTCTCTGGGCGGTCTCGGCGGTCTCGGTCCCATCGTTCTCGCTTGTTTCGCCCTTCTCGTGGTGAGTCGGCGGATCTCTTCCAGTCGTACCAATCGATTTCGCCCGCGTGGCCCAGGGCCACTGTGTTCTCCTCACACTGCGTATGCTTCTGTGCCAGGGTGAGGAGATCGATGAGGGCCATCAGGCCCTCTACTCTGAGCACTCGTCGAAGGATGTGGTCCTGCATCCCCTGGGTGAGTGCAGTTGTGGCAAGGCTGATGTCGATGTGTGGGATCTGGAGTGCCTCTGTTCAGAAACGGGAGACAAAGTTCCACAGCGTCTCTTCTTGTCCCTGCCTGAGAGCGTGCAAGGTTACCGCAGACTTGGCTACCTTTCGGCAGCCAATAAAGTTCTCCTTAAGTAGCTTCTTGAGCTGCTGGAAGGAGGAGATAGTCCCGTCTGATAAGGACTCGAACCAGGCCCGGGCGTTCTCCCGAAGAGTTGTAACAAACGCAAGGCATTTCACAGTATCCGAGGCCTTGTGAAAGACCAGGTGGGACTCGAAGTTGTGCATGTGGTCGGCCGGGTCGGTGGTGCCATCGTAGGAGGAGAAAGATGACAATTGGAGCTTTGGCGGGATGGGGGCTTCCATGATCTCTTTGGAGAAGGGAGCATGAAAGCCCTAGCCATCATCGATAAGGCCGTGATTCTTGGCGGCCAGAAGGACGTCGTCCAAGTACCAGACTTTGTCCTCTATCTCATCGATGTGCTGGAGCTGGTGGTTTATCTCTGGGTTGGAGTGCAATGGGCTTCATACCTTTGGTGCGGGAGAGCTGCGCGATCGTCGGGTCCTCGCGACTTAGGCATGGGAGGCTTCCCATACTTGGCGAGAATTCTCCCCAGTCTGGACCACCTCGTTCTACCACTGTTCGGGCGGGACGTGCTGGGGGTCTGTAGGTCGGTTTAGGAGTTCCTGACATAACCTGGTCAGGGCATGAATATGCTGGCCAATCTCATCGAGGTCTCCCAGTGTGACCTCTCACCGTGGGTGGATAGAGCATGCCTCCTGCGATCCACGACGGGAGTTGTTTCCCTGATGAGAACCGCGGCCCCGGTTGCTGGCATTGCGAAGACTTTCACGGGGTGCTATGGCTCTTCGCTCGCTTTCCCACAGACAACGCCAAGAAGTGTAGAGGCAGAAATCTGGTTTCTATGCAACGTACTACCTTCTCTATTTATGAATGGGGAAGTCATCCGGCACCCGTGGAAGCCTGCACACACCAGAAGTAAAGCGACGTCAGAAGAAGTCCCTGGTGTTACCCCAAGGGACAACCCTCCGATGCTTAAGTTAGCAACAGATTAATAAATAGTAGAGAAGAGCTAGCGAGAGGGTGAGATAGAGGTCAAGGAAGAAGATCGGGGAGCCGTGTAGATCCTCCAGACGAGTGCTCGCCACTCCCAGTGTTCACTCGGAGAGTGCTCGCTGGGTGATAAGGTCGTGCAGGAGGAATTCTCTCCCTGGGTGTAGACTGTCGTAACCTCTCTCTCTCTGCAAACAAGCTAGTAGCTCTATGCTCTTGTGTAACAATATGGCAGAATGATCCACCATGTCCTCCTTGTCTCCTCTGTCGATGTCCCTTTCATAGGGGGTTGTCTTGGAGAGGGAGCCATATCCCTTAGTAGGGAAGGGTGCAAGTAGTAGAGTAACGTCTCCCAGATCTTGGCGGGAGTTTTCCATTGGAGGGCGATTACCCAGGTGTCAGCTGGTCCCTGGGCGAGTCTTACGGCGCCCATGGGGTGTGCTCACCCGTTATGGGGTCGAGGCCAACGTCGTGAGGGGTAACGATCGGTCATCGGAGGGTACTCCGGCGGTTGTTGTTCCTGGGCCAAAGCCCTTCCTTAGCTGGTGAATCCAATTCTGATCCATAGCGGGCCACGCCTTAATGGGCTACGGTTGCTAAGCACCTCTTGGGTGTGCTATAGAAGCGGATTCAGATTGGGCTCATCATTAACGGGTCGGTTGTGGGCCGAGCTAGATTTACCCTCCTCAATAGCTCCCCTACTCTCAGTTGCCGAGCATTTTGCGGGGAGCTGAGAGACGAACATGAGAGGGTTGGTCGGAGTGAGGGATTCGAAGTTGATTTCCTCGTACTGCGGGCACCGGTAGTTTCGACTGCATGCTTGGCGCGCAAAGCGCCTCTGGCGGTGGCAGGCGCCACTGTTGCAATCATGATGCAGGTCCCGTTTGTCTGGGAGCGCGGGCTCCGAACAAACGTCCAACTTTGGTGACCGTACCATGACAGTGACAGGTGCCTTTTCACCTGCCCTATGGCTTGGAAGCGTCGGTTTGTCGTGACCGGTTATAAGGGTCATTGTGAGGTTTCCCCAAGGACTCTATCCAGGTCCTATTGGTTGTCGTGCACGTCGTAGGCTTCTTCTTCCTCTGTCTGGTGAGGGTTTTCTTCCTCCCTTTACATTTTTAGTCCTTTGTAGTCATGCCTCCTCATAGGAGAGCTCCTCACATCAGCCCCACATCTTCTGTCGAAGAGGTGGACCCTGGTCGTGGCGGTGCTCTGAGTACTTCAGACGTAGGCACCAGTCGTCCCCGCTCTCCGTCGTTAGTAGCGTATAGGGTGGTTTACGGGCTGCGGGAAGTGGGAACCCTTCCAGATTCCAAAATTTCATTCTTCGGATGTCTTTCTCTCTCCTCCCATTTCCCACCCTCTCGTCCCCCTCCCGCACGAACCCTTCCCCCCCCCTTCGTTCTGATCTCTCCAGTGGCGGCCTGAGCTCCTGCCATGGCTGGAGGTGGGGGGGCACCTGTGCCTCCCCCCTTCCTCCTCTTCTGCTCGTGTTGCTGGTGTCCCGGCCATCACGGCATGCCCCCCCACTGGCGTGGTGCCCGCTGCTGTCGACTGCTATCTTCCCCACCGCTGGTCCTGGGCTTCTCCCTCCCCCAACTCCTCTGTCGTCTGCTGTCGATGCGTTGCCGCCCCCTGCCGGTCCTCTAGGTGGCCCGCCCCCCTCCACCGTGAGGTTCTCCCCTACCCAGTTCATCGTTCATGGCCTCTGTTGCACGGACGCTCCATCTGTTGTGGCCGTCTCCGGCATGGTGCCCCTAGCAGGCCTCTCCGTTGGACTGGCACATCCTCAGGCTCCCCCGAGGGCTCTCGTCGGCCATCTTGCTGCCTTCGTGGTGGTTCCTCCGCTGGTGAGCAGTTGACACATCTTTGTCGACCCGCTCAAGCTACCCCCTGTGGGTTCATCGCCCGTCGCTCGGCCTGCTGTCAGCGGTCCTTCTCTTAGCCCCTCAGTGCCCATCCTCCCCTCACCAGCGTCGGAGCTCCTCCGACCTCCTCCTCTCTTTCCTCTGTCTCACCGGTCGCCGCCTGCTGCCCCACATTGACTGCCATGGAGCTTGATGGGACACCGGGCAAAAATGGTACTCTATTTTTGCGTTCAACTTCCCCCCCTCCACTCCTCTTGTTGGTTCATCCACCGCCTGCCCCAAGGGCCTCTTGCAATGGGTTCCAGCCCTTTCATCGTCGTCCAGCACCTCTGGCTGCGGCTCCCCATCCCTCGCTGCAGCCCAGGGTGGTCCGCCAACTGCTGCCGTTACTGGTGGCGTCATCGTGCCTCCTGGAGCGCCTCCCGCCTCATGGCTAGCGTGTACGGACGTGGAAGCTCCCCAGCGTCTTTCTCCTGCAGACGACATCGTTGCAGGTGCTGGGCCTCTTGGGCCTCTCCCCTCCCTTCTGTCATCCTCAGCAGGTCTCCCCGGTGGCATCATGCCCACCTCCCCCGGTGTCATCGTGGCTCGTCCTACGGTGCCATCTTGCTCCATTGAACGACACGTCTTTGCCCACGATGGTATGCTACCACTGGTGGGAAGCTCAGCCTCGTTCCCTCCAAGCGTTATTAAGACTCCATCGTTGACTTCTCTTGTTTCCCTGTCCTCTAGCCCCACTTTCCTACCCTCCACGTACCCCACTTGCGATGGGACGTTGGCTAGATCTGGGACTCTATTTTTGCGCGCTGCCCTCTCGTGGGGGGGGGGGATATTTGCCACCCACTGGGGATATAGAACAACTCTAATAGACCTGGCTTTATATAGTTTGTCGACCTCTTCTTTTATCCTTAAGGTCATGTGGGGGTGAAACCTTCTTGATCTTTGTTTAACGGGTGTTGCCCTTGGTTTAAGCACTAGTTAGTGTTCCACCAAGGAGGGGTCAAGACCCGGCATGTCCTCATAAGACCAGGCGAAAGAATCGCTATACTCCCTTAGAACTTTGATCAAATCTGCTTCTACTTCTGAAGGGAGATTAGCGGCAATGATGATGGGCCTGGGGTCTTCTTCAGTTCCCAGATTTATTTCCTTTATAGGTTCATCCATTACTGAAGATGGCTCATCGAATCTTTTCAAGCCTTGAGCGTATAAATCGATAGTGCCATCTACGTCGATGTCCTCATAATCAATCGGGTCCTTCTCGTCCATGACTTCATAGACCCCTAATCCGTCATCACTCCATACCCCGTCTTGGTCCTCATCGACTTCAATCACAATTGTCGTGGCTATGAATTCTGGGCATTTCAAAAGAGCACGACATCGCTGAGCTAGATCCTGCAAGAACTTATCAGGAACGGACTTGGAATGACGAGCCAGTGGGTGCGGCTCAAGCTCGGATGGGCTAGGTGACTTAGAACAAGACCCTACTTCTCTAGACCGAGACTCTACTTCCCTAGACTCGACGGACCCTATATCTAACCTAGGAGAGAGCAAACCTACTGGAAGGGAGGCAGCAGGGGCCTCATGCCTCTGGGAGGAGGATGGATCAAAGATAGCATAATCTTCCACATAAATCTCCATTTCAAAATTGATGTTTTTTTTTGGAGATTAGTGGAGATCATACAGCAGGATGAAGAAGAGGGAGGAGGAGGAGGAAGTGCCCAGGGGCAGAGAGATGGAAAGATTACATCGAAGAAGGGGTCAGAAGATCGGAACCACATATTGGAGAGATCAGCAGGTGAATCAGGCGACCACCTAGATGTCAAATCAATTGGCGGGCAGCGCCCACATGGACAACTAACAATCAGGAATTCAATCGGCCTCTCATGCCGAAAGGGAGACTGAAATACTGATGGATCAATAAGAAGAGACGGTGAACGGGGAACAAAGCTTAGCTGTTGAACGAGGAATTTTAAATGGGTAGGAGACCAAGTAAAAAGAATAGGTGAGCTCACCCTTTCCCGTGGATGGCAAGTTGGCTTCTTCGGCTTCCACTGCACAAGCTGTACCTCCTGATTCTGGCAACCATCTGGTTCTTTAAACATTCTGGCAAATGCTCGGTTGAAGTCAAGCATATCATCAACTGGCCCCTTCGACAGCAAAGGCAGACTGACAACTGTGCAAGCTATGTTTTTCTTCTCGGAGTGTGCTGGCTATGGCTTTAATGTACCCGTCTGAAGAGGGCCTTTAATGAAATGCTGACGATAGTCCCAGGTAAGTGGCCCTGAGTCTCCCAAAATTGATAATGCGGACTCTCGGTAGCCGAGACCGCTTCGGCTCATTTTTCTTCCTTTGGGGACCAGTTTGGTCCGCCCTTGCAATTGTGCACCGAGGCCTTTCCCCAATTGATAGCCCAACTTTAAAATAATAGACCAGCCTTTGGAATCATGGATCTTTGGCTTCTCTTTAATGTTGATAGGCCCTATGATGAGCTTGCATGGTGCATAAGCCCAAGGAAAGTCGAGATCCAAGACAAAAATAACGGGCCAACTGTTAGGCCACAAAGTTGACAAAATCTTCTCTGAAATAGCCTTAACTGATTGGACCGTGGATAAGCTTTTTACCTTAACCACCCTCTCTTGAAAAGGGAATTTGAGACACTGGTGGACAGTGGATGGCATGGCGTTGAGAGTATCGATCCACGGATGACCCAAGATAGCCTTGAACATAGGGTCGATGTCTAGTACATAGAATTCGATGGCTCTCTCTCTCTCTCTCTCTCTCTCTCTCTCTCTCTCTCTCTCTCTCTCTCGTCACCTCCAGCATTGGTGTCGATGGAGGTGGGGCGGTGCTGGTGAGGGGGCGTCAGTCGGTGGCGAGCTGATCTCATGAGAGTTGGGAGGGTGTCGCTACTACTGATGCTTATGCGCGCTCTCGACGGCAACGGTGGCTGCCATCGCCAAAGGGGAAAGCGGGGGCCTACCCCCCTATAGTGTTAGGTCCTCACGGTCACGTAGGAAGGTCAGCGGGCGTCTTCTCCGAGCTCGACAGTCGGTACACCACCAACCAATTTGCCCTCGACGTCATCTTCTACAACTAGATGAAGCAGTATGCCTGCCTCACCAACGATGCCTCCCGGGAGTCCACTGTCTTCGTGCCCTTCTTCATCGAGCATGACATTGGCCGGTGCATGTGGGGGGGACAACGCGTCGGCCCGCAACTCGAGATCTTAAGACCTAATCTCGCGGCTGCAATCATGCCCGGTGGGGGGTGATGGAGGGGAGAGACCACTTCCTGGTAGTCGGGCAGATGGAGTGGGGATTCTGATGGGTCACGGACTTCGACTCTGACTTGGGCAGCAAACTCCCGGTCCCGCCGAAGGTGAGGAACATGTTGGTGCTACTGCTCGAGCCTGGCCCTTGCCAAGTCAATGACTTCGCCATACCCAACTCGACCTGCTTCCACCCTTCCAAGGATGCCCCAAGTGCTCAACTAGCAAAGCGGATGAAGAGGGCATTGCGGCCCTGGCATGAGGATGCCAACGTCTCTGTGGCCATCGGTTCCGACGCCAGTTGCACCTATTAACAGCGGGGACGATAGGGGTGGGTGCCTCTAGCGGTGTGGCGTAGTGAGCGTCTCCGATGGATGGACCCCATGTCATCTCTACACTCTGCTCACCCCCTCAGTTGGGGGATCATCGGCTCTCTCTCTCTCTCTCTCTCTCTCTCTCTCTCTCTCTCTCTCTCTCTCTCTCTCTCTCTCTAAATACCTAGCCGTCGGTGGACCTGGGAAGCATCGTGCAGGGATCTGGCCAAGGGTGGGTAGGCTCTGGGCCGATGATGAGCTCCAACTCGCTGGGAAGGGATCCATGTCGACGTCGGAGGCCAGCGTGGTCACGAGGTCATTGGGTTTGAAGACGGTAGGAGCAAAAATTGAAAGAAGTGTATGCTCTGCAAGTCAATCTTATACGAAGTGATGGCGTCATTTCACGTACATTCTCATTCGTATTAATAATATTTATGACATTTTCTTTGTTATGTCTCATTTATATTATATGTTATCACTTAATGCGATGGAGTCTTTGAACGCATGTTATGAAGGTTAGATCATGATAAGATTATAATAATGAGATCAAGTTTCCATGTATATGTGTTCTAAATATTTCTGGCCATAAGATCTTTGAGTCTGGACATCAAAGAATTCGGATAGACCATTGTACATGATATCTTCTTATGTGTTGAGAGTGACTGATTTCATAGTCACTAATGTGGAGATATTAAGATATATACAAACGTGCCCATTATAAGAGTAGGGTTCACTAAACTGATTCGATTATGAATTTTTAGATGATAATTAAATCTAACTATCAATTAAAAGATTTTTCAATCACAGTAACATAGTTTTTGAACCTGAGTCATCAAAGATACTTTGTATGAGGACTCATGTGTTTTGATTCATGACAAATGGATTTTAGTCACAAGTTTCGAATGCTTAGATATTCGGATAGAATAAAATACATACGAATATAATTGAGTGATAGCAGTCAATAATTCACTCTCAGATATTATATGAGAGAGAATGTTCTATGACCGGTGCTCATGAAAATCTTTTGGTTAATTTTAAATAGTTCGGCGAATCGTCGAGCCTTGGATCTGTAATGTAAAAACGCAATGTACCGGTGTTTGATGCGCACCTAAAAATTTCTGAGCCTTCTTGTGGTTTGCTCTTTGTGCGCCATTGTTCTTCATCCGTTTAATCTCTGCTCGATTAATTGCCTCTAAAGTCACCTATTCTCGTTGTCGGATTTAATTGAACCTGGGTGAGATTTGAAGATATCTAAAAGAATTTTTAAGCGGTGATCAATTCATCCCCTCCCCTTCTAGCTCACCGTACTCATCGTTTTATCACCTCCATGTCTTCATCAAGAATCTGAAGCAATATGGCATAGTGGAGCTGAGGTGTAGGTCATCAGTGGAGCTGAGGTGTAGGTCATCAAGGGTCAGCCGCTCGTAGGGCCTCCCGCAGATCGGAAGACCAGAAACACTCTGAAAAGCTCAGAGGTCTAAAGAAGTCTCTCCCCCAACAACGACAAAGGTATTCCGCTAGCAGTTGAATCTCTCTGCTAGGGCCTGTTGCGAGCCCGTGTGATAAGGGTAGGAGTACAAGGTGATCATCACTAAATGACAGATCCCCACCGTGTCCAATACAGACCAGTAGACAATCAGGATGCCCCAGAGCCATTCTGTGGCACCCCAATGATAACCATGAGATGGGATAACTAACCACTTCCCGTACTAATTGGGGGTCTTCAGTGCCAAAATTCTCTCCAACATATAGTCATGAGCATATTCATCATGTGCAAAACTCACCCCTGTGGGCGTCAAGAAGAGGCCATCCACGGTCTGGTCCACAGTCTTGTGCTATCCGTGCATATGCCAAACCACTGGGGCCAGTGTTACAACCCCGACTGTGAAGCTATCATGTTGTTGAAAGAAGTCCAGGCTCTACCGATCTGGGTATTGTCTCTACTGAGTAAAAGCCATTTGAAAAACTCAGATAGGTCAGGGAACATAATCCTTGCATGTTGTCCCTCCCCACTAGTACGACCCACTCAAGGCGGCGCCTCTCCTCGGGCAATAAGGGACCACCATCCTCCATGTTCATCAGTGCAAAGCTCTGAAGGAACCGATGAAGATGACGATCCAGGGGATAGTGGCGCAGATATCCCCCCGAGCAGTCATATGTATAAATATTGTCCTTCCTTATAATGCATGACATGTCCACAAGGCCTTCATTTTCTCCGACACTCTCAGTTGGGCCCGCTGCGACCCACAGATAGCTGAAGTCAACCCTACTAAAATTTTCTTCACCAATGACGTGAGGAGGAAAAGGGGGCATATGCTGGTCAGTGCACTCAAGGTGACATTCATCCGTGCCTTGGCCCTCGGCCTCGTCGGCCGACTCCAATCTCTGCTACTGCGAGCCACGCCTACAAACGCAGAGAAACAAAAACAAGAGATACAAAGAAAGAAGCAAAGTCAAGCCAAACATTCCAGGACAGCACCACAAACATTAAATGCAATCCTACAAAGTCCAAAATCTATTAAAAAGACGCATAGTGACCATTCCCTTCAAAGGGCATGGGTCGTCCACCCCCGCCGCTGACCGTGACGGATGTCCCGTGGGGGGTATTTGTTACACCCGTAATTCTCTTGAAATACTTTGAGAATTTTATCTCAAACCCTCCGCGATTTAAGGTCTATTGGCCCGACCACATATTATTGCAAGCAACATCGCAACAAAGGAAATTAGGGAAAAAATATACATGTGTACTGGTCAAGTGGTCGAATAGTTGTGTATCACACGGCCCGGACGGATGCAAAAACTTCTATTTAGTGAACGGTGCACGAGGAAAAGACAAACAAGCAAGACCCTGCCCCCGCACGGCTCTCCACCAACTTGTTGCTGTCACGTGGCAAAAATTAAGTGGCAGAGGGCAATAAATTCAGGGCTGCGGCCTCTCTTCCACCCAGGGCAACCAAAAATTGCATAAAACACACAAACAGGGGCCGAAAAGCACACCCTGGGATCAAATGAGCACACTGGCCTCCCTACGGGGTAAATCCTTCACCTCAACGATCCAAAAGGACACCTGCCAATCCTGATTCCTCTCTTACCACAGAGTCTCGAGACACAACCTCTCACAACCCACGACACACTTCTCAAAAATCAACAAGTGTTGCCTGCTACCACAGCAAGCAGGTCGAAAATGCCATGACCCATGCACACGAGTCCCCACACAATACACTTCTTGCTATGGTCGATCACTCGGCCAACCGCACCAGTCGCTCACGGCAACCAACCAGGACCCACAATCTTGTCAGAGATTACTTCTCCAAAAACACGATCTCACCCAAGGACACAACTTTCAACATAGAAATAGGATACTCATGCGGCAACCTCGCCAGCACATTTTCCCAATTCACAATCCAGCCAGTGCCACAGATCACAATACCTCAAGCAACGGCACGGCAATAACACGTCTCATGCAACCGAGACAATCTCACACTGAGGAACCAATCCTTCGACGCTCTACACATCCTCGAAAATCCGTCCGTAGCATCTGATGCTACGATCCACCGTTGCGCACTCAGATCCACGTGCACAGCCACCACAATGACAACTCGGGATCCTCCATCCTGATGATCCTCTGCGACTCCGCAGGCTCTGATCCTCAACACATCAAAAATTACAACACTAACTACAAATTCTCACAAACACCGCCTAACTGGCACTCATCCTTCCGGAGTAGCGCCAACACACCCTTACACATCAGGGAATGGGCAACGCTTCTCACAGACAACCACCTAGCCAACACAAGATGCATCTCGCATGGACTTCATGGCACACGAAGGCCAACCAATCTGAACACATGATGCAAGATGATGAACCTTAACCAAACATGATCTCCTCCAACCAAGGGAAAAACTCAATACTCCTCCGACCAACGGAAGGGTCCCCATGCTCGACTTGACCTCGAACCTTGCACACGCTGGGAATAGTACCTTCCAGCACCAGAAAAACTATTACTCCCATCAGGTCAGCACCTCCAACACACTCTCCAAGTGTCTTGTCAGACCACGATCACAACACCTCTCGATGCACCACCGCTGCGACTCCCCGAACCGCAACATGCCATGTCTCGAGCCGCAACACGAACCATAATCGACACCTGCCAACACTCATCCTCGAGCCGCAAGCTCCCCACTACTGCACAATCTCAAACCAAATCTAGGGCAACCACATCTCAATCCAAGAAGATCCTTCGCTTATCTGAGCACATCTCGACCAGAGCGCCCGCTCTACCACCTCGAACCACGATCTCAACATCTCAAGGCTAGATAATCCTCAAGCTAGAGTGGTCAACACCAATAACAACTCCCTCAGAGCATACTCATGGTCACTTAACCACGAGTAATCCTCGCCAGCCACCTGACCTCACTGTAAATTCCTCGAACACAGCACCGCAGCGGTACACCTGTTGGCAACCTCTGCCCAACGCAGCACAACCGAGGTCACCACCAATGAGGGAGAAAGCTCTCGACCTCGATCGTTAGACCCCACGTCGGCACTCTGACGATGACAACAACCACCTTCACAGCACCAACGCCGTGCACTCACGCTCTCACGTGAGAAACTAAGTGAAAAATAAGCACGAAACTCTATGCCAACTACTGACTGTACTGGACCTTACGGACTCTGATCACTGTAATATCCTCAATTTTCATGTACTTCCACAACCATAGCTCTGATACCACCTGTGGCGACCCAGGATCCAAGTATGGAAAAGGAACCGGCGTGACTTGAACCTCGGCCTGCCTCCCACGAGCCCGAAGACTCGGAAGGGATAAAAAGGTAGGTGTGGTGTACATAGAAATAGGAAATAAAGAACGACAACAGATATGTAACAAAAATAAATAACTAACTACAACAGAGTCCAGTCCAACAGAAAGTATAGTCTAAAGTAGTAAAACGTACCATACGCCAACAATACATCCAGCATAATTAGCATCGGTATATGCAATCAAATCAAATGAGCTACCGATCAAAAACCACAAGCCAAAGTCTAGTGTGCCAATTAAATATCAAAAAATTTATTTTATAGCCAACAAATGAGATTCTTTAGGACATGACTAATAATGAGCACATAGACATATGTTGTATTGAATGTCAGGACGGCATGTTGTTAAGTACAATAGTGTTCCGATCATACCTCGAAATAGTATGGGATCTATAGTTTTACCATTTTCATCTTTGTCTAACTTCATGGTTGTGGCCATCAGAGTTGACATGGGTTTTACTTTTGCCATCCCGTATTTCTTTAACAGCTCCAAACTTTACTTGGCTTGATTTATGAAAATGCCTTCAGACGTTTGCTTCACCTGCAACCTAGGAAAGAAGGTTAATTCCCCCATTAGGCTCATTTCAAATTCGCCCTACATTATTTGTGCAAACTCATCACATAAAGTATTATTAGTAGCTCCAAAGATTATATCATCAACATACACTTGAACTACTAATATGTCTCTACCTAATTTTCTTGTAAAGAGTGTTTGGTCAACTTTACCTCTTTTGAACCCATTTTCAATCAGGAATGAGGTAAGCCTTTCATATCATGCCCTTAGAGCTTGCTTCAACCCGTATAAGGCCTTCTGCAACTTGTACACATGCTTTGGATGTTTTGGGCCTTCAAAACATGGAGGTTGTTCTACAAAGACATCCTCTTTTATGTACCCATTTAGAAAAGTAGATTTAACATCTATTTGAAATAACTTGATATTCGATGAGCAAGCATAGAACAAAAGAATCTAGACTGCTTCTAATCTAGCAACCGGGGCAAACGACTCATCAAAATCAATACCCATTTCTTGGCTATACCCTTTGGCTACAAGCTGAGCCTTGTTCATAACAACCAATCTCGTGTTATTCAACTTGTTTCTGAAAATCCAATGGGTTCCTATTACGGGTTGATTCTTAGGACGCGGCACAAGAGTCCACACCTCGTTTCTTTCGAACTGGTGCAGCTCTTCATGCATAGCCTGGATCCAGGATTCATTTTGCAGAGCTTCATGAATATCCTTAGGCTCTTCTTGTGAAATTAAGGCCATCAAATCCTCTTCTTCTACTTGCCTTAGTGAAGATCTAGTTCTTACCCCATCTTCAGGATTACCTATGATGTTTTCAGTGGGGTGATCTTTCAGAAATGTGGATGAGCTTGGCAAGTCCGGGTGCTGCACTTGCTGTTCTTGAAGTGTCTCAATTGAAGGATCTTCATCCTCTTCACTCTTGTTGGGGATCCCTTCAGTTGGTTCATCCTTAGCC
Source organism: Amorphophallus titanum (assembly GCA_024336825.1). Classification (NCBI taxonomy): domain Eukaryota; kingdom Viridiplantae; phylum Streptophyta; class Magnoliopsida; order Alismatales; family Araceae; genus Amorphophallus; species Amorphophallus titanum. Next base: position 13,829,728 of record JANBPO010002057.1, on the reverse strand, counting down.
ATTGCATCATTTGAACACTTGAGATCTTCATCTGCATTCATAGTTGGAATAGACTGAGTGGTTAGTTTCAATTCAGATTCATCAAAAATAACATGAGGACTTTCTTCAATAACCAAAGTCCTTTTGTTAAACAATCACTAAGCTCTAGAGTTGAGTGCATAAACTTGGAAGATTCCTTTGTCACTTTTCTCATCAAACTTTCCTAGGTTAGACTTACCATTGTTCAGGATGAAATATGGGCATCCAAAGGGTTTAAGATAGGAAATATTTGGTTTCTTACTTTTGTAGAGCTCATAAGGAGTTTTCTTCAAAATGGGCCTTACCATTGCCCTGTTGATGATGTAGCATACTGTACTTACCGCCTCAGGCCAAAAATATTTTGGTAGAGAGTTTTCACTTAGCATGGTCCGTGCCATATCTATCAAGGTTCTGTTTTTCCTTTCCACCACTCCATTTTGTTGAGGTGTCCTTAGTGATGAGAAATTGTGTGTATATCCCTGCTCTTCACAGAACTTGCTAAATTCATGATTCTTAAACTCACCATTGTGATCACTTTGGATGGTGGTGATAAGGTAGCCTCTATCATTTTAGATTTTAAGTGTGATAAATACATAGTGATGCATATTGAAGTCCATAAAAGTGTGTTATAACATTAATTATCATGTAAAAATAAATACTTATCACACCTCTCAACTTATTCATTGCTAGTCCCTTAGCAATGTAAACAATCAAAAATTAAGGATCAACAATAGTTTACAAAGTCCATACTTTCATATCTATCTTTTCTTTCACAGAATTAACTAAAGATTAGGACTCTGGAAGCATTAACATACACTAGTCTTAGATTTGGAAATATGTATATGATCAAGAATTCAACTTAAAGTTCAATAGCAATTGTGCATGTGTAAACACTAAATCCACAACGTAGACAATTGCATCCCCCATTTTTTATTCTAAATAAGTGTCTTTCAACCCTGCAACCCTTAATCAGAGTATTAAGCATATGAGCTTTTTGTCTGCCTTATTAGTTTGTCCCCTTTGGGATCCTTTTATTTTTCTACACACATGATACTGCACTACCTTTCACTGTTTAACGTGAATCTCGAAACAAGTCTGATTTCACAGATCAAGGTTCCATTTTCCTTTTGACACGAACCTCAACACGTCTTAGGTGAAGTAGGCCCGGTTACTTAGATTCAGAGTATTTTTCATGGTGTTTTATTTTTTTAATTTTTTTCAATTGTTAACTTGGCAGAAAGCTTATAAAAGATCTCTTGTTGAAGTAAGTGCTGAATATTAGACAACATACCCAAAATAGTAGAAGGCTTATCCTACTTGTTTCATTAGCGTGCAACATGATTTTCATATATAACCTGTGGTTTCATGTGCTGCCAAGGTGGCCAAGGGTGAGGGCGGTTAGTCCGCTGGCTTCTCACAGACGAAGGCTTCCCAACACGGGCGGCCAAGGTGGTTCATGCAAGCCACGAGTGAATGCAACCTTCATATGCGGGGCTTCAATGGGCACGTCATCATGTAATGCTCGTGGACCAAGGCAGGGCCAACTGGTGAGCGTGGTCTTCGCGTCGATTGCAGGTTCGAACAGGGGCTTCCATCTTCGCATGCAGAGGCATGCTTTGCGGCGGAGCAGAGGAGAGAAGTCGGCTTCCTGCGGTTAGCAAACATAGCTCTTCTCGCAGGCTTTACACGTGGGCCCCCACGCATGCAAATAGCAGAGCAACCACGACTTCTTCTCACGCGGGCTTCGTTGGCAAGCGGTGAGAGGGCAACATGCGGGTCGGCTGGGTGCTTCATGCGGCCAAGACATCCACGTGGCAGGGTCGGCTAGCAACCAAGGTGGCGTGGGTGCGAGGTCAGTAAAGGCTGCAGGCGGGCTTCGGCCAATTCAACTAACACGAAGTCAGCAGGCGGCTCTGGGTCTTCAGCGATGGAGGGTGGCCGACGTGCGAAGGATGCGACGGGCTTCACGCTGGCGTGGTAGGCGACTTTTCACGTCGACAGGATAGCATGCAAAGCGGCTTCGACGGAGGGCATGCTCCACATAGTGAGCGGGAGTTCGGCGGGTGCTGAGTGGCATTCACGCAGGAAGAAGGTTCAACACATGTGGCAGGAGGAGAGAGAGAAGGGTCAGCGAACGTGGCGTCAGCCAAAGCAAGGAGAAAGAGAGAGGAGAGTGGTAGTTGGCCGACGGTGGAGAGAGGAAATGAGGGAATAAAAAAATTGTATGGTGGGCTTGGAGAGTTCGCATGAGAATAGTGTATTTTGGGCCCTATAAATAGAGGGGCAATGGAAGGCTTTCCTTCCTCTCTTGTTACTTAGATAGCATGCTTCCATTTAGTTTCCCTTCTGTTTCCTTAGTATTAAGATTAGGCTTTTTCTTTCCATCCTCATTGTGGTTTCTTGTTGTTCTAACTTTTGTTGTAATTTATTTTACTTTTGTTATAATGCAATTGTAAGTTGGTTTAATTTAAGTTACATTTCTATATTTCATTATTTTGTTCAAATCTCTCTACTGCGTTTCAAGTATTCATAAGTTGTTTCTATCAAATTTTTAAATCGGGAGTGATCTATTCAACCCCCCACCCTTCTAGCTCACCTTCCGCTCGAACTATCAAGACTCCCAAGAGAGGGATCACGCCTGAAACAAGCAACACAAGCTCGCAAATGTCCCCTAAGAGTGGGAAGCATGTCGATCCGCACGGTTGAAGAACTGGCAGAGTCTAGGGTAGGCAACTTCACACTCATGCTCAGATCGAAGCACGGGACGGTCACACTCTCTCACCATGGCAGTGATTTAAATTTGATGAGCTGGGGACCTAAATCACACACAATTTCAGTGGCTCAAGAGCGTATACGAGACAAGCAAGCTAGACCAAGCAAGGAAGTGTACGCGTACCTCCATGCTCGGGGCGTGGGGAAGATGTCCGGTCAAATCACACGATCCCTAGTACAAAAGTTAAATTAGTACAATCCAAACACGGGCCACTCCTCGTAGGGAGGTAAAAGGCTTCACAGCATATCCGGGGATGTGAGAAGTGGGGTGACGAGCCGCAAGTGGATGAAGTACGGCAACTCCAACGTGCTGTGAACCGATATGATCTGGACTATAACACCAGTCGGTCTGGGTCCAGTAGCAAGGATGACGTGTCACGGAGGCCGAGGAAGGTGCAAGCATCCCTAAAGGCACGCTGTAGTGGATGATGATCCACCTAGAAGAAGACGAAAGTTTACGGCACTGGCTAGAACCTCCGGTGTAGTCACGAATGGCAGGCAGACTGTAGGCTAGCCTGCGCAGGCGCAAGTGACCAGCAGGCGCAGAGGCCTGGAAGGTGGCCTTCAGGTCATCCTCTGATCAGGAAACTTGGCGTGGAAGCAGGCGGGGATGTCCCTGAGATGCCTGTGGGAGGTGGGTCGCAGCAAACGACCGTGGTAGCCGGGGCGGCTCCAAAAGCAAGCACCTATGTAATCTGGCCTATCTGTAGGCAGCAGGACTAACAGGGAAAGAACAATGCGGCAATGGGGTTTCCAGGTGGATTCTAGGGTTGGGTGTTCTCTGGAGGATGGGGAATGGACGTGGGAAGATAGAGAGTGAGCGGTGAGGTCACACGTAGTGGAGGTTTTGGGTGAGGGGAGCAGTGCACGATGAGACTCAGATCTGTAGGACTGTGCAGACAAATAGGGTAGTAGAGATGGTGGACATGATGAGCTGGGGAAATGGTCTCAGAACGACATGAAATTTCTACGGTGGATGGGTTATGATGTGGGGAAGGGGCGTACCAAATTTCAGGGCATTTGGAGAAGGTTTTGGGGGCGATAAGGCCTCTGTGGATAGGTTCTGTCCCTATAGGCCTGCACATGTGTAGTCTGTGCAGAAAAATAGGCTCTAAAGGAAACTTCGGCTACAGATGAAATTTGGATGTGAAATTTGATCTGGGATGAGGAGAAATGTGGGGGAAGACACAGTAGAAATTTCAGGGTGAACTGAGTTCAGGAAGGGGGCGGACCAACCTATATGTCACATTTTTGTCCTGCAGGCAGACACACAGGATGCACCTGGGACAATAGGGTACTAAGAAGTCTCCACACTGTAGCACGACCACAACGGGGAACTCTGAGCACTGTTGGATGTCGATGAGGTCGCCTCCCAGTAGCACAAGTAGTAGAAACTCCAGGGAAGAGGTCTTGGGCATCGCACCGAAGAAGAAGAATAAGAAGAAGAGATGTGGTGGGAGTCACACCCACAAGAGAGAGAGCAAGAGGGAGGGCGCAGCCTTCTCTTTAGCAATTTTCACAAATTTTATTCATCAATCCACTCCAAAAAGAGTACAAGAGTATATAAAGGGGGAGGGGGAAAGCCCTAATCAATTACAAAATGAAATCCTAATAAGAATCCTATTTTAACACAATTGTTACCCTATCTAGAGTCCTAGAGAAAGGGGGTGAGGGGATAAGGCGATAAGGGGAGAGGATAAGGGGCCTAGTCCAAGAAGGAGTGGGAAGGGAGGGGGGCACCCTCCTTCCCAGCCCAAGTGGGCCTAGGAAAGAGAGGGGGCACCCCCCACGGTTGGGCCCACAAGGGGGGCGGCTAGCCCAATCCTTCTTGGGCCTGGGTGAAAGTAGCCCATTAACCTCTCAATCAGCCTAATAAACACAATATGACCCTAATGCAATCCAATTGGCCTCAAATTGACCTACAAAAAATTCAAAATGAAGTAAATAAAAGCTGCAAGCTCCTGACTAGCCCTTGCCACAAGGAAGTCTGCAGGACCCGAATAGCTCCACGTGTCCTGTAGTGTCACTCTACCGCATCACGTTGATCTTTGGCTCGAGTGTCCTCACCAATTCTCCCCGGGCGGGAGGAACTCGACCCTGTCAAGTAAGGGTCTCTGTCGCTCAGGTATCGCTCCAGTAAGTCCAGATCTAACCTCTCCAGCTCAGCCCGAGTGATCCATGCATCATAGGACGCGGGCCGTCCTCTCCAACGCACCAAGTAGCGCTGGTACCTGCCACTCCTAGTGGTCATCACCTGCTCATCCAATATACACTCTTTACACTCACGCTACTGAGGTGACGGGACTGGAAGTGTTGGACACATAACCCACAGGTCCCAGGAACGAATCCTGGCTCTGATACCAAATGTGATGCGAAATGCTATGTGAACTAAGACACTACAGAAAGACGCGACTAAATGGATGACTAAACTAGCAACGACATAATAGTTCCAGTAGCGTGGCTCGAACACCTAAGACTCCCAAGAGAGGGACTACACCAATAACAATCAACACAAGCTCACGAACATCCCCAAGTAAGGGAAGTGTGTCGATCCGCATGGTTGGTGAACCGGTAGAGTCTAGGGTAGGCAATCCACACTCATGCTCGGATCGAAGCACGGGACGGTCACACACTCTCACTGTGGCAGTGATATGTTTATGAATGAGATAGGGACCTAAATCACACACACTCGTAGTGGCTTAAGAGTGTATATGAGACAAGCAAGCTAAACCAAGCAAGGAAGTGTACGCGTACCTCCACGCTCGGGGCGTGGGGAAGGCACCCGGACAAATCACATAATCCCTAGTACAAAAGCTAAATAGTACAATCCAAACACTGCCCACTCCTCGTAGGGAGGTAAAAGGCTACACAGTGGATCTGGGGTCGTTAGAAGTGGGGTGACGGGCCGCAAGTGGACGAAGTGTGGCAACTCCAATGCACTGTGAACCAGAACGGCCTGGATCCACCAGCAAGGACGACGCGCCATGGAGGCCGAGGAAGGTGCAAACATCCTGACAGTGTGCTGTAGTGGATGATGATCCTCTTGGAAGAAGACAGAAGCTGACAGCGCCGGCTGGAACCTCCAGTGTAGTCACGAGTTGTGGGCAGACTACAGGCCAGTTTGCGTAGGCACAGGCGACCAGTGGGTGAGGAGGCCTGGAACGTGGCCTTCTGGACATCTTCTGAACACGAAACTCGGCGGGGACGTAGGTGGGGATGTCCCAGAGACACCAGTGGAAGGTGGGTCGTAGTAGATGACCATGGTAGCTGGGGCAACGTCATCAAAAGCAAGCACTTGTGCAATCTGGCCTGTCTACAGGAAGCAGGACCGATAGGGAAAGAGCAATGGGGCAACGGGGCTTCCAAGTAGATTTTAGGGTGGGATTTTCTCTGGAGGATGGGGGATGAACATTGGAAGATGGAGGATGAGTGGCAGGGTCACACGTAGTGGAAGTTTTGGGCATGGGGAGCGGTGCATGGTGAGACTCAGATCTACTGGACTGGGCGTGGCGAGCGGTGCATGGTGAGACTCAGATCTATTGGACTATGCAGATAGACTGGGTAGTTGAGATGGTGGACGGGATTAGGCGGGACAAACGGGCTCAAAACGGTGTGAAATTTTTATGGTGGATGGGATATGATGTGGGGAGGACGTGTACCAATTTTCAAGGCATTTGGAGAAGGTTTTGGGGGCGAGAGGGTCTCTGTGGATGGGTTCAGTCCCTGCAGGCCTGCACAAGTGCAGTCTGCATGGGAAAATAGGATCTAAAGGGAATTTTGGCCACAGATAGAATTTGGACATAAAATTTGATCTGGAATGAGGAGAGACGTGGGGGAAGACATAGTAAAAATTTCAGGGTGAACTGAGATGGGGAAGGGGGCGGACCAACCTATATGCCACATTTCTGTCTTGCAGGCAGACACACATGGAGCCCACCAACCAGCAGGGTACTAAGAAGCCTCCACACTGTAGCACGACCACGATGGGGTACTCTGGGCTCTACTGGACGTCGAGGAGGTCGTCTCCCAGCAACACGGGTAGTAGGAACTCCAAGGGAGAGGTCTTGGGCATCGCACCCAAGAGGAAGAGAATGGAGAGAGGAGGTGGGAGTCACACCCACAAGAGAGAGAGCAAGAGCGGAGGGCGCAGCCTTCTCTTTGGCAAATTTTCACAATTTTTATTCATCAATCCTCTCCAAAAAGAGTACAATAGTATATATAGAGGGCTCATCACCTAGGGGGGTCACCAAGGCCACATCCATAGGTTGTGCAGCGAGAAGGGGCCGGGCCATGCAGTGTCTAGTGCCATCCTTGGTGGCCACCATTCCTTAGCAGACATGGTTAAGAGCAACCCTCATGTGAGGCGACCAGTGAACAAGTGTTGGATGGATGCTAGGGGGCTTCCAGCGGACCTCCTGCAAGGTAGGCTCGCTTGGATCCGGTAGTGCCTGTGTTTACATGTTGGAAGGGTCGATGGAAGAGGTTGTTAGGAGGCTGGAGGAGGCCACAGCTGGGTTCTGGGTTGTTGCGAGGGTGGACATGTCCACGTTCCTGGCGCTAGGGCAGAAGGAGGACTCTATGTCACAGTTGGTAGATGTGGGCTGCCTGGCGGTCGGTGGAACTTTGCTCCGCCTCCAAAGGTGGTCAGAGTCCAGGGGAGCATTCCCCAATCTGATGGTGAGGCAGTTTCAGGTCCTCTTTGAGGGTGTGCCGATCCACCTGTGTGACGATGATGGGCTCGCCTTCCTAGCCCGGGGATTCAGGAAAGTGGAGAGGGGCAGTCTGGGCTTCACCATGTGGAGCTCGCGCAGGTGTGTTCTTGCAACTATCCAGGTGGCCAATCCGGCGGCGATACCGGCGGTCATCTCCGTCGACCTCGTCGACGTCCCAGTTATCGTCCGCCTCTGGGTGAAGGAGGAGATCGAGGCTACACTGCCAGCCCAGCTAGGGTTCCAAGGTGGCCGTCGGGAGGTTAGGGATGTACGGACGGGAGAAGGGTTGGCGGCCAAGTCAAATTTGAATCGACCGCACTATAACGGCGAGCCGGGGTCGTCCGGGGTGATTCGGGCCGATCCATCTCCCACTCATGTTTCGGTGGGAGGCGATTCGGGCACAGGCCGAGCGGGTTTGGGGTCCAGGTCGGGCTTGCCTACCTGTGACTTAGCCACAAATCCGACACCTATTGGTTCACTATGACCCACTATGTGTCATCTTCCCCACCCTTTATCGCCCGAAGCGAAGCAGCCCCAAGTGTTTTAGTCCCTTCTAGTGGTGGGGCGCTCTCTGGCGATCACCTCCGCCCTGCCGGCGGCCAGTCGCCTTCTCAGGTCCCAACAGTTGTCTTCTCCAGTTCACCATCGGCAAGGAGCAAGGGAAAGGCTTGCGGCGGCATCTTCTATTGTTGTCAAGGGGAAAGGGAAGTAGGTGGCCAGGGAGGTGCTGCTGGTTGGGGTTGAGTCTGCCTAGTGAGCCGGCGACAATTAACCTGGGCAGTCGGCGACGCTGTGTTAACTGGATTCCCTGTCAGGGGAGGACCAATCCACAATGTCAGCTCCTACTACCACCATCGTTGACTTGTCAGCGGAAGCTTGCTAGCAGTTGACAGCGGTGGACCATCTCTTGTTAGGGCGGGCTCTGTGGGTCTCCTCTAGGGGACTGATGATCAGGAGTTAGAGGAGGACTCTTTGCTTGTGGGAGAGGAAGGTCTCCCATCCCTTCCAAGTGGGCCTGTGGCCCTACTCACTGCATTGGGAGGAGCCGAAGGAAAGGAGTCATCTAAGCAAGGAGGAGGTGAGGGAGATGGTGGGAGTGGTTGAAAAAATGATGGAGGAGAAGGTGAGGGGCTGGCTAACACAGTAGGCATCTCCTTTGAAACTGGGGCAGACAAAGACGTGAAAGCGGCCTTCAGCAAAATTAGTAACAGCCTAAGAGGTGGTGTGCTATGCTACAGGAGGAGAGGGCTCAACAATGAAGGGTGAGAGAGGGGGGAGGTGCGGGGGAGGAGGCGAGTACAACTTTGTCTCTATGAGGATTTTCTCATGGAATGTGAGAGGGATCGGGCGGGTGGAGAAGAAGAGGGTCCTTTAGAGTTTGAATATTCTTCTCACATTCCTCAGACCATACATAAGAATTTTCCTTCCTTGTTAGTCTAGTAAGGAAATTTCTTAGTGCATCTTGGTGAAGGGTAGATCTTTTAATCAGCTCTAGCACGGATATCTTGGCGAGAACCCAATCCAAATGATGTAGCAAGTCATATTGAGTACCCGACAATGGCTCAGTCTCTTCCTGTTGATCTATAGCTGGCTGGGAAGACTGAGGATTGGAAGTAGATTCATAATTCCTTTGAAACAATTGCCCGCTCTACAGGGCAAGATTCTATGCCGGCACGGCATCTGATGATGGCAGCATAGGCTGAGTAGGGTGGATAAGTGGTGTGGTGAAGGGTGTGGGAGAAATAATGGGGTTAGGAGAGGTGATAGCGGGGGTAACGGGTTGTGGAAACAGGATGGCGGGCGAGGAGGTGGGTGCGATGACGATGGGTGCAGATGGGGGTGTAAGGAGGAATGGAGATGAGAGCGGAAGGATAGGGGTAGTGACAGCAGCGGTAGGTGTGGTGGTGATGATGGGTTTTGGTATGGGAGGAGGGTAAGATGGAAGGGTAGTGGTGATAGCGGTGGGGGTGATAAGCAGTGGGCGAGATAGAGGCCCGGGTTAGGGTGTTGGCATGGACGTGGAAGGGACGGCAAATGGGAGAGTGAATGGTGTAGCGGATAGAGGAGGGGTTTGGCGTACGAGTGTGAAGATGGTGGAAGTGGAGGGGTAGTTATGGTGGAAGGCTGAGACTTGATGGGTCGTACTGTCATCATCAAAAGACCATCCGACGTTGGAAGCTGGAGGCTAAACTACATTCACTTGAGCCGGTGCCGGCGGCTAAGGTTGCGGAGCGGGTGGATGGTTTCGCATTGGGTTCTGGTGGATCCCTAAATCTTGAACTGGCTGCGGTTGTTGCTGTTGTTGCAGTTGTTGTGGCTGCGGTGCTTGCTGCTACACTTGCTGCCTCGGCGGCTACCTTCTTTTCTCTTTCAACTCAATAATGGCCTTGTGCATTTCGGCCCAGTCAATCTGGTGTCCTTCATGTAGATCATATACTAGGTCTTAGAACTGAAAACATCCTTCAATGGTGTGCCCCGTCTGCCTGTGGAACATACAATATTTTGTTTGATCAACTACTGGGTTCCATGTGGGCTTCTCCAGAGGAAGCTGTATAGCACTAGCTTACATGAGAGCCGAAAATATGTCACCGAGAGTTTCCGACAGAGGAGGATATTGGGCTCTCTTCGGAGCCGAGCACTTGCTATTGTTGTAGCCATTAGGGGGAGTGACATTATGGTATTGTGGAGGTTGTTGCGGAGTGGCAAAGGTGTTTTGTGGGGTGGGGAAGACTTGTGGAGTGGAGTAAGATGATGGGGGGTTTTGTAGAGCGGTGAAGGCTGGTGGATGGCCTTGTGGGGCAGTGAAGGCTGGTGGATGAGCGGTGAAGGCTGGTGGATGGCCTTGTGGAGTGGATTGGGTGTTACGGGGGTTGGAGAAGCGGATTTGGGTATTTTGGTTGGTCGGAGGAAAGGTAACGACTTGGACCTGTTCATTGGTTTGGACTCCCTCGGTGATAGGCCCTTGAGGTTTACGGTTATACTTGGGCTTTTGGGCCTCAAAGAGTGAATGAATGGGAGAGTCCTTGAACTGTGTCTGGATGAATCGTGCCCGACTATATAGTTGGTGCATATTAGATATGTCATTCATAGCCAGTATGTTGCGGAAGGTCGGGGTAGCATTGGAAATAAGCAGTTTGATCTTCTCCTCCTCCGAAATATGGCCGGGCACCCTGGCAGCCATTTGCCTCCATCTGTCAGCATATGTTGCAAACTCCTTATCCGGCTTCATTTTTTCAGCCACTAGATCTGTGAATGAATATTCCGGGCCAACCCTATCTTGAAACCGCTGAATAAATTTATCTTTCACTACCTTGAAGCTCTCGGCATCTTCTAACGGTAGAGAATAAAACCATTCCAACGCAACTCCATCCCACTGATTCAAGATTTGATTGAAGCACCAGCAGTGATCACGGACAAGAGGCAACTGCTGAATGACGACACACAGACAAACTTAAACTACTAGCTAAGGGATCGCCGTCCCTCCCCCTCTCATTAAAGACTTCCCTTGAGTGGGGCATGCATTTGAGAGTGGTTCGCCACAACCAACTGTCTCTAAAGAACGGTGCCCCTACTAAGGCCATACCCTAGACACAACCTAGCCTAAGAGGGAGAAATGAAAGAAAATTTGGAGAAAAGCTTAATGCAGGATGGGAGATATCAGGACTTGAAATCCTTCCAAGGCACTACCCCTCAAAGATATAGTCTGTTCTGCAGGGGCTTTGTGTGTTTGATTTTAAGACCCATATTTACTAGGCACACATGCGACCGGACTCATGATGTCCTACGGGGAACTATACTGCCACTCTTGCCATGCCTTTGATTTCATTGATCAAATCATTGATTTATTATTATTTTTTAACAGCCTTATTGGCCTGATATGGCATGAAAGCTCAATTCTTGAGGGTCAGGACTGCCCCTATTTGAGACCTCTCTCGTATTTGGGAGTGCCTAGGTCGGTCATCTCATCCATCAATCTCTTGTCCCTGCACTTGGCCGATTAGAGAAAAGAAAAGATATTTGTGCATACCCAAAGTATGGCCAAAGCAGCAACATTGTTGCTCAAAGGAAAATCAGCTATGGCTTGCCGTGAAGTATGTGAAAAACCTATGCAAAAGGTCAGCCTCAATGATCGGGGAAAGAAACTAGACTCCCAGCGCGGAGCGAACACCACTCTAAGAATGCTACAGAAGGAAACTCATTTTAACTAAATTAAGCAAACTTCTTCTAAAGCCACTCAACCGTGTTGAGGAAACTAGCATTATTTTAACAATGCGCAGGAATAGTAGAAATAATGAAAATGAAAGTATATTCTCTCACAAAATAAAGATACCTTGTAAATCCATAGTGTGAAAGTAACATCCTGAAGCAAACTTTATCAGCGAGCTTTGCGTAGCACGAGCTTTTGTATGTCTTGCTTGACAGGAAAAGGAAAGGATAACAAGGATCAAGATTCTTCAGCACGGAGGAGTGGCGGACACCAAATTGGACGAAGAAGAATAAAAAGGAAGAGAGACGAGGGCTAGAACTCCCTCGTTAGGATGCAGAGACCCTGATAACAAGAAACCAAATACAGAAGAAATGAAGATTAACCGAGATTAAGGCGGACTAAAATCTTGAAAATAGCATGAAAAAGGGCAAGAACCTCGAAAGGGTGAGGAGGGAAGAATAGAGAGATGAGAAGGAAAATCATCTGACGTGGTCTGAGAAGGGGAGTAGCGATCACTCGCCAGAGGTGGGGAAGAAGAAGCATAAACACCCGACAAGGTTGGGGAAGGGAAATGTAGACACCCGACAAGGTCGGGGAAAGAGCACAAGAAACACCCGACAAGATCGGGGAAAGAGAATGAGAAGTAGACCCCGGAGATACCCAGGGAGGAGAATCAGAAGAAGTCCCGAGATCGGGAAGATGAGATGACATAGGCCGAAGCCTAGAATAATGAGAACGTGGAAAATCTGGTGGCTCAGAACGAGAAATAGGGAAGCGGGGACTCATGGACCTGGGAGGAGAGGAGAAGATGATAGAAATAGGATTAGAAGAGGGCAAGTACACCACCCAAAGGGTGGGAGCTGAGCAAGAGAAACGAGGAATGGAATGAAGAAGAAGAAGGAGGAGAAGTGGATCCTCGAATGCACCAAGGACGGCCCTTAAACTTACAGCACCGCCTCTTCTTGGCAGAAATTTCTTTGTAATGAACCTGCTTGGTATGGGCTTGAACCCTCGGACTCCTCATCTTGAAATATCTTCTCTAATAACGAGCCCAAATGGCAGACGGTCTAGCCCAATTATAAACATACACCCAGAGAGAGCAAGAGCCAGCATGATCCAGAGAGAACAAGAAAGAGAGCAGATCTGAAAGAAGATTTGAGAGAGAAAGCTTTGAGAGAGTTTTGTGAAAGTTTGAGAGAGATTTGTTCATCAGTTTCCTGGTTCAGAACCGGAATTGATCTTACTCATTATTGAGCTACATCCCCGTGTGGATTTCTGTTTCTTCATTTGTTTCTTTTGTTTTGAAACCCTTGTTCAAGCTGTGTGTCAGCAGAGGTTAAGCTGTAATTTCTCAGTGGGCAGAGGTGTGGTATCCTCTGGACAGGTGAAGTTGTAATTCCTCAGCGATTACAGAGGAGGTCTCCTCTAGACAGCAAGTTGTGTTGCTCAGCGGTCTATAGGGAAGGATTTCCCGAAAGTTGTAAATTGGCGCATTAAGCTGTGTATCAACAGAAGCCACACTCTGGTTGGAGTATGGGGTGGACTTAGGTCTACAGACTGAACCACCTAAAACCCTTGGTGTTATGTGGTTGAATGCCTTTTGTGTGATTGTGCTCCAAATTATCCTAATTGCTTCCACATCCTTGGTTTGCTTTAGTTGATTAGGGATCTTATCCTTGCAGATCACGTGTTCATCTAGCAAACCTGCCTTAATAATTTTCATTGGTTTTAAACTGGCTAAAAAGCTTTAAAGATCCATTCACCCCCTTTGGATCTTCTGTCTACTTGCTTCATGCACCCAACACGTAGTATCAGAGCATACCATCTGGGATTAATTTCACTCTATCAATTGGTATCAGAGTGGGTCACTGATCTATCAGATCAAACGATCTGCAGTGGATCCTGCTTCTTCCGGTGCATAGCTTGCTTCTAGAGTGTCTAGCATTTCATTCGCTCGTGATGGAGTCTGAGTCTATCGCTCCTATATTTGATGGATTGTGTTTCTCTGACTAGCGTAGAGAGTTTAGGAATTACATGAATTCTGTGGATTCTAACTTGCTGATTTTAATCGAGCATGGACCTTATGATATTCCAGTGAATAAGTCAGACTGGAATATTGGTCATGAGTTGATGAGTGCTGAAAATAGAAAAGCCCTGGAGATGTTGAAGGGGGCAATAAATTCTGATGTGATTTCATGCTTGTCCAAGTGCAGGAATGCTAAGGAGTTGATGGACGAGCTGAATCTCAAATATGGTGGAGAGAACCACAAGTGCCTTATGACCAAGGATCACAGTAGTGATCAGTCTGATGACCCTTCATCCCAGGTAAACTCCGAATCAGAACAAAATTCGTTGGATGAGTTGATTGAGATGTATGATAATCTGCTTGATAGTTATAAGACTGAAAAATGCGAAATGAAGAAGATAAGAAAAAGCATGTTGCATGATATAAGAGAATTGAAGTATGAAAATGCCAATTTAAAAGACAGCTTGAAAAGAACTGAAAATGGATGCAAGAATTGTGATTCTATTAAGAATTTGAACAATGATCTTCTGTCTCAACTTAGGCTGCAAGAGCAACAGGTTGAGTCTCTTAAAGAAGAGGTAGAAGATCTAAGGAATAGGAATGTGGAATTGGAATTGACAGAACAAAGATTGACTGAAAAATTGAAAGATGCTAATCCGAATGTTTTGGCTGAAGAGAATTGCAAACTGAGAGAACAAAACAAAAAACTAATGGTTCTGAATGTTGTAATGTCAGAAAAATGGATGTCTGTTGAAAAAGGAAAATGTGTCTTACAGGAAGTTGAAGCTGAAAAGGAACAGGAACTTGTTCAGGAAAATGATAAGCTGAAAAGTCTAAATGATGTATTGCATCAACAGATAATTTCCTGTGAGAGTGAGATTGTGGGCTATGAGTTGAACATCACTGCCCTAAATTCTGAAATTCAGGATCTTAAGAACTCTTTGTCCAAATTTGTTCAGGGAAAAGATAACTTGAATAAAATCCTCGGTGCCAAAACTATTTAAAAAATAATAGTATAACATTTAAAATTAATTTATTTTAGAAAATAAAAATCTAGATTAGTGATATAAAAATAGTCATAAATATTATATTTTATTGATAAAAAAATTAAACTCTGCTATTAAATTTATTTTTAAATATATGATTCGACCGAGTTGACTCCGAGTTAGACCAACTTGTATAAAATCAGGGGGAAGCCGATCAAATACAGATTCCAGAGCACTCATCAAACCTGGCCTGATTGCCTCTTACAATCATCGATGAGCATACGATTGCTGGATCGGGTGGCTAAGCGTATATATAGTATGTGCACTATTTATAATATATTACGCCTTCAGACAAGCTTGTGTAGCACTATTTATAACATATTACGCCCTTAGAGAATCCAATTAAGCAACATATATAGATTATTAAGTACATCTGACTGGCGGCAAGTACTTGAAATGACCGAGAAAATAAAGAAATACCGATTGCAGTACCACGTACAATCTCTTACGACGAAGGTTTCTTGATTTGTACGTAGTCTCCGAAGTCGATCGCCCTGTGGCGTAGTGTTCTCCTCCTGTGGACGAATTTGTAGTAGGCGAACTGTAATAGGATCTGTGAAGAATTAATGTGTGGTTAAGGTTACAGCTTTATATAAATTAAGGATTTTCCAGACTGCGAAAATCTGTATAGCTTTTCCTTCATGCTCTAACCGGCAAAGGATACAAAGAGGTCCAGTAGAACACAGACTACTGCGTCCAGCAACCACGGCGCATTGGCCTTTATTCTGTTCCACTCCACACTTCTCACCAATATGCTGCATTCAAAGGAGAGAATGACGTGCATGAGGGGTGCACAGCACAGGCAGGAGGAGGAATAGTACATGTGCATGGAATCTGACTTTTAGACATGAATGAGTGCTAATTAATCCTGTTAGTAAACTAACTCATGAGAAGGGACACTGCAAGTAGTCTCTAACTCAGCGGGGATGGTACGTACGTACCCCCTTATTGCCCAAAAGAAAAACTGTCATTGGCTTACACACACACAACACACACACACACACTGAGTGAGAGAGAGAGAGAGAACCTTCCAACGTAAGTCACATTTGCCAAGAGAGCCAGCATGAACATGAGAGGGTTCAAGCCCTGCACGAAGTCCCAGATTTAGTGTAAAATTGCCATGAGATACGAACATACTCTGTGTCTAAATTGCTTATCTCGACGATATATATATGTAACGAAATGTTTGCAGAAGAGGGTACCTCCACGCTTCCTCGTTTGATCTAATGGTCAAAACAAGATGTGTATTAGGATACAAAATGGACAAGAACCTCCGAGGAGAAATGCATAACATATATATGCAGGTAATTATGAACGCTAATTATCTTGGTCGAAGGACACCTACATTTAAGAAGATCTGCGGTAAGCGGCCCCCCATGTATATGGCAGCCATAATCCATCCTAGCCAGAGGCCGTACGGGTTAGTTTCCATGCTTGTTTCCTGCGCCAGAACTTGCTAAGCTAAGATTGGATACAAGTCCACGAGGATGAGTTATAAGCCCCTAATTAAACGCGAGTGTTGTAAGGTTCTGCAGTGCGTTTGTGGACGGCAGTTAAACACAAATCCTTTAAATACTGGCTGAAACTTGTATTCCTACCTGCAGTGAGCTTTTGGGCGGCATCGTCAGGTAGGTTTCCATGAAGGCCCTCGTTTGGAATGGCAGGCTAGCAGAGATAGCAATAAAGGTCCCATAGCCTACCTGCATACACATAAGTACATATATGCACGATGTATCATGTTCTCACACGAGCAAGTTTATATACTAGCCATAATTAGCTTCACAACTATGAGTGATAGAAAGAATAATGGGACCCTAACATTTCTCATGTTGATAACAATGCGAGTGGGTAGAGGTCTAAAGGTTAATTAATGAATAACTCACTAGAAGGTAGAGACCAGATGCGTCCACTGACGGCTTATACTGCATCTCGAGCAACTCACATGGCTAAAGTCTACAAGTGAGAGGCGTAAAAGTACCAGACCAAGTAACTAGTCAAAGTGACACTCGTTAGTGTCAGTCCAAGCCTCTGACCACGTGTGCACACACTGACTCCTACCTGAGCCCGGCCCTCTAGCTAGTTTTCTCCCTCAGTAGGATGCTACTGCTGGAAGGGAGCCCACGAAACTAGCTTAAAAATCGTTTAGCGTGAACTACCGCTCCACCTTTCCCAGGTAGGCCGACACTTCGGTCATTGGGCTACGACTAGTGGCTCCATCACAAGGAAAGAGAAAGCTACTCTGTCGGGATCTAAAATAATTTTATAAAATAGGTTAAACATGGCGTACGTGCATAATGGAATGCATTAGGAACTAAGCTTGCATCTTTTAGAATGACAGGGAACGTAACAGACTAAGATCACCCCGTTACAAGGTGTGACGGATCAAGGTAGGGGCATTACATTGCTTGTGACGCGCCTCCATCAGTCCGTTACACTCACCCGAACAATGCAGAAAACACAAAGACAGTCACACAGACTGTAACGCACCAAGCATGGGGCGTTATACTCATGTAACACGTCTCCTAGGGGCCGTTACACTTACCAGAATGCCAGGAAATCCACAATTTTAAACAAGAAATGTAACGCACCTAGGCAGGTGCGCTACATGACTCTAATGCATAGGGTCAGGTCCGTTAAAGGCACCCGAACACTTAAAATCCACAGTTTTTTGAACAGAACGTAATGCACTAAAGATGGCGCGTTACGCGACTACGACGGAGCAGGGCTGAGCCATCAAACTAACCGCCAATCTCAGTCAACAGTCAAAGGAACGGTCAATGGTCAAGTAATAGATCAAGGGTGGCCTGTTACAATTCTGGTAACGCACCAGTGACGATGCATCAGGGGACTATAATGCACCTAGGGTGGTCCGTTACACCGGCTGGGTTGCGAACTTGCGGAGTTCGAAACCGAACCCCCTCCTGGTCGATCGAAATCGACGGGAATCATGGGGAAACTAGTTTTTCTACCAAACCACCCTGCCACACCAACATTCCATAACTAAACATGCCATTAAAATCAAAAGACAATGCTCCTGGAGTCAATTTCATGATTTTAGGGCTAATTAACACTAACATGGAAGATTACACGAAAATCAAGAAAACTGGCGTCGGACCATGGCGCATATGGTACCGGCGGGCTCCTAGTGAGGAGAACATTCCATCCCCCTACCTCTTACATGATGGGAATGACATTCGAGGCATGAACGGACAAAGGGGCAACGCAGCTCCACTCGGCCCGACCCGCCTCCACGCTCGGCGAATCGAGGGAAGAAGAGCGTCCCCGCGACCCGTGTGACACGACCTTCCCAACGGTACCTCCCTTACCTCGATCAACGACCGTCTAGACCAAAATTGAGACAGAAGAATGATTTTTAAGAAATTAACCTAAAATTCAACAAAATGGGGTTTACATGAAAATTAGTGAAAATGACGACAGATGGCAACGCATGTGGCGTCAATGGGTTCCTGGCGAGACGAGAAATCCATTCCCCTACCTATTGCGTTGTGAAGACTGCGAATCAGTGCAGATCGAGCGACGGGGGCCATGTCATCCTCTCGCTCCCGCACGCCTCCATGCTCCACGATCCGAGGGAAGAAGGGTGCCAGTGCGATCCTCGCGTCGAGCCCGTCCCATCGGTACCTCCCACGCATCGATGGAGATCCATTTGGACCAAAATCGAGTGAGAGGGGGAGAGAAAGAGAGAGAACGTGTGAGGGAGAGAGAGAAGAGAGAGAGAGCATTCGAGAGAGTGAGGGAAGAGAGAGAGAGGGCATACGTTTTTAACAAAAAAATTGATTTTTCTTATAGTTTTGTGTCACCAATTCACGCAGCGCTCCAGGAGGTCTATCTTCCTCTGACATGTTCTCCTTGAAGCCCGTCGTGGAGTTGAGCATAAATGCCATACACATGGCCACATACTCATTACTTTTCGTCTGATTAATTCTATGTTAGTGTTAAACACAAATCCCTCAAGGTTCTAGCAGGTTTGTCCCCTTATGACATGTTCTATTGGAGGCCTGATTGTAGGGTGGAGCATCCAGTGCCACTCGGGTTGCAACATTACGCTCTGTAGGCCCCTGAATTAACCCCCCCTGGATCACTACAAACCTTTGGTAGGCTAGCCCTCAAGGCTCCTTGATTGGTGATCTCAGGGCCTGAGATAGTCTTATCAGGCTTCCCAATTTTCATGGCTTCACACCGGTTTCACTGTGTGTACAGGTCCTTTTGTTGGGATGAGCCTCCCATATTAAGGGGAGAAGTTGCCGAATTCTCCTCAAAACTCTCCATTGTTGCTGGTTTAATTCTTGTAATCACTGGCGTCAGCTCATTCACGGTGCTGCATCCCATGCGTATGACTCAGAGGGTCTCACTTATCAATCTTCAAACCAAAGAGCTACTTACTTGTGCTTGAGTAGTAACCTCGCATAGTTAGTGAGACAGGAAATTAAATAGAAGAGGGGTGATGAATAACAAAAAAGAGGGGGCTCTTAATGCACTCTAATCTCACTCATTATATGAACATTCCAAAAAAACCCCTAACTCTACTTGACCACTCCTCTAATTACCCCCCAGGATACAAGGGTGTGGAAATTCTCTTGAGAAACCCTGAATTGATGCCTTATAAACTCCTACAGAAGCTCGATTGGTGAGGGGCCTCATGGTTCAGTGGCGTTGCCACCGACTACCCTCTCCTCCCTCACGGTTTAGTGGCATTGCCACCGATTCCCCCGCTCTCTTCTGTTCAATGAATCTGTGGCAGCACCACCGATCCATGCCTCTTGTATCACCCCTCATCTGAATCACCACACAAGGAAGCAATAACCCTTGCTACCTACCAAGTGAACCTCATTTGACCCCTGGGTCAACTCCTACCATTCACTAAGGATCTAATAACCTCCTTTAGTAGATAATTAAGGAATAAAGCCCCCAATAAATCATGAGCATGATAAAAAAAGAAAGAGAGGAAAAAACTACTAGTCAAACATAGTAATAATCATATTTTAATTGTGGTATACAGTTATATATGATCAAACCTATACCACTATTTCAATGTATGCCTACTTGATCGAGCCCTCAGTATATCAAATGGCGTTAAGCGGAAGGCCGAGTCATGCTCGATTGAAAGTTTTTTCTATGCGTGATGGTGATCATCGGGCCAATGTTCTCTGCCCCGTATGAAGGTTCATGTGTAATTAAATAATACGCGTACTATATATTAATGCTTGCTTGCCTAACCGAGCCCTCGGTATATCAAATGGCATCTAGTGAAAGGCTGGGTTATGCCCGATTGAAAGCTTTCACTATGTGTGATGGTGGTCTCTGGGCCGAAGTTTTTCGCCTCGTACTGAGGTTCAGATGTAACGAATTATGCTTGCCCCGCATGAATAAGTCGATAAATAAGTCCCTTACGTAGTTTCGTTAATTTTGTTTAGTTTGTATTCTTGCTTGCATTTGTGTAGCCCCGATGGCTTCCTCTCTTGGCAATTAATCAATGCTTTTCCTCTTTCTCGGAGGATGTAATTAATGCCATAACCTTTATGGTATGGCAGACTTTCAGTCCCGACCCAAACTTCACAATTGACTGATCAAGTCAGATCGAGCGCACTGTAAATTTGTCACTCCGATGACTGGCACGCCTTCTTCCTCTCCCTCTATTTTATACAAAAAGTGGAAGACATATTCATCCTCCCCACAAGTGTTCATGAAGGTGTCAAGTTGGCTAAAAGATGTGTCAATCTGTATCTGGAAGAGACAAAGCAGACTCCTAAAGCTCCCCAGGACAAAGGGAAGAAGAAGATAAAATCGGAGGGTTGGTTTCCTCCGCCACCCCCAGGCTATGTGGCTCCGCCGCACATGCCATTCATTGCAAAAGAAGAAGGGATATTTAGGGCACTTCCCTTCGCCATCTACCCCACACCGGGGGCACCTTGCCTCAAGGACCTGCTAGAGGATGTCAGGGTCCCGCCAGGAATTACTAAGCCAATAACGGAGCTCGACTGCCAAGCGGCCAAATAGCTGAGGACCTTTGAGGTGCCGAATCCTGACGGCCCGCCCACTATTTTCTATGTGGCTGAAGAACAGCTAGTTAGAGGAGATGATGATTGCCTACTCCCTAACGATCTTCATGACCCGTACATCCCAATTGCGGGGCTTCCCTACAAGACTGACCGTGCGGCCGAGGTGGTCAGAAAACAAAGGATCCCTCTTTATCAACCCTCCAGCCAGAAGATGTTTGAAAAGATATGGAACCCGCCAAACCTAGACCGGAGGCTGCTACGGATCACCAAACATCCGGGTTTGGGCTTCTCACCGGAAGACTACTACGAGGCCGACGTGATATCAGTTTTGGCTCCACTCGGTGGCGGCCCCGTCAAGGCTGCGGCCCTACAGGAAGCCCGCCGTAATGAACAACCTCTGCCACCAGCTGAAGAGACACAAGATGAAGAAGTGTTCCTCTGGAACCCCCTCTATCGCAGGCGCGCAGGGAAGGTCTTTCCCTCTTCCGAAGGGTCAACCTCGAGGGACCGCATCATCAGGGTTCCATCATCCCCATCTGTCGGCGAGGCAGGAAGCGGAGGTACGGGCCGTGCTTCAGGCCCTCCCCGATATGACCCCGTTATGCTCGCCTTGTACCATAAGCAGCAACGGGAGATCGAGATGCTGAAGGCACAATTGGCTGAATTAGCTGCACTGGTGGCAGACCTGACCCAGGGCTCCCTCCGCCCATGGGGTGAAGACATGGCTTGGTCCCGGGCCACCAGTCCCGATACCTCCATCCAGTCAGGGAGGAGGACAAGAAACATGATGAGCCCTTCAGCTAGATAGCCAGCTGGGCGAGGCCTTACATTGCAAGAGAAGCTGTAGAAGCCCTACTCCTTCCCAAGAGAAAAGACCCAAGGTAGTTTTGACTGGGCCTGCCACTACGACAAGATTTCCCTCCCCAGGTCCAAAAGGCCCCAAGATGTTCGGAGATGCGGTGACCCACTGTTCTGCCCCTATCACCAGATACTCGATCACCCTATTGAAGATTGCTATGTCTTCAAAGACATAGCTCAAGATCTGATTGACAGGGATGGGCTAAGAATGGGAGACTACGTAGTGGCCCCGCCGCATCCCCATATGATAGGCGGCCCCAAGAGAGGAGTCTACACTCTCTCCGTCCAGCACCAGGCTCCTGAAGATGCAACGGCCTCGGCCCTGGCCGAAGCCATCTATGATGATTACTTGGTAGACTCTAGAGTAGCCTTGTGCCTTTCTACTCCAGGGAACCCCACAGGCCCGTCGACTGCAGCCCAGGAGGGATGCGAGGTGAATGCCGCTTCGGCACCGGGCCAAGATGAGCAAGAAGAGACCTACGACATCCTCGAGACCGAGGAGGGCGAAGATCAAGACTTTGTCGATTTGCTACCGGCCCCACCAAAAATTGAAGATGGTGGCTAGGCCACCGTCAATGAGCTAATCAAAATTAACCTTGGCACGGAAAGTGACCCCAGGTCAACCTTTCTGAGTGCCCTTAAACCTCCTCGAGAGAGAGAGGAGTACATGAAGTTCCTGCAGGAGTTTCGCGATTGCTTCGCTTGGAACTACAAAGAGATGCCCGGTCTCAGCCCCGAAGTAACCCATCATATATTGGCAGTTGATCCCAAAATGGAGCCGGTGAAGTTGCCTTAATTTGGTGCCCTTGGCCATCACTTGATTTGGGGGTCTTGCCACCTTTTGTTCCTATAGCCTAGCCCACCACCACTCGAATTCGGTGGCTCCACGCTACTCCCTTGATCCGGTGGCATCTCCACCTCCTTGATCCAGTGGCACCATCGCTCCCTTGATCTAGAGGCATCCCCACTTCTTTGATTCGGTGGCATCACCACCCTTGTGATCCAGTGGCCTCACTACGTCCCTCATCCGGTGGAACCATACCCCCCTGATCCGGTGGCCTCGTCACCTTCCTCATCTGGTGGAACCGCTACTCCCCCTGATCCGGTGGCTCGCCCACCTTCCCCATCCAGTGGCACCATCACTGATCCGGTGGCCTCGCCACCTTCCCCTGATCCGGTAGCCTCGCCACCCCCCTGATCCGGTGGCTCGCCCACCTCAGCTCCTAATCCGATGGCCCTGCCACCCTTTCTCCCTGATCCGGTGGAGTCCACCTCTCTTCTCTGTGTCCCAGCCGTAGGCTAGTGTCTTCTGTCAGTTCGTAAGCTTTCACAAGGTGTTGCCGCTTCCGTGCGCACCTCTAATTTTGGGTTAGGCCACTCCTTGTGGGCGTGTACCTGCTTTACCCCTCCCACATCTGGGTTTAGGGGAGATGCTGTCAAATTTTTGCCAGAATCGTACACATATTAAAATACAAAAGGAAGTAACAAACAAATGGAATAAATAGCAACCAAGCACCCCTACTAAGACAAAAGAAATGTGTAGGGTACAAAGAGGGCTGAGCACGAGCACTATCGCATTACACTGACAAGCATGAGCATGGGCATCCATCGCATGAACAAGGAAGGGAACTAATTAAAATTTCATATCTGCATATCGTGAATAAAAGAAACCATGTTCCTTGGCATATGATCGTATCATTGCATTTCATGTGTGCCTGCATGCCATGGTCCCACGGTATATAAAATGGCGATGTGTGGAAGATCAGATTACGTCTAGCCAGAAGCCTCCCCCATGCATGAGGACTTACCTCCGCCTCGTACCAGGGATCGATCCCCAAACTCCACTCCATCCCGTGCATGCTCAAACCCATGCATGTGATTGCTACACTTAGGATAGGCGTGAACCAGACCTCATGTAGACATGCCCTCCAGGTGACACACCTTTAACATGAATTCACCTGTTATGAGCTCCTCCGTCAACCTTAGGCCCTCTTGCGTCAACCTCTCCTCAGCCCAGTTGCTGCCTGCGTTGACCTCAGGCCTTCCAGCATTGCTACCCAAACAAGGAAATGTTAAAAAACATATAAATGGAATAAAACTGACATATAAGTGGAACTAAACTAACAAAATAAGACTGCAACCTCGTGGTGTACATTGTCGGAGATCTCCTCTCCCCTTGGATCCCGTGGAGGGAATATCAACGTTGCCCTGCGGGCCGACTATGGATCCTGGAGATTATTCCTCGGCGTGGTCATAGGCTAGCCTTGCTCGGGCGAATATCCCCTTACAATCTGACCCACTCTCAAATTAAATATTAAACTTGCCGTATCTTCAGTAGACATCTATACGGGTTTATTCCCGTTTTCATCACATTTTTCGAAATGAACGTCCATCCGAACACGAAATGGTCCATGAGTGACCGACACATTTTAATATTTACGCCGGTAGGATGAGACCTTTCAGTATAATTCCAGGCTTTCTTAATCTCATTTAATTTACAACTCTTAAGGCTATAGGGCCCTCTTTTTCTAATGATTAATCAAGGGTGTTCTCTCCTCCGGAGAGATGTAAATGACGCTGTGACCTTTACGGCACGACGTGATGGGGGCATCACTAACCCTCCACATTTTGCAAAGCTTGGATGGATCGACGGCTTGCGCCATTATGTTCTCCACATTTTTATGAATCAATCTATGTGATTTTTATATTTTATTTGGTTGCACAGTTCTTCACACCTGGTGCCACTCCTCTTCTTTGGCAAGAATGTGGGTGAAGTAGAATAGAAGATGGATAGGGTAGCGGAAGGCCCCCTAGAAGAGGAATGCCCGCCCCTCCATGGTGATGAAAGTGTACAACCAATTGGCCTAACAGATAAAATCAAAGCCCATGACGAAGCTTCAATAATAAATGACAACTCCCTTGGAGGGTGAAGAGTAATAATGTAAGGGAGTTGACAAGTTAGAATGAGAATCATCGTGTTGCCCAAGGATTGTAACGTATAAAGAGTGTTAAACAAAATGGGTATTCACCCCTTGTACAGAAGAATAGATTCGAGATTGGAAGCTTGGAACAAGGGGTGCCCTGCCCGGCCCTTGCGCATGGACTTCCACGGCATCAAAGCTTGACATTTTCTTTTGGTGAGCAATGGCGGGGACTTGACCTTTTCAACTATGCTTAGCACAAAAGCACGGATTGGCATCCGACAAATAAATTCTTGCATCTTGAATAGCATAGTCGTGGCCAACTCCTTCTTGCCCAGCTCCTGTGGATCATCTTTGGCACAAGTACTTGTAGAAGGACACCCATTCCGAGTGGTAGAGGGAGGTGAAGCGGAGGCGGAAGGCTCCATGGATGGTGGAGGTGTAATGGAAGATATTGGAGGGAACACGTCGAGTCTCTCCCTTTGCTCAGAAGCGGATGGGGTTTGCTCCAGTGCAAAAAGGGGTGGACCCTGCTCAGGATCTACCACGGGTTTGGGTAAAGGGTTAGGTAGAGGGATAGACAAAGTCTGGTTCAAGGTTGAAGGGGTAGCGGAGGGCGGAGGTGGTGGCAATGGGAGGTTAATTGGAGGAGGTTTAGTGGTGGGCTCAGCAGAGGCCGGTGGAGTGGAGGTTAATGAAGGTATACTTGGTGGAGATTTAGAGGGAGGTTCGACAGAGGCCAGTGTTGTGGAGGTTAATGAAGGTATAATGGGAGATGTAAAAGAAGGAGGTTTGGCACGTAGAAAGCGCCAGATGGGGCGAGAGGTGTTAGGGGTAAGAGAAAACTCATGATGCGTCAGCGTGGGTGATTGGAGTATTGACCCATCGTTGTAACACCAGTAAGTCTCAAAAATGGGGGTTGGATCGGGGATGGTGGCATCATCCTGAGCAGGAGGTTCATCTGGTGGTAATGGAGGGAGAGGAAGGCGAAGGAAACTCAGAAGGGGTGCCTTCGGGACTTCATCATCACATGCCGTCTTTAGTTCTACATTATTAGACTCAAGTGGATGCCGTGGTGGAGGCGTGTTGATGGGTAGTGGAATGTAATGGTGTTCCATATGCGGAGGTCCATATGAATGAATGGTGTGAATAGGTGGAGGGCGGACGACATCCACTTGATTGTTGAAACCTGCCGACTCTTGCTCACCTAAACTATTGATGCCATAGTCATCTCTCCTCTCCTTCCATTCTTTTTCCATCTTCGTGATGTTATTCATAAAAGCATGAAGAGGATTAACTAGAGAAGGAGGAGGAGGAGCGGACTGTGGGCTCATGACCCTCTTTAATTGTTCCTCTAGCGAAGTAACTTTATCAACGAGAACTTGGAGGGGCATAACATGAGAAGCAGAGGGTTGGCATGGTGGCCTTGAAGGAGGGGCCGTATAAGAAGGCCATGGAGGGGGGCTAATGGGCTGACCCAAAGAAGGACCCGGTAGGGTCGGGTTGCAAGGAATAGATGGGCCTTGGGGCCATGAAAGGGGAGGAATAGAAGGAGGTTGGTGATAGACCACCCGAAGAGGAGTATGAACAGAAGAGGGAGGTGGGTGACACTACAAGAAAATGCTGTATTTCACACAGCCAGTTTCCATCTGAAATCCGTCTAAAGTTCTGTGGGAAAACACTTTTGTAACAGATTTCAGAAGGATTTCGAACGGAAATAGGCCGAGTGTCGACCCATTGGGTCGACTCTTGTGTGCGAGTGTTCTTCCAAAACAGAAAATTCAGAACACAGGTGAAAAGTGTCGACTCATGAGGTCGACACTTTTTTAGCCTCATTCTGTTTTGACAATAGAACAGCTTACAGAGTGAAAAGTGTCGACTTCCAAGGCTGACACTTTTTCACGAGCCTTCTGGTTTGGCAAAACAACATGTCCCAAGTGAAAGTGTTGACCCGTGAGGTCAACACTTTCTGCCTGCATTGGCAAAAATCAATGCACAGCAGAGAGTAACATAACAAGTGTCGACCCCTGAGGTCGACACTTTTCCTGACATGCAGTAAAACTAAATAAAATCAAATGAAACACCATGGTTCATCAATCAAGCTTCAAGATCGATTGAATATGCAATGTTAAGAGAGATTGCCATATGTAAAACCAGATTTCTACACAAAATCATTCCATCCATATGAAATTGCAATTGAACATTATTTCTTACCTTGAATCAAGATTTGAGAGAAAATTCCACAATGAACCTGCACTTGTAAAGATTTGTCATTCATTTCAAGCTTAAGGTTAGCAATTGAAATTCTCAAATCAATACACATTAAGGTTAGCCCTTTGTGAACCTGCACATTGAAGATTTTATACAGCAACCATATATGAAGGTAAATTCTGACATATCCAACCTAGATCACAAACTCCAATTCAATTCTTGTTGAGGCAAGGGAAACACAACCAAAGTTAGAATCAACCACATTTCCATCTACCAATCAAGCCATACAACAGTTTCATAGCAATGTGAACTCATACTGCAACCAGACATTATAGCAGCAACTGTTCAAGCAAAACACACTATCAAACCAAGTTCAGTTAAATGAAGCTCACTTCAATTGATGAATAAATTGAACTTGACTCAGTCAATCAACATGCTATTCAAAGCTCACTTTCATCAAAGATATATCACTGCAAATCATTACACAATGTCTTCATCAAAATAGCCCGGGGCACAACAGAAAGGTCGATGCACCCAGTAGTTGCATCGACACAACTGGTTGCCGCACAGACATTTAGCTCAACACAGAAGTCTCTTGCCCCGATACATCAAGAAGAGAAATTGCCAGAGTGCACTTGAGGTCTACGCATCAGGATGATGCACCGACGCATCAAGGCAGATGGTGGATCTTCTTCAACAATAACATCAATGCATCAAGGCAATGCACCGAAGCAACAGTCAAGGTTCAGAATTGAAAAGGCAGCTACATCGAAGCATCACGGTCATGCATCGACGCATTAAGCTGCAACCCATGCTTAAAAATTGAGCCAAGACCCAATGCTCTGACACATCAGAGACCAACATCGACCTATCCATCATGGGCCTTAGTCCATATCAATTGTCTGCAAGCAAGAATCATAATCTGATATTCGTTGGATTGTTAAAAGTATCTCTTGATATGTTGAAGGTTCAAAATGACATTTGGAATATCAATGGAGGGCTGTTTTGGAAGATTGAGCTGCAAAGAAGATTCTGATCCAGGCACATGACTACTCGAAGGAAGAATGCATGATGGCCGTACTGGCTAAGAAATGGCACAAAATCACTTAGCACACGTGAAAATTCTCTGATAATTCTGATTGTTGTTAGAATATTCTTCAACCCACGTGGACGAATCAACTTTCTGCTGTTGATCTAGATCGCAGAAAGGAGGAATACGACGCTTTGTTCTATAAATTGGAGCGGCCTCGTTTAGAAGAAGGGGCTGGAAAACTACGGAGAGCACCCCTGTCTGATAATTCCTTCTGAGCGAAAGAGAGAATTCAGCAGAGAGAAGCTAGTCCAGGAGAGTTTTTTCATCGAAAATCTGCTTCAATTTGAAGCTACATCATCTTTTCTATTATTTCGATTGAAGAGTTTCAGTCTCTATTTTTGGTTTCATTTACAGTCGCGAGTGACTAGATAGGGTGGCACCCATCGACGTTAGTCTAAGCCCCTGACCACGTGTGCACACACTGGCTCATTGCCCTGAGCTAGGCCTCTAGCTAGTTTTCTCCCCCAGTAGACGCTACTGCAAAGCGAGGGAGCCCACGAAAACTAGCTTAAAAATCGTAAACCGGGAAGTGCCCTGCTACAAGAGCCGACACACCGTAACGTGTCGTAAGGCTACGACTAGTGGAGGATCACGAGACACAGACTCTAGAATGCGAGTGCCAGAGTATAGACAGGCTAATCATGCACTATCACCCATACAACCAAGCACCAATGGCAGCACCAGAAACTACCGACAGACTCAGGACAAGGCAACTAGACCTAAAGCGACAATGATCCTTGAGTTTCACGACTCAGAGTCAAGATCATCGTACAAGCGGAACAAGTTGCCAATCGGTCTAATCATAAGCCAGAGAAAACGAGTCACCGTAGAAAATGACTCACGAAAACCTGAGGGAAACACCGAGACCCTCAACACACCTGGATGCATAGATCGAGGTAAGACAGTACCTCCCTGCATCCAGAACCACTGTCTCGAATTGGACAGAACTGTCGAGACACACACAAGGTCATCTGTCAACCACTAGATCACACTGGGTTGACCAGAACCAGATAAAGACATTAAAAGTAGTGCAAAAGACTGCCCACAGCAAGAACACTCCTGGCCACCTCATATCATGGTCATAGCACTCATAGGACATCAAGATACATCCACAGGATGACAGGCAGACCACAAGGTCACGCCAAGATGCACGGAAACCAGTACGTCAGGAAACGACGCTCAGACACCGTCCTAGAACACAAACCTAAGACAGACCAACATGAAACAAACCAATACGGCCAACCAAAAACACCAAAGGGGATGGGTGGTTACAAGGGGGCCGCCCAAGGGCATGAACGGTCCAGAGAGGGCCGCTCAAGGATCAGACGCCTAAAGGGATGGGCAGTCAGGGCAGAACTGTCCAAGGGGATGAGTGGTCAAGTCTTGGCCACTCAAGCCCACGACTTAGTCTAGTTCCTGGTCAAAACGGTCTTAACCGGACCGCTGAATGGAACCGACTTACTATAGTGTCAGTCAAAATGGTCTTGACCAGACTGCCTAACGTGACCGACACTCAACTGTTGACCAAGGATCAACTGGGATGGACGGTCGGGACCTGGCCGCACATCCCAACGGAAAGACAGGCGGTTATAGGATGGCCGTCCCTGTGGGGATAGGCGGACCCTACCGGGCCACCCATACCATGTGCGGTCTATCATGTGGCCACACAAGCCCCAAAACCAGATGAAGATAAATGGTCTAGAGCTAGCCGCCCATACCTTGGGTGGTCTCTGGTGCGACCGCTCAACCGTCACGGTGAGCAAACCCTGGGGTAGGCCCAATCTTGGCCTTCCCAGGCCCCATTCGTGCCGAGATGAAGGGGATACAGCCATGGACAAACATACAATCATATGGACTCCAACCGGAGTCAAAACGGTGCACGAATCGCAAGAAACGGGTGATTCTAACGAAATTACCCAAATGGGACAATCGGACTTCTCGAGCTCCCCACGGTCAAACGGGACCGCCAATCAACACGAAACTGGTATCAATGGAATGCTGGCATTCTAGGGAGTCCATTGACACTAACCGATCACAGAACCACCACCGTTTTTCGATGAAGCCTATGAAACCCACGAAACCCCAACGAGCCCAATCTCGCTCGTTCGAACACCAAACGATGTGCAATCGTAGGGAAACCGTAGAGGACGAAGTGGTGATCCATCTCCCTACCTCCATTGAAGAAACCATGCACCGAAGCGACTAAATCATACCAAAAATTGCCAGGAATGCGAATGGCGCCTATCTCAGAATCCGCCGAGGGATCGCACCCACCACTTGACGAACATAATGGCATATGCCGACGAACAATCCGAGCCTTGAAAAAATGTGGAGGGGCAAGGGATGCCCCCATTACCAAAGTTAGCCAGCCGAGTTGAGGATTATCAGGATGGCGGATCCCGAGTCGTCTGTGTTGGCAGTGCGTAGGGATCAGATTGCGTAGCGAAAGCCTGGTGGGCCCATAACCCATAGGTCCAAGATCGTAGCGTTGGTTGCTATGGGCAAATTCCCGAGGATGTGTAGAGTATCAGAGGATTGGTTCCTCAGAGTGATATTTCCTCTGGCTGTATGAGCCATGTTGGTTGTCGTGCCATTACTTGGAGTCATTGTGGGTGTGGCACTGGCAGGATGGAGAGTTGGGAGAAATGTGTCGGCAAGTTTGCCACATGAGTACCCAGTTCATTTGGCTGGAAGACATGTCGAGCGTTGGAGTTAGACCTGGATAGGGTTGTGAAAGGAGTCACCTGGCGGAGGATGAGGACGTGTTAGTCAAAGTCGGTGAGCTATGTGCTCGACTCATGTTGGAGGCTGTGTCCTCGGATGAGATTGGAGTTTTTGAGAAGTGACCTCTAAGAGATTATGGGTCCCAGTTGGTAGTTGTGAGTGGCTGGTAATGCTAGCCATGTGATCGACCATGGCAAGGTCTATGTTGTTTGGGGACCCATGTATAGTGGTCGCGGCATCGTCAACCAAGTTGTTGTGGCAGCCGATGGCACCTCTCTATCTTAGAGGTGTGTGCCATGAATTGTTCAAGTTGTGTCCTGTGGCTCTATGGTAACAGCAGAGCCGAGGATTGGCAGGCATCCTTTGGAATAGTTGTGATGAAGATTTGATGAGATGGTACGACAGATGATGCCTGTGTATGGAAGTCCTTGAAGGGATGTTGGCGTTGGATGGTGATCCTTGGTCTGTGACTCGCATGGGAGGATTTCCCTATATGCTTGATTCGAGTGATGTGAGGATCGAGGATTGTGGAATCCTGTCATTTGATTTTGTTGTACTCCCCTGAGAGGGTAGAGTTGGCATGGGGACCAAGATCAGATGCGGTGTCTGAGTGAGGATCGGCTTGAAATGTGAAAATAGTCTGTGTAAGAGTCAGTGGATGGCCTGTCGAGATTTGAAATGTGCTTATCGGATCTGGTGAAGGGCCAGGAAAGAAGGAAGAAGCTAAGCAAGTCAAGGTTTGCCGCTGATGAATAGTTAGTGACCAGTGAATGGTCTTCCCCAGACAGAAGATGCTGCTCGTTGTGACTTGGGGATTGTGAGAGCCATGCGCCAGCGAGGCCTTGGGTGGCCCTTATGAGATATGACTTTTCCTGGATTGGATTTAGGATTTGTTGAAGGGTTGTGATTAGACCGGAGCTGGCCCCGTGCTGCCACTGGCGTTTGGCTTCCCAGGTATGAGATGGTTCATGCTGTGGAATCGATGAATTGGTGGAAGTCAGTTGGGATGACTGTGTTAGCTAGTAGAGGCTCAGTAATGGTTGTCCCTCATGCTGGGCGTGAGATTAGTCAGCTGGTGGCGAAGCTGATGTGTAATTGGTCCGCTGAGCATGAGATTTCATCAGTGACTATTTCTCGTAATGAGGATTGCATCTCCTCGGTGAGCGAGATGGTAGCAGTGATGCCATGATTGGTTTCCGTGTGGCTGAGCAGATTACCAAACCGTACCCCTTGCATGTGCCTACTCTGATGATCGATGTGTGCTGTGGGTGAGGCACTTGTTCGTAATCAAGGTCTGACTGTGTCGCTCAAGATCCGTGTCCTCGCGAGTGTCGAGGTTTTGGCTAGAGCTCTGGGAGCGTTGCCAACCGGGTGCATTATTCTTCCCCTTGAGTTGTGGTTGCCTTAAATTTTGAGGGTGAAATTTCTATAAGGAGGGGAGGACTATAACACCCCGGATTTTTTTGGATCTGAATCCATGAGTTTATAACCATGTGCAGAAATAAATAAGAGTGATAATAATGATAGTAGCATATTCTTTGCACAAAATAAAGATACCTTACATATCCATAACATGAAAGTAGCATCCTGAAGCGAGAGCTTGGTCATCGAGCTTTGAGGAGCGTGAGTAACTTTGTATTCCTTGCTTGACAGGACAAAGATGATAGGAGAGCAAATGATTAGATTTCTCAACACAGAGGAGCGGCAGACACCAAACTGGACAAAGAAGGAAAAGAAGAAAGAGAGACGAGGGCTAGAACTCCCTCGTTAAGACACAAAGGCCTTGATGACAAGGAACCAGATAGAGAAGAAACGGAGATCAACCGAGATCAAGGCAGACTAAAGCCTCGAAAACAGCAAGAAAAAGGATAAGAACTCCGAAAGGGTGAAGAGGAGTGAGTAGAAAGAGGAGAAGAAGAATCATCCGACACGGTCGGAGAAGAGAAACGAGAATCACCCGATAGGGTCAGGGGAAGGAGAATTGTGGACATCTGACGGGGTCGGAGAAAGATCGTGGACATCCGACAGGGTCAGAGAAGAATCAGGGATAACACCCGGATGTCCCAGGGAAGGAGAATCAGAATATGTCCCAAAATCGGGATGAGAAGATGACGTAGGCCGAGGCTTGGGATTGGGAGAGGAAGGAGAATCTAGAGACTCTGGATGGGAAGAAGAGGAATGGGGGCTTGCGAACCCCAGAAGAGAGGAGAAGGCCATACAAGCGGGATTAGAAGAGGGAATATACACCACCCAAGGGTGGGAGCTAAGTAGAAGAAATGATGAATGGAAAGGAAAGGGAGGAGAAGTGGACCCCTGAGTGCACAACATGCGGCTCTTGAACTTACGTCGCCGCCTCTTCTTAGCAGAGATTTCTTGAAAATGGGCCCTCCTTGCATGGACTGGAACTCTTGGGCCTCTTGTCTTGCAATACCTTCCCAAATAATGGGCCCACCTGGCAGACGCCCTGGCTCGGTCATGAACATGCAGCCTTCCCGGGGCAGTTGCCCCTAGACATCCAGTGCTAACAATATGTGGATGCTCTTGAACAGTGAACTCCTTAGATGGATGAGCATCTGAAAATCATGGAGTTTTGTCACTTAGCACTAGCAGCATGAGATTCGGCAACTCCACTCGACAATCTGGCATGAAGCAGAACTCCCTTAACAGTAGAACAGGATGGAACTGAGGGAGAGTAATACGCGGTGTTGACATGGCCGGCTTGATAAATTGAGGGAGATTACATAGAATGTGTCAAATGTCCTTTGACAGCATGGAAGATACGACCAATTTTCCTTTGAACATAGACTTCATAATCTGCTTGGCGGCCATATGAGTTAGCAACAACTGGGTAGAGATCCCCTCTCGGCTAGTGAACTGAATTGCAACGGTGCAAGAAGAAATAACAGCATTAATGGTGAATCCACCGGTGGGCAATGAGATTGCCACCGTTCTTGTTTGAGAAGAAATTTGCACCAAGGCAAGGGAACTTTTCTTAGCAACCATCTTTTGAAACACAAGCTCATTATCCCCAAAATAGACAGGGACCAGGACCCAGATCGGCACGCAGCAGATGAAATCCTGTATCTTGAAATGTAAAATCGACATCGGGCCATCCTGACTCAGATCATCATCTCCCTGGGGACCAGATCCAAAGGGCACTAAAGGTAATGCACACCCACTCTGTGGGGTGTAAGTAGGAGGTGAAGTGGCGGAGGGAGAAGATACAGGAGGAGGTGGAAGAGGGATAGCGGCAATGATAGACTCGGGCCTAGATGGAGGTAAAGGAAAAGGAAAAGGTAAAGGAGTGGCTTGTACAGGCTTTGGCAAAGATGATGGTGGAGGAGATGGCAAAGATGGTGGGGTAGGTGGAGCGGGTGGAGGTGATGGAATAGGGGTCTTTGGGAGAGGAGGCGATCAACTTCTGTGATCACTGGGGAGATAGTGATGCACAAGCTTAACCTCGACCCATCTGTGAAGCCTGTATAGCAGTGCAAGAGAAAGCATGCCCCGGAGAAGCAGACGGTCATCAAAGAGCAAATCATCAAGGGGAGAAAGATCGGCCTTTTCCATCCGGTCCTTTACCCAACATGGCTCGCCAATGTCATCCTAGTACCAAAGGCTTTGGGAAAATGGCGAATGGGCATGGACTTCACCAACCTTAACAAGGCCACTCCAAAGGACTGCTACCCACTATTGAGCATCGACTAGCTCATTGACTCAACCTCCGGTAATGAGCTACTCAGCTTCCTAGATCCCTACACTAGCTACCATCAGATCAGGATGGACCTAGAGGATATTGAGAAGACTACTTTATCATTGACTTCGGCATACACTACTACACCCGGATGTCATTCGGATTGAAGAACGTCAGAGCAACATATCAACGGCTGGTCAACCACATCTTCGAGGGACAACTCAGTCATAACATCGAGGCCTACATCTACGTTATGCTCGTCAAAATGCCAAAGGCTGAAGATCATTTCACCGACCTAGTCGAGACCTTCGACACCCTCCTGAAGTACAACAGGAAGCTCAACCCCGCTAAATGCGTCTTCAGAGTCAGGTCCAGGAAAGTTTTAGGTTTCCTGGTAACTCAATGCGGGATTAAGGCCAACCCCGACGAGGTTCATGCCATCCTGAATATGCGGCCACCCACCTACGTCAAGGACGTCCAACACCTTACCGGGCGCATCGCGGTGCTCAATCATTTCACATCCTGGGCGGCCGAATGATGTCTACCCTTCTTCAAATTGTTGAGGGGGCCCAAAATGACGTCTGCCACGTTCGCCTGGGATGGGGAATGTCAGAAGGCATTTACAGAACTCAAGGGATTCCTAGCCTCACCCTTGGTATTATCAAAACCAGTCCCAGGCGAAGCATTGCACCTTTATCTCTTAATGACTCCTTCTACAGTAAGCTCAGTCTTTGTCCGAGATGACGCGGGAGTCGAGAGACCAGCCTACTACACCAGCAAGTTACTTAATGAGGCCAAAAGAAGGTACCATGCAACCGAGAAACTCGTGCTAGCATTGGTAACCTCGGCCAAGAGCCTCCGACCTTATTTCCAAGGGCACTCCATCATCATGTTAACTGGTGAATCCCGAAAGAAGATCCTCTCCCACCCTGAAGCCTTGGGGCACCTCGTCAAGTGGGCCATCATGCTTGGGGCCTATGATATCTCTTACCACCACTACTTGGCCATCAAGGGACAAGCCCTCGCTAACTTCATCGCAGAGAGCACTGTCCCGACCGAGGAAACCCTTCCATGTGCGCACAGGCTCACTTGGCACTTGTTCGTCGACGGGTCATCCAACTCGATTGGAAGTGGCGCTGGAGTCCTCCTCATATCCCTCGAAGGGGCAGAGCTACAATACACTTTGAAGCTCAACTTCCTTGCGTCCAATAATGCCTCTGAGTATGAGGCCCTTATCTCGGGAGCCCGGATGGAGCGACGACTAGGGGCTGAGCGAGTTTGGATCCACACTAACTCCCAATTGGTCGCTAGCCAGGTCAACGATGACTACGAAGCTCGAGAAGCACCAATGATCAAGTACCTCCAAATGGTTAGATGGTTGTCCAACTATTCGAGAGTTTAGAGGTAGTCTGAATAGCACGGGAGGAAAACTCCCGGGCGGGCACCCTCTCTCGTCTAGCCTCCTCTCTTGGCCCCGAAGGTACTCGGTCGGTCTTCCTTGAGGAGCTGGAACAACCGAGCATTGAATCCGAGCTCATGATCGTTGACTCGGCACCCCCGAGCGACTGGCGGACCCCCTACATATCCTGGCTCCGGGACTCCCAAGAGCCCCCCGACCCTCGGGAAGCTCGAAGATTGAAGTACCAAGCATTTTACATTTTTCACTTGTGTTTTCGCCTATTTAATAAGGCTCCACCCCTTGACCAAATATCAAGGATTGATCATTTCTAACTTGCTGCAGGCAAGGGGTTGAGCCTAAGAACGGATCTAACTTGTTTTCTTATTTTAGTGTGCGCAGAAACAAGTTGCAATACCCCAGAGTTCAAGCCTCGCAGCTCCTCTCTGTTCTCTGTCCCTTGCGGTCTTTCAATAGACCGTTAAGCCCCTCTAGCGGTCAAGTTGAGACCACTACCCTCACCCGAGAACCAAAACTCTCAGGTTTCTCTGTTCCTCACCCCTTGCAGTCCTTTGGTAGACCGTTAAGCTTCTCTTGGTGGTCAAGTGGCGACCGCATGCCCCTCCTGAGAGCCAAAAAACTCTTAATTTTCCTGAGTCCTTGCCCTTGCGGTCTATCGCTAGACCGTTAAGCAGGCTTGGTGGTCCTTTGATGGACCATTTTTCAAATAGAGGATTCTGTTTCATCAAATCATTCAGGCCCAAGGCATTTTTTTCACCCTGATTCATGCAATCAATCCCTTTCTTTCATTTGTTTCAAAACTCATGGTACATCATTCTTTCAATAAATGTTCGAATACATGATTGTGGAGTTCAAGTTACATTCAATTTCATGTCAGCGTGGGGCCAGATCTTGCGCAATTCCTTCACATAAACATGGTACTCCTTGTCACTCTCTGTCACTTTTGCCTGTAAGGTACGGATTTAGCTAATCTCCCACAAGGTCAAAGCACTTCGAACCGCCTGCTCTTCCTCCTCGGTCCCGATCTTCCTGGCTTGAGGGGGAGGGTAGTGAGATAGTGCTGGAATCATAGTGTGGGGAAGTCTAACTTGTAGATAGCACCGGTGCGGGTTGTAGATCGCCAAGGTAGTGTTCCTCACTAGCTGCAAGTCCTGGCCCAGTCGTCAAGGTAGTCTGCAAGTAGTGCCTTGAAGAGCCCTTGATCACAACACAAACTTATCAATTGGCAAGGCGTTGAGGAAGAGGCGCCAATCATCCCTTGTTTTCTTATCCGCGGTCCAACATTCAACCTGTGAATGGAACCCAGATGCACCTCCAATAAAGAAGAGTCGGGGGCTCCCGAATATGCGGCTAGCTGATGGCATGTTCTCCTTGGGTAGAAATTTCAGTCTAACCCTCATCCAACACTCAAGGATAATCATTGACCCGAAGAGGGAACCTCCTAAAGAAGCTAAACTAAGGCCCTCATAAAGGTAAGAAAGAATATCTTGGGAGATGGATAAATCCCACCACAGCCCAATAATGATGCTGAGGTTTTGAATGTCTAAGAGGTGGTCGTTGGTGGAAAAGAGCAAGACCCCGCACAAGCAAATAGAGGTGGCTTTGGCTATGGCTTCAAACCTCCCGCTCTTGTTCTTGCAATAAGCAGTGATCCATTAAGCCATGGGTATCAAGTGGATGTGCTGGGAGCCAATCATGGTCCTAACGTCTTTTAGATTGTGTATGAAATCCCCCAAGATGAGCGATGGGTTTATAGGGTCAACCATATGACACACCAAGTCCTCATCCCCCACCTTAGTCTTAGGAAGGGCTAGGTAGTGTAGATTATGGAAAATCCACTTAAGAAATAAGGGCCATAATATGCTAGAATGGAAATGGGAGAAAGGAGAGCATGCGTGGGATGCTAATATGGCATGTGATCGCTAGACAAATTACCTCAAAATATGCGGGGAGATTGTGGATGTTCACCTTCTCTTCCTATCGACCGGCCGATGAAGAGAGTTCTTCATGTTGATTACCCTTGCAAAGACAAAGAAACCACCAAATAGGAGAATGGATTAGAAATCATGTGTGTAGCACCAAATCCATAATAGAAATGAACAATGAAACCATG
Source organism: Amorphophallus titanum (assembly GCA_024336825.1). Lineage (NCBI taxonomy): Eukaryota > Viridiplantae > Streptophyta > Magnoliopsida > Alismatales > Araceae > Amorphophallus > Amorphophallus titanum. Next base: position 13,791,896 of record JANBPO010002057.1, on the reverse strand, counting down.
TATAAGAACACAACTTGTTGGGTGTTGGCCCTTAAACCCCTATGCAGGCGTCGTGGAGGTTGGGTCCTTATGGTGGCCTTAGACTGGCCGGGAGAGAAAGGAGGAGTGGTAGTGCTCCTCGGGCTATGGCTCTCCGAGTAGGAAGGGGGACATTGGGGAGTGTAGATCTTCCCAAGTTCTACCTTCATCTCATTCCAAGAGTGATGGGCTCTTGCCTTCTTACCTCTCTTATGCCTACAATGTTCTGCCATTCATTCCTAGCTTGGCGCCAAAGCAAACTCTTGGCATAGTTGACTTGCATAGGCCCTGACAGGGTGAACCTTGCAAAGTGTCGATCTATGGAGCTTTCCCACTCTAGATATATACTAGGGCGGGATCCATCAAACACAAAGGCCTCTAATGGGTCTAAAGATGACGAATAGGCTAAGTAGGAAGTGGTCATGATGAACGGGTGACAAATGTAATGGCCCTAGGACTAGACTTAGTAGAGACAATTCTAAAACTTGCTCTGATACCAAATTGTTGTGACACAATCCCTTGGACCTAGATTCACAAGTAATCGAACCGAATAGTGGATCCACTCAAGCGAGTTTACCGCGTCGCGCACACCCGGTTCCGTAGGTGGAATGGCGATGAGGATGAGGGTCCGAGATTGGACCTTGGGGTTCCAGTGGTGTGGCTAGCTCGGGGAGGACTCCAATGGGCCAGGGATGCCCAATTCACGGGTGGCCGGCACGCCAAGGGTGTGGGATATATGGTTTCTCTCACAAGTCTCCCACGGAGGTTACTCACGTAATTTGCAATATAGTCCGAGCACTCCCTCACTGACCGACGGCACTAAGATTCAATACTAAGCAAGCAAAATTAATCCAGCAAAGAAGTGTGGTCAGGAGCTCACCTGATTGGCATGAAGATGCCAATCTTGGCCGGAGATGATGGCGAGCGGGGAGGCGTGGGTACACACCCGCACGTCGCATCGATGTCACTTCAAATGGTGACTGACTGTTACATGCACTACACCTCATGCAGGAGGGTGATCTCGGGGTAGGGATTAATTGAAGTTACAGCCAAAACTACCTCCACACAGGGAGGGGCCTTCAGCCGGCCAAGCGAGGGGAGGGGAAAAGCAGATGAGACCGAATGGGTGGACGACGTCGGTTCTGCCCGTTCTCTAGAACAGGGGACAGACAGTCGGAGTTGACGCTGCTACGGCTGCTCCAAAATTTTGTCAATGATAAGACCAGTTGAAAAATATTCATAGTTGGATCAGGATGACGTCTGAATTTTACCGAATTCCCTGGTTGCCAGTGCAGGTCGGGGACAAGCCACAAACGGGGTCCCTGAGTTCTAGTTCTGACAGCAGAGGTACCTCAGCAGTAGGAAGAAGAGGCTGCCACATGCGCTCCCAAACTCTGATTTGAGAGTGGCAGGAGTCGCTGGAACCGTCGTCGAGTCCTCTTCGAAATGACGCCTGTGGGAACACCTGCGGAGGTCAGAGCAGTCAGGACCAGCCCAAACAGTGAACATGTGTCTGTTCAGTCCTGACTGGACTGATCTGCGCACTTGGAGAAGAAAAATTGGAACAGGGGGCTCCGGACTCCGATCGGGGCTCCGCTTGCTGCGTTGGACATAGGACTGGCAGTACCTCATCCCAGGCAAACAGCGCACCCAGGAGAGTAGGGATAAGGTCGGAGTAGCTTATGAACTGTGGTTCTATTTTCCCCTCAGTTGCCGATTGCGCGATCTGACAAGAACAATCCTCCAGGACAGCTTCGGACTCAGATCGAGGTGGGATCACCTCGGTGGCGAAGGTGACTAGAAGGGCTTTTCAGTGAGGTAAGGTGGGCCTCCTGGAACTTGGAGGTGGTGGCGGGGTAGGATCTGATACCAGTGGATCTTTAGCTCCCAGCAACCTATAAACTATGTGTTGGAGAAGAGTGTGTGTGGGTTGAAGAAGGGGGATGAAGCTTGCAAGGGTTACGTCCTTGTTATAGGCTCTTTATGACACAAGGACTCTTGCTCTCCCCTATCCCTTGGAGTTCCCCACTCTTTGAGGGTGAGTAACGGACGCTTGGATAAGCTTCCAACAGTCGGTTCGAGCTTGGGGTGCTTGCTTGGAGTCCTCCCAAGCGATGAGCGCCTAGCTCGAACAGGTTGCACTGGGTCCCCGTAGGGGCCTTCTCGATCGATCTGTCGCTCAGACTTTCAGACCCGAGGGTTACCTAGGAAGTGCTGGTCCGAGTGAGTTTTGGGCTTGGAGTAAGTGGGCCCAAAATGGGACTGTCACTTTGGGGAGCTAGGCCTGGTTTGGTCAAATTGGACCTAGTTGGGCCACGCTCTCGGGTGGTGGATTTTTCCCCTCTCCACTTGTCCCCCCTACTCCCGAGCCATAATTGGACTCGGAAGAGTAACATTTGTGAGGATGGCGTTAGTGGCTTGAATTGGGCAGGGAATTTTCTCCGGCAGGGGCCATTTAATGCGATTGTCTTAGGAATACACCCATGATGATGACTCTTTCGAGTCAAAGCGAGGAGTCCCTTTTCAGAGTTTGGAAGGTCACGCCACCTCCCGCCAAACCTCTAGGAGCATAAACATCGCACGGTCTTGCCTTCCACACCTCTTTCGTTTAGGGCTCTGTCTGTCCACCGCTCTCGTAAAAAGGCTCGCGCGTCACGAGGGGAGTCAGGAGGAGTAAAGAATCTCGGAGGCCTTTGTGGAGTTTAGCAGAGATCACGGCAGCAGCGATCCGATAGCTTCCACCTCCTCCTAAGTCACCTGAGTCGGCGCCCCTCTCCTCTTCCTCCCCTTCCTATCGTCCTGCCATGGCGGAGTAGTATCTTGCAACCGAAGCCCAGGAGGCTGATCAGGGCACAGGGAGCTTGGCGCCGCAGCCTGAGCACCCTATGCGCAGTGAGTTGGGCGAGGATGAAGTGAAGAAAATGGAGAGGCGCTATGGGCTGCCATGGCAGTATTATTTCTCTCTGCCCAAACCTCACGAGTCTAGTCTAGGCACTCATTCGGGTCTCTTCTGCACTTTTCTCTTGGCTTGGAAATGTGGGTTTCACCTGCCTCTCCACCCCTTCATCGTGTAGTTGCTTCAGTTTTACCAACTAGCTCCTGTCCAATTGGTCTCCAACTCTTATACCTTCATCTTCATCTTCTCCTTCATCTTTCTTTGTCGCTCGTGCGGGCTTCGCACTTCATTGGACCTTTTCCATTCCTTCTTTGAGTTGAAGGAGTAGACCCATGCGGGCAAGGGCTTCTTCTATCTTCAGGCGAAGAGGGGGAGGACCTACGTGTCACTCTCTGCTAGAGATTCTTCTCACAAGGGGTGGAAAACCCAATTATTCTAGGTGGGCTTATCCAAAGGCAGTGCCTCTTGGGGCTTCCCGATGAAGCCCAACTTCCATCCGTCTCTTCCCCTGAAGCAAATGGCGGTTTCTCTGGAGTTACAAGAGGAGATTAGGATTCTTCAGGGGATTTGCCAGTTGACCGTCAAGTTGATGACGATGGCTAGTATCGATGACTATCCCTCCCGGGCGGTGCCACCGCAAGGTAAGATCCTTAGGGTCTTGCATTATGCCTCTGGGTTGGACAGGCAGGCCTCCTTCAGAGGGTTTAATTTCTATTGCTTAGATTCAAGATGGACGGATGACGAGGGGGAGCAATCGTTGGAGCAGGAGACCACCGACTTGGAGGAGACGCTTGCTTCGAGTAAGCCTCGATCCTCAGGGGTCCCCTCCTGCGCCCGAGATAAGGGCAAGCAGAAGGCCTGGGATGATGTCCCCGAGTGCCGTGGGGATAAACACAATGATCTTGTGGAGCGGTTGCTGTTGTCTTCCATGAAGGCCCTAATGGCCGAGAAGAAGCGGTTGAAGAAAGCGAAGATTACCCGCCCGGTTGAGGAGGGTGTCCTCCTAGTTGAGGGGCCATCAGCTAAGGAAATCCACCCTCCGGATCTCCCATCCACCGGGCCAGTGGAGGCTGATGTTAGCAAGAGAACTACTGCCGAGCCTGACAGGCAGTAGGCAGAGGTGGTTGGACCCGAAATCCTGGCTGAGGCTGAGGGGCCATGGGGCGAGGCGACGACCCAGCCCGAGCCGAGCGTAGCCATCCCGAGAATGGGTACGCTCGGGGGGGATACCCCAGTCTTGGCTCTCCTGGAAAGAACTCTTCCCCCTTCGACCGGTGCCTCCGTCGTTCGAGCCTCTCTATACCAAAGGTGTCGATCCTTGGCGCCTTCATTAGTTAGGGAGGAGTTTAGACGTAGTCCCCCCTCCCTGCTCTTCGAGAAGGTGATGGAGGGTGGCTTGATCGTGGCCTAGCTGGGGGCCAAGATAGTCGATCTCTTCGCACGGCTGGAGAGTGAGGAGAGGCCCCTCTCTCAAGTTCGTGCCGAGTCCGATCGGAGGATCGGGCAACTAACTTCTGAGCTCAAAGTCTCTCGGTGGGAGGTGGCCTCACTTCAGGTGCAGACTCAGTCAAGCCAGGTGGAGGCTCGGACACTAGTCGAGTAGCTGGCCCAAGCTCACTACATGGCTGACCTGAAGAGCAAGCTCTTAGAAGAGGAGCGCCAAGCTCGAGTCGAGTGTTATGGGTAGTGGAGGGCCGAGCGAGAGGAGCTCAACGGCCAGGTCTGAGGAGCCGAGCGACTACGGGGGGAAGCTGAGGTGGCACGGATTGAGGCTAAGGTGAAGCTGTCCAAGGCCAAGATGAAGTTGATCGAGGCCGAGGTGAGGGTGGCCAAGCTTGAGAAGAGAGCGGAGCAAGCTGGGGCGGAGGTGATCGACCAATACAAAAGCTCAAAGGATTATAACGCAGCCCTCCAAAAGGCCACCTTCTCGTACTACGAGTCGGGCTACCATCCAGGGATTCAGAAAGGATTCGCCTAGGGCTTCCATCGAGCAGTCATCAAAGCCCAGCAGCAGGTGCTCGACGAGCTCATTTTTGCTTCCGGGTAGCGTTACAACTCGGATGAAGATATCGCAGAGTCTTCCTCTCCGACGTCGAGTGAAGGGGGAAGCAAGGATGCCTCTACTTCAGTAGAGGGATCGTCGACTCCGGTTACCTCGAGAGGGCACATGATCGAGGTAGTTCCCACAAAAGTGGGGTCAGTGCCCGGACTAGCCACCACCGAGGATGCCAGGGGCAGATCTCCTGGCGCTGAAGGTCCTTCATTCGTCGAGCCTCAGGAAAGGCCATGGGCCTCTCAGAGTCCCCCATCCCCATAGACTAGGAGGAACTCGAGCTCAATGTGCTAGCTCTTTCTCTTTTTAGCTGTTGCCATGTAAGATTTTTCCTTTCTATATACAATGGTAGTAACTTTTAGGGTCTGGATTGATAATTCCTTGCCACCTTTAGCGCGATTTGACTACCGTATTCACAGTTGCCAGGAAAAAGTGGAGATTTTATACATTTTTCAAGTATCTCGCATGCTGATTGGCCAGGTGGCTGACGTGGCACTGTCGCCTTACTGCCTTTCCAATTTCCATGCTTTGAATGACTTGTCATTTCGTGTGCCTCTATGGGAGAAAATGGAGTAGCTGCTCTTAGGGAAAAGTTCCTGCCTTTCACGTCTTTTTGAGGGGAGAGTTAATTAAGGCGGGGGTTCCCCCTTTCGGCATATAAAAAGGTCCCGAAGGGCGTCTCCACCTCTCTACACCCCTTTAGGCTTTCTCTTGTAGTCTCCCCTCTTTCTCCCTTCTCACGAAACGTCTACGTTTCAAATTGGGAGGTTATCAGCGGAACATGGAGGGTGACCCGGAAGATGATGACCCTGGCGGTCTTAGGGGTGTTCTTGCTACTCCGGCGTAGAAGAATGGTTAGCGATGGGCGGGCAGCGTAGAAGATGGGTTAGCACGTAGCGACACACCTTTTCCTGACTTCTGGACTGCCACCCCTATATTAGGAGGAAGGTAGAAGTGAAGGGAGGCTCGAGGGAGGGGGGCATTCGACACTACGACCTCGTCCTACTCCTTCCTCCCCTTTCTCACTCCTCCCCTCTCCCTCTTTTGCTCTTCAACCAACTCCTTTTTTCTTTTTTTCTTTCACTCTTTGGAGGATGCCCGTAGCTTGACCCCTGCTTGCGCCACTCGAGGGTGCTTACCTTTTGTTTGGCTTCCGACTCTGTGACTTCCAAAGAGTTGGTAGAGGAGACCTTCTCTTGTTTTCCCGATGTCCGGGCGTTCCTTCCCTTTCTTCATTTCTCCCTCTAATACCTTTTCTCTGAGCTTCCCGAGCCAACAAGGTTAGCCATCCCGTCATTCAAGCTAGTTTCTACACTAGGTAGAGTCAGTGGCTTGGCTTAGGGGGGCTAGCCATGTCTGGGCCGAGTAATCAGCTCGTGCTATAGTACCAGTGTATGTAGTATCTTTATTTTTGAATATGTATTGTATTGGCTGTGGCCTATCTGATTTACGAAGAAATATTAATGAAAGGAAAAGGAAAGCTATTATTGCCATATGTTATGCACACTGATGAACACACAATTAGATTTTAATGCAAATCACCCTCAGATTAAGCACATAAAACAAGTGTTATTAGATGACAGATCAATTAAAGAGTTGACAGTTAGTATATGACATCATCAAAATAGTAGGGACAAAATAGTAGAGGTTCAATAGGGTCCTCATCTAGTCGACCGCCGCGCAGTGTTGTCGTCCACAGCCTCACAGTGGACGAGTTGGCAAAGATGCACTGAGAGCTCCAGACACTGACAAAGTTGTGTCAAGGCCTCCTCAACTAACCTATGGGGTAGGACTGCACCCCAATGGAGTTGCCCTATAATGGGGGAGCCCCCACTGTGGCAGAGTCCCTCCGAGTGCATGTGCCCTCCCAAGCATCTGCCACCCAATGTCAATGTCCGCTCAGCTCACCGACACCACGGCCTCACAGTCCACTCCACTCTAACCCCAAGATGGCACAATGACTGTGATGCTACGAGGAAGTAGAACGTGAGCTGGAGGGTAATGTCTGATACTTGGATGACGTCCTACACACCGTGAGGACTTAGGGGCTTATTGACAATGACATTGACTTTCATGCCCCTTTCTCCAAGGAGATCATTAAAGTCCACATTCCTCTGAAGTTCCAACTATTGTTGTTTACCCTCTATGACGGCACCACTGACCCGGCCGACCACATGCGTAGCTTCGAATCAAACTTGGTGTTCCCCCAAGCCTCAGATGCTGTGAAGTGTCTGGCATTTGTCATCACCCTCCAGGAGAACACTCAGACCTGGTTCGAGTCTTTGCCTGCCGGGATAATCACCTCCTTCCAGTAGCTGAAGAATCTATTTAATGAGAACTTTATCGGCTGTCAAAAGGAAGCTAAGTCAGCAATGAACCTACTCACCATCAGAAAGGGACATGAAGAGACCTTGTGGGACTATGTGTCTCATTTCCCGATGAAAGCCCTCCACATCCCTTGCCTTGATGTCAGATCGCCACCACCGCCTTGACGCAAGGGACTCGGGATCTCATCCTCCGACGCTCGCTCGGAGTAGAAGCCCCAATGACCCTGATGGATCTCCTTGCCCTGGCCCAAAAACATGCTAGCTACTAGAAAACAATGCGGCGTTGGGCCGAACAGTCGAGTCTGGTCAACCCGACCGTAAGAGACCCACCAATTCCCAATGAGAAGGGCCGGGCAAACACGAACGGTGTGATCGAGAACACCGTGACCACCTAGAAGCGAGAGATAGGGGCCAATATTGACACTATACACCCCTGACGGCTCCACCAGAACAGATCCTCATGGAGATTCAGGAGGAGCCTTACCTCTGGTGTCCTCCAAAGATGAAGTTTGATCTTAGGACTAGGAGTAGAAAGAGATATTGCCACTTCCATCGTGACCACGGTCACGATACAGCCGACTGTAACTAGCTAAAGGATGCGATCGAGGACCTCATCTGACAAAGCCTCCTCGACAAATTCAACGCCAAGGCCGTAGAGAAGTGCCAGCAGAAAGATTGGACCCCTCCACCCATCGACAACTGGACCAACAGAAAGAAGATCATGATGATTTCCAAGGGGTTAGAGTCAGGAGGGGACAGCTCCAGGAGACGCCGTAGGTATTCGTCCGGGATAAACCAAGTGGACTACAGCGACGAAGGCCACTACGACTCCACTATTCGGGATCACCTCAAGAATCCAATCATCTTTTCATATGACGATCTAGAAGGTGTAACCACCCCTCACTCTGATGCCCTTGTGGTCTCTACGACCATTAACCAATGTACTATATGAGAGATCCTCGTCAATAATGGAAGTGGCCCTGATGTGATTTCTTACAACTGTCTTGTCCTCATGAGTGTGGATATGTCATAAATAACACCATTGCACACACCCTTGTATGGCTTTTCTAGCACAACTGTCCTTTCGGAGAGGCGCATCTCCTGTCTCATCGGGTTGAGCTTATATCCAAGCACGACCCCCTGAAGTTCCTTCTCAGGCAACCCGTTCTCTTAGGCCTACTGGGGAAATGGGCACTCCTGCTCATGGAGTATGACATCACCTACGTCCCAAGAAAAGTAATCAAGGGACATGGCATGGCTAAATTCTTAGTAGCCCATCCAGTACCAGATGATTCTCCCTTCAACACGGAGCTTCCATATGAGGAGTCTCTCGCTCTTCAACACCAACAATTGGCTAAACAGACTGGAGATGTCTTGCATTACTGGCAACAAGACTCCCTCATACCCAGTCTACCCTGCTGGGAGTTATACTTCGATGGCGCTTCTCGAGGTACTACCCAAAGCAACCTTAGTTCAGGTATTACTACAGGCGCCAGAATTGTCTTCCTGACCCCTTAGGGCAGAGTTCTGTACAACTCTTGCGCCCTCATGAAGGCTCTGACCAACAACGAAGCCAAGTACGAAGCCCTGATCATCAGACTCCAGATGGCTCTTGACATGGGCGTCAAATGCCTCAAAGCCTTTGGAGATTCCTAACTGATAGTCCGACAGGTGCTTGGCATCTATGACGTGCAAAAATCAGAGCTGGTCCCGTACCACGCCGCCATCACCTGGCTAACCCATAAGTTCTATTTCTTCGAAATAGACTACATTCCCAGAAGTGGCAACACCCAGGCTGATGTCTTGGCAAAACTTACTGCGGCCATCAAGCTACCGCCTGAGGGTGAAGTGGACATCACAGTCAAGCACCGAAGGCTAATGCCCAACTCACTCAAAAGTGACTCCGATCTCACAGTTTATGAGGTCAAAGGCTTCGACCAGGACACTCTCCAAGAAGAAGAAGATTGACGTGAGCCCATCATCAAATTTAAGAGGGGATTGCTCCCCCCTGACCGGGCTCAAAGGGTCCGGCTACTCCACCAGGCAACATCATATGAGTTGATTGGTGACTCCCTGTACTGACTCGTCCACGAGAAAGACAAGTCCGTTCTCTTGAGATGCGTCTCCCCAGCCAAGGCTCGAGCTATCATGCGCGAGGTTCATTCTGGGTTATGCGGCGCCCATCAAGTCGGAGACAGAATGAAGCACAACATCAAAATGAAAGGCTTTTATTGGCCTACCATGTACGTGGACTGCGTCTAGTATGCTCATACATGCCATCAGTGCCAAGCCTTCGGCCGAGTGCCCAGAAGGCCTCCTAATCCACTACGTCCCACTGCCCCTACCTGGCCATTCATCAAATGGGGTATGGACATCGCGGGGCCTTTCCCACCGTCTTCCAAAAGCCACAAGTACATTGTACATTCTGGCCGCCACTGACTACTTCTCTCGTTGGGCAGAAGCCCTTCCCCTGCGGGAAGTCACCGACGATGTCATCGCCAGGTTCGTCCGACACAACATCATTTATCATTTTGGTACACCCAGCCGCATAGTCTTTGACAACGGGACGCCATTCAAGAACAAGGCCGTATACCAGTTGGCGGCCAAGTTCTACATCGACTGGAGAACCTCTTCAGTCTACAATCTACAGGCCAATGGCCTGGCCGAAGCCTTCAAAAAAACTCTCTGCAAGCTCTTGGCTAAGATCGTTAGCCACCGAAAACGCTAACGTGATTGGGGTAAAAAGATCTCCAAGCCATTATGGGCCTACTGGATGGTTAACAAAACTCCCACGGGATGCTCGCCATTCTCCCTCGTCTACAGGACAAAAGCCGTCATCCCTGTCAAAATCCAGCTAGCATCCTACCGCGTAGTAGTACACACCAGCATGGCCGGCCATAATGAAAATGAATACCAGAGAAGGCTAGAAGAGCTTGCCGATCTAAAAGGCAAACAGCTCGAAGCCTACAAACACTTACAGATGTATCAAGCACGCATGGCGCGAGCCTATGACAGGCTCGTCAGGCAGCCCCCATCATCTTTAATCTACAGTCCACCAGTTCACAGTCTAGAGAACCTAAAGATTGCATAGGGAACTGTGATGACATCTGGGTGATTCAAGAGGCGCAAGAGTTATCCCTGGAAGTGTCTCCGAGTCATCTTTGCAACGGCAGTCGTCTCGTCCTGTTCTGAGCTCGTGACTGTCTGGGAGAGGCGATCTACTCCGACTGCGTAGAAGAGATCTGGTCAGTAACCTGAGGCTGCTTGCAGAAGCTACCACGACCAGCCATCTAAAGATCTGGAAGCGGCGTTTGACTGAGACCTTTGTATGCGAGTCTCCCTCCTCCTCCAAGAAGTGGAGCTCCATTCGGTCACCGAAGCAATTTCTTCTCCCTTTTCTCCCCAGAGTGTGCAGTTCTATCCTCCCTGGGACAGAACTGACACCCTATCAGTGTTCGGGCTGCTGCGACCTGATCTGACATCGGATGGCATCCCCGTGGGTCTTGTTTCGAAGACAGTTCGACGACGGTTCCAACTCCATTGACCGTGCTCAAATCGGAGTTCAGGACTATTCGTGGTGACTTCATCTTCCAGACACTACAGTGCTGAGACAGTCCACGCCAGAGAACAGAGTCCCTGCTTCCTACTCCACCGCGACCAGTGACGGCTTCCCTGGCTCTCGCCAAAATTCCAGTACCCTCCTGGGCCAATCCATAAAGTTTAGGCTCTAGTCTTGCTGACAACGGAGTTTGGGAGCATCCGTAAGAATTCCTGCATCAACAGTCTGTACCCTATTCCTGAGAAGGGACAGATTCAACTCTACCGTTCTGTAGAGTTTTCATCTTCATCTTTCCCCTCCCTGCTTGGCCGGCTGAAGGCCCCTCCCTACGCGGAGGTAGTTTTGGGTGTAATCCATTAACCCCCACCCCAAGATCCCCCCTCCTGTATGAGGCGTAGTGGTGTAATCTTTTGAACAGGTCGAAGGCCAAATTGGTTGCGGCCATTAAGCTTCCACCTGAGGGCGAGGTTGACATCATAGTCAAACACAGAAGACTGATGTCGGGCTCACTCGAAGGTAACTCCGGTCTCACTGTCTACGAGGTCCAAGACCCTGACCAGAACACTCCTCCAGAAGAGGAAGATTGGTGTGAGCCCATCATCAAATTCAAGAAAGGGTGGCTCCCTCATGACCGTGCTCAAAGGGTCTAGCTACTCCACCGAGCTGCATCGTATGAGTTGATTGGTGACTCCCTGTACCGACTCATCTACGAGAAGGACAAGTCGATTCTCCTAAGGTGCATCTCCTCAACTGAGGCTCGAGCTATCATGTACGAAGTCCATTCTAGATTGTGTGGTGCGCCCCAGGCCGGAGATCGAATGAAGCACAATATCAAGCTCAAAGGTTTTTATTGGCCTACTATGTACGCGGACTGCGTCCAGTATGTCCGTACATGCCATCAATGCCAAGCCCTTGGCCCAGTACCCAGAAGAACTCCTAATCCACTGCATCCCACGGCCCCCACCTGGCCATTCGTCGAGTGGGGCATGGACATCGCGGGGCCTTTCTCGCCATCTTTCGAGGGCCACAAATACATTTTGGCTGCCACTGACTACTTCTCTCGCTGGACGGAAGCCTTTCCCCAGCGGGAAGTCACTGGTGAAGTAGTAGCCAGATTTGTTTGGCACAACATCATCTACCGATTCGGTACACCTAGTCGCATAGTGTCCGACAATGAGATGCCGTTCAAGAACAAGGCCGTATATCAACTAGCGGCCAAGTTCCACATCGATTGGAGAACATCTTCGGTCTACAACCCACAGGCCAATGGCTTGGCTGAAGCCTTCAACAAAACCCTTTGAAAACTCCTGTCCAAGATTGTTAGCCACTGGAAACGTGACTGGGGTGAGAAGGTATTCGAGGTGCTATGGGCCTACCAGATGATCTACAAAACCCCTATTCTACATTTCTCTCTCCCTCTCTCTTACTCTCTTGCTCTCTCTTTGGTGATGATCGTCGGAGAGGCTCCTATGGCGGCGCCTCTTCTTCTTCTTCTCTTCTTACTCTTCTACTTCTTCTCCTCTTCTCTCTGTGTGTCTTCTGTGTGTATTCCTCTCCCTCTCTTCATCTCTTTTTTTTTGTCAGAGAAGACACCTTTTATACTCCCAGCGGCGGGGAGCCTTCAGATGTGACCAACAGGGGTGGGAGCATGGAGCATTGATGATGATTTGACTTGGACGTCCTCGGTGGCAGGGGGTAGCCAACGTGCCACCTCCTCCATTCGACACCTCAACGTGGCCATTGCGTGCCAAAAATCTATAGGGGGCTGGCGTAAGATCTCCCTTGCTGGCCGCATCGTTGGGGAAAGCCAGGGCGCGCCGTGGAAGGCTTGCATGGGTGTACCGCTGAAGAACCTAAAGAGGGCATACTGCTGAAGGGGCGCGAGGACGTGGCACTGAAGGCCTTGCAGTGCGTACCACTGAAGGCTTCGCTGGGCATGCCGTCGAAGGCTTCGCTGGGCGTGCCGCTGAAGAGTTCATATGGGCATGCCATTGAGGCCTTGGCGAGGGTGCCATGGAAGTGGATTTGGGCCCATTTTGAGCCCGATTGAAGATCCACTTAGTTCTCTTTGGGGCCCACGAGTTGTGAGCCCCCTAGGGGTTAGTTCCTCTTCGCTGTCGTGACTCCGGGAGTGGCTTCACGGTAATGTACTATTCGTTCGGATGGTTTGGACAGGATGTGTTCTCCGCAGTCTCTTCAGTTGAAGTTATCTATTGACGCTAGATTGTTCGGGACACACGGATGTGCAATTTTACATGTCCACAGTAGGTTGTGTTTTGTGTTCGATTGCTCATTATCCTCTATTCTCATTTGCAGGTGTTTGTATGTTTCAGATCTTCATAGCTTACGCCTTGTGTGTGTCCATTAAGTACACACTCCCGATAGCTCTGTGGTCACACATACTTATAGTTTTCTCACCCATACACCAAGATCCTTGTGCAATAGTTCTGTCTCACTGCTGAGCTATCGATGCCACTACGTTGACTTCACCTTGCATGCTAATTTGACACAACAGTTCGCATAAGGTGTCTTGTGTCATTGTTTTGAATTATTGTTATTAGATCCACTATGCATTATGTTTAAGTGTTCCACTTGCAGGTCAGCATAATTTGTGTGTTGATCAATTAATTTAGTTAAGCTTTTAAAAATGGCAAAAGATTGTGTCGGATCTATTCAACCCCCCCTTCTGGATCTGGTTGCACCCATGCGACCTAACAGTTGGTATTAGAGCAAGCTCTATCATACCTAGATCCAGCGATCTACAGAGAAAGATCTCGGTGCTTTTATAATCATGAAATCTTTCATTGATTAGATTTTTTTATTTTCCCCTCCGATCTTTAATGGTACTGATTTCAGTAACTGGTGGGAAGATTATGTAAGTTTGTAAACTTCCATGATCCTAAGCTCTAGAAGATTATTACAAATGGTCTTTCCAGCTTGCCTAAAAATAAAGACAAGTGGACTGATCATCACAAGTCCATACACTCCAACAATCTCACAGCTCTAAACTTGATGAAAGTTGCAGTTGATCCTAGTTTGTTACCTTTTGTGGCCACGTGCTCCGCAGCTAAGCAGATTCTGGATGGAGTGATGGACATCCATGAAGAAAGAGAACGAAGGAATGAATGCCTCATGGCTGACAGTCCAAAATAGTCAAGTGATCCAACTACATCTCAGGTAAACTCTGACTCAAAAGATTTTACATTTGAAGAGCTTATGGATGCCTATGTTGAGTTGGCAAAACAATATAAAAAGTTAAAATCAGAAAATAAGAACTTGAAAAGAAAACTTGAAAACAACCCGTGTGAGAGCTCCGTGTGCAAAAATTATTTATTTTTAAAAGTGGTCAGAATTATATCAATAAAAAGAAATTATTATTCTTCTATAATCAACCTAAAATGACTTTCATATTCCTAGATGTAATCGAATTTTCTACGTTGATCTAAATTTAATAAGTATAAACTAGATTAATTAAATTTCACCATAGGCCAAAGTCTCGATTAATTTCTAAAAATCTAAAAAAGTTATATTCTTATAGAGAACGAAGTGTTTAACAATATTGTCAACTAGGCCGAACCTAATAAAAATTTTAAGTAGGTCGAATTAAGGAATTAATGGTTAAAATCGTTGTTTTAATAATCCAATTTAGACCCATCTTAAAAGACCAAATTCAAGCCCATTTCTCAACCGTTTGAGCCCAAACTTGGCCCATTGGAAAGCTTAACCCTAGTCGATCGATTTGCCCCTAAAACCCTAACCTTTAGAGACCTCTCTTGGCGGCGGCGGCGTGGATTAGAGAGATCTCCCTAAAATTTTTGTTGTTTTCCCCCTTTGGACTCTTGAGTCCAATTCGACCTGTAGGAACCATCTTAGAAGCTATAAGTAGAGGGCTTTCGAAACCCTAGAACCCTATTTGCTTCTCCAACTGGTGGCACGACCCAAGGTGGCCAATCGATGACGAATTAGGGCGAGGATCGTGGTGTGTTTATGATAGGGCGTGAGCGCGTTGTCCCCTTTCTTCTTCCAAATTGGTAGGTTTCTCTCAGGCTCAAGATTAATTGCATACATCATCTTGTGTGTCTTCAAGCCCTCTTTCTTTTGATCTAAAAAGCCCTAAATTCCATGTTGTATCTTGCGAGAATTTCTGATTTTAGTGGAAGCATGTCATAATTAGGGTTAACAGTATTCCACTTCGTTTTAAGTAGGGATTTCAAGCACTAAATGTTTAATTGATCATGCTAGTTTGTAGAACTTTTCGTGCTCTTTCCATTGATTGCAAAAGCCCCAACTTTTATGTTGTATATTGTGTGTATTTAATCGTTCAAGTTAACCCTAGCCAACTCGCTGGAGGCAGGCATGGTGAAAGGGGGGCAGCAACCTGTTTTGACTTGTGCGGCCTCACGATAGACCGCCCATCCTAGATAGGCAGCCGATTCTTGGCCGTTCATGTTTTCTTTATTTTGATATTTTTCATGAGATAAACGACCACTCGATAGACCACGTATCTAGATGAGCGGTCATTCGATAGACCGCCCATCCTATATAGGCGGCAGATCCTTAACCGCTCATGTGTTTAATCTTTGATACGTTTCTGGGAAGCACGACAGAACCCCAACCGCCGCCCCTTGCAAGGGCGCCAATTCCATGAACTATAGGGGCCACCCAGCTAATGGGCGCCCCTATATAAGGGCACTGATTAATGGGCGCCCCTCTCTAAGGGTGCCATTTCCCAAAGTAACCCAAAATCCTATTCTTCTAGAAGGGGTTGAAACAAGAACAGCCTACATTTGCTGGCAATGGACCCCTGAGGGAACATACACAACAAGGTTTTCGGATCCGGTTTCCATTAGACCCTTACAATTTTATTCCCTATAAACATTTCACTCCATCAAATGTAGATGACCCTTACTGTCATCCTGCTACTGTCATCCGCCGCAGAAGAGAAGGAGTCGTGAAGGTATCTTCATCCAAAGTGCCACGTCCTGCTACTTGGAGCTTGGCTGCAGAGAACGTGGAGGGCTAGGATTTCTTACTCTATTATAATATTATACCTCATTAACCACGCCAAAAAAGATAGGTATTCTCAAGATGTAGCCCAACCCGTAGCTAATATAGGGTAACATATATGAGTATTGCTAGTATAATTCATCTGCCATGTTATACAGCCTATTCCATATTACATAGCATGTTACATGGGTTTTAAGTAGATCAACTATAGTTTTTTACACCGATTTTATACATAGACTATTACACTGGTGGACTGGACTCTTTTACAGTTAGTTATTTATTTCTATTATTATATCTGTTGCCCTACTTTATTTTCTATTTCTGTGTACGCCACACATATCCTTTTAGCCCTTCCGAGCCCTCCAGCTCGTGGGCGGCGGGCCAGGATTCGAATGGTATCGGGTCATTCCCGATATCTGGATCTTGGGTCATTACATGGGCTATCTCTTTTGCTAGCTGAAGGTATTTGACCATCTATGGCTCCCGAGCTTCATAGTCTCTGTTGATCTAACTGGCGACTAACTAAGAGTCGGTGTAGATTCTGACTCATTCTAGTCCCAAGTGCCTTGCCATCCTGGCCCTAGAAATAAGGGCCTCATATTTGGAGGCATTGTTGGATGCCGGGAACTTGAATTTTAGAATGTATTGTAGCTCCACTCCTTCCAGGGACGTAAGGAAGATATCGACGCCGCTACCGATCGAATTTGATGATCGTCCACAAAGAGGTCCCAAGCCAAGTCGGTTGTTGGCCGAGACATCTCCTCAGTCAGGATAGTCCTCTCCGCAATGAAATCTGTGAGAGCTTGTCCCTTGATGGCTGTGCCAGGTCAGTGAGAAATGTCGTAGGCCCTGAGCAAGATTGCCCATTTAACTAGACGGCCAGAAGCTTCGATCGGGATGGACCAAAATCTTCTTTAAGGGTTCATCGGTCAGCACTACGATGGTGTGTCCTTCAAAGTAGGGCCAAAGGAGCTTAGCTGAAGTCGCCAATGCTAGCACAAGCTTCTCAATTGTGGGGTACCTCTTCTCGACGTTGAGGAGTACCTTGTTGACATAATATATTGGCCTCTGCACTCCTTGGTCATCTCGAACTAAGACTGAGCTTACTGTAGAAGAAGTCATTGAGAGATAGAGATATAAAGTCTGCCCCGGGACATGTTTCAATAGCACCGAAGGAGATGCCAGGAATTCCTTTAGCTCAGTGAATGCCTTCTCGCACTCACCATCCTAAGCAAATGCAGGAGATGCCATTTTTGGTCCTCTCAACAATTTGAAGAAAGGCAGGCATCATTCTGCTGCTCGGGATAGGAAGCAGTTGAGCGCAGCAATTCTTCCTGTCAGGCGTTGAACGTCCTTGACGCAAGTGGGTGGTCGCATATCTAGGATGGCCTAGATCTTCTTGGGGTTGGCCTCGATCCCCGCTGGGTTACCAGGAAACTTAGGAACTTCCTGGACTTGACTCTGAAGGTGCACTTGGCCGGATTAAGCTTGATATTGTACCTCTAAAGGGTGCTGAAGGTCTCAGCCAGGTCAGCGAAATAATCTTCGGCCTTGGGTGATTTGACGAGCATGTCATCGATGTAGGCCTCGACGTTCCACCCGATCTAGTTTTCGAAGACTTGGTTGACTAGCCTCTGATAGGTTGCTCCGGTGTTCTTTAGCCCGAATGGCATTTGGGTATAGCAGTACACACCAAAGTCAGTAATAAAGATGGTCCTCTCGATATCATCGGGGTTTATTCGGATTTGGTGATACCCCAGAATAAGCATCCAGAAAGTTGGGAAGTTCGTTACCCGAGGTTGAATCGACTAGTTGGTCGATGCTCGATAACGGATAGTAGTCCTTTGGAGTGGCTTTGTTGAGGCCAGTGAAGTCAATGGACATCCGCCATTTGCCTGAAACTTTTGGCACCAGGACGATATTAGCGAGCCAAGTCAGGTAAAGGACTGGGCTGAATAGCCCAATTTTCTTCCTCTTACTCGATTAAAAATTAGGCTCGATTAAAAACACTCCCAATTCAGATTAGAATGAACGGAACACTATAGACTAAGCCACCTATTGAAAGATCAAATCTAGACACACAAATAAAAAAGGGCTTATCACAGTAATGCTCGAATTACAGTATGCTTCAAGTGAAGACAACATACTGATCTAGCTGAACGCTGACTTACCAAGCAATTTATCCTACTGTGACATTTTATGTAGGCATCATGGTCTACAAGCCAATCAACACCTAGTATGGCATCATAGCCCTCCATATCAAGGCATACTAGATTAGCGGGAAGATTATGCCACTCTATAGTAACTTCACTATTGGGAAAATAGATTTTCAGTTCCGTTCCTGACCCTAGAGGAGTAACAATGGATAAAATCGATGATAAGAGAAAATGTGAAATAGGTAATGTTTTCACAAGGAACTAGCAATAAAGGAATGAGTAGCACCTGTATCAAATAACACAAAAGCAGGATGGGAATGAATATGAATTGTACCTTCAATAAGTTCCCATTCCTTTGTTGTTTCATCTTCTAATACGGCATTTAATTTAGCCTGCCGCTTCCACCCACCATTGTTCCTCGTGGATGGTTGTTCTTTCATCAAAGGATAGTTAGGCATACAGTGCTCCTGACTTGCACATCTGAGACATGCGCCCAAGCACTTCCAACATTCTTCGGCCGCATGACTGAATTTATTACAAAATGAGCAAGCTGCCATGACTTGCTTATCTTCTTCTTCTTTAACCTTCTTGCTCCGGTGATCCTCCTTGCCATTCCCATTCCGGGATCCCTTCTTGTTATCCCGAGAACTGTAGGTGATGCTGAACTTTTCTTACTTCTTACCTCGCTGATCAAACTTTCAGCTCGGCTCCTCTACCTTACCCTTGAGCTTATCAACCTTTTCCAAGGTCCGTTCACATAGGTGTGCCCATTGGACCATCTCTACATAGGTCCAAATATTCTGCGGGCCAAGTTGCTAGATAAAAATGGGATGTAACCCGTCCATAAAGTAATTTACTTTTAAGAGATCGGTGCTCACTAGGTACTGAGCAAAGGGTGCTAGGCGAGAGAACTGTAACTCATATTCTACCACTAACATCATTCCCTAACGTAGTGACGTGAATTCGGCTGCCTTCCTCTCTTTGACATGCTCAAAGAAGTACTTGGCTCAAAAGAGAGTCAGAAATTCATCCCATGCGCGTGGTGCGTCTGCAGGCGGTGTTGGAATAGACTTTCACCAGGTTCGGGCATCCTTGTTTAGCTGAAACATTGCAAGATGAACCTTTTCTTGGTCAGCACACTACAAAACCTCGAATATGCGATTCATTTCGTCGATCCAATTTTTTGCCTCGTCGGGATTAGAAGAACCCGAAAACCACGGAGGGTTTAAGCTCTGGAAATTACGATGCATGTCACCAGCTCCTGCCCTAGAGCTGGCTTGCGCCATATTTTGCAAGGCTTGGGTGAGACCTGCAACAGTTTGTTGCATTCCTCCCCAATCAACGCGATGAGCCATTGTGAGATTAAGGTACCTGAGAAAGAAATAGATTCATTAATTCTAATGGAATTAGTGGAATTAGCTTAAGAAATAATTCTAATTACTATCTCATCTCAGGTTCTACCCTATTTCTCTCACGGTTGGGAGTTTCTTTCCTAGTTCAATAGGTATGTGTCCTTAAACCTTGGACTTAGCCTATGACATGATTTTTTTTCCTAGGACTTCTAGTCCTATGCTCTGATACCACTTTAACTGTCATGCCCTGAGCTTTTTTAATGCAGGGGAAGCAATATCGGGAACGTGAACAGCCGACATGGTAAGCCACTTGCAAGCAAGAAAATCAGAGCGTAAGACAATCACATCAAAGTAATTGCACAAGTAATTTCTCAAAACTTCCACTTTATTTCATAATAATAATGGCAAAGTACATAAGATCCTTGACTCTAAACATTCTTACATCACAGACGCAAGAAAAATAGAAAAGTATAATAAGACTGGACTAGACATTTGACAACTATGGCTTCTCTCGATCCATTTAACCTTCAATCACTCTCGGACCAGCTATTTGTATATTCTGAATCGGATTCACCTGTACTTCCTGAAAAATTAAGAAAGTGCCGCTCCACCACTCCCGGGTGGGTCAGAACGCGCGGTCCATAAGAAGGTTGCGACTAGTGGAGGGCCACTGACGTGAACATAGAAAGCCACGCAGGCACCCATCGTGAGTGACACGAAGTAACCGGTGGCTCAAGGCCACCAAACTCTGGACTGCCCATTAGACCTATTAACCCAACGGTCCTTGAGTCACGAGACTCGGGATCAAGACTGTTGAACGCGACGACACAACATCGTCAATCTAGTCTAGTCCCTAGGTCTGAAACCACAGTAACACGGGACCCACAGACACCTCAAAACACTGACACGAAACTGCCGGGGGTGTCTGGGACACTCACAAGACCGAAAGTCGACCACCAGGTCACAACTGGGTTGACCGAAGGTCAGTACAACACTCAAACGGTCACGGGACAAACCACAAAAGCAAACTGACAACACATGGGGATGAGTGGCTCTGGGCTGACCGCACAAGGGCATGTGCAGTCAGGGACAGCCCGCTCAAAGGGGATGGGCGGCCAAGGACAGCCCGCCCAAAGGGGGGATGTGCGGTCCGGGCCAAACCACCCAACGTGATGAACGGTCTGGGGAAGACCACACAACGACAGATGAACGGAACGCCCCTAGCCGTTCAGGGGGATGAATGGCTCAAGGTAGCCCGCTCAAAGGGGAATAAATGGATAGCCATTCGCCGTTCAAAGGGTTGAACGGCTCAAGACAGCCCGCTCAAGGCACGGACACGAAAACACTACGGGGGATGGACGGTCAAGGGCAGGACCACCCAAGCATTAACGGTCCAGGATTGGGCCGCTCAAGTGTCAGAACCAGAGGGGGATAGGCGGTTAGGGAAGGACCGCCCACGGGGAAGTGCGGTCAAGCCTTAGGCCGCACAAGCCCACGAACCCAAAACAGTTCTTGGTCAAAATTGTCTTGATCGGACCGTTGAACGGAACCGACTTACTACAGTGTCAGTCAAAACAGTCTTGACCAAATCGTAAAACGCGACTGACACACAACAGTTGACCAAGGGTCAATAGGATGAATGGTCAGACCCTGGCCGATCAACCCAACGAAAAGACAGGCGGTCAGAGACTGGCTGCCCAAGGAGGGATGTGTGGTCCCTACTGGGCCGCACAACCCATGTGTGGTCTATCGTGCGACCGCACAATCCCCAAGACTTACGAGGATGAACAGCCCATGGCTGGCCACCCATGGGGATGGACGGCACCTGGTTCAATCGTCCATCCTCACGACGAACCACTCGTGGGGTTGGCTCGATCTTGGCCTTCCCATGCCCCATTCGTGCCGAAACGAAGGGGATACAGCCAATGGACACACATACAATCACATGGACTCCGACCAGAGTCAAAACGACACACGATTCGTAAGAAACAGGCGATTCTAACGAAATCACCCAAAAGAGGTCACCAGACTTCTCGGGCTCCCCACGGTCAAATGGGACCGCCAATCGACGCAAAACTGGTATAAATGGAATGCTGATGTTCCCAGGAGTCCATTGACTCCAACCGATCGCGAAACCGTCGCTATTTTTCGGTGAAGCCTACGAAACCCACAAAACACTGACGAGGCTAAACTCGCCCGTTCTCACGCCATAGAATGCGAAACCGCGAGGAAATGGAATGCACTAGCTAGGGAACCGTCCCCCTACCTCCATCGAAGATCTGGCGCGCCGAAGCTACAAAACCGTGCCGTCGCCAAAACACGAACCGCACTGATTCTCAGAATCCACTGAGGGATCGCGCCACGTCACGCTCAAACCGCCGCTCCATCCCATGAACCGATCTCCCCGATGCGTCCCCGCCTCAGCCAGCTCCACACGGTCGTGCACCCCGTGCCGAGAGGTCGAGAGACGGGAGAGAAACGAGAGAGAGAAGGGAGGGTGAGAAATGAGAGGGGAGAGAGGGGGTTGAGATTCACACCCATGTGAAGGGGAAACCCTTCCCCAACCTCTCTAGCACCGAGAGGACCCATTTAAACCTAAAAAACGCGATCAAAACGAGAAATCCGGCACTCACCCCAAAATCACACATTATAGGTCGGCGATAAAATAAATCCTCTCGGCTCGCCTCGGGCTACCAAATCTGCGAAAAATGAACTACAGGGGCCAAGGATCCATCCCCCTACCTCCACCGAAGATTACCCGCGCCGAGGACGCCGATCCACAGCGAAAACGCCGCATGAACCGTCGCCGGCACCCCGAACTCGCGGATGAAGCCCGCCGCGCCTCCACTGCCTCGATCCTCACCCGTCCATGCCGCTCCTCGCCCGCGCGCCACCTCCGTCTTGCCCGCCTCCGCCACGATCGACCGCCCCGCGGAGAAGAGAGGGGGAGAAAGAGAGAAACGGTGGGGAGAGAGAGGGAGAGAATGAGAGTGAGGAGAGAGAGAGGAGGTGGGGGGGTTAAATAGAAAAATCTAGAATTCTAAAAATGCAAAAATATGAAAAGTAGGGTTAAATCATCTCCTTGATCCTCGGAACACGCTCGACGCGCTGGTAATGTCCCGGAGTTGGAAAACGCAACGGTTCACCTTACACGGGGTTCCGAAGACTCGTCTGACGAAAAACCCGAGTGAATCAGAAAACACGCTCCAGGACACACGGAAGCGATCCGAAACCTACGGATCCTGATCTGAACAATTCCATGGCGTTACAGCTCTCCCCCTTATAAGAATTTCGTCCTCGAAATTCAGGACAAGCACCATGTCACAGGGGGAGAACACCCTGAACCAACTGACAATGCTGTCAGAGCTCCAACCAAATCTCGATACTTGCGGAAACACAGTTCCTGAGGGACATCGCCAGACTTTAATTACGAACAAAAATGCCTCACTCTCCACATGTAGCGCACATCGATCATCAGAGCAGGATGAGTCTGGCAATCACCTCAACCACACGGGAATCAATCATGGCATCACTGCCACCATCTCTCTCACCGAGGAGACGCAATCGTCGTTATGAGAAGCAACCACCGATTAAAACCACATGCTCGGCGGACCAAACAAACATCAGCTCCGCTACTAGCTGACTAACCTCACGCCCAGCATCAGGGGCAACCATCATCACGGAGCCTCGATCAGCTCACACAGCCATCTTTGCCGACTGCCGCAAACTGTCAGTTCTGCGCCATGAACCAACTCATATCCGGCAAGCCGAACGCCAATAACAACGAGGTCAGCTCTGCCAGAAGACAAACTTCCATAAATCCCAGATCTAATTCAGGAAAAGGCAAATCTCATAATCGGCCACCCAAGGCCTCGCTGGCACACGGTCCTCGCTATTCTCGATCCGCTACGACCAACATCTTTTATCTGTGAAGGACCATTCACTGGTCACTAGCTACGCGTCAACGGGAAACCTTCACCGGCCCAGCAGGCACGATCCAAATCACGACAGGCCATCCGCTGACTCTCCCATAGACCATTACTGCATCACGAGCCGATCCTCACTCGGACATCGCATCCGATCCGAGCCTCATGCCAACTCTACCCTCTCAAGGGAGTACGGCGAAACCAAACAATAGGATTCCACAATCCTCAACCCTCACATCATTCGACTCAGACCTACATAGAAATCCTCCCATGCGAGTCACAGACCAAGGACCACCATCTAATGACAACGTCCCTCCAGGGACCACCATACACAGGCATCGTCCATCGCACTGCCTCATCAAATCCTTCGCCTCAAATATTCCAAATGGACGCCAGCCAATCCCGATTCCGCTCTTACCACAGAGCCTTGGGACACAACCTGAACAATTCACGGCACACATCTCCAGAACAGAAAAATGTCACCTGCCACCACAGCATCCTGGTCGATGACGTCGCGACCCATGCACACGGGTCCCCCAAACAACACAGACATTGCCAAGGTCGACCACTCGGCTAGCCTCACTAGCTGCTCGTAGCTACTAACAGGGACCTATAATCTCTCAGTGATCACTTCTTCAGAACACGATCTCATCCGAGGACACAACTTCCAACACGAGTCGAGCACACAGCTTACCGACTCTGACCATCACGTCCTCGACCCCTGTCAGGCGATACCTTAGCAACCTCATCAGCGTCTAGCACCACACCTGACATGGCTTCCAACCAATGAACATGGTACTCATACAGCAAACGTGCTGACATATTTCACCAACTCTACATCCTGCCAGTGTCACAAATCACAATGCCTCCAGCAACGGCACGGCAATTGACACGGCTTACACAGCCCGAGACAATCTCGCATCGAGGAACCAATCCTCTGATGCTCTACACATCCTCAGGAATCTGCCCGTAGCAACCAATGCTATGATCCTGAACCTGTGGGTTATGGGCCCACCACGCTTCCGCTGCGCACTTTGATCCACATGCACAGCCATTACGACAACTCGGGATCTGCCATCTCGATAATTCACGACTTGGCTGGCTAACTCTGAAAGACAAGGTGAGGAAAGCTCCATTGCCTCGAACCCAGAGCACAGATTCTCTCGCTTAATCTAGCAATCCTTTGCAACTCTGTAGGCTCCGATCCTCAACACATTGAGAATCACAACACCATCCGCGAATTCTCATGAGCACAGCCCAACTGACACTCGTCCTTCCGGAACAGTGCCGACACCCTTACGCATCAGGGAGATTGGGCATCGCTCCTCATCGGCAACCATCTTGCCAAACGGGACGCGTCTCGCACGCACTTCATGGCACACAAGGGAGGCCAACCAAATCCGAACACACAATGCAAGATGACGAAACTTGGCAGAACGCGATTTCTTTGACCAAAAGAGAAACCGACATACCTTCGACAAATCGGGAGAAACTCCACGCTCGACCTGACTTGGAGCCTTGCGCACGCTGGGAACCGCACCTTGCAGCACCAAGAGAAACCATCGCTTCCACCAGGTCAGCACCTTCGACAACATTTGCCAAGTGTCCCGTTGGACCACATTCACAGCATCTCACGATGCACCACCGCTGCAATTCCTCGAATCGTGACACCACGCCTCGAGCACCGGCTCAGCTGATCTACAGCCACACACTGCCACAACGGTTGAGCTAGCCGCTGCCACGTGCTCCTTACCTGTGCATGCCTCTGAACTCGAAACCATAATCACTCTAAAACGCTTATTGAGGAGTGGAGAAACCATAAAAGCGTCAGGCTCGAAGGTTGGAACACCTCTAGCCACCGGACATCATTCCCTTGAATCCGTCCGTGCCAACATCGATCCATTCTTCTGAGCTGCGACCGCGCGGACCACCACGCCAGGAGCCACAACACAACCCATGATCGGCACTTGCCAACACTCATCCTCGAGTCCCAAACTCGCCGCGGAACCTACACATCTCACTTGCCTCCTCGCTCAGCGCATCCAAGGCGATGCACAATGGCCCCAAATTTCACAATTTGGGCCACGAGTCAAGCCACCACCAAACAATCTCAAATCAACCCAGGGTTAACACGGCTCGCTCACACGTAAAAAGCGTAGAACTTAGAACTCGCTTGGACAACTCTGCCCAATCTTGCCTCGAAATCCGCAAAAATAAACGGGATCAGCACGTCATCGTAGATGCCACAGAGCACGACGAGGAAATCAGGCTCGACAATCAGCAGCTCACCAGGAAGGTCCTCTGCTCGCCCGAGCGCGACTCTCACCCAGAGCACCCGCTCTGCGACCCCAAACCACGATCTCAACGCCTCAGGCGCTGGATAAACCTCAAGCTGGGGTGGCCAAATCGATAATGACTCCCTCAGAGCATACTCACGGCCACTTATCCACGAGCAACCCTTGCCAGCCACCTGACCTCGCTACAAATTCCTCGAACGCAGCACTGCGAACTCACGCCTGCCTGCAACCTTTGCCTAACGCAGCACAACCAGGGCCACCATCGCTGGGGAGGAAGGCACTCTATCTCATTCCTCAGGCCCCATGCCGGCACTCCTACGAAAGCAGCAACTGCCTTCACAAGGTCAACACCGCGCACTCAAGCTCTCACGCGAGAAACAAAAGCGGAAAAGAAACACGAAACCCTATGCCAACTGTCGACTGTATTGGACTTTATGGACTCTAATCACTGCAATATCTCGAATTCCCATGTACGTCCACAATCTCTGCTCTGATACTAACTGTAACGACCCAAGATCTGGATATCGAGAATAGCCCGATACCATTCGAATCTTGGCCCGCCGCCCACGAGCAGGAGGGCTCTGAAGGGAAAAAAGGAGTGTGGAGGTACACACAAATATGAAATATGTTGTGCCCCTTGGGCTTTGATGATGGTGTGTCATTTTGATGATAGCAACCTTCTGAGTCACCGCATAAGATTGCATGTGCATTCATAGTGTTTCTGCATATGATTGTTGCATGAATGGCATTGTTGCATTATTGCTGCTGTCTGTTCTGGGTTGATGCATATTATCTTAAATATATGACGGACCTCTTCCGACGGATTACAGACAGAATTCCATCAGAAAAATTGTTTCTAATAGTTTTTTCGATGGATTTGCGACGGATATAGTCCGTCGGAAATCCTGCCTTTCTTGTAGTGCGCGAACCGCCCCTGTTACTGGGGAGGGGCCCTCTCTGGAGGAATCGGTGCTGTGGCATCCTCCCCCGACGACCCCAAACTCAGGACTATAACGCTCGGCTTGGCCTGGATCTCTGCCCCGACTTCCTCCTCGCCACGTGCCCCGTCAGCCTCAGTTGGGATTTCAGAGCCGGCCTCCTCCCCATGCTTTCCTATAGGCTCAGAGGAAGTCCTCTCAACCGCTGTGGGCACCTCTGGCTCGATCGACGGGAGGCTTGGATGATGGACATCCTCACCTGGGAGCTCCTCAGTCACGTAGGAGGTCTTCACCCACTTCAACTGCCTCTTCTCGATGGTCAAAGCCTTCATTGAGGACACCAACAGCCGCTCCCCAGGGTCCTTATGCTTAGACCCTCGCCGCTCTGGGACATCTTCCTGAGCGATCCGCTTACCTTTGTCTCGAGCAAAGGGAGGACCCTCGAAAGCTCGAGGCGCGCTCGGAGCGATCGCCTCCCTTTGTTCGGTGACCTCCTGTTTTGACAGTCGCTCCTCGCCATCACCACGCCTCATCTTTGCCCATTGGAAGACAAGCCATCAGTGAAGGCTTGACCAACCAAAATAAGAAAGTGCAAGAGCAAAGCCCTCAAGATCCCTACCACTGGGAGGCAGTGCAAGGTAGGGATAATCATCGATGTTGGCTAGAGTCATCAGCTCAACAGTCGATCGACGATTCTCCTGTAGAACTCCTATCTCCTCCTCCAGCTCCGAGGAGATCATCGGGTGCTTTGGGGGAAATACCGGCTGGAAATTCAGCTTATCAGGAAAGCCCTTCCTGGTAGCACCCTTGGTAGACCCTACCCAGAAAAATTGAATTTTTCACCCCTTGTGCGAGGAATCCCGAGGGGAGAGAATCACATAACTTCTCCCCCTCCTCGCCTGGAGGTAAAAGAAGCCATTTCCGACATTGGCTTGCTCCTTCAGCTCAAAGAAGGCGTGAAAAAGGTCTACAGACGCAGTAGGGCCACACAAGCGGCATAGGAAGATAAAGGAGAAGATAAAGGTATAGGAATTGGAAACCAACTGGATAGGAGTCAGTCGGTAGAAGTTCAGTAGCTGCCCGACGAAGGGGTGGAGAGGAAGATGAAAATCGCACTTCTAGGCCAAAATAAAAATGTCGAAAAGGCCCGAACGAGTATCCAGGCTGGACTCGTGGGTTTGGTTGGGGAGAAGTAGTACTGCCATGGTAACTTGTAGCGGATCTCTATCTCCTTTACCTCGGCCTCTCCCAGCTCGCTGCGCAGATGATGGCTAGCTAGACACCGACGTCGAACTCCCCACGCCTTGCTACAACTCCTGGACCTCAACTTCGGCGTCGTGCTCCGCCATGGAGGAACGAGAAGAACTAGAAGGAGAGGAGGGAATAGCAGAGTCAGAAGACTCAATGGGAGGAGGAAGCTGACGGATCGCCGCTGCCATGATCTCTGCCAACTCTGCAAAAGCCTCTATGATTTTTCTCTCCCTCTGGTTGCTCTCACGGCGCATGGACTCTCTCAGAATGCGAATGTGATGAAGGGAAGAGCCCTAAACGGAGGAGACGTGGGATGCAAGCATACGGTATATTTATATACCCCAGCAATCTGGGCGGGAAGCGTCGTGATGTTTCGAACTCCAAGAAAGGTCTCCTCGCGCCAACTCGAGGGAGCAATCATCATATGCACGCCCCTAGGACAGTCGCATTAAATGGCCCCTGCCGGCAAAAGATATCCCCCATTCGAGCCACCAACGCTACCCCATTATACTCTACTCTCCGAGCCCAAACTTTGGTTGTGGAAGGGGGTTTTGGTTGGGGTTTGGGGGTCCTCAAGAAAGGGGCTGGGTTAGGACGGAGTCCTATGTCCTTGAGACCATCTGATGGAAGAGTGAATCTAGGAGGCCTAGAGAACCGCATCTTTCCTAAGGGATGGTTATCCGGGTTATCCTGGGGATGCCTTTTCTCACGCCCATAATGTCGGGGCCTCTCATAATCATAATAGGGATCATAGTCCGCTCCGTCCATGCCAAACTCATCCCACAGAGATCGAGCTCTAAGGTCATGGTTCCATTTTGTTTCAACCCGGTCAAGTTGGGTGTCAATGGTATCTAGCCGATCACAAATGTTGTTCATGGCAGCGTTAAATCGGTCCATGGGTACTCGGGGTGTCTCCCTAGGGTGGTCATGCAAAGGAGCGATGGAATACATGATGCCCTAGAGACCCAAATGCCAATGCCCTAGGACTAGACTTCGTAGAGACAAGTTTAAAACTTGTTCTGATACCAATTTGATGTGACACCACTCCTTGGACCTACCAAGCAAGCACGAGTCAAACGGCGGACTCACTCAAGCGGGTTCACCTGTGTTGCGCACACCTGGGTCCGTAGGTGGACCGACGATGGTGGTGAGGGTCCGAGGTTGGACCTTGGGGTTCTAGGTGTATGGCTGGCTCAGGGAGGACCCCAATGGGCAAGGGACACCCAAGTCACGGGTGGGCGGCTCACCAAGGGCGTGGGATGTAAGGTTTCTCTCGTATCTCACCCGTGGAGGTTACTCACGTAATTTACAATATGGTCCGAGCACTCACTCACTGACCAACGGCACTAAGATTCAATACTAAGCAGGCAAAGTAAATCAGCAGAGAAGCGTGGTCAGGAGCTCACCTGATCGGCGTGAAGACACCGATCCCGATCGGAGACGAGGCGAGCGGGGAAGCGTGGGTACGCGCCCGCACGCTGCGCCGGTGAAGCTTGGATCGCTAACCTGCTAATACATGCACTATGCCCTCGTAGAGGGGGTGGACTAGGGGTAGGGAAAATTAAATTACAATCAAAACTACCTCCACACAAGGAGGGGCGGTTAGTCGGCCAGGCGGGATAGGGAGGAAAGCGAGAGAGGACGCCGATTGAATACTCCGCCGATCCAGCCCGCTTTTGGATCAACGTGATATGTAGTCACTATTGATGCTGCCACGAGCTTTTCCGGATGTGAAAGTCACAGAGACCAATGCCAAATCATCACTGACTGACCTGGGGAGGCTCCTAAATTTTTGTGGGCGCTCCAGACGTCTTCGCTGACCGGGACAGACTCTGAATCTGGACCTCTGTGCTATGGCTCGAGCTAGACCCAGGGTACTACAGCAGATTGACGACATCGCCGCGGCCACTCCAGAAGTCCAAACGATATGGGATCAAGACGAGTGCATCCGTAGTCAAGTCCTCTTCGATCAGAAATTAGAAAAAACACCAGATGAGGTCAGGGTAGAGAGAGGGAGCTCGTTGAGTGAAGGGGTGTCAGTTCAAGTCCTGAGTGGCCTGTTCTGCGCACCTGGGAAAGAAAATTTGGGAAATGCTGCTCCGGATGCCGAACGGGACGCCACTTTTTGCTGATGGATGTAGACTGGTAGTAGAAACTCTTAACCAAGCAGTGCCTCCAGAATCCTTGGGATGTGGCCGTGGGAGCTCTAGGAAGTCACCTTAGGTCACTAGCCAGGCCTGATCTGCGCAGTCGGGGGAGAATGAGTCCTCCAGGCAGCAGGGATGTCAGATGCTGGCGAGACCACCACAGATCCAAGCTATCTCGATGAGCTTTCCGTTGATATATGGTACACCTTCAGATGATGCCGAATGACTCCGAGACAGGATCTGCAACTCGGGCCTTTGCTACTGCCTGCGAGCTGGACAGGGTATAGTGGTGGAAGGGGGTGATAGTGGGGATATGGGGCTTTCTTTGAGTTGAAGGAGCATGCCCACGTGGGTAAGGGCTTCTTCTTCCTCCAGGCGAAGAGGGGAAGGAGCTGTGTGACCCTCTCTTCTATAGATTCCTCCCACAAGGGCTGGAAGACCCAGTATTTCTAGGTGGGCGTAATGTTAGGCAGTGGGACTTGGAACTTCCCACTGATCCCTAATTTTCACCCTAACATCCCTCCAAAGTCGACAGTGATTTCGCCGGAGGTGGAGAAGAAGGCTGCCCTTCTTCAGGAGAATCGCAGATCCACCGTCGAGTTGATGACTAAGGCCAACATTGAGGAGTACCCTTCTCGAATGGTGAAGCCTCCAGGTAAGGGCTTCGGAGCCTTGCATTGATGTCGGGTCGCATTAGTGAGCTTCTTGCTGACGGCTTGCTTTTTTTTGCTCAGATTTGAGGTGAGAAGTCGATGAGGAGGTGTCGCCGGCCGAGGTAGTGATCCTCGACGAGGAGGAGGCATCTGCTCCCGACGGACCTCAGGTTCCCTGGAGTTCTTCCCGTGCCTGGGACAAGGGCAAGCAGATCGCTCAGGATGGGACTTCCGAGCGTTGCCGGGCCAAGTGCAAGGACCTCGTGGAGAAGGTGCTGCGGTCCTCGATGAAGGTCGTGACTTTTGAGAGAAAAAGGGAGAGAAGGGCGGAGGCCACTCACTCAATCGAGGGGGGCACTCAGTTGGCCCTCCCGTCCGTTGAATCCGAGGGGGCTGCTATCGTCGGAGGGGTCGTGGCCGAGGTGGGTTTGTCTCAGGCGGGGGCAGTCGCGGCTCTTGTGCCTACCGAGGTTGAGGGGGCACATGACAATGGGACCTGATCCGAACCAGTCGAGGCCGAGGGGTCGCATGGCAAAGCGACCCAATCCCAGCCGACTGAGACTGCGGAGGTGCGAGGGGAAGCAGCCCAGCCTGAGCTAGCCGGTGGGCCCCCGAGAGTGGAAATATCCTGGGGGGCTTCCCCGATCCCTGTTGCTCTAGAGTGGGCCGTCCCTCCTACGATGGGTACCTCTGTCGTCCGAGCCTCCTTGTACCATAGATGCCATTCTGTGACCTTCGATGCAATTCGTGGGAGTCTCGGGCATAGCTCTCCTTCCATGCTTCTCGAACAGGTCATGGAGGGCGGCCTGATCATGGCCCAGCTGGGGGCCAAGATGGCCGATTTGTATGCTCAGTTAGAGTCAGAGTGGGAATCTCTGGCCTGGGCCAGTAGTGCATCCAATCGGAAGATCGAGTGCCTGACCCGCGACATTGAATCTCTTCGGTGGGAGGTGGCCTCGCTCAGGTCGCAAGTAGAGTTGAGCCAGAAAGAGGCTTGGGAGTCAGCCAAGCAGCTAGGGCAGGCTCGTTATATGGTCGAGCTGAAAGACAGAGTCTTGGGCATGAAGCGAAAAGCGCAGGCCGAGCATGCCGACCAGTGGAACCCTGAGCGTAAGGAGTTTGAGGGTCGGGTCCTAGAGGCAGGGCGGCAGTGGGCAGAGACTGAGGTCACGCGAGTTGAAGCCGAGTAGAGGTAGTCCAAGGCGGGACGAAAGGTGACCGAGCTCGAGGAGAAGGCAGAGCTGGCTGGCTTGGAGGCGCTAGAGCAATACAAATGCTCGAAGGGTTACCAAGCAGCGATCTAGTAGGTTGCCTTTGCCTACTACGAGCCCGGTTATCGTCGGGGCCTGTTGAAGGGGTTTTCCCAAGGCTATCGCCAAGCGACCTCTTTGGCCTATGAACAGGCGCACAGGGAGCTCGATTTTCCTTCTGGGCAATGCTATGAGTCGGATGAAGATACCACTGATTCTTCCATTCAGTCACCGAGCGAAGGCAGAAGTCGGGGTGCCTCTGTTTCGTCAGAGCGATCGCCAACTCCGACGGTCTCGGGAGGGCACATGATCGAGATAGTTCCCACACACCAGTGGGGTCAGTGACTAGTGGAGGCTCACAAGACACAGAGACTCAAAACACGAGTGCTGAAGTACAGACAGGCTAATCATGCACTGTCACTCGTACTCCAAAGCACCAATGGCAGCACAAGAAACTACCGACAGACTCAGGAGAAGGCAGCTAGACCTACTCATGTAACGATCCTTGAGTTTCACGACTCGGAGGTAAGATCGTCACAAACAGTGGAACTAGCCACCAATCAGTCTACTCCCAAGCTAGAGGAAACAACGCTCCGCAGAAAATGACTCATGGAGACCCGAGGGGACACCAAGAACCCTCAGCACACCTGGACACGCAACCAAGGTAGGATAGTACCCCGAGGCATCCAGAACACTATCTCGAGCTGGATAAAACCGCCAAGACACAAACAAGGTCACATGACAACCCCTGCTTTCACCGAGTTGACCGGAACCAGACACGACACACACACACAGACACACACAAATAGACGGACTCCATACACAAGCACTCCTGGCTACCCCATCATGGTCACGGCCCTCATAGGATGTCAAGAGACACACACGGGTTAACGGGCAAACCATGAGGTCAAGCCAAGACAAATAGAAGCACCGAAGGATGACACTCTGGGCAAAGCGAACCATCACTCAACCGCTAGGCGAGGCCGACATTCAAGGAACAGTCGCTACATGACCAGAGACAAGGACACTGGCAGTTCTAGATTGAGCCGTTAGGAAACTATTGCAGTCATGGAAAAGACTGCATCCAGTCACCTAAACTGACCGATCCAGAAACTACCGACACACAGACACCGCCCTAACCAAGGACCTAAGATAGACCAACACATGAATAGACATAGAACAGAACAACGGCCATCACGGCCAACAACAAGACTGTAACGCACCTCTATAGGTTCGTTACATGCTCTTACGCACCAGGACAGGGGCGTCAGGATGAACAGGCCTAAAACCTACACTCGAACGATGTAACGGCCTACTATAGGCACGTTACACGCTCTGACGCACTAGGACTAGGGTGTCAGGGCCAACAGACCCAAAACTAGATGAACGGGGTTGTGACGCACCTCTATAGGGGCGCAACAGTCATGTAACGGTCCATAACTGGTTCGTCACACTGACCTAGCCTCGAAGAACCTAAAATGACTAATGACTGTGGTGGTCTATCATAGGATCATCACACAGTGTGACGATCTTTGGAATGACCGTTACATCGTCACAGTGGGAAAAATAGTGTAATGGCCGAATTGGCCTGTTCCACGCCCCATTCACGCCGAAGCGTAGGGGAAACAAAGCCATATGACGAGAAAAGGATCCTGGAGGCTAAAGACACCACATGCATGCATCAAAACGCGAGATCGGAGCGATTCCGATGAATCGACCCAAATCTGGTCATCGAGGTTCCCGGATTCCTACCGGCCCCGAATGACAACCGATCGACATGAAATTGGCGAGTACGGGATCCTGACATCTCGATGGTCATTTCGATAGTAATTATACTACAAACCATCACCATTTTCTAGCGAACCCTACAAACCCCAAAATAATGATTTTCCCTAAACTGGCCCGATCTCACTTGATAGGGCACCAAACTGCGCACAGAGACAAGGGAAACGTGCAGAACGAAGTGGTGATCCATCTCCCTACCTCCACCAAAGAAATCGAGCGCCGAAGCGACTAAACCGTGCCGAAAATCACAACACGAACTCAACCACCGACTTTGAATCCACCATTCGGGATCGCGCCAACGCCACGCCCCGCTCATCACACCCGCACGTATCTCAGCAGCTCCCCGGCGTAGTCAGCTCACTCGCGGTCGCCTCCGTCTGCAACCGGAGCTAAAGGGACAAGAGAACGAGAGGGAATAGGAGAGAGAGTGTGAGATGGCGAGAGTTAGAGGAGAGAGAGGGGGTGGGTTAATATAAAGGAAATTAGAAAACCCACGCTGCAACCCCGTCTTTCCCCATGGCCCGGTGTTGAAGGAACAACAATACCGCCCTTGCAGGCTGGGCCTGAGTCTTGGGAGTTATCCCGAAATGGCCACGACCCGACCTTGCTTTGGGACGACATTCCGACCGAACTGGACCCACTTCCCAGGCCGGATCTTTTTCCAACCTTTTATTAAAATTATCGTGTACTCGGCGGACATTTGCGCGGACTTATGTCCATTCACAGCATACTTGCAATATGGACTTTTGTCCTAACATAAAGCGGTCCCTGAGTGACCGACAAAGTCCGAATGAAACGAGACGGCTCTCGTCACCCCCAGGCCCTGCGCATGGGAACATCGATGAGGCCTTCGTGGGTCATGTTTAGACCTCTGGTCCATCCCGGTCATGGTCATTATCTGACCCACATCCTCGGCCTATAGCCCGCTCCCTTGGAATACATATTGGTTCTGGGATCTGATCCCGGGACGTCCTCCCATTGCCCCCTTGGCACTGGAAATATTAACAATGTCCACGCGAGCCTGACTTTGACCGCAGGGGGCCCACCGCAGTATGGTCATGGGTTGAGCTCGCACTGGGCCAACAAACTTATCAGTTTTCAACCGCTCTAATCAGAATTCAATCGACCGTCTCCTACTCCTCTGAACAATAAATTTGTTGTATCCCAACATACGCATGTCCTGATTTTCCCATGATGATTACGCTATTCTCAAGCCGGACACTCATCCAAACATTAAATGGTCAACATATGGCCGACATGATCTCAAATGCTTTCCTTACACCCTCGTGCGAGGACTCTAGTGTTTCTTAATAGATTCTTTTTATGTAATTAATTCTCTAGCCATGAGGTCCTGATTCCCGGCGATTAATCAAGGGTGTTCCCTCGTATGGGAGATGTAAATGACGCCATGATCTTTATGGCGTGGCAGGTTTCGGTCCCGACATGAACTACACAATCATCTGACCGAGTCAGATTGAGCGCACCCCTGGCTCTTTGGAGCCCAAACAAATTGTCACTTCGTGACTGACATGCCCTCGCACTAAATAGACAAATAAATAAACCACCCAACAAACGAACGAGAAGAAAACCAAGTGAATTTTAGTGTGTCCACAAGGACAGACCTAGGGCATATGGTCTGAGTATGCACATGAGGGTGAGGGTTCGGACCCACGCTGACGAGCACGACCTCAGCTAGTCCTTATTTTTTGGTACTTCTGGTTACTTGGTGTGTCTGAGTCTCGCGCCTAGGGCATTGTAGCTAGACACTTGTGACGCGGTGTAAGACGTCAGGGGACGCATCCAGTCGTTCTTCTAGTGGGTGGTACTCCCGTTACATGACGTGAGTCGTCGTGTCTCAGTTTTCGTTTCCCATCTGCGAGATGGGGTTTTGTGTGTGGTTTTAGGAGCGTTCCCACAGTCGAGGTCTGGGGTCTCCAGTGAGCATCACCGAGGGCTTTCCCTAGACGGCGTTGAGTTCACAACGGTGAGGTCATGACTGTATTTTCGGACCAAGTGGTTTCGGCTTGGGCCCTACTATGAGGGCCGATTTCTGTGACTAAGGCGTCGTGGCATTTTCCTGGTAGCGTGGCTAGGACGGTTCGTGTCTGGTGGTCTCTCGATCGTGGAATCAATATGTCGGGTGCGTGACTTGGTTGTCCCCCGATAGGAGACCGAGTCGTGTTTTCCGGTACAGTAGGAGTAGTTGTAGAGCTGAGATTTTGCTAGCCACCGTAGTTACTTTCCTGCTTTCATAGTTCCTACTTTTTGGGTCACCATTGTTTCTTGATTGGGGTTCCGCGGGATCCCTACTGAGCTAGTGACAAGAGGCTCACCCCAGGTTTTCAGGTGTGACGGTTCTTCCTCGAGGTTCGAGGGAGTTGCGTGGAGGTTCTTAGTTGCCAGCTCGCCGGGCCGAGGCTACCCTTGACCTCAGCCGGTTCCTCAACCGAGCACGGTCCACGTTTCCCTCGCTAAAGGGACGACGAGTGAGCTTTCCTTCTGTTAGCGACGCTAGCCCTTGGATCTCTTAGTGTCGGGCCCCCAAGCCCTCATGTCGGTGTCTTGCTTGTCGCGTCTCACTTAGAGTCCGAGGTCCGTAATCTCTAGAGTCGGTCTCCCGTGTCCGTCCCGCATCAGGAATTCTGCCATGTCGCGTAGCCGGTTGCTCTGTTCCTCGAGGTGCGTCAGCTCAGACGTCACAGACGTCATCTCAACTCTGGCGACAGCAAGCTCCTCGGTCTCTCTGATCACGGTAGCCTCAGCTTCAATCAGCTCGCCCTCGGCTACTGTGAGATAACCCCTCAATTTTTCTACCCTGCCTGTGAGGGCACCTACGCGACGTTGGTTTTCGTCCAAGGCCCTTTCGTGCTGCTCTTCATTGCCTTTCCGCACGTCTAGGGCACGCAGGTACTCGTCCTCCTGGGCACTAATGGCGGTGAATTCATTAGGAGCCCGGGCCTTGAGGAATTCACGACGGTTGACGTATTTCAATAGCAACAGGACTCGCCGTGACCATTCCTCTAGAGGGCAGCCCAGCACCTATAGCGCCCCGGTCAGCTGTGCCACCACGGTGTGCACCCCCCGATATGTAAGGGAAGGATCGGTGAAGATCATCGACCGCAAGGCTAGCAGCGTCTGTCGGACCGACGCGTCCGAGGTGACGTGGCCAATGGAAGGCACGGCTGGAGGGTCGAACTCGACCAAGTTGTCTACAGCCTCCCACAAATCTGAGTCCACCGTGCCCGAGGAGGATGGAAGAGTAGCGGCCAGGTCGCTTGAGCGCCCGACCCCGACAGATGACTCCCGACTGGTCATCGCCAAAGGAGCCGACAGAGTTGCAACCAAACCGCCTGGTTTCGTCATCACGAGGGGCTGCCACACCCTGCTCTCGGTCTGAGGAAGGGCGTAGAGCGGAGCTGAATCAGACATCACTGCTGAAGGATCGGCCACCTCTTCCGCTGATGCTCCCTCCTCCTCGTAAACCGTGAGGCTAGTGAGCGTCTTCCCCAGAAGTCGGCCCTCCTCTGGTGTCATGAGCGGTCGGGGAGGTGGAAGAGGAACCATAAGTTTCAGTCTGCTCCCCGACTGTAGGAATGACACCAGGCGCTCCACCTCCAACGCCGAGAGCAGCTACAACTCATCTACCCCCGCGGGGCTTGCTAGCTCCCTCCGCTTCCTCCTGAAACACAGAGAATGGGGTTAGCCTTCCATTGACTGAGGCACGCTACCCCAAATATTGAGGAGATGTAAGAGAGGTCCCAGAGGCCTCGCGTTTACCTCAGTCACCAGGACTATGCTGCTTTTCGATGCTATTTCTCCCTCCTCTAGGGCCTCACCCGTCGGCGTTGTGGTCTCCACGGCTACTTCTTGCCGTAAGACCTCAAACAAGGCTGCCAGTTTCCCCAAGCCGACATTGCCTCCCCTGGATCGCTTTATTGGTATGTCTGGGGCGGGCGCCTCTACGGCCTCCGGCTGGATTTGCTCCTGCAAGTTAACCAAATGATAAGAGACAAAGGACCGGAAGCTGGCCGCAAAGGGGGGGTCCATGTGAATAGGCTCACACTTACAAAATCCTCGCCTAAAACTGCCTCATCGGAAGAGTAGTCATAGTCTACCTTCTCGCTCGAGGAAGACTGGGTCAGGGTAGGCTCCTCCCTTGTCGGAGAGGAGGCTCTCACTTCGGAACTGACCGCCTCTTCCTTGCGCGGACTAGGCGACTGTGACTTCTCAGATTTCAGCCTCCTCCTCGTATATGCCTTCGTCGGCTTGGGGATTTTCCAGGCCTGCACCCACTCAGGAAGGGGTGCGAGGGGAGCTGCCAAATGAAGAAGCATTTGGGTTAGATGGACTTGGGTCGGGTCGGGTCGTGGGGGTCGGGGCAACACGCACCGAGTCGATAAACTATGGTTGTGAATCTAATATTATAAAAAACAAAGAGTCATTTTGACGGAATAAATTATTCAACTTTTGTCAAATAAATTATGTAGTTTTATCATGACCCATTATCAAAGAGGGACTAAAACAATAAACAAAGAGAATCCTCTTTCGTAAAGAAAAAGAAGAAAGAAACTTTTTGTGTCACAAAGACTCGACGCTAATTGGGATCCAACCGATCTCTATCTCTACGGAAACACCCACAAAACAATCGATGCTAAAATTTACGGCAAGAACAAGCTACTTGG
The DNA here is from genome assembly GCA_024336825.1 of Amorphophallus titanum. Lineage (NCBI taxonomy): Eukaryota > Viridiplantae > Streptophyta > Magnoliopsida > Alismatales > Araceae > Amorphophallus > Amorphophallus titanum. Next base: position 13,753,599 of record JANBPO010002057.1, on the reverse strand, counting down.
TATGCAGTAATTTCCCCCTTCAAAAGATCCCGTCTTCTTGTTGTTGTTCTTCATCTTCTTCTTGTTCTTCTTGATCAAGTTGGTCATCCTCGCTTCTTCACGAGGAGCTCTTGTAGAGGTTCAAGTAGGAGAGGACGGCGAGGAGCAGGTAGGAGAGGGAGGTGAACATGGACATGACGATGGCCGCGGACACGTGCCCGCAGAACTTGCCGTACACCTTGCAGACCTTGGGGTAGATGTCCCCGGAGCCCTTCCGGAGGAGGACTCCCATGGCCGACGCCGACCCCTCGCCGGAGAAGAGCAAGGCCACCATCACCAGGTCGACCATGGTGAGCACCAACACCAGGTTCTTCGACCCACCCCTCGTGATGATCCACATCGCCAGCGACGCCGCCGAGTAGAAGCACGCGATGGCGTTCACGGCGATGAAGTAGCTGAACATCCACAACCCACACCCAATTCATCATGTCAATCCAACGCGCGACCCATCAGCGAGAGAGAGTGAGAGAGAGAAAGGGGATGGGGGGGGGGAGATCTTACTCGAACTGGGAGGCCCCGGCGGCCTTGAACTGGACGGCCATGGCACCGGCGGTGGTCTCGATCGTCCTGGTCTCCTTGGCGACGCCCATGACGATGGCGGCGACGAACGCGGTGGCAAGGGCGACGAAGCGGAGGACGTAGTTGGCCAGCCTCGAGGGGCCGTCCGCCGAGTCGTAGAAGGTGCTCGCGCCCCCGCCGCCCTGGGTCCCGGCGCCGTACACCTGGGATGCCATCACCGCCCCCCTGCACGAGCTGCCACGCGGATACTGCAGGCGAAAAGTACTGTCACAGTAGCTGATCCTCCACCCGATCGGACAAGGCCCACCTGATTCTGAGGGAGTCGGCGCCGCCGGAGACGGGAAGACTGCGTGTGTGGATAAGGCGGAGGAGATCCTCGACAGGTGCGTGCGGCTTTATAGAGCCGACGAGGAGGGGCGGGTGATTAGACCAAGAGATGAGATACGACTTGCCTTTGGCACGGCCACCCGCCACCGCGGGGAAGGAGGAGGATGAGAGGCGTCGCCGGTGGTCAACTGTTGTACCTTGGTCTGACCGGGTTATCGCGTTGAAACCGAGATGGATGGGGCCCACTCCCCGCGGTTGGCCTCCCGGATCTCGCCGGACGACTTCTGACCGTCCGATGGAGACCCGAACGTTCGGATTCTTCGGATCCGATCCCGGTTCCGTTCCGCCACGCGGGCAACTTGCGGGGAAGCGACGGCATCCGACCCGCCTTCCTTTCGGACGAAGGAAGCTGGGGGGGAGGGGCTTCGCGGGCAAAGCTGGGGCGCGTAAACGTGTACGGGAAGGCGGTACGGTACGTGGAAGCTTGTTTCCCACATGCATGGTAACTTATAGAAACGTAAATAAGTTTATCGTAAACATATTTATCACAAATCTGTTTACCAAAAACTCTTTTTTCTTATCAACTCATATATTTAACTATTCTATGCAAACATAAGTGAGTTTATTCAATAAATGACGGATCAAGAAAGAGTCTCTAGCATAAACCAACTCAAAATAAATTTACGAAAATTAAACATACTTAAGCTTAACTGGACGGCACTCAGGCGTGCAGTGACCGCTCGAGCTGAGAGCGACGCGGCTTATTACACCGCGTATGCTAGACACTACCGGGACCAGGTGTTCTAGGGTGCCCACTGACCGGTACAACTTCCTAACCCTAAAACTTTTTATGCTTATGATATGATTTCTACTTGATGACGTGCTAACCCTTGGACTTCTAAATGTAGACTGACCCTGAGGGACGCGTCGTGGAGCTGACTGGGCTCCTCACCGTGACGATTCGGGAGCGGCATGAGGCCCGACAGGCCTTAGCCCTTCTGGCGAGTTTCTTTCCTCTTATACTAAATGCATTTACTATTATAACTGAGACACGACTAACCTAGAGCTTTGTTTTCAGCGGGGGGAGGAGGCCCAGAGGCAGGGGACCAGTGCTCCTTTTTCCTCTACAGCATAGACTCCGACCGACCGAGCAGAGCGGGAGGTCGAGTTCAGGCAGATGGTAGACCGGGCCGAGGCAGCTGAGGCAGCACTCGCTGAGTAGGTACGTTCTACACTTCCCCTTTGTGAATTATGTTCTTATTATATTAAAATACAGTTGACTAAAAGTGAAATGCATGTATGCAGGTGACAGAGCTGACCGCCGCCATCAGCGAGAGTGACCAGCTAGGGGAGGAGCTCGTGCTGGCACAGGACGAGGCCGCCCGCTCGCGCGAGGAGGTGTCCCGTCTGCGTAGAGAGCTGGAGCAGAGTGCCCTCTCGCGAGAGTTGGTGGAGCGAGGCCGGACTGAGGCGCAGGCGGAGGCAGCCCGCCTGCGGGAGCAGCTGGCATGAGGCAGACCTTCAGAGTCGGTGGAGTTCGACGTTCTTCGAGCGGAGCTAGAGCGACTCCGCACCACGACTTTGGAGCTAGAGCGTTTCCGACAGGAGGCGTTCGAGCTTCGCGGCGAGGTGCGAGCTTACCGGCAGAAGAGTCGGTCCCGCAGCGTGATGAGTGGCAGCCATGCAGCTCTGAGCAGGAGTCGTGCCACTCATGGCTCGGTTGGACAGTTCCTCGAGACTTCCTCTCAGCGGGAGAGGAACGAGGAGGAGGACCGATGCCGACACCGAGAGAGAGAGGAGGGAGCGACCTTTACGATGGCCCCGCCATCGAAGAGGCAGGAGGGTGGTGGGGACAACAACAGGCCAGAGGGTGCGGCCTGATCTTCTTTGTACTTCCTATATGCTTTGTTCATGACATGATATGATAGTGACTTAGTTTATTTCCTTTTTGTGTTGATTTTCTTATATGATGTATGCATGTATGACAAAATGAACAGGAATGCAAATTCACGGGAGGGATACACGAGTGGGACGCTACGGGAGAGACGACAGAGAGACAGAGGGACACGTCGACTTTACGAGAGAGATGACGCGAGTGGAGTGATACCCCGACTCTTACGAGAGAGATGATAGAGAGTGAGAGGTACGCCGACTCTACGAGAGAGACGACGGAGAGAGGAGAGATACGCCGACTCTACGAGAGAGACGACGAAGAGTGAGAGGTATGCCGACTCTTACGAGAGAGACGACGGAGAGTGAGAGGTACGCCGACTCTACGAGAGAGACGACGGAGAGAGGAGAGGTACGTCGACTCTACGAGAGAGACGACGGAGAGAGGAGAGATACGCCGACTCTACGAGAGAGACGACGGAGAGAGGAGAGATACACTGACTCTACGAGAGAGACGACGGAGAGAGGAGAGATACGCCGACTCTTACGAGAGAGATGACGGAGAGAGGTACAAGAGAGATGAGCCTTAAATAACACAGCAAAGGATTGTGCGGCTGATCCTGGGCCGCACAAATCTTATGCGGTTCCTGGGTGACCGCATTTATAAGTTGTGCAGCTGGAAACCAGTCCCATTACCCCGACTTGGATAGACACTTGTGCGGTCATAATGGGGCCGCTCAATGGGAAGCAAAGAAACCCCCGGAGAGACTGGTCATCCAGACTGCACAAACATGCACACTGCCGTGAAGTCATCTTCGGAAGCACGACAGCGAAGAAGAATCAACCCCTAGGGAGCTCACAACTCACGAGCCCCAAAGAAAATCAAATGGACCGCAATCTGTGCTTACAATGGGTTCAAGTCTGCCCTAGCGGCACACTCCACCAGGCCCCTCACCGGCACACTCCCTGTGCCCCTTTCTGCGGCACACCATGGACACCCCTCAGCAGCACACCCAGGCTGGCCTTCCAATGGCACGCCTTCAGTCCCCCTAGTCGGCACACTCCCTGTGCCCCCCCTCAGCGGCACAACATGGAGGCCCTCCAGCGGCACGCCCTGTAGGCCGTCCAGCGGCACGCTCCTTCAAACGCCCTCCAACGGCATGCCCTGATGGCCGTCCAGTGGCACGCTCCTTCAAACGCCCTTCAACGGCATGCTCACTTAACACTTCTTAGTGGCACACCCTCACAATGCCTCTAGTGGCATGCCCATTCATAGGCTCCAGCGGCACAGCGGTGACCCTCCTCACCCGGTGTGACCGGCAAGGAAATCCAAGGCCATCCCCTACAGCCCTCGGCGTGCAGCGGGGACAGCTCAAGGCTAGGTGAGGTGTCGTTCCCTCATGTGGGCACACAAGCTAGCCGGTAGAAAGGTAAGGGACGGGGTCAACTCCCATTAACGGCCTTCCCTCCATCGACACTCCCGTCGCGAGGGTTATAAAAAGCCCTTCCTCTCCGCTGTGAAGAAGACACAGATACATAGACACAGATGCACATACAGACACAGAGGGACGCACAGAAGCAGGGAGAAGAGAAAGAAGGGGAGCCCGTTTGTCTAGCTCAGGGAGCTCCGAAGAGGAAGAAGAAGCTAGAAGGGGAGAGAAAGAGAGTAAGAAAAGAGAGAGGGAGAGAGATTGTGTTCTCCATGTAGCAGAGGGAGTGGGGAAGGGGCAGGGAGCCGTCGCTCCTGCTCGATCCCAACTCTCCCTCCATCCCTTCTCTCCCCCCATCTTCATTTCTCCCTCTTCCCCATGCACTCTGTAATGCTCATGGCCGGCCATGGTCACTGATTTCTATGAATGCAAATGCCCCTTCTTTGGGTTTTCTGTCGTTCCTCGTAGCTTGCTTCTTTTGATGTATTTGTTTGCTCCTTCCTCTTTCTCTGGCGGCTTTATCTCCCATGATGATTTCTTCCCATGGTCCTAGCCTATCTAGCTCAATAGGCAGCGCCTTGGTTCGATACCACCTCAGGTGGTCTGATGCTAGAGGGTCTCCATATGGGGCTCCCCTCTATTGCAGGCTCTTCTTGAGGTTCCCATTGGCGTCCCTCCTCTATCAGGCCAGCCCAACACCCTTGACATGCCTCTATCGCCACTAGCATCCTATCCAAGCCACTTGTCCGGTACGCCCCCCTAGCCTCATTATCCGGTGCAACCCCCACTTGACCCCAGCCCGACATAGTCCTCAACTAGTCAGTGCGGTACACCCCTGAATCGGCAAGCCCGGCACACTTCCGTTTCCGCCTTATCCGGCACAACCTTAGCTTCGTACAACCCGACACAGTTGCACTCTCTAACCCCTCCTACCCGGCACGCCTTCTGGGTCCTCCTATCCGGCACACTTGTCGCCTTCTCTCTATCCAGCACACTGCCAGCCTGCCTTGGCCGTGCCTCCCGTTCGTCAGTTTCCCAGGTTTTTCAGAGTTTCATCAAAGGTGCTGTTGTCCCTGGCACACACCTCAGATTGTCGGGTTCCGCCACTCCATGTGGACGTGTTCCCCTTTACTTCCCTTATCACTCAGGTCAAGGGGAGATGCTGCCAAATTTTTGTTAGAAAATAATGACATGTTAAAAGACGAAAGGAAGCAACAAACAATTGGGACGAATAATGATGAGATGCATGGAGGCGGTAGTCCCTTATGAGATTCTTATTCCATCTCTTCGAGTACAATTGGACAAGGAGTTCTCTATTGATGAACGTCGTGAATCTCTCCTTGCCCAGTTGGAACTCCTAGATGAGAAACGATTGGCCGCCGCTGAACATGCACGCATCTATCAAAATAGGCTTTCACGTTTTTATCAAAAGAAGGTAATTGAGAGAAAATTCAAAGTCGGTGAGTTGGTAATCAAGAGAATCTTTGTAAAACCTGGAGGACCACGTTCGAAACTCCAACCAAATTGGGAAGGGCCGTTCGTAATAAATGGCATTTTTCCTGGCAATGCATATAAATTGGTCAATGCTGACGGAGACGAACTAGCTCACCCTTGGAATGGTTTGTATTTGAAGAAGTACTATCCATAAAACATAAAAAAACATAAAAAAAAATGATGAAAAAGAAGAGGCACATCGCTCGCGAGGTCTGAAAGGTCGAGACTTTTGAATTCATGTTTCAATCTTGGTGTTTTAAATTTAAATCAATACACCACACACAACACGTTTTACTCCTGAACTTGAAAGGCCTGAAATTCAAGGAAGGCTGAGGCCGAACTAAGAGTTTGAAAATGCTACACATTCTCTTCTCTTCGGTTCACGAGGGAGAGTATGGGTTAAAGGGGTGTTGACCAAACCTGCCCGCCGCCTTAGTAGGTGGAAGTCAGGGTCCAAAAGGGAACAGCAAGCCACAAGAGCCCAAGTACAATTAGGTTTATTTTTGAATGCAAAGCAGAAAACATTCAAACAAAAACAACAAAAAGAACGAAAGAAAAGAAAAAAAGCATGTCAAGAGTGGCAAAGTCCCCGCAGGGAAAAACCCTGGTCGTAAGCATGCACAAGCAAAGGGCAAAAGGCAATAAAATTTCCCTACGCCAAAGATCGAACCCCAACAGGCAATAGGGCAGGAGAGGGAAGCACCCCGGCTCCCTGAAATCTCTCAAGAACTTTCCCCACTTATCCTTCCTTTCTTCCCTTGTGGTGCATTTTACGACTCGAAAGGGAACGCCGAGGCTGACTAAGAAGGAGAGGCCTTGAAAGAACCGGAGTTAAAACAAAGCACCACCAAGCACGTTGGTTTCCGTTTAACACGCCCAAGAATGATTTATGAATTCAAGAGAGCGAAATTGTAAGTCCTCAGAGCTGTTCATGCCCTTTTCAAAAAAAAACAACGAGAGAGTAATTTTTTTAAAAGACGCTCGTCTGGACGCATCCCTCGCGCACCTCATCTTGTTGCATCCTCCTCACCTCATCTCATCATCTCCCCCCAATCTCTTCGTCACCTCCGCAAGCGGCATCTCCTTCACCCGCGGCATCATCCTCCCGGATCAAGGTATGCAAACCCTCCCCGCCTGTTGCACCCCTCCCCGCTGCACAGTCGATTTAATGAAGTAATCATATCTAGTGCGAACGGCAACGGAGCTCTGCTGTTCCCGCCGATCCTCCCAGAGCCGATCGAGCTCGCACCCCCTCCATCTGGTGTCCTCTCCCCCCTATTCCCCTTGGAATCTCCGCCTTCTGGCGGCCGGAGATGTCCCTGGCGGTGGGATTTCGCCGACCCATCTGCTTGGCCTCGCACATCTCCCGGCAGAATCGGAGCTTCTCCAGCGACCGCCCTCTCGTTCCATCTGGGGTCTCGTGGAGTCTCCCGCCAGTTCCCTGCGAGGAGGGCGCAGGAGTTCCTCCGGAGGTCCACCTCCCTCGCCGGTTCCGGCGCAGAATTCTCGCGTAAGGCACCGCCTTTGTCAGGCTCTTCTCTCTCTGCTTTTGACTTCGCCCGGTTTCTAGAGTTCTCTTGCTGTGACGTTTTTGAGGAGTTTTTCCCGCTGTGGTGATCAGCTGTTTACGTTCTCTGAGGGATTATGCAAAACAGTTATTGGGTGCTGAAAGAAAGAAGAGATACCCGGCTTGCTTGATGGCATGTGGTCGTAGGGTTGGTATTGCTCCGGCCGCACTAGTGAATATCTACCATTCCTTCGGAGCCCTGACTTCACATTCGTCGCCCAGAGACAAGCACATTCTGATGCCCACTCATTATTTGAGTGCGTGGGCTGGTTTGTTGTTACCGGAGCTCTCACAGAGGACACTAGTTGACAATCCAGCTGCCCCACTTATCTTCGCCTTCGTTGGTCACCTGGACCAGGATGTAGTTTCACAGCTTGCTAGTGCCTGCCGCACTTTGTTTTTCCTCCATAGTGGGAGGGGCGTGAGTTTGGACTTCGACCACAGCTCTCATCTGTACCATCCTTACTTGGAGCGGCAGGGCGACACAGTTGCTTGTAGGTTGTCTTCGCGGGCTTTGTCTTCCCCACATGCACTGGCTTAGTGGGTTGTTTGCATACGGCCCGGAGTTCTGGTCTACCTCCATTCCAGCGCAGCAGTTCTTAAGCCATATTATCCACACCGATTTGCCAGAAATTTCAGATATGATCAGGCCATTCCCTCGAATACAGATTTCCTTTTGGCCCTCCGATAGTACAAGCAGAGGGATGTCCACCTGGTGGCGGCTTCATGGCAGGATTTCCTCTTCCATGATGTGAATGAGGACTATCCCATTCCAGAGCAGACACGCAGGGGTCACTTTGATATGCACTATACGCGCTGGTGGTTCAGGGTCAGCAATGTGTTCCGATAGCGTGCTGATGCCATTCAGGCGGCCGAGGAGAGACGTTTGAGGAAGGAGGACCTGCCTCCCTTATTTCTGGACCCTGAGTTCGTCAGGTCTCACTTTTCTTGGGCTGCCCGAGCCATTTGTGAGATAGAGGCCCGCCAGAGAGAGGAGGGGCTCCCTATTTCCGTTGACAGGAGCCAGTATGCTGGGGCTTTGAAGCCCTTGAGGAGTACACCCGCATCAGCTTCTACTTCTGGGCCTGCTCGCCAGAGAGTGGTCCCTGGGCCTTCAACACCTTACTCCTGGTGGGAGGATTTGAAAGCCTCTTGCCGCTTGAAAATCAAATCCCAGCTATCATAGCCAATCCCGGAGGGGGCATTCGCAGGTAGTACCTTCACAGAATGGATGGCCCATATCATCAATGCAGTGGGCTGTGCTGGTCCTGCGGAGTATATTGCAGACTTGGAGGTGGCTGTCATCCCCACTGCCATCTTGGCCATTGTTAATAAGGTTACTCGGGCCCTCGGATTGAAGCCCGAGCAAATCATTCTGAGGCTCTAGAGGATCCTAGGGGAGCTAGGTATACGCTAAATTATTCATCACTATCCCCCCTTTTTTTTGCTCTGCAATTTGAGATGCATATTTTATGCAATCTTCTATAACTTGCAGATCATGCCAGCAATCAGAGAGACGGTGCTTTCCTGTCAGAGGCTTCATCAGGTGCTGCTCTCACAGGGGCCTATGCTTATGGGAAGAGACTCCAAGCTGAGAATCAGGCGAATGATACACGACCTGCTGTCCGCCCGCATCCTGGGGAGGAATCTCCCACCCTGGCAGACATCTCCAGTAAGTAGAGGGAATTTTACTCCAAGCCAGCACTATAACATGTCTTTACAATGTTATTGCCTGACTCCTTCCCTTTTTTGAATGAAGCTCCTTTTGAGGCTCGGGCTACTGCGAGCTTTTCTCCCCGTCCCAGGAATGTCTTTGCAGAGGCGGGGCTGGAGGTCGACAAGTCCGCTCCTGATATTAGTGTCGACATTGAGGGATTTGATCCTCCTGTCAACGATTACATGCCTGTGACTGGCGATTTTCCCGTGCTTGACATAGGAGGGACCTCTGCTGCTCAAGGCTTGGGTAAGTGTTTCTCGCACTTAATCCTTGTTCTTCCTCTCTTTTTGTACTCGAGAGAGTATGTGCTTTGGCGAATATAACATTGCTTGTTGCAGAGGACTCTGAGGTCCAGCCCACTCTCCTCGTCATTGAAGAAGGGGGTGAATCCCCTAGCAGTAAGGGGACTTCTTCATCATCAAATTTCTCGAGCGGGGGAAATTCTAGTACCTCATCGAGTACATGGACTTCCGGCACCTCCTCTAGTGGGGGCTCTTCTTCCTCCTCATCGAGCTTTTCTGAAGAAGGAGAAATAAGGGCGAGCCCATGTAATTTAGGGCTAGACTATTTTCACATATTGAATTGTGAGCCCCTTGATTTATTTTGTTGCTTATTATGTAGCTGCCCAGGCGACCTCCTCCCTGAATGAGCTCTCCACGCTCATTGAGTCAGGGCCTTTTACCAACTTGCCAGATTATGATGGAGGTTTGGGGGCTGTGAGCACTAGGATGAGAGTGCCTGATGAGGTGGCACCATCCCCAGCTCTGGGGCCTTTGACAGGTACTATCGGCACTACAGAGTCCAGCGGGATGCAGGCTTCAGGTATGCACAAAATATTTTGTACTTTCCTCCTTTTTCATATGTCTATGCATATTGACATTGTATGATGCCTCTGGCTTCGACAGCTGATGATCACCCGGAGGAGAGGCATTCCCTCTAGCCTACGGGGGTTGACACGGTGGCAAGCTCGCCCCGGGCACCTTTGGAGGAGCGGGACACCGCTAACCAGGCGACGACCTCTATTGAGCCCCCAGCCCCATGTATATTGTTGTTGAATTAGGAACTTATGCCATTCGCCAGACGAGGCTTCCTTTCTTTGTGATATTACCCACCACTCTATATGTTGGTGTCTCCTTTTAGCTGTCTCGCCTTCCATGGAGCCAACGGCAGAGGTTGACACCGCCGCGACTGAGGAGGAGACGCTTGTAGAGATTGGTATGTTTTATCACTGTGAAGTGCTCATCCTGACTATTAGTGCATATGAAGTACTAAGACTTTTCATGTATTGTCTCACTTGCAGAAAGATCGGTTACATTGTACCACCTACAGAGCAAGGACCAGCTCTTATCGATACCTTCCCTCCAGTCTTGGAAGAGGGGTCTTCTCTCAGGCCTGACCCGGCAGGCATGACTGCTTTAGGTAAGGCCATTATGATTTGCCCCTTTGGACCTCTACCAACTCTGACTTTGTTGTGGTAGTACACTCACAATTTTTTGTTTCCTCTTCTTTTTCCAATTCAGGATCAGCAGAGGGGGGAGTAGCGATGCCTGCGGACTTCCTTGCCCTTGGGGTTGAGTAGCCTGATGCCCCTCAACTTGGGGTGGTGCTAGGAGGTGCTGATACGCCCGGTAGGCTTCTAGAGGGTCTTGAGCAGCTGATCCGAGTCGACCCTTTGCCGACGACAGAGGCTTTGAGGAGCAGCCTAGAGACAGTCACCCGGGGCTATCACATGCTAGGTCTCCCTTGAGGCGCGTGGGTCGCGAGGCTGGGAGCCTTGTGGAGTGAGTTCGCCCGCCTTCACATTGCACAGGAGCAGAGGCGAAGGACTTAACTAATGATCCAGCAGGAGGAGTGACTTGGCGGGCTCCGGGCGGCCCAGGTTGAGGCTGGCCTTCAGGCTGAAAGCGACCAGGAGCGCAGTCGGAGGGCCTTCCTTCAAGTAGAGGAGCTGTAGAGGGAGCTTCAAGAGGCTGAGGTAGAGCGCTAGAGTGCACAAGACGAGGTAGAGATGTCTCGCCGTCGGCTTGGGGAGCTCTAGGAGGAGATTCTTCAGAGTGAGACTCGCCTTACTGACTTGAGGAGGAGTGAGTCTGGTGCATGAGCTTTCTTGTACACAAGGCTTTTGTACTTTGCCCATTTTTGTCGGAGTTACCTTGAGGGTTTGTCTCGGGCTCCTTTCTTTGGCGACATTGATGAATAAAGGATAGAGTTTAGCAATCTTTGCCTCCATCCTCTTGCGTGTATGTTCTTTTTTTTTCTTTTTTTGATCACTTTACTAGCCCTACCATCCTTTCGAATTTTCGTCAAAATTAGCCCCCTTTAACTTTTTCCAGTGCGCCCTTACAAATTTTCACACCGAGGGATACCCATTTTTGTCTAAGATGCCTTTTTGGGTTTTCACCTTAAGTCGAGTTAAAGTCTTTTTGCCATTGATTACTCCCCTAACGGAAACAACCAAGTCCGCTGGGACACCAATATTTTTAGCCCCATTTTTTTTAGTACCTATGGTGCCAAAATGGCGGAGAGGGTGCGACATTCCCGAAGGGACATGTGTGCCTTATCGGTGGGACGAGTGGATGGATTCGACAGCCCTAGTGGGATGCGGTTAGTCAAAGCCAAAACCCGATAAGCCGAATGTTGTAAACCTTATTTTGATGATGGCCAATAACCTTGGTTTGATGATGGTCAACAACCTTGTTTTGATGATGGCCAACATTGATCTAAAGTGATGATGTATGTATTTTGATTCTTACATTATTGAGTTCATACATCGCATGCATCTGTGCAAATTTTCCTTTGCACAGGACTAAAGTCCGTGCAGAGTCTTCAAGATGCATCATATAAGTTTAAGGCATGAAATCATAAGTCCATGCACGTTTCTATGTTCTCATTGTAAAGCTGTAAAGCACATGCTCTTCCAAACATACAATGTTTTAAATACATTTAACCACAAGATAGAGATATACTTCCACAAACACACAATATTTATTATCATCAAAATCAGGGTCAAAAATAATGTGAGAACACCATACCTAACAGTAGCGAAGTCCCAAGTAAGGCCGACACATGTATGAGGCAGACCCAAGTAAGGTTGATGCACCTATAGTGAAGCCCCAAGTAAGGTCTGTGCACATTTGGCGCAGACCCAAGTAAGGTCAATGCACTTGTAGTGAAGTCCCAAGTAAGGTCGAAGCACGTATAAGGCAGACCCAAGTAAGGTCGATGCACATATGTGGTAGACCCAAGTAAGGTCGATGCACATATGGGGCAGACCCAAATAAGGTCGTTGCACATTTGGTACAGGTCAGCATAAGGTAGATGCACATTTGGCATAGGCCAGTGTCAAGTTGATGTACATTTGGCATAGGCCATTGTTAGGTCGATGCACATTTGGGGACAGGCCAGTGTCAGGTCAGTGCACATGTAGCTTAGACTCTAGATAGGTCTGTGCACATTTGGGTAGACCTTGGTAAGGTCGATGCATATTTGGTCTAGGCCTTGGTAAGATCAATGCACATTTGGTCCAAGCCTTGGTAAGGTCGATGCACATTTGGTAAAGGCCTGTATAAGGTTGATGCACATTGGGGTTTACCCTATATAAGGTCGATGCACATAGAGCTTAGACTCTGGACAGGTCTGTGCACATTAGGACAGGCCTTGGTAAGGTCGATGCACATTTGGTCCAAGCCTTGGTAAGGTCGATGCACATTTGGTCCAGGCCTTGGTAATGTTGATGCACATTTGGTAAAGGCCTGTATAAGGTCGATGCACATTCAAGTTTACCCTGTATAAGGTCAATGAACATATAGCTTAGACTCTGGATAGGTCTGTGCACATTTGGACAGGCATTGGTAAGGTTGAAGCACATTTGGTCCAAGCCTTGGTAAGGTCGATGCACATTTGGTTAAGTCCCAGGCAAGGTCGATGCATATTTTGGTAGACCTTGGTAAGGTTGATGCACATTTGGTCTAGACCTTGGTAAGGTCGATGCACATTTGGTAAAGTCCCAGGCAAGTTTGATGCACATTTGGGCAAACCTTGGTAAGGCCAATGCACATTTTGTCTAGGCCTTGGTAAGGTCGATGCACATTGGTCGATGCACATTTGGGCAGACCTTGGTAAGGTCGATGCACATTTGGTCTCGACCTTGGTAAGGTCGATGCACATTTGGTTAAGTCCCAGGCAAGGTCAATGCGCATTTGGGTAGACCTTGGTAAGGTCGATGCACATTTGGTAAAGGCCTGTATAAGGTCAATGCACATTCGGGTTAGGCCTGTATAAGGTCAATGCACATTGGGGTTTACCCTATATAAGGTCTATGCACATTGGGGTTTACCTTGTATAAGGTCGATGCACATATAGCTTAGACTCTGGACAGGTCTATGCACATTTGGGCAGGCCTTGGTAAGGTCGATGCACATTTGGTCTGGGCCTTGGTAAGGTCGATGCACATTTGGTCCAGGCCTCGGTAAGGTCGATGCACATTTGGTTAAGTCCCAGGCAAGGTCGATGCACATTTGGGCAGACCGTGGTAAGGTCGATGTACATTTGTTCCAGGCCTTGATAAGGTCGATGCACATTTGGTCTAAGTCCCAGGCAAGGTCGATGCACATTTGGGCAGACCTTGGTAAGGTCGATGCACATTTGTTCCAGGCCTTGGTAAGGTTGATGCACATTTGATCTAGGCCTCGGTAAGGTCGATGCACATTTGGTTAAGTCCCAAGCAAGGTCGATGCACATTTGGGCAGACCTTATTAAGGTTGATGCACATTTGGTAAAATTCTATATATGGTGGATGCACATTGGGGTTTACCCTGCCTATGGCAGGCGCCACTAGCGCTGCTCCTATTCAACGGGGGCAGCGCCGTAGCCGCAAGGGCACCAAGCCTGAAGCGACAGTATCTTACTCCGGCAAGGCCGTAATTGTCGAAGACATCCGCATCCGGCTCGATGGAGGCGAGCCGATCCTGCCACGAGACCGTCATATCCCAACAATCTCTACCTCTAACCGCTTCGAACTCCTCCGACAAGTTCGGGAGGACGGAGCGAGGAAGAAGAAGCCGGCCGTATCGGCGGCAACTCAGGGGCCTCTGCAGCGGCCCAAGCCATCAGCTCCCCGGCCGAGGACAGGGGGTAATTCAGTGGAGGAGCGCCAACTCCACTTGAAGAAGATCTGGGTCACCAAGGAGGAGGCCCGAATCATAAGGCGTGCAAGGGTGGAGGAGCCCTTCCGCATGTCGGAACTTCAGCAAATGCGGAGTCCGACAAGCACCGAAGCCTCGGTCTCCCCGGGGTCTACAACTCAACCCCTACAGGGGCAAAAGCGCCAAGGAGTCGGGAAAAAGGTGCGGCCGACCTCCCCGTTGGCTAGTTCCACGCACACGGAGGACGATCGCTCCTCTCAAGCATCCACATCCCGAGTTTCTGTCTTTGACAGACTAGGGATGCCGCCTAAGTCGGACCGACAACCGCCCAGGAAGAAACGGGTGGTTCATGTGACTAATGACACTGTTAAGGTGTTCACCTGTTACGCCACCTCCGGCAACAAACAGCCTGAGGACACCTCGGGTGACCCCAACCAGCCTCTTCAATACTCGAGGAGGTCAAGGTCCGGGTCCCGTGGCTTGGCGCAAACACAGCAGGCGCCAGCAGCTGGGATGTCTCAGCCTGAACTGGCACGGCATGAAGAGCGCCAGGAGGATGTCCACAGTGTCGATGGGGATAGCCACCCCCGGCATGAGGAAGATCTGGGGGAAGAGACACATACTCCCGCGTTGGAAGAGCTCCGATTCGAGAATCAAGAACTCAGGAATCTCTTACAGGCGCTATTGCGTGAAAAGGAGGTTCCTGTCCCACCTCAGGCGGTACTTACTGGAGTGGAATAGCAGCCTTCTCCCATTCCGGCTGCGGCTACTGCCTCCGTCACCGCCGCAAAATTGCCGCTGGTGGTGGACGTCGTAGTCCCGCAGCATGAAGCCAATGCGCAGTCATCTGCTACTCCCGCGGCCGAGAGCCTCACGGCGCAGAAGCAGATGATCGAGCGCATCGTGGAGGCAAAGTTTGTTCAACATGGTGATGGTGTGGCCACTGTTGATTTATATAGTATGCCCTATCCCCTCCACCATCAATTCAAGAAACTTCCACCTGACTGCCCGAAAGCCCCGAAGCTTCAGAAGTTCAATGGGCAGGGCTCTCCACATGAACACTTGGCCTATTATATGACGGCCATGGGTGAATTGGCTCGAGAAGAGGCATATTTGCTGCGGTACTTCGCCACGTCATTGACTGGCACCGCCTTCCAATGGTACTCCAGGCTAAAGCCCAACTCAGTATCTGATTAAGCTGATATGCAAATGAAGTTCGTCGACCGTTTTCAAATGGTCGAACGTAAAGTCTCCCAGGCGGAGCTCTGTTCCCTCCGACAGAAGAAGGGTGAAACCGCGTTGGACTTCATCAAGCAATGGAGGGACGTCAGCATGCGCTGCGATAATCCTCCGACGCTCGAAGACGTGATCACCATCTGCCGCAGAGGCTTATCGGCAGAAGTCAATGAAAAGCTTCTGGGCTCCAACATCAGGAGCTTTGACCAGCTAAACACTGTGGTGGCGGAGATTGAAATGTTCTTCGCCGACCACCCTATGCAAGCTTCTGCCAAAGACAAACCCTCCAAAGACCGTCTGGCTAGCGGCAAGGAGGTGAATGCAGTAGACTTCTCCCCGACGAATGGAGATAAAGGGGAAGGAAAGAAAAAAGTCGCGGAATGTCTCCGGGCCTCTGAAATAGCTTCGGATCGCGCCGATCCGAACACAAAAGATGTCCGACATGCACAATCGGACACAGCGGAGCTGAACACTCTGAGAAAATAGATTCGGGACCCGAAAATAAGGATCTGAAAGGTCTAGGATATTACAACCCAGCCCTTCTTTCAGCGGCACACCCGACCCTTCTTCCAGTGGTACACCCTTAGCCTCCTCTTCACCGGCACGCCTCTTGCCTTCCCCAGCATAGCCCCTTGGTCCATCCTTACCCGGCACATTCTCTTCGTCGGTACACCTCTTCCTGCCCCGTATACCTTTAGCCCTTTCAGTCACCCTTCCACCGGCACAGCCCCTCGCCGGTACAGCCTAACCCCCCCAGCTTGCTAGCTCGGTACACCCCTGAGTCCCTTTGGCCGACACACCAGCCCCTATGCCTCATCCCTTAGCACCTATAGCCAATCCTAGGGTCTTTCCCCACTCGATGTTCCCCGAGTTTTCTGAGGTTTTACCAAAGGTGTTGCCGCTCTTGGACACCCACCTCCAATTGTCAGGTTCCGCTACTCCATGTGGGCGTGTTCCCTATATCTCCCTTACGCTCGGATCAAGGGGAGATGCTGCCGAATTTTTGTCAGAAGTAATAATATGTTAAAAGATCAAAGGGAGCAACAAACAAATAAGGCAATAACAAATTAAAGGGCCGAAAGAAGTAACGAACAAATGAAATGAACATTGGCAAACTGTTTTAACTAGGGTAAGAGAACTATTATCAATGCAAAGAGAATTGGACCGAATGACGACTAAACAACTCGAACACCCGCCCTGCAAAGAAGAAAGAAAGAAAGATGTTTTAGGGAAGGGGAAGAAAACCCATGTGGACTGCACAAAAATTAAGAAAAAAAGAAGAAAAGAAAGGCCTTAAGAAAATGGAGGAGGAGTGGGCCCCTCATAGCCCTTGCCCGGCACACCCTCTAGCTGAGCCCCTTCCCCAGCACGCTTCCAGCTATGCCTTGGCCGGCACACCTCCCTCCGCCGGTACGCTCCCAAGCCCCTTTGCAGCCTCTGCCGGCACACCCAGCACCCTCCCTGGCCAGTTCTTCACCGGTACGCTCCTCAGCACTCTTTCAACCCTTCGCCGGTACACCCTTTTGCCTATACACTCTTCAGCCCGCTTGCGCTTTCACCGGTACACCCCAGCCATTCCTACCCCCACTTGCACGGACTCCGCGTGGACTTGCTCAGACCCTCATTCAAGCTTTGCATGGACCTTGCATGCGCACACACAAACCCCGGCATCATGTGCATGGGGATTGCCCCTAGCCTACATAAACTTGCACGGACCTCATCCCACCTTGCATGGACTTACCCCACACATGCATGGACTTTGCCTGTGCATCTGCATGGACTTCGCCCAAACTTGCATTGACTTCATCCAAACACGCATGGACTTCAACCCTAAATTTGCATGGACTTCGTCCAATCACGCATGGACTTTAACCCCAAAACCTGCACAGACTTCGTCCGAACACGCGTGGACTTTACCCCCACTTGCATGGACTTTGCCTGTGCATCTGCATGGACTTCGCCCAAACTTGCGTGGACTTGGCCCAAATACGCACGGACCTTGCCCAAACATGCACGGACTTCGCCGGAACTTGCACGGACTTTGCCTCCAACTTGCATGGACTTCACCCTACATGGACCTCATCCAAGTTTGCACGGACTTCGCCTCCAACTTGCATGGACTTCATCCTTTGCATGGACTTTGTTCTCAGCTTGCATGGACCCCATCCCATTTGCACAGACCTTACGTCGACCTTACCCGTACATAGACCCCACCTTAACCCTGCACTAGCCTAACCCCCAACTAACACCGACCCCAGGCAAACTAACACCGACCCTAGTCCCAACTAGCACAGGTCCGCCAAGGGGACCCAATTGCACCTTCCCTCTTTGTGATAGCTGAAGAAGCTTTGAGTAGGTCTCTTTCAGATAGTTTCAGAAAAGGCAAAGTTGAATGGTTTACAGGATTTCAAAGATGTCCAAAAATATCACACTTACTATTTGCAGATGATACTCTTATTCTCAGTAAAGCCACTACAGGTTCTATCAGAAATCTGCTCCAGCTTCTTCATACTTATGAGCAGTCATCAGGCCAACTGATCAATGTCAGTAAGAGTGGCTTTTTAATCCATCCTAAGAAGCACACTTCAGTAGCCCAGCGCATTCACAGTCTAACTGGTTTCTCCAAGTTATCCTTTCCCCACAAATACTTAGGCCTTCCCTTGGTGATTGGTCGCACTAAACAAATTCATTTTGCAGGGGTTCTTAACTCTATTCAACAGAAAATTGCAGGGTGGAAGGCTAACCTCTTATCCCAAGGGGAAAGATTGACCCTTATAAAGCATGTGCTCTCCTCTTTGCCTATCTATTCTCTGTCCTCAACTCCTTTGCACAGTGGCACACATAATCTAATTGAGCAAGCTTTTGCTAATTTCTTTTGGGGGTCTTCATCCTTTGGCCACAAAAGGCATTGGGTTCGCTGGCAGGCTATATGCAAGTCCATATCTGATGGGGGACTAGGTATAATGTCTCTTAGGAATATGGAGACTGCCCTTCGTGTTAAAATGCTATGGAATGGAATTCACAGTGACTCTCTATGGGCCACTTATTTCAGAGCCAAATACATGCACCAATGCCATATCCGTAATGCACATTTCAGGAATATGAAAGGCTTTGCTCGAAGAAGCTGGCTAAAGGCCAAGGAATTTATTATTCTTTACAAGAAGGTGGTCATTGGTAATGGTTCAAACACCAATTTTTGGTATGACAATTGGCTGGGTCAACATTGTCTTCATACTTATGTTGCTGATGCTCTAATCCCAAATCCGAATGTAACTGTTAGAGAAATGCTTCACAACCCCTCCCCTGAAGATACTAATTTCTTCACTGCTTTCCTCCCTAGCAGTATCCAGCATGCAGTCCAAGCAGTAAATTTGACCCAGGATGCAGATTTGGATGTTTGGAGCCTCTCCTCTTCTGGTCAGTGCACTGTTGCTTCTTCTCTAAATTTAATGGCTCCTAATCAGCAACCAGCAGAAGTGCCTTGGCTTCGGTTATGGTCGAGGTGGATTCCTACCAAAATCTCAATTCACCTATGGAAGATCATGAATAATTGTCTCCCGACGGATGCTAATATTCAGAAAATGGGTATTGTTTTCTGTTCCAGATGCTCTTGCTGTAAGTCTCCGCAGGTGGAAGACTTAACCCACTTGTTTCTCTATAGTGAGATAGCAGTCCCCATCTGGAATGCTTTTAAAGCTGCTGGATTAAATCTTCAAGGGCGCACCATCAGGGAATTTATTCTGAATACCATTGGATCTGCTCAACTAGGCTCAGCTTTTGCAACTCTTAGTCTTGCTGTTATTGGATATGGCATGTGGGGCATTTGGAAAGCTAGGAACACTGTTAGATTTGAGGAAAAAACCATATCTACTCCTAGCATCATACAGCACACTTGCTTCCAAGTTAAGAGGACTCTTTCGACAGCACCCCTAAAGGAATACAAGCTCTCCAATCAAAGAATCTTGGATCATTTGGAAATCAACTATCAAGCTCCCAGCAGACACAAGCTGAAGATTGTAAGATGGTTAGCACCGCCTTGGCCGTCTCTAAAACTAAACACTGATGGTGCCTGTAAGTTTTCTACTGAAACCGGTGGAGGTGGACTTATCAGGGATTCAAGAGGCAAGATTATTCTTGCTTTCTCCCATTTCTCTGGCCATTCTAATAGTCTTATTGCGGAAGCTCGAGCGCTTATGGACGGTTTAAAGTACTTGAAGACTGTGTGATTGACTAAGTGGTCGCTTCTCTTCTCATCTCTCCCATCCCTTATGTGCATTTTGATTGAATTGTTTGTTTGTTTTACACCCACATTGTTTGTCTTTGCTTGGGCCCACTGTGTGTTGCATTCGCATCATCTACACTAGTTTGGTTACTTAGGCCCATTCAGGTTAGTTCATTTTTGGGTGTCTATCCATTTAGTCCATTCAGTCGCATTTGTCCTAGGTTTCTCCCCTCCTTGTACTCCTCATCTTCCCTGTATAAAGTCTCTATTCTCCCCATGGAGCATCCTTCCTATGTACCTTATTCCTATTCTTCCCCGTCTTCTTACCCCCGTGTGGATTCCTCTTCCCACGCGGGCCCATCACCTCATTCTTTAAATGGGCCCCATTCTCTTCGCACGCCCTCTTCTTTCAACGGACCCTATTCTTTTAACGGGCCTCCTTATTCTGCCCATGCTGTTGCTGGCCCAATCAGTCCTCATTCCTACGCTCATGATCCTTTCAGGCCCATACACCCTTCTACTCCTGGAATGGGCTTTCCTCCTTCTCAGGCCAGGTCCCCTTATTTGGCCCATCATCATCCTGGTTCAAACTTCCACTCTCTTGCTCAGGCTAGCCCACATTCTTCTCAAACTCTTCCCACCGAGGACATGATCGCTCATGCCTAACGCCAGCTTGATGAATTGCAATGTCGAATCAATCCTCCAACATCTTTGAGTGTCCCATTTGCTTTTCAAGGTCTCCAGCTCCCACCACGCTCTCAAATTCCTGCGTATCGTCGCTATGGTGGAGTTGGTGACCCCTATGTGCACTTGAAGGAGTTCTTATACGAGTCGGCCCAATTTCAGCATGACCCGCATCTAATGGCTTACTTGTTTGGTCTGTCTTTAGAAGGCTTGGCTCAGGATTGGTTCTTTTCGTTGTCGCAAGAGCAAGTGATGAGTTTTCAAGTTGTACAAGAAAGATTTATTCAGCAATTTCAAGACCAGGTAGGGCCCAGCTACTCCATGGTTGATCTGGCCCAAGAGAAGATGGAACTTGACGAGGAATTCTCGACCTTTGCCGACTACTAGCGTCGCCTAGCCGTACAAGTTTCGGGGCATATTCCGGAGGGTGAGCAAATTAAAATGGTTATTTCTAATGCAATGCCTGAGCTTAAATGCATCTTAGCCCTGAACGATATCACTTCATGGTAACAACTCTATAGTCGAGCCCGCTTTATTAGCCAACAATTGCTAGAACCCCTTGACCCTGTCTCTCCTCTGCCTTCACCTTTCACAAATGCCTCCCCTTTGCCGTCTCCCACAAGTCAGCCCTCCACTACATATCCTTCCACAAGTCAGTCTTCCGCTCCCACTCACCTATATGCCTCCACATATCAGCCTTCCATACCCCAACTTATCACCTCCCATAGTCAGATCCCTCCATCCCCAATCAAGGAAGCACCACACCCCGAGCGGGTGGATGCCATCCACTACATTCTCACCCCTTCCACGCTTCTACATCATTCACTTACTACCCTCCTCGTTAACCTATGCAACTCCCCTTGCCTACGCAACCTCCATTACCATCTTTACTGCCTTCCCACACCTCTCGGCATCAGCCTTGCCTGAAGCGGGCCCCTTGTTCTCCATTTCCAGAATCTTTCACCGATATTTTCAGGGCATTAATGGCTACCCGTGCGTTGCAACTCCCTCCAGTAATGCCTTGTCGACCCGTGGTCGAGAATTTGCTCCATTTCTATGAATTTCATTGCCAGCAAGGGCATTTGGTCAAGGATTGCCTTGAGTTTCGGGAGTTTGTTTACAGTTTGGAAGACAAGAAGATGATTGATTGGCTATCATGCGTAAAGTCATTTTGGATCTCAGCATCAAGTAGCAGCAGTAGCAAGCAGTGCTGTAACACCCCGGATTCTTGCCGGATCTTTATTGGTTGCCCTACCGAGCCTATCCCACTCGATAGCTACATCCCGTGGGAAGAGATGCAGAAATGAGCTCGCCTCAGAAACTAGGTCCAGGAGATGATCCAAAAAGTTAAGGAAGGCGAAGCCCTCCTCATTCCAGAAGAACTCTCTTTGTTCTATAAGGATAAAGAGATCATGGTGGAACTGTTGGAACGGATGCTTCGTGGCTGTACTTGCAACATGGTGGCTATTCCACCTCCAGATAACATCAACGCCTCTCGGTGAGGTGAGCTAGTAGTAGCCAGAACCCGATAAAGGATTGCAGCTCCACTCAGACTATAGCCAGTCCCAGAACACACCGGTCGTGGCCAGGCGGTCGTGGATGCAGTAGAGGCTGCGGAAGAGTCCCTTAGCTGCCTCTTCGCCCGTCTGCCTTCGATCCAAAAAAGGTCATCCTCTTTCTAGGAGAACAACCTGCCCCGATCCCACCAGTGGGAATCCGGGGGGAACCCAGCATTTTCGACCCTACTAGCTCTGAAAAGATCACCACCAACATTCCGGTCCTGGCACTAGTTCTGACCTGTCCTGCAGAACAAGCAGGGCCATCCGGTAAGGACTGGCCAGCCCTTCAGCCTCCCACAGAAGAGCCGTCATTGGCCTATCTCCTCCAAGAGTCTACGGGTGGCTAGAGTTAGCCCGATCCCAGTAACAAAGGCAAGGCGGTGCAACTCCTCGACGAGGAGTGGCGTGACAGCCCACAGTAGATCTAGCCTGACATACTACCGTCAGTAGAGGATGCTTGAGCTCGAGCTGACCGAAAGGTTCTCCACTAGATGAAGTGCTTCCCTACCAGCATCACAATCTGGGAAGCCATCGCTTGGAGCAAAGATTTGAGGGAAACCCTTATCAAGGTACTCCAAGAGCTGAAAGTCTATGAAGCACACGCGGTAGAAATAAAAGCTGCCACGTACGAGGCTTTCACGACCACTGTCACCTTCATGGAGAAAGACTTTCTACTCTCTCCTCCGTGCCATAATCGGCCCCTCTATATGAAGGGGAAAATCAATGGGCATGAAGTAAATTGGATCCTGGTAGATGCAGGTGTAGCTGTCAACATCCTGCCCCTCAAAACATTCAAGACTTTATATCTAACCCCCTACCTCCAGAAGGTCTAGGCGGTTAAGATATCCGGCTTCAATCAGAATGCCGAGGAGGTCCTCGACCCGGTGGATGTTGATTTGGTACTCAATGATACATCATCGAATCTAGCATATCCTACAAAGTGTTGTTGGGCAGGCCCTGGCTCCACGAAAATTGGGTCATCCCCTCAACCATCCATCGATGAATCAAATATATTAAGGATGGGGAATAATGTGCAGTCTTCGCAGACCTATCCCCATTCACCCTAGCAGAATGCAACCTAGCCGATGCAGCTCTCTACTTCAAGGGAACCAGTCCCTTCCCTGTGATTAAGAGAAAGAGCAATGATTGGCTCTCAGAAGAAGAAGAGGATGATCTATTCTTCGTTGATGAAGAGAAGGCCAAGCTTCACCGGCTACCCCTTAGCGCCAAGTCAACCACGGACTGCCCCGAGAGGCACAAAGTCAATTTTGAGGCTAATCTTATTAGCCGAGTGATCGACAAGAGCATATGTCTGCCACCAAATTGCATTCAGCTCGTGTGCGCCTCAGACAACCATAGGGTCGAACAGCTCACGACGTTCATCGTCACTTACAGACAACAACACAGGTCAAAGAAAAGGGCTAGAAGGGACAAGTCCATCATTTTTCATAAAGGAGACATGGTCCCTCCAGCGCCACCAGAAGATGATTACGACTGTTCCAGGTGAGCCGACAATGCCCCTGAAGGAGTCCAAATACTGGACGACCTGTCGCCTTGCATCCGGGAGATGTGCCTCAAGTAGCATATTCCCCAGTGGCAGGGCTCCGCACAGCAGAAATCAAGCCAAGTCACTCCAGAGCAACCTGCACTTTCACAGCCCACACATATCAAATGGACTGTAACAGTCCCAATTCTGAATTGAGTACAATTGAATCATTTACGCTTGAATCAAGTTAAGTGAATATGCACTATCATCCATATGGAACCTGAAGATAAAAATGCAACTTCAATGCAATTCAACATGCCATATATTCAAAAAATAATTTTATCAAGCAATCATGTTATCAATCAAAACCCAGATTAATCAAAATATACATTCAGTTCAAGCCATATAGAGTTCCAAAAAGACTTCTTCACACATATACAAAGCGATCCAAGTAAACCACTTGAAATCAATTAAAGTTCAATGCAGCCATGTTAAAGTTCATTCAAATATCCATTTCTATGGAAATTCCATGTGAATCATAAGAAATGCAAAGACATGAAAGATTTATATATATGCATGAGGCTCAAATAGCCAGTGGTCGACTCATCCCAAGCATTTGTCAGTTCATTAGCAAGACCAATATAGAATATGCATGAATATAGAATATGCATGAAAGCACAAATGCAAACATCAATATCATGGATGTGTGCATAAAGGACCATTGTGTTCGAACCACCTGCAAAATAAAATATCTTGGTGTTAGCCTTTTTATCATCCTTTTTATCAGTGAGACACCTTTAAACATGAACACACAAGATTTGCACTTTAGAGTAAACACAAAACACATAATATATTAGAATCATCAAAACCATTGTTAAAGACAACGAGGGGCACAGAACCCAATACCCCCATCTTCCTTCATTTAAGGTAGGTTCTAGTAGACCAAACCCTAAGATCTATATACTATTGGATTCACCTTTCTGTCATCTTTCTAATGATATAAAAGTCCTAAAATCCATCTAGTATCCTACAAGAATGTCATTTTATTTGAAGCATGTCAACACTAGGTTTCCATTGTTCAACCTCGATTTAAGTAGGGATTTGCAGGCGTTAACATTAAATTGATCATGTCATGATATGCATCTTCTTATTCTCGTTCCATTGCTAGTTTATTGCCTAATTTTCATACTCTGTGTGGTGAATATTGCTCGTTGTTTATCAACCCTAGCCGAGCTCGCCGGAGTCGGGCATGGCGACCTTAGAGCGGTCCAACAGGAACCACTCTGTCCTGAACGGCCCCGCGATAGACCGTGTGGTCTAGGGCGACGGCCATCGTTTGACCGCTTAATTGATTGTACATCAAAATCCTCCATGAACAAGACGGCCAGAGCATGATCGTTCAGTTTGGAGGGTGGTTCATCCAAGACCGTTCGGAGACCCCATCGGTTCCTCGACAGACCGCTCAGGCCCTGTATGGCCTCCTGACCTACATGACCTGAACGGCTTATCGACCGACTGCTGAGGCCTGTGGAGCGGATCTGGATGGACCGTTCTGTTACGTAGAATGATTTATCATTGTCTTTAGCATGTTTCATCATGGTTAAATGATGCTAATGATAAGGTAGCAGTCCACTAATTAAATTGGGATATATGAAAGTTAAATGAATCATAATCTTGTTGATTACCTTGTTCATTCATCCAATTACATCTCCCTGTTCTTATGGTTTCATTAAAACATGAATCTTAGCTATAGTTATGTTGGAAATAAGAAATAATGATACTAGGATTGTTTTGACAGTCATTCTACTCCGGTAGAGTCGACTGATCGTCGTCTGTTCATTTTCTGATGATTTCTAGCCACAATTCATGTAATGGATGGAACTCCCCATCGGATACTCCTTCTGTTAGACTAGGACCTCTATTATGAAACCTCCATAAGTCCCCGCGAGCCTTGGATTCCCACTAGGACACCGGACAGGTTGTACCTCGAAACCTATACCTGTCTAACTTGATCGAATTGCGAGATTCTCTCTGTTTTAATTCACGGCCTGATTTGAACCTCATCATTTTTATCATGCAGAAGCATGTACCGTTGATGTGGGGACTGACATCAACGCAAAGGAGATATGGTTTCATCACCAATCCAGACGGAAGGTTTGGATTGATGTAGATGTGTATAGCGGCCAAGGCACAAAGCTATTTATCGAAAATACAGGTTTCATCGTTGATGTGGGGTTTAACATCAATGCAAAGGAGATAAGGTTTCATCGCCAGACGGAAGGTTTGGATTGATGTAGATGTGTATAGCGGCCAAGGCACGAAGCCGTTTGCCAAAAATACGAGTTTTATCGTCGATGTGGGGTTTAACATCAACGCAAAGGAGATAAGGTTTCATCGCCAATCCAGACGGAAGGTTTGGATTGACGTAGATGTGTATAGCGGCCAAGGCACGAAGCCGTTCGCCGAGAGTGTGAGTTTTATCGTTAATGCGGGGGTTAACATTAACGCAAGGATTGTATGGTTTCATCACCGATCCGGACGGAAGGTCTGGATTGATGTGGGGTATATTTAGCAGCTTAGGCGCGAAGACGTTTGCCGAGAGTGTAGGTTTGATCATTAACGTGGGGATTAACATTAATGCAAAGGAATAAAGGTTTAAGAATCTATCCGGACGGAAGGTCCGAATTGAATTGGATGTGCATAGCGGCTAAGGCACGAAGCCGTTCGTCGAGAGTGTGAGTTTTATCCTTAATGTGGGAGTTAACATTAACGCAAGGACATCAGGTTTAATTACCAGTCCAGACAGAAGGTCCGGATTGGTTTGGATATGTAGGTGAGTAGTGTCTCTTTCTCGAACTCCTCCCCTCATTCATCATTTCTTATCTTCTTTCTCATTTTTCATTCATCATTCTTTTTTCTTCTTCTCTTCTTCTTCTTCTTTTTTATCTCATCATCATTCATCATCATTTTTTATCTCATTTTTTTATCATCATTTTCATCTCATTTGCTGCTATCCTCTTCAGCAAATTCTTCATGAGACAGTGGTGTAGTATGATACAGCTTCAGATGCTTCCCGTTGAGGGGTGAGAATTGCACCTCCCCACGGTGGTTGATGACCACAAAGGCTCCATCCTCGTAGACTCTCTAGACCACGTAAGGACCTAGCCAGTTAGCAACCAGCTTCCCTTTTAGGTTGGAGGCCATGACCTTCTTCTTTTTGACCATAACAAGGTCACCTTTCTTAAACTCTCGCCCCTTCACGAGCTTGTTAAAGGTAATTGCCATACGGGCCTAATACATCTGTATATTCTTCTATGCTTGAAGGTGCTTCCCCTCCAGCTCAATCAGTTCTTCGAGTCTTCTTTCAGCATTTGTTTGTTCGTCACTAGTTAGGCCATGTTGGACTGCAACTCTGAGTGACGAGACTTCCAGCTCTATCGGGACTACTGCCTCAGAACCGTATACTAGCGAGAAGGGTGAGCACCCCGTGGGGGTCTTATAGACAGTACGATATGCCCAAAGTGCTTCATACATCTTTTCTCTCCAATCCTTCTTATTGGAGCTAACGATCTTGGCTAGAAGAGTGCACAAGGTCTTGTTGAATGCTTCAACCAATCCATTTGCTTGTGGATTGTAGGGGGTCGAAGTTCTCCATTCAATCTTGTATTTCTCAGCAAGCCGATATATCTTCTGGTTCTTAATGTGGCTTCCATTATTAGATATTATTCGGCTTGGGACCCTAAATCGAAAAATAATATTTTGCTTAATAAATCTAGCAACTAGTTTGCCAGTTACTTCTTTGAGTGCTATTACTTTCACCCACCTGGAGAAGTAGTCTGTTATAGCCAGGATGTATTTGTGTCCAGTTGAAGAAGTCGGTAGAGGTCCAACCACATCAGTTCCCCACTGTGTAAATGGCCAACTGGGAATCGTCGAATGTAGAGGTACTGGAGGTCTTCTGGGCACAGTGGCATGCTTCTGGCACTTCATGATGCTCGAGCTCAATCCAATCTCGGGTGTGTGGACGACCCGAGCCAAAGGGAGGTAGTGGTGATGCCTCCATCATGATATGCTAAAGAGCAAATGTGCATGGACCTTCTAATGTTGAAAGTAAACATTGCTCAGACTTTGATGTGTCGAAGATAGACATGCACCGACCCTGGAGATCACATGTGCTCAGACTTGTGCATTGAAGCAAAACCTGCACCGACCTAGGTCTTGCGCCAGCTCAATGTGCACCGACGTCCATTCTGCGTAGGCCCAAAGTGCACCGACCGTGGTCTTGTGCCAGCTCGATGTGCAATGACCTCCATTCTGCGTAGGCTCAATGTGCACCGACCCTTGCTGCGTTGAAGGCAAATGTGCATTGACCTTTGCGGCATTGAAGGCAAATGTGCATCGGCCTTTGCTACGTTGAAGGCAAATGTGCATCGACCTTTGCTATGTTGAAGGCAAAAGTACATCGACCTTTGCTGCGTTGAAGGCAAAAGTGCATCGACCTTTACTTGTGCTAGCGAATGGTTGCTCGGACTTTGGCTCACAAGTGCACCGACCTTGTATGCATAAGACATGAATGTGCATTGATCTTATCCGACAAAGAGCTGACTCACAATTGATCAATAGCATTGACCTGCTGTTAGTTCTTGAACAATGCCGTTGACCTAAGTTGACCTTTCAAGGCATATTGATCTCATGGATCTTCACTGATTACTATTATCAAAAATACTATATGAAACTCAAGAAACAAGACGTATGAAACTCAAGGAACAAAAAAACATATGAAACTTAACATTCAATGACATGTGAAATTCATGGATTAGAAACACATTTGGTTTGCCAGTTTCAGCAGTATGATCAACAATATGTATGACTCATAGTTTAAACATCATTAAAACACAATGAAAATATTACAACACAGGGACGCAACACAAGAAACAACACTCAGTGGCCTTGTCTACCGCTGAAGTAGAGTATGTAGCAGCAGGTAGCTATGGGACCCAGGTACTATGGATAAAGCATCAACTCTAGGACTATAGAGTAGATCTTGGATGTACCCCCATCCTGTGTGACAACACAAGCGCCATCAATCTGGCTAAGAATCCCATCCAGCATTCCCGCTCAAAACATATTGAAGTAAGGCATCATTTTCTTTGAGATGAGGTAAACAAGAAAAACTTTGAATTCCAGTTTATTGAATCTGAAAAACAAGTCACAGATATTTTTACCAAACCTCTGAGCACTGACAGATTTTCCACCCTGAGAAGAGAACTGGGTTTGTGTTGTCCTCCCACTTGACCACTTTCATTTGAAATAAGTGCATCCCACATTTAGAGTCTTCTTAAGTTCTTTGTGCATGTTTAGCTAGCTGCATCTCATATGTCTACATGCTGCCATGTTCATCATAAGTGAGTTTCCCTTTGGTATATAAAATGGTGATGTGGGGAAGGGTAGGTTCAGTCTGCCTGGAATCACTCATTATGCGTGAGACAAGTTCTCCTCCAGGTATCAAGGAAACCTGCATTCTTCATTCCTTCTATTTTGCATGCATGGATTCAGGGGGAGTACGTTATTTCACGAGAGGTTCTTCTCTATGATCAATTCATTCTCTGCCCATTATCAGAAGAGATCCCTGCACTTAGTATTAAGGCTAATCCTTGTATTGAGGGCTTAAACTCAACAACCTTCTACATTGTGAAATCTTGAACCCTGACGGGGGGACCTCATTGATCTACCTTTGTTGATATGCCATGACGCACGGTCTGCCTGTGCTCATCCAGTGACCATTTCTCCTTCATATTTCGTGCTCTGTAATGTGATCCACCATTTCTTCCCAAGAGATATTGTTTCAAGGCACTAATTGCAGCGCAATGGTTGAGGTATGCTGAGTAACTTGGTACACTCCACTTGAGACATGAGGTAGCATTTATACCTTCCCATTTTCTGAACCTCAATTCCCTGCACTTTCAGAATAAAAAAATGACAATTTGGTTGGCAGGAAGCAGGATTAATAAAAATAGAATGCAGAGAATAATTGCGGAGGAGCCTTAAGAACTTAAAATAGAAGAGCGGGTGTCGATTTAACATGCGGCCCCTCGGGAGCAGAAAAAAGGGGAACGTGGGGAACCCTAGCCAAACGATCATCGCTCGATCGGAGCATATTGCAGAGGTGATTAGACAAGAGAAGGTGTAGGCATAATTAAGTTCCCCAACCACCCTTCTGACCTTGCAATCTACAGTGACGATCACCATTGACGTTGGCCTCGGGAACGCACATCCACTGTGATGGCGAAGGCAACAAGCTACACCAAGACTGGCGCAGTGAAGCGACAGCGAGAGTGCGAGGGCGGAGCATGGCATCAAGGGTTTCGCGAGTGGAGAAAGGAGGACGATTATAATTGCTAAGCCTCACAATGGCTTCGGGCCTCAGAAATCCTTTTCTGTGTATTCATGGGAAAATTGGTGTTACGTAACCCACATAGGGTACCTCGGTTTATACCGCGGTTTGACGACAGGTCAGTGGCGATGGCAAGTATAAGGGTGACAAATAGTTTTCTAGTGCTGACAAATGCCCGATAGTAGTGACAAATAGCTGTCTAAGTCTGAAAAATAGCTTGCAACGTTAAAATTGTGAAAACCTAAGAACGTCGACGCATGAAGCAAAGGAAGTGGGTAAGGGTAAAAAATACCCTATCAGTGATGACAACTAGATTGCAAAGTAGACAAATACACTGGGAAGGGTGAAAAATAGATCCTAGAGCTAACAAATGAATAGTCATGAAGTCTCCAGCCAAGCTCAACTTTTTGTTAAACAGTCATGGAGTCCCAATCAAAGTAACACTACTAGAGTACATTATTTCCCTATGAGTACATTATTTGTGTAGTCTACTGGCATAGTGCCTGGTTGAATCATAGTCAGGGCCGGGCCTTTCCTGTAGTTGAGGATGATGCAGCTATTGAGGAAGTAGAACCATCTTCCCTTGCTTGACGAGGCACATTGGAGCAACAAGAAGGGAAGACTCATCCGGCTTGAACCATCTTCCCTTGCTCGGCGTAAAGGCCAGCCAGCCAACTGGCATAATGGCCGCACCAACCAGCCAGACGACCATGCCCTCCAAGTGGAAGAAGGGTACATCAGGCGTCACAGCTGGGCCAATAGGGGCTACTCTTCAACCTGGTGGAGGCCTCTTCATGGACGGGTAGTTAGGCTATTGTCGGCACATCTGCCTTTGGATTGGTTCGTTTTGCTACCTTTGTCTTCAATACTGCTCCCGTCCCGCCAGCCAAGGCGGGGAGCGCCTCGTCGTACGCCAGCCATGTTTGCAGACTGGATAGCAGGATAGCAGGGTCTGCTACCCCATCCACCGCCCTATTTAGGTAGGAGAGCACGCTCCTCAACTCGGGGAAGCTCCTCATCACATACCTACAATCACGAAAGGTAGTCACAATGATGCAACAAGAAGGCGGCGAGAGAAGCAGTATTGAAGACAAAGGTAGCAAAACGAACCAGTCCAATGGCAGATATGCCGACAATAGCCTAACTGCCCATCTGCGAAAAGGCCTCCACCAAGTTGAAGAGCTCCCCCTATTGGCCTAGCCATGACACCTGATGTACCCTTCTGTCTGGCCTCCCCTCGCTTTTACCTCCCTCCTAAGGTAGTGTCGGTGGTCTAGAAGTAGAGAGAAAGCATATCGCCATGTGCTAACAATTCTCATACGCTGGACACCGATTGCCAACAATTCTCCTATGTCGAGGTTGAGGGAACACCCTAACAACCACCTGCGTCTTCATCCTCTGAGTCGCCCTCCATGCCACCCCACAGAAAAGGAGAGGGAAGAAGTGGCAGGGACCAAACAAAGGGCTGCTGAACTAACCTCAGCACCCGAAGCTATTCCTAATAACAACAGAAAGGCGAACTCTGAACTGGCGAAGTCAGAAGTTACCGACCTAGAGAGACACAGACCCAACATGACTAGAACGTCGTGCCCACAACACAACACTGACCTCGGGCAAAGCCACGAGAGGGCTAACCCGGACAGGTCACGATACTCAAGAAACACGAGAGTCATGCGGAAGTCACGTGCCATGTGTCTGAAGTACTCCCCTCACTAGAAGAACAGCCAGCTGCGTCCACTGACGTCTTATGCTGCGCCTACAAGTATCTCGTCTACGCTGTCACCTACCAGGGCACGATAGAGACTAAGACACTGAGAAAACTAGAGCAAAACTACAGCCACGAGTTACTAGATAGGGTGGCGCCCACCGGCGTCAACCCAAGCCCGTGACCACGTGTGCACACACTGACTCATCGCCCTGAGCCAGGCCTCTAGCTAGTTTCCCCCCCAGTAGGATGCCACCGCCAAGCGAGGAGGCCCACAGAAACTAGCTTAAAAATCATCTGAGTCAGGAATTGCCCCGCCACCACTCCCAAGTGGGCCGACACCCGAGGTCGTCAGGCTACGACTAGTGGAGGATCACGAGACACAGACTCTAAAGCGCGAGTGCCGAAGTACAGACATTCTTAATCATGCACTGTCACCCGTACTATAAAGCACCAAAGGCAGCACCAAAAACTGCCGGTAGACTTAGGACAAGGCAACTAGACCTGCTAGCACAACGATCCCCGAGTCGCAGGACTCTAGGTCAAGATCGTTGCTCACAGCGGAACAACCGCCAATTGGTCTAATCCTAAGCTAGGGAAAATGACTCACCATAGGAAATGACTCACGGAGACTTGAGGGGACACTGAGAACCCTCAATAGACCTGTCAACCACTGGGTCACACCGGGTTGACCAGAACCAGACAACTACACACACACAAACACAGAATAGAACAACGGCCATCACAGCCAATAACAAGACTGTAACGCACCACTATAGGTGCGTTACCTGCTCTGACGTACTAGGGTAGGGGCACCAGGGCAACCAGACCACAACACGAATAAAAGGGCATGTAACGGACTTATATAGGCGTGCTACACTAGCCTAATGCACCAGGACAGGTGCGCTAGGGCCAACAGACCCAAAACCACTAACATGGACCATGTAACGCACCAGGCTAGGGGCGTTACACAACGCGACGCACAAGGGGAGGTCCGTTAGGGCTAACCGACTGACCCGATCTTTGAGTCAGACACGGTCGTCGAGGGACTGATAGCCACAATCCTCGAAAACCACGACCGTAACGCACCATCATAGGCGCGTCACAGCATGTGGCTGTCCTCTACTGGTCCGTCACACCAAGAGCGTAACGCACCACCCTAGGAGCGTTACAGCCATGTGACGATCCTATATTGGTCTGTCACACCAACCCTTCCTCGAAGAACATAAAATGACCAACGATTGTGGCAGTCTATCGTGGGACCGTCACACAGTGTGACGGTCACTGGAATGACCGTTACACAAAACCAGTGAGCAAAATAGGGGAACGGCAGAATCGGGCCGTTCCATGCCTCATTCACGCCGAAGCGCAGGGAAAACAAAGCCACACGACGATACAACACTCTTGGGGTCTAAAAACACCACATGCATGCATTAAAATGCGAGATCGGGGCGATTCCAACGAATCGACCCTAAATGAGTCACCGGGGTTCCCAGACTCCTACCGGCCCCAGATGACAACCGATCGACACGAAACTTACGGGAATGGGATCCTGACATCCCAGTGGTCGTTTTGACACTAATTTTACTGAGAATAGTATCTGTTTTCTGGTGAACCCTACAAAAAACTATGGTTTTTAGTAAACCGGCCCGATCTCCCCCGATCGAGCACCAAACGAATTGGCTGCGGTAGTATATGCATTAAAGATATGGAGGCATTACTTGTACGGAGTGCAGTTTGTTGTATACTCCGATCACAAGAGACTTTGTTTTGTTCGGTCCGGGTGAGAAGGGGAGAAGGTTTGGTGAGTGCGGTATTTGAATGATGAACGTGTCTTCAACAAGGGATGCATTTTTTTTGGGTGCCCCTTTTCTCTCTCTTTTTTTTCTTAAAATTGATGTGCGTCCCCCAATCTATGATGTGTAGGGTGTGATGAGGCCCCTAGGCTTGGCCGATGACTGGGCGAGTGTGGACGATCTGGGTCACATCGGATGAGAGGCTCGAGGCAAGACGAAGCTCCTAGACTGGCGCACACGCTTCCCTGCCCACTGGCAGTAGGGTGGCGCATCTGAGGTGCCTTACGCATCGGATAGTGCAGGGCATCTCTAGCTTGGGAGACCAGCAGAGGTAAGCATAAAATTGACATTTTTGTGTGTGTGTTATGTTATGTACACATATCCTGATGCATGCAGGATGCCTGTGACGCCATCATTACCGGCCTATGGGCCTAGCTGGTAGACGCTAGGCAACAACTGGCTATTAGTCGTCAAGAGCTGAACATCCTGGTGAGTTTATGCAATGCACTCTCTTTTCTTATCTTTTTCTTCTTCTTCTTCTTCTTCTTCTTCTTATTTTTTTTTGATCCTAAGATTTAGTCACCGACTGTTGTTTGTCCTAGCACGCCCAGTAAGCAGCGACAACAAGGATGGCTGGCAGGGCATCTTCTAGCTCCCAGGCGCCTCGTCTGGAGGTCGCCTTCCTCTAGGAGCAACTTACAAGTGCGGTGGCCCACGTCGGGGAGGCAGAGTGCTAGCTTGCCTCTCAGGTGAGTACTTGCCTTGCTTGGATGTTAACTATTTGCCACTCTTTCACTGACCTTTGTGAAATGTTTTGGCTTTGGTAGGCGTTGGAGATCCAGGGAGCACTGGCTCGCGCAGTCTGTGCTGAGGAGGAGCGTGACGCCTGGGCGACCACAGTAGCAAAGCTGTAGTGTCCCAATGGGGAGGCACTGCCTCGAGACATTCTGGATCTGAGGGTCTTCCTCAAGGTGGCAAGGAAAGAGGCAGATAGAGAGAGGGCGGAGAAGGAGAAGGAGAGAGAGGAAAGGAAGATAGAGCAACAACACGATCGGGATGAGAGAAAGGCTCTTGAGGCCCAAGTGATGGAGCTCCAGTGAGGCCTTCGAGTTGTGGAGCAAAGGCTGAAGGACATGGAGGAATGCTACGAGAGGGCATGAGAGTTCAGAGTCCACCTTTGTCAATCTGGCTACCTCTCAGTAGGTTGCTTCTTTACCATTCCAAGAGAGCAGCAACGAGCTGTCGGGGTCGAGTGGGCATTGCAGGGTGAAGTGAGCACTGCCTCGCAGAGCTCCAGGTGGCCCACTAGCGACCCTCACTCCGGGGGAGAGGAGAGGGACATCCGGAGGGATTATCATGAAGGTGATGGCGAGAGTTAGAGAGTTTGTGCACCTGCTCCCTCTTTTATGATTTTTATGACCGTTTCTATAGCCCTATGCAAGGAATGATTTGTGTTGGCCCAGAGTAGATGGCGGACAAAAAGGGGGGTTGAATTATCCCCCAGTCGAGATGGAAGATTATAAAAATAATCTAAACTAAACACAACGGTATTAAAATTAACTACGTTAATTGGCCTAAACTGATGTCACACCCCGAGCATGGAAGATTACCCGGAGGTACGTGACGAGTCTATATCATTCATGTAAATCAGAGCGTAGTGCATTCAACACAAAGACAGAGCGCGCAAGATAGCAATAAACCCAATCCTTTATTTAATCAGAATCATCCTCTATTACATTTCCAAATGTTACGACCCAAATCAGAGGGAAATTGCAATCTTGACTCAAGACATGTAGAAGTAGACAAAGCAAAATTTCAAAAATTCAGGGTTGCTACACCTTGTCTATTTGTTCTTGCAACTGTTTCCTTTGTTTTGCCAATTCTGCAGGTGCCATTCGATACGGGGCCTTGGATATCAGCGTTGTACCAGGCACAAGGTCAATAGAGAACTCAATCTCTCTGGCTGGAGGCAACCCTGGTAGATCCTCCGGAAAGACATCAAAAAAATCTCAAACCGCTTTAATATCCTCCAACAACAGGGCCTGAGAAACGTCTATTGAGGCTACCACCAAAGCAAGAAAAGCATTGCCACCCTTACACAACAACTAAGCTGCCTTCATGGCCGAGACTACAAATTTCCTCGACCCAATCTGAGGCAAAGGATGGAAAAACTCCTTCTCGCCAGGAATGCGAAAGACCACTCACTTCTTTCGGCAATCAATGAGAGCATAATACTTCTCGAGCCAATCCAACCCCAGAATAGCATCATAATCCTTCATCTCTAGAAGATATAAATGTCCAGCTAGCTCTTTTCCTCCGATAACCACCGGTAAGGAAGGATAGCTCTTTGCAGTGGACATAACTCCAGCGGGCGTGTGCACTAGGAGAGGCTCATCCAAACTCGATGGCATCAAGCCCAAAACATCATGCAACATCTTGGAAAACCGTTCAGACACAAATGAATGAGTAGCATTGGTGTCGAATAAAACTCTAGCATGGAAACCTGACACTAGGAGTGTACCTTCTGTCACGTTGTTCGCTTGCTCTGCATCTTCTCTGGCCAACGCAAACACTCGTGCCAGTGCTCGAGGGCGTCTGGCAGACTTCATTGGTGCTGTGGCAGCAGCTATTATAGGGCTTGAGTTGGAGAAGGTAGCTGCATCTTCGGACAATCCTTGATCATGTGCTCTGAGCTTCCGCACCTGACACACTTCTCGGCTACCATCCATCAGTCCTTACCACCATGCCATTTCCCGCAGTGCTTGCATTCATTTTTGACTTCAGCCAATGATCCTTCTGATCTTCTTGCTTGCGTCGAAGCCGACTTTGATGGTGTATAAGCAGGCGACTAAGTAGAGGGCTTCTTCTTGTGGTCTTGGCATTGGAAAGATGATGACGGCCTCTTCAGCTGGGCCTTCTTCTCTTCTTGGTACTGCTCCATGTCACTTTCTTGCCGGCACACTGCACCGAGAGCTTTTTCCATCATATGGTGGTTAAAAGCAACCAATTTCATCCTCAACGACGGTCGAAGTCTTGATACAAACTTCTTCACCTTCCTCCACTCATTCGCTACAATATGAGGTGCAGAATGCGCCAACTCTGCAAAACGAGCTTCATACTCCAGCACTGTCATAGACCCTTGAGTCAAAGTGAGAAACTCCTGCTCCATCCAGTCTTGAACATGCTCGGGAATGTATTTCGCCCGAAATAAGCGAACAAAATCTCCCCACGACACCTCTTTAGCTCCATTCCCAAATTGATTTCGCAGAATTGAAGACCACCAAACATCAGCACGCTCCTCCAACATGAATGTTGCTAAGTTAACCTTCTCATCCTCATCACAACAGATGCTCTGGAAAATCTTCTCCATTGTTCGCAGCCAATGCTCTGGAGCTAGGGGCTGACTCTCCCCCTTAGAAGAAGGCGGGTTCATCCTCCGGAACTTCTCCATGGCTGACGACCCTTCAGCCATCCTTGGCACTACCTCCGGATGCAGTTGAGCCTACAATGCTGCCTGTGCATTCACTTGCATCTGCATCACTTGCACCAATCCCTGCATGAAGGTACCATAGTGACGCGGGACGAACCCGGTCGAGACACGAGACCCAAAGCCAGCAATCAACAAGCACAGATCGTCTAGCTACAAAGCTTACACTCGCGTGCGTTGCGAACTCCACTCGGGGCTCGTAGTGATGGGTCGGTGAGCTGTGGCTCGCGAGAGGGTCGGACACGGTCCGATTGAGGAGTGCACCAGGCACACTTATGAAGCTTGCTTCCTCACTCCGTTGAAGGATCAGGAGGGATGGCAGACAAAGTCTGTGAAAGCCAGAAATAAGGTGCCAGTCACTAAAACGCCTGGCGTGTCCGTCAGGGGCACTACTCTAAAACCAAGCTCACCCCCGATAAAGCCAGTACGGCCCGGGGCTGAGACGATGCCAGTTATCAGAATCCCTACTCGCAACCGGAGGGGACAGACCCCGCTACCAGCACATAAAGAAATAAGTCCTGAAGCAAAGTGACTTCAGCAATTCATAAATGGGCTAGATGCCCTATATAACACCAAATTTTATCTTATTCGTTTCCATGCAGTTGGACCAAGATTATTATCCAGGTAGGAGGAAAAGAGGCAAGGACTACAAGGATGATATGGTGAAATGTCTTGCTGCTTATACTGAATGTTTTAGTGTGCCCTTCCGGTTGTAATTCTTTGTTACTGATCAGTCCTGATTTCTCCTGCAGCTTGAGCTTCCCTTCATATATCCCGGACAGGTAAACCACTGTGTGATTTGAGAAACAGATTCAGCTTTTAATATATAATTAGAAGCCCTGGCTTCTTTTACAAATAAAGTGGAACACTTCTCTTTTTATAGACATGCATGCATGTGAATTTGTGTTGAGTATACATGTTAAATTGTCAGTGAATTGGCCGCACACATAACTAATATGGAAAAAAATTGTAAATATTTTCACTAGAATGTGAAAAGAGGATCTTTCCTCTTGAATGGGGATGTCAATGCTGTATCTAGAGAATATGTCATGGATGTTGTAATCAAAAACCTTCTTAATTTTCTTGAAGCAGGTAGCCTTGCTGCCGAGCACCGAGCTTTGCACCAGTGATGATGGCACTGGGGCATTCTGTTTAGGATGCAATCTGTTCAGCAAGATATTTTCTGGTTGTTTCCAAATTGTCATAACCATGACCATATTATTCTCTTACAATCTAGTACAAAGAAAATTTTCACTTCCAAGAATTGTCTAGTAATTTCAAAGATGTGCACATATCTGAACTACCTTAATTCTAGTTGGATGTTCTTTTGGAAGAAAAGTCCTCTGATTTTCTGAGTGGTTGAAAAAGGTGCCTTTATGGTGAAAGGCAGATGATGTGGTTGGTGGTTAGAAAGAAGTGGCACTAAGTAGGTAATTGCTTTAAACATCTTAGTTGCATTAGTAGTTTTTCATAGAACTACACCCCCTTCCTCCATGCAGTTGATGGGCCTCATTGTATAATCCAAAGGGCCATTCGCTCTGATGGGGTAAGTTGAAAAGCCCCTTGATTTATGCACCAAAATGGGCAGGTTGTGGTCTACTTCCATCAGAAATAGGTGTGTAATTTATAGTTTTTACGTCAGGAGGAATATCAGGCAACGTTCTCATCGCATGGTAACCTGAATACAGATTTGTGTTGGAAAGGTGACCACCCTCCACCTTCACCAGGGAACATTTGTTGACATTGGATGTGTTTACGATGGGATTTCCGTTTACTTTACCAATGCTGTCCCTCGCTGCATTATGGAAGATTCTTTTTTTAAATTGTTTTATCCAAGTATGGCATAACTCGTATATCTATTTGCTATTGTAATTAGAATATCCTGGCAATCTGGGGTTAGTGTAGGACTTATCTGAATTAGGGTGCCCAATATATGTTTCCCAACATACTTAGAAAATATATCTCAGTAGCCATGAACCTTGTATTCTTTATTTGATGTGCTTTTTCTCTAATCAGCTCATGTTTGAGTACCGATTGACTTGGATTAGTTTCTATTCAATCCAATCTTTAATCATTTTGTTTCATAACTTGTTTAGGTTTAAGGGCTCTTGTCAATTCCACTGGGAAGTTCATAGTGTCTGGTCTTCCTAACTTATTAGCTTGTTGGCTTTCCTAATTTCCTCATTTGGGTAGGATAAGATGGGCCAAGCCCATTAGGTTTATTTATTTATTTTTAGGATGGGAATGGGCCAAGCCCGTTAACACGAATTTTTGAAATTATTTATTGATTTAATATGTGAACCAGGGATGGGCCAAGCCCATTAACGTACACACTTTTTTTGTATTTTTATGCGGGGAAGGGAATAGCCGGAAGCCCATTAACAAAGCCCATCAATTAAAAATTTGATTTGCGTGAGACGAGACGGTCAGACAAAATCGAAGATCAATCAAATGACTTAATTATGCGAGCCGCTTTGGGGCGTCACAATATAACATGGGATTTACTCATGGTAATGTCAGAATTTTCGTGTCTACACACCTGCCTAGCCCAGCATGCCCTCGGCTGACCCCGCCCGGCACACCCTAGCGGTGGCCTGTCCGACACACCGCCTCACATGTACCCCGGCCCGGTACACCCCTTTGGCTCTTCCCTAGCACACCAGCCCAAGCTCCGCCCGGCATGTCTCTCATCACTGTCGCTGGCACACTCCCAAGTGTGCGCTGACCTCCCCTTTACCCGGGTAAATTTGCATAGACCCCACCCCTCATTTGCACAGACTCAGCCTTCCTTGCGCAGACTTTGAACCCTGGTTGCACGGACCTTCATCTCCCCTTTGCACCGACCTTGTCCGGGCATTGCACCGACCTCATCCCAGCTTGCACAGACCCTATCCAGGCATCGTATAGACCCAGCTCCTAGTTGCACAGACCTCACCCAGGCCCTGCACAGACTCGATCTCCGGCTGTACGGACCTAGTTTCTAGTTGCACGGACTTCATCCCCCATCTGCACTGACCTTGTCCCCTGCTGCACAGACTTTACACAGGCCTTACCTGAACCTTGCACGGACCTTGCCCGCGTCTGCACCGACTCGGTCCAGGCCTGCACGGACCTCTTCCTAGCTTTTCTGATGGCCCATTCCTCCACTTACACCTCAAGTGCAAATGAAAGAAATACGGCAATAAGGATAATTAAAACAAATCAAAAATTACATATATAATGATAAAAGAGATAAATAAATATGCATATAAAGACATAACGAACAAAAAAATGGGAAACGTGTGTGATAAATATGGAAAAATAACAAAATCACCCAAAAAATGCACACAAAAAAGTAATAAGAAAAAATAATTAAAATTTGGATAATAATAAAAGAGGGTAAAATTCACCCTACAGTCTCGTCTCTCCCCGTGACCCGGTGTAAAAGGAATATTAACGCCGCCCTTGCGGGTCTAGCCCGGACCTCGAGAACCATCCCAACGTGACCGTGATTCGACATCACTTTAGGCCGACATCCCGATCAAATCGGACCCGTTCTTTGCCTGGATCCTTTCCGATCTATTATTAAAATTACCGTGAACTCGGCAAACATTTAAACAGGTTTATCTCGGATTTCACCGCGCCCTTGTCATGGACTTTCGTTCAAACATGAAATGGTCCTCGAGTGACCAACATGTTTGAATGCTCGCATCCTGATGCGGAGTCTTAGTGTGGTCTATCCTTCTCTATCTTTGTGTAATTAGAATTAACTCTCCTAGGTTGCAGGGCCCTTAATTCTGGCAACTAATCAAGGGTGTTCCCCCGTATGGGGGATGTAAATGACGTCGTGACCTTTATGGCACGGAGGGATTCAGTCCCGACCTGAACCACACAATCGCCTGAAGAAGTCAGATCGAGCGCACCATGGGCTTCTACGAAGTCCGAACAAATTGTCACTTTGTGACTGCCACGCCCACGCACTCAATAAACGAATAAACCCATCTTAATAAACTAATAAACAAATAAACAACGATTTTGATAAAAAGTGCATCCACATCATGTTTTTGTACATTTTTGTACTACCTGGGTGAATGGAATATTATGATTTATGTGTCTCAGTCAATAGATCTCCTCTCCCGTTGAGAATTTGTCGTTGTTACTGGACTGATGCGGACATATGGACGTGCAATTTTGCATGTCCACACCTGCCGACAACCTCTACCCAACGCAGTACAACCGGGGACACCACCGATGAGGGAGAAGCTCTCGACCTCGATCCTCGAGCCCCCACGCCGGCACTCCGACGATTACAGTAACCACTTCCACTACACCAACGCTGCGTACTCACGCTCTCACGCGAGAAACTAAGCAGAAAACAAGCACGAAACTCTATGCCAGCTGCCGACTGTATTGGACCTTACGGACTCTGATCACTGTAATATCTCGAATTCCCATGTACCCGCCACAACCATAGCTCTGATACCAGCTGTGGCAACCTGGGATCTGAGTACCGAAAAGGATCCGACGTGATTCGAACATCGGTCTACCTCCCACGATCCTGGAGACTCGGAAGGGATAAAGGATAGGTGTGGTGTACATAGAAATAAGAAATAAAGTAGGACAATAGATATAATAACAAAAATAAACAACTAACTACAACAGAGTCCAATCCAACAAAAGTACAGTCTAAAGTAATAAAATGTACCACATGCCAAGTGAACACTCGGCCCGACAAGCTAGCAACTAGGAACCTCTACACAACGCCCTCGAACCCTGAGGAAGAGCCTCCACACCTGAAAACCAGGGGTGAGCCTCCTATCACAGGCTCAGTAGGGATCCCGCGGAACACCAACCGAGAACAACAATGGTACGAAAAGTAGTAACTACAGCTAGAACAACAACAACAATAGGGACGGTAACTACGGCGACTGGTAAAATCTCGGCTCTATCGCTACTCCTACAGCACCGGAAAACATAACCCGATCTCCCGTCGGGGGACAACCAAGTCGCGCACCTGACATCCCGATCCCACAGTCGGGGAACAACCAGACACGAACCGCCCTAGTCACACAATTAAGAAAACGTCACGACGCCTTAGTCGCGGAAACCTGCCCTCACAGCAGGGCCCAAGTCGAAACCACACAGTTCGAAAACACAATCATGACCTCGTTGTCGTGAATTCCACGCCATCTAGAAAAACCCTCGGTGACGCTCACCGAAAACCCTAGACCTCGACTATGGGAACGCTCTCGAAAATAACACCCAAAACCCCGTCTCGCAGATGAGAAATGAAAACCCGAGACATGACAACTCACGTCATGTGACGGGAGTACCACCCAGCAGAAGAACAGACCGGATGCGTCCCCTGACGTCTTACACCGCGTCACAAGTGTCTAGCTACAATGCCCCGGGCGTGAGACTCAGGCACGCATAGTAACCAGAAGTACCACAAAACAAGGACTAGCTGAGGTCACGCTCGTCAGCACGGGTCTAGAGCCCTTAATCCCGTGTGCACACTCAGACCATATGCCCTAGGCCTGTCCTCTAGCTGGTTATTCCCCTTAAGCCCAGACTTGACTGTACGTGGGGGCCCTACGGTAACCAGCCTAACAATCATCTCACTCGGGTCAGCCGCTCCACCACTCCCAGGTGCGTCAGCACGCGCGTGCCGTAAGAAGGCTACGATGAGTGGGGGCTCACAGAACGTGAACACAAAAAATCACGCATGCACCCATAGTGAGTAGCACGAAGGAAGAAGTGGCTCGCGGCCACTAGACTCTGGACAGCCCACTAGACCTATTAAATTCAATGGTCTTTGAGTCACACGACTCGGGGTCAAGACCGTTGCATATGATAGCACTGTATCATCGATCAGGCCTAATCCCTAGGTCTGAAGCCATGATAATACACAGAAAATCCCCAGCCCCAGGCTGGTCAACTGGACTCACAGTCCAAGGCCATACACACGGCCCCCCCTCGGAACTCAGAACACAAGCGCGGGGTTACCCGGACCCCAAGACTCACAAGCACACTAACCAAGATAACGTGTCATCTTCGGATGGAACAGCAAGGTCCCACTTCGGACCCTCCCCGCCATCGCCGGTTCACCTACGGGCACTAGTGTGCGCTACGCGAGAGAGTCCGCTCGAGTGAAATCACCGGTCCACCCAGTGCTTGCTTGCTAGGTCCGAGGGTCGTCGGTCTTGTGGCTATCACCCCCAAGGTGGTGTCACATCATTCATTTTCAAAACAATAGTGGGATATCTAGTTCTATTTCCTAGCCATCAAAATAGATCATATAAGTATGCTAGCAGATAATCGACATTCTAAGGGAAGGAAAAACTAGCTTAAGGTTAAGAGATACTTCTAGCTACTTCATTAGCAGGCTCTGCCCTTCTCAAAGCTTGCAATCGTCCTTGACACCATGTTTCATTGTGATCCTTCACTTGCGGAGGTTGGTCTTTAGGAAGAGGGTAATCTGCTACCTTATGATCCTTACTCCCACAGTAAAACACACTCTAATTTTTCATCGACATTTCTCAGATTGATGACCATCATTCTCGCAATGCTTACACTTCTCCTCCTTAGGCTTCTTGCAATTCGAAACTCCGCTACCATCATTCGACCTCTTATTGTCATTACCCAATCTCTTCTTCTCCATTCATGCCTTGACCTTCTTGGACAATTCCATGGCATCTTCTAATAGTTGAGCTCGTCTCACCATCTCGGCATAAGATTGAATATCAATTGTGCCAATTGGGGTATAATTGCAACCTTAATCCGTTACTTGATGGGGTAGGCAGAAAACTCAAAAAATGAATCAAAATGTGGGGCTAAACTCCGTTAATGTAGCTCCTCTGCATCTTTTGGGACTGGGTTTGGTGTAACAGCCAATGGGATGGTAGAAGGGAAGTATGGTGACTAGCAAAGGGCGTAAAGGCTAAAGGACTTGAAGGCTAGGGGTTCAAACGGCAGCCAAGTGGAGGTGAACTTGACCTGGCGGCCAACAAGTTAAAGGGGAACCCGGTGGCTCACTTGGTGTTGGG
The DNA here is from genome assembly GCA_024336825.1 of Amorphophallus titanum. Classification (NCBI taxonomy): domain Eukaryota; kingdom Viridiplantae; phylum Streptophyta; class Magnoliopsida; order Alismatales; family Araceae; genus Amorphophallus; species Amorphophallus titanum. The sequence continues at coordinate 13,709,878 of JANBPO010002057.1, read as the reverse complement.
ATGAGGTGGCGGCTAGGTGAGGAGGAGGTTACCCGACGGCAGGGTGAGGCCTCTTCGATCCGACATGCAAAAGAGAGTGTATGGCTAGGGGACCTGGTGGCTGGTGGAGAGAGGACTGACCCGTCGGATGGTGGAGGAGGGAACACCCAGTGGCCAACCACCTAAGGGGTTATCCGGCGGCTAGCGGAAGGGGTGTTTACCCGACAGCCAAGGGAGAAGGGTCTGATCCAGTGCGCTACATGCACCGGATCGAGGCTACAGTGGGTTAGCCGCCAGAACAAGAAACTTCGAGTGAAGCATGGTTGAATGAGGGAGAATTGAAGGGGTTTATGGCCTGGGGAAGGGATTTGTTCACTCAAGGAAGATCCTGGGCACGTTAAGCAGTCGTATGGAGCAAGTTGATGGACTAAATTTTGAGTCCAAATAAAAAAAACTCATTGAGATGGCGACTAGAGGAGATTAAGTTGCAGATGGACCTAAAGTAGGGGTTTCTTGTACCTCCTTCATCCACGGAAGAACCAGCGGCCATGTTATGGATTTACAGGTCCCTGGCCTTCACTAGAGTCTATAATCGATTGCCAAAACCTTTTCAACTCTCAAAATGCCAGAGAATCATTTAAACTGAGTCGATACCCCATATGCGAGATTGTATGGAAGGTGAAGACAGGGCCAGCATATACCCCCTCGGAGGGACGTCCAGGGATCACATTTGAGCATAGATGAATCCCTAGTGGCCAATGGGGCAATCCAGAAGGGATTTGAAGAAGAAAAATGTAGAAAAAGGGAAGGGGGAACAACACGATGCCGGCTAGCATACTCTGGCGAGCACGGTGATCATCACAACAAAAACCATCAAGACTGTAGCCCCATGGGGTAGTTTAAGCAAACCCACATATGCTTAAGCTATTATCTAATTACAGAGAAGAGAGAGAATGGAGACAAACGTAAGTCTTCTCCCTTCCCTTTTCTTTCAGCCTTTTTTTCTTCTTCCTTCCCACCTTTTTATAACTAGTGTATAAGTTCTCGTGATCAATATCCAGCCCGGCTCTCTTCGTATTGCTCCACAGTTCTTTCATCTTAGTTGAAGCATCTCGTCATCATTCGTCCCATTTATTTGCTGCTTCCTTTTATCTTTTAACATGTTATTATCTTCTAACAAATATTTGGTAGCGTCTCCCCTTGAACAGAGTGGTAAGGGGAGTAAGGGGGAACACACCCACATGGAGTGGTGGAACCCAACAATCTGAGGTGCAAGTCAGGGGCAGCATCACCTTTGATAAAACTTTGAAAAAACCCAGGGGAACCAACGAATGGGAGACATTTCTAAAATTGGCTGGAGGTGCACTGGGTAAGAAGGGGCGACTGGTGTGTCAGATAGAAGGGCTCAACGAGTGTGCCAGACAGAGGGAGGTTAAGGGCTGTACCGGGCAGGAGACAAATGGGGGCCGTGCCGAGCAAAGGCGCACCAGACAGGGCTTCGCTGGGGTGTGTTAGCCTGGCAGGGTTTGGGGGTGCGCCGGGCTGGCTGGAGTTGGGGTGTACCGGGCTGGCCGAGATAAAGGCCGTGTCGGGTTAGGTAACTGAAGAGTGCACCGAGCCAAGGGGATCAAAGGTGCACCAGGCTAAGGGTTTAAATGGGGTACCAGAGGAAGGTCAGACCGAGGGGAACGCCAACAGGAGGGAGAAGGAATTCCAAGGGTGCAAAAATAAGGACTTTGGTCTTGAATGTCCAGAGGGAGGGAGGGAAGCCTTCCTGGTGGACTGAAGGGCACGTCAGAGTTGGAGGGGGATCCCATGGAGAAGCTGCAACATGGAAGGACCCCTCATGGGGACCTCATGGCCTCAGACCACTCAAGGTGGTGTTGCACCAAGGCACTGTCCAAAGAGATTGGCCGGCTGATCTCACGGGGGGAAACCAACGACACGCAGAGCCTAACACACCGGAGAAAGGGGGAGCAACACACTCTTAAGCATACCACAAGCAAGATAATCAATGAGAATGGGGGAAAAACCCAAACAGGGAACATCTTTATTCATAGAGAAAAGTGACCATGGCTGGCCACGTACATTGCAATACACATTGGGGTTGAAGCCACAGACAGGGGGAGAAGAAGAAGAGGGACATGAGAATGGGGAATAAGAAGAAAATGAAGAGAGTGTTGGGGTCGAGCAGGGGTGACAACTCCCTGCTCTTTCCCCACTCTCTATTACATCAGCCGCTCTCCCTCTCTCTCTCTCTCTCTCTTCTTCTCTTACTCTCTCTTTCAGTGGCCGCCGGAGAGCCTCCAACACCAGAGCCTTCTTCTTCCTCTTCCCTCTTCTCTCTGCGCTTGCCTGGATCTCAGTGGGAGCCTCCTTCTTCAGTTTTCTCTCTCTTTCTATCTATGTCCCGTTCGCATGGAGAAGGGGGCCTTTTATACCCTAGTAGTGGGAGCATTCGGGCAGAGCCATCGATGGCGGGAGCATGACTGGCATTGAATGGGATTTGACTCCCTCGTCCTTGGTGGTAGGAGGGTAGCCAGCATGCCTCCACACCTGGGTGACACCTCAGCTAGCCTCGCACGATCTCCATTGCGCGCTAAGAATCGTAGGTCATGGCGTGAGATTTGGTTTGCCGGCTGCACCGGGCAAAGAAGAGGGCAAAGTGTGCCGCTGGAGAGCCGGAAAGGTGTGCCGATAGAAGGCTGAAAAATTGTGTCGTTGGAGAGCTGGCAAAGTGTGCCGCTGAAAGGCCTTGAGGGCGTACCGCTGATAGGCTAGCCCAGGTGTGCCGCTGAAGGCTCCTGCAGGGGGTGTGCCGCTAGGGTTTGGACCGGTGCGTCATTAAAGACGCCTGCAGGGTGTGTTGGGTAAGCGCCACTCTGAGGGTGTGCCGTTGGAGGGCGACGCAGGAGCGTGCCGCTGGAGGACGCCTGGGTGCGTGCCGTCGAGGGGGCGCGAGGGTGTGCCGTTAAGATGACGCCCTGGGTGTGCCACTGAGGAGGGGCACAGGGGGTGTGCCATGTAAGGTACTAAGAGTGTGCCGGGTGAAGGCACCTGAGTGTGCCGTTAGGGGCACCAATAGGGTGTGTCGCCAAGGCAGACTTGCGCCCGTTGCGAGCACGAGTTGCAGTCCATTTGATTTTCTTTGGGGCCCATGGGTTGTGAGGTTCTCGGGGGTTGATTCTTCTTCGCTATCGTGCTTCCGCGATAGTGTGTGTGTATTCGGAGAGCCTGGGTGACCCATCTTCTCCGGGGTTCCTTCACCTGATGTTGTTGTCATTTCGAAACCGAGTAGGACATATGGGCATGCGATTTTACACATCCACAAGGCCTCCAGCCTGGTTCTATGCCCCCTGAAGATTTGAATTCAGTTCTTCCATCTCGGACTGGAAGTCAGCTCATTTCAATTTAAGGGCCGCCAATCTATCATTTACAACGCGCCCCAAGAAGTCCCGGCGATTTAAAACTTTCAGCAACAACAATACACACTGGGTCCATATTTTCAGGGGGTAGCCCAGTGCTTGCAAGCCAACTGTTAGGTGCTCAGCCACCTCCTTCAGTTGTAATAAGTTAATGTCAGTTGAGATTCCAATACCCGATGTAGCATCTCCAAATTTTGCCAGATAAAGTCCTCTGATGAGGTGAAGCCGATGGAAGCTGCTGGAGCTACTTCAAAAGTGACTTCATTTTCAATAGTGGCCCACAGGCCGATATCTAGTTTAGAAGATGAAGAGGGGACGACCACCGGAGGAGGTGAACTGATCTCTTCAACAACCTCTTCATGGACCGTTGTCCTTTCTATTGCTGAATCTTCAAGAGTTGCCTTCTGAGTAATTGTTGTAGGTGAACTGATCTCCTCGGCAACTTCTTCCTGAGGTGTTGCCTCCTCCACTGCTGAATCCTTAAGAGCTGCTTCCGAGGTAACTACTAGAGATGGTAGAGACTCCGATTCTACTATTGGTATAGATGGGACTGCGAGTTCAGGTGTAACAGTCAGTACGACAGTAGGGACGAAGGCGGAACCCCTGGCCAGATCTTCCTTGGCCCTCAGCTCTGAAGCCCCAGCTGGAGCAGAACTCTCTCCTAATGCCCCCGACTCCAATGATGATATATCAGTCGATGATTGCACCCTCACTGGCATAGGATGAATCATGATGGTCACCCCTGCGGAAGCTGCAGTCACAGGGAGCAGTGCAGCCAGGGCCTCCGAGGAAATAATGTCAGAGTTTGGTATCAGAATAGAGTCGGTGATGCTAGGCTCCTAGAATAAATTACAAATAAGCATCAAAATGGCAAAGTAAACAAGCAGGCTATGCAGCTCAGCAAGAAGCAAGGGGCAGAGCTTACTTTGATTGTCGGCTCAATCCCCTCAAATGTTTGTATAGAAGAGGATAACTCTGCAGTTGAAGCAATAAAAGGAGGGGTTATTTCCTCTTCCATGTCAATCCTGGAAAATTCTTCCTGCGATACCCCTTCAGATGGTGGCATCAATAGCTTTGCAGGGCTAAATAACGAGAGTCCCTTTGTCAGCACAGGAGGCATTACCTCTCCCTCCTCGGCTGATTCATGAGCTCCTTCCTCTCCCTCAGAAGAGCTGAAGTTAATCTCTTCATCAGAAGCGGTATCGGAGCTGCTGGAAGATATTTTCACACTGGGTACAGGCAGACCCACCACTCCTATTATCTGCCGAGTGGGTGACCATCTGTCGTGTGGGGATGGTGTCTCTCACCAGCATAGTCTTATGCCCCTCTTGTGGCTGGGGGACGTCCACGGCTGGTGTTTCAATCTCAGCTCCAGCCCCCTCGGCCACTCCAATACAAGCCCATATGTAAAGAGAAGCAGAAGGGTTATTAAAAGGCAAAGGAAGGTTGATAAAGTGAGCTCACCTTCAACTTCGTTGGCCGGTGTGGGTGAAGGCAACTGAATATCTTCTGAAGCAATAGTAGAGGGTTCCCCTTCTACGCCCTCTACTGCACTTCTGGCCTCCTCAGTATTCGCAGCAGTAGCGACTTCTTCTTGAGCTACTACTGAATAAAATATGCTAAGTCAAGAATGAAGATATCACGAAGGTGAGAACCCTACAATTCATTAAGAAAGTAATGTTACCTTCAGCTATTTGATGGGCAGCTTCCTGCTGGACAGCAAATTCCTCAAATGAGGGAAAAGGATGTAAAGGGACCTCAATAACATCGACCGTGGAGGAGGACTATTTCGTCAAAGTCTTCCGAGCCTTCTTTGCCCACCCCACGATGACCTTCACTGCAGAAGTCGCCCTCTTCTTACCAGGAGGTAATGGGGTGGTGGTTGGTGTCGACTCAGGGGTATCAAAATATGCAGGCTTCTGAGCCTGGGAGATAATCTTCCGGTAGATCTCCTGCTGCTTTATGTCTGGTCTATCTGTCAAAGAGGATGCACATTATTATGAAGAAGATCAAGCAACAAAATAAGCACTTTCCGATAGTGCCCCACTTCCATCTGAACCTTCCTCCAAAGCAGGCGGTGGCTTCCCCGGAGGTGGAGAAGAGAGCTGTCATTCTTCAGAAGAATCGCTGATCAACCGCCGAGTTGGTGACCGCGGCCAATATTGAGGAGTATCCTTCCCTGAATGTGGTGCTTTCGGGTAAGGACTTCAGGGTCTTGTTTCATTTCTGGGTCGGATAAGTAAGCACCCTTCTCATGATCGGCTTTTCTCTGTCTAGACTCGAGGCGATCGGTTGATGAGGGGGCACCGTCGCTCGAGCTGGAAATCATCGACTTGGAGGAGACGCCTGCTCCCAGCGCACCTCAAACTTCCAGGAGGTCTTCCCATGCCCGAGATAAGGGCAAGCAAATCACCCGGGATGGTGCTTCCGAGCGCCGCGGGGCCAAGCACAAGGATCCCATGGAACGGCTACTGTGGTCCTCGATAAAGGCCGCGACTGCTGAGAGGAAGCGGGTGAAGAGGGCGGATGTTGCCCGTTCAGTCGAGGGGTGCGCAGTTGGTTCTCCCGGCCGTTGAGTCAGAGGGGGCCGTCGCCGCCGAAGAAGTAGTGGCCGAGGCAGCTGGGTCCTAGGCAGAGGCGACCGGTGCTAGGGCACCGAACGAGGCAGAGGGGGCACAGGGCGAAGGGATCTGGTCCGAGCCGGTTGAGGCCGAGGGGTCGCAGGGTGAGGCGACCCAATCCCAACCGACCGAGACCGAGGAGGTGCGGGGTGGGACAACCCGACCCGAGTCAACTGGTGGGACCCCAGAGATGAGGGCACTGGGGGGGTGTCCCAATCCCGGCTATTCCAGAGAGGACTTTCCCCCCCACGACTGGCACCTTCGATGTCCGAGCTCCCCTGTACCAGAGGTGCCGCTCCGTGGCATCGGGGGCGGTTCGAGGAGACCTTGGGCGTAGTCCTCCTTCTGTGCTTCTCGAGCAGGTTATGGAGGGCGACCTGATCCTGGCTCAGCTGGGGACTGAGATGGTGGACTTGTTTGCACGGGTGGAATCAGAGAGGGAATCTCTTTCTTGGGCCCATAGCGCGTCCGATCAGAAGGTCGAACGGTTGACTCTCGATCTTGGAGACCTTCAGTGGAAGGTGACCTCACTTCAGGTGTAGGTACAGTCAAACCAAGAGGAGGCTCGGATATCGGCCGAGCAGCTGGCCCATGCTCGTTATATGATCAAACTAAAAGATGGGCTATTGGAGACGGAGCGCAAAGTTCAGGTCGAGCGCGGTGAGTAGTGGAAGGTCGAGCGTGAGGGGCTCGAGGGTCGAGTCTGAGAGGCCGAGCGACAGCAGGCGAAAGCTGAGGGCACAGGGGCCAAAGCTGAGAAGAGACTGTCCGAGGTGGAGCAGAGGGTAGCTGAGCTTGAGAGAAAGGTGGAGCTAGCCAGGGTAGTGGCGCTTCAGCAATACTAATGCTCGGAGGGTTACCGGGTAGCTCTCTAGAGGGCCGCCTTCTCTTACTATGAGTCGGGCTACCGTTGAGGTCTGTGGAAGGGGTTCTCTCAAGGCTTCCATCGGGCTATCGCGAAGGCTCAAGGCCAAGTGCTCGAGGAGCTCGTGTTCCCTTCCGGGTAGCGTTATGACTCGGACTTAGATGCTACCGACTCTTCTTTCCCGACGTCGAGCAAAGGGGGAAGCCGGGACGCCTCTGTCTCGTCCAAGCGATCGCCAACTCCGGTAGCCTCGGGAGGGCATGCGATCGAGACAGTTCCCACGCAAGTGGGGTCAGTGCCTGTACCGGCCATCACCGAGGGTGCCAGGGGCAGTTCGTCTGGTGCCGAGGATCCTTCATCTGTCAAGCTTCGCGATGGGCCAGAGGCCTAATGTATTAGCTTTTCTTCTTTTTCCTTTAATGTGGCCGTGTAAAATTTTCCTTGTATATCTGATGGCGGTAATATTAAATGGTTGACGATCTAAAACACACTGAACAACCAAGACAACTATAGAGCTGACTTCTAACCCACTCAACAGAAATCAAAAGACTGATGTGCACATGACCCGCTAGCTAAATAGGAAGAACAAGTTGATCGGTCTAAACATTCATCTAGCAAAAAATAAGTAAGACAATCAAACCACAATGCAGAAGGAACTTTTAGGTGGTTCCGTCCTCCTAACCTACGTCCACCCCACACTCAACCCGAATGTGGCTTCACTGCTGCGCAACATAGCTTGCGTCCGCTGGGCACCACAACTTGCCTACAAACCGTTGAGCAACGCAGCTTACTGTCCAGAGGATACCACACCTCTGCCCGCTGGGGATTATAGCTTAACCCGTCCAGAGGAATCCTCATCTGCTCGCTGAGCCTCACAGCTTGCTCCGCTGACTAATAGCTTGAAGAAAGGTTAAAAACAAAACAAGAATGGGGCAGACACAGCAATCGAAAAGCTGTAAATGATAAAGCACAAGTATGGCTCTTGATGAGCTGACTGGCCTGGATTTAATCCACGATCCAGTATAGACTGAGCTTCTCTTCAGTCACTCTCACTCTCTCTTTCTCTGATCTCCCTCTTCTTCTATTCCTTCTTCTTCTTCTCCCTTGGCTCTCTACTGCTCTCTCTTTCTTTTTCTATGTTGAACTCCCCTTTTTCTTTTCTCTACTCTTCTTTCTTTTTCTTCTCTGGATCGCACAGATTGGCTTCTGCTCTCCTGGTAGTTATCCACGATCTCACCACCACCCTTCTCCAGAAGGAGAAGTCTTCCTCTTTATAGTAGCAGCAGAAAGGGCGTGTGTCTTCCATGAATTCCTGCCCTAAAGCCTCAACATGTGGCACGATCCTAGCACAGCATCCATCCTTGGATCACGTGCCACTCTCATCTTCTAAGAAACAATATCTGTCAACGCAGAAAAATAATTATTAGTTCATTTGAAGATGTACTAGTTATAAGAAATATGCACGAAGTATGTTTAGACATGAAGACTGGCTGCTAAGGAATCTGCACGGGCTTACTGCAGCTAAGGCAATCTCAGTACAGACCTGCTCGGACTTGGCTGGCTTAGCTATAGTGTCTACACCGACTCCAACATGCAGTGAGCCAAAATATGCACGGGTGTAAATGTGCTCGGACCTTTGCTAGTGAATGTGCTCAGACTAGCAGAGAGGGTATAATGCATATGAACGGACATGCTCTAGCATGCAACGAACCAGAATGTGCACAGGGTATGACATATGCTCGGACTTGCAACAGTTGTATAACAGTGTATGCTCAAACATACACTGACTTGGCACTGTGCATACACAGACATTTAAACAAAGAGAGCACGATCGTGCACGAACTTGATTACAAGTCATTGGCTTTGAGAAGTAAAATATGCACGGACTTTAACACAAGTTGCACACATAAGGAAATATGCACGGAGTTTGACGTGCACGGACATTGTGAAGGAGTGTAAAGACTAAGTGTTAAAAATAGAACATGCACGAATGCATGTCTCAAAGAAACATGCACAGACTTTGTGTTTTACCAAGGGATAACATGTGTGGGGTTTAAACCAAAGGGAGAATATGCACGAGGTTTAACATGCATGGACTTGTGTTCTGGCAAGAAAATATGCACGAGGTTTAGACAAAAGGTAAAGCATGCACGGACTTGATATTCTACTCGCAAGGAAAAGATGCACGGACTCGTCTATGCTCGGACTCTACTGAAGAGAGGCGTGCATGGATTTTGTGTGTACAAAGATGCATGGACTTCACCATGATCAGACCTTAAATGGATGTGCTCGGACTTGGCGACCCAAAGCATGCATGTACTCAGATATGTGCACTAACATGAAAATGAACAAGTTAGAACCTACATAGACCTGGACGATGCATGGACTTGATGTTTCAAGATCATCTTGACGATCTAACGGCCCTCGTGATGGAATTCAAATTCAACAGTCCGATCAGCGGACAAAATTAAATTCAACGTCCCGATTAGGACGAAAGAAAATTCAAATATCCAAATACAGATTGAAGCAGATTCAAAGGCTCTAGTTGCGGCGGATGTTATCCTGAAGACCCGATCACACAATTGGGATCACATGTAAAGATCTTGAAGAATCGATTATAATTCCAATTATATATGTTCAAGAAATGAAGTCTCCAGATTCCTTTGCAAGAGTGTAAATTCGTAAGGGGTGATCGTCAAGATCATTTATGTCACAACTAATAGAGGCAAAAGACGTTCTTCGACAGTTAATCAAAGGTGTTCGGACTCGTACCGATGTAAATTAACACAGACTTTAGTCGGTGGGGAAAAGTCACGTACACAAATCCTAAATCGTCTGATAAACCCAAACAGCGCGGAACTAACAAATATGTCAAAATATACGACATATTCAACCAGCAAAAGTGGATGTTCGAAAATTCCGCGTGTAAACAGACTGGCACGCCCGGTGGGACTTTTCCTGCCTTTCATTTCTCTGTCGAAGAATAATCTTGCCTCGATAAAGTTTGTGACTCCTTCACACTCTTGCAAGAAGTTCAAAGGATTCCTACTGTTGAAGTTGCCGCCCGAGGCATTAAAGTTAAAGCTACTGGGGGCATCAAGGTTAAGGCTCCCGGGGGCGTCAAGGTTAAGCTGTCCCTTTCAAAGGCCAAATGTCAACATGTGTCTAAAGCTGCTCCTAAGGGGCAATGCCATGCCGGCCGTCAGTGCTGCCGCCGGGGGCATCAAGATTCAACACTTCCTTTCGAAGCCCAAATGGCTAACATAACACATGTCCAAAGCTACTATTGCCAACAGGGGGCAGCATCATCCTGTCCATGACTGACATCAAAGTGAAGATTCCTCTTGAAGGCTAAGTGTCAACAAAATCCATGTGCCGGGGGCAATGTTGCCACCATGGTAGAAGGCTTGTTGTGGCTTATCCAAATCCTGCAAGATTGGCCTTTACCGACGAAGAGGAATACGATCGGCAAGACGGAGGTGAGCCCATCTCATAACAATGCCTGGTCGAATATGCCAAGCCAAGGAAGAGATGAAAGAAGCCAACTGCTAAGCTTCGCATCCGAAGCCAGCACACCGGTGGAAAGTCAAAGCCTCAAAGTCTGGGCGATGGGGTAATCCTATTGCCGTCTACATCAAGTGAAAGGTGAAAATGAAAGAAGTTGACATCTAAGCCTTACGCAAAAAGGTCAAAGCCCTTAAGCCCAGGCAAGGGGGCGATTCCATGAAACGACTTTTTATCAAACAAATATGGGTCGCCAAGGAGGAGGCCCGAGCAATCAGAAAGAACCCTCATTCAAAGTTGTTCAAAAGAAAGACCCATCCTACTACTATAAAGGCCAAGGACATTGCTCAGACATCCACAAGGAAGCCTGCCCTGTCTCAAGGAGAGTTGGCGCGAGCCCAGAAGCAGGAAAAGAACAGGGGAAAGAATCTGAAGAGAAGATTGAAGAAGCAGGCCGAGCAAGCAGCGGCCATGGAAGCACCCAATGAGCTAACCGCTCTCCAGAAGCTCCAAAGGCTAATCGAAGAGTTGGAAGACTATGCACCCCCTGCTCCAATCGGGCCTGTCTCACTTGACAAATATATTCCGTGGGAAGAGTTGGAGCGTAAAACTCGGCTCAAAAGCTGGCTCAGATAAATGCTCAAGCGAGCTCAGGAAGGCGAAAAACTCTCTATTCCGGAGGAACTCTCCATCTTTTACAAAGATGAAGAGCTCACCATAGAGAAGTTAGAGGAAATGCTAAAGAACTTTTCATGTAATATGGTGTCGATCCCTCCACCAGAATGTTTACGGGGGCTAGGCAAAGACAATGTCGCTTCCTCCGCATGTCTGAGAATTAGGATCACCTAGCGGGCCTACAACGTCAAAAGCCAACATGGAGAATGGCCAAGGAGTAGAAAGAGGGTGCAGAGATGAAGCAGGAGCATGAATTTTGTCAGCATGGAGTTGGCATTGAACACACCTACGGACATAGGTGGGACAATCTTATTCTAAGGTTGGCTAGTAATAGCCCTGCCTAAGGATTTTCTTTGCTAAGGCTTGACCATTAACATGCCCTCCACACTCACTTGAGTGAGCCACTTCAATGACCTTCCAGGCCTCATCATTGTCTAAACACCTCATAAGGACTCCATTAAGAGCACGCCTATATAATTCCTTGCAATGATTGTGTATCTGGAGGTGACTCTTCTAATGGGCATACGCTGCTCGGCGATAGCCAATTCCAGGAATGACCCATCCCTGTAATATTGCTCGATTTCATAGTACCAAGGTAATTCCTGTTTCTCTAAGATCTCTTCGAGCTCAGCTAAGGATACTTCTTTCAAATCCTTCTTCTCAAGCTTCTTCTCTATGGATTTCCTAAAGTTATCATACCAGGGATCCTGAAGGGAAGGTGATGTGAAACAACCTCAGACCTATCTTGTAAGTACAATTCGCAACCCGATCGGACCAATAGTAGCAGCAACTCACTCGACACTCAACCAAAACCCGGGGTGACTTGGCGATGCCGAGTGGAGGTCGTGAGGGATGGTACCTTGTTGGTAGAGGGCCAGCAAGACCAGAGGGTCTCCCCAAATGGTGCGGCAAGTCTGATTCTAGAGGCCGACCAGGTGCCGAGGGCACGGGTAATCACCCACTCCCATGGTGGTCACTCGGAAGTCTGGGACTTGTGAGATCGGGCACTCTCTCACTGGCTAGCAGAGACTAGAGCTAAGATTGAATGAAAAGCACTGAAGAAAGAGCAAGGTGAGAGCACTTACTTGACCGGTTTGAAGAAATCGATCCCGTTTGGAGACGAGGGCGAGCGGGGAAGCGTGGGTTCCCCACACGCCGGGCCGGTGTCGCTTGAACCTGCTCAAGATCTTACATCACTACACCTCTCGCAGGAGGGGGGATCTTGGGGTGGGGGTTAAGCTCTTACAACCAAAACTACCTCCGCACAGGGAGGGGCCTTTAGCCGGCCAAGTGGGGAGGGGAAGAAGAAGACAAAGAGCTTTAATGAACACCAGAGTCGATTCTGTCCCCTCTCAGGAACAGAGGACAGATAGTCATTGCTGGAATTGTTGTGGTCGCTCCCGAACTCCTTTGTTAGCAAGACCAGTGCCAAAATTTTGTAGGTTAACCCGGGAAGGTGCTAGAATTTTGGTAGGAGCTTTGGAAGCCAGCGCTGGTCGAGGTGGGACTGGAAGCAGAGGCTCTATTCTCTGGTTCTGATTGTCTCAACACCATAGCATCAGGAAGATGAAGCCGCAACGAGCTGTCCTAGACTTCAAATTGAGTTCGGTCAATGGCGTTGGAACCATTGACGAGTTTCCTTCGATGCGTGACCCACGGGGTTGCCAGCCAATGTCAGAGTAGGTCGCAGCAACCCAAATAGTGACAGGGTGTCAGTTTAGTCTCGGGGAGGACAGAACTGTGCACCCTGGGGAGAAAATGGAGAAGAATTCGCTCAGGTTGCCGAATGGAGTGCCACTTCTTGGAGGAGGAGGGAAACTCGTAGTAGAAGCTCCCGGTCAAACCCTGCTTTCAGATCTTTAGGTGAGCAGGTGTGGTAGCTTCTTCAAGTAACCTCTGGATGCTGATCAGAACCCTTCTACGCGGTCGGAGTAGATTACTTTCCCCGGACAGCCACGAACTCAGAATGAGACGAGAAGACTGCCGTTGCAAAGAAGACTCAGAGATGCTTCCATCAGTACCTCTTGATCCTTTAGAAACGCCCAGACGAACTTAAAGTTGCCTCTGCAAGCTGCTGATAGAGCATGAGTACAAGGGGTTACAACCGAGGCGATGGGCACCCAATCTTATCAAGTCGAAAGGGTCCCTTCACCACCTGGGGGAGATCATCCCAAGTGAAAAAGCAGGTACAATCATCCAAAATACAACCCACGCTAGCTAGAGCATCCGCCACCTGATTTCCTTCTCTGAAGATGTGCGCCACAGATACGTGCATGGAGGACCGAATTAGATCCACATTAGACATGATAAGATAGAGCTTCCAAGGGCAAGGGATACAGCGCTGAGTGACTTGAGCCAAGACTTGAGAGTCAGTCTCAACCAAAACATCTAAGTAACCTTGATTCCTGCATAGGGAGAGTCCTTCATGAAGTGCTAGAGCTTCGGCTTCAAGGCTCGACCGTACGTGCGGAAATGGGACAGCAAATGCGAAGAGGAGTCTCCCTGCGCTGTCACGAAGTGCACCGCCACCACCTGCAATCTGCACGCCATGCTTGAATGCCCCGTCAACGTTCAGCTTTAGACGGCCCGACGGGGGTGCGAACCAACGGATGAGCCTTGGAGGTCGCGGCTGCGGCGTTGCGGGTGAGATGAGCCATCGGTTGAGCCACAGTTGGTGGGAAGCCGCAATTGGTGTCCCCTTGAGATTTGCGGTTTCCACGAACGACCTGAGGGTGCACATGATACCCCACACACATCGGCTGGGATTGGGCTGAAGACCGTTGAACCGGGCCTGATTTCTAGCGGACCAGATTTCCCACAAGGCAGCAAGAAATGTATACCGTTGGAGCTGGCCAGCAACGGAAGTAAAGTGCAGGTCATGAAGGTAATCCCCGATCCCAACAGAGATGGATCTGAGTTCCTGAGCAGCAAACCGGAGAAATGGGTAGAGAGCTTGCCAAATCTGCATGGCCAAATTGCCGTGGAAGAATAAGTGCATGCAGTCTTCCTGACAAGGCTGTTGGCAGCAGTCGCATCTAGAAGCAAGTGGAACACCGCAGTCCGTGATAGCTCTATCAACAGGGATGCATCGGTGAAGGATACGCCATGCAAGCACCGACCATTTGAATGGCAGCGAATGGTGCCAAACAAGATGCCAAGGATGCTGTGGAGGCGGTGCATGTAAGGTGCGAACCGAGGCAGAAGTGAAGTTGCCGTTAGATGTGGCAGTCCAAACCCAATGATCAGCAGGGGTGTCAGAGGCAAAAACCCGCTGTAAGAGAGCTGGCGGACAGCAACTAACCGCTGCTGCTAGTGAGGACGGTGCGCTGCCTGTAAGAGCATCCAGAACGGTGCAAAATTGATCCTGAAGCAAATCCCATACGCCTGCAGGGAGGAAATATTGCAGCGGTTGATCCCCCGCCCAGCAGTCTAGCCAAAAGGAGGCCTTCCCATCGGAATGGGATATAAACACCCTGTGGTTAGAATGAATAACCGCCGCTGCCTGGCGCCATAAACAACGATCTGCAGCAAGAGCTAAATTGAAAGATGCTTGAGAATAATGGCTCTTGTATAAGTGCTTTTGCCGGAAAAAAGTTGCCCACAAAGAGGAGGTCGTCAAGGCTTGCCAAAGTAGTTTAGTGCGGAGCGCTAACTGCATAGAATGAAGATCCAATACCCCTAAGCCACCAGCTGAAGTAGGGCGAGCTATAGTCTCCCAGGAGACCCAGTGTTTTTTGGGAGAGCCCTCATACGATCCCCAAAAGAAATTGGCAAGGATTCTATTGAATGACTTGAGCACCATACGAGGAATGGCACACGATGACAAGGAGTAAATGGGGAGGGCGGAGAGCACATGTCTCAAGAGAACTAAACGTCCGCCCGAAGAAAGCAAACCAGATTTCCACATTTGTAGTTTGGCCGCGGCTCTGGATAGAAGAGGGGAGAAATGAACCGGCTTGTATCTCCCTGCCGCAATCGGAATACCCAAATAAGTGAAGGGGAGGGACCTTGGATGTGCTGGTCCTCCCCCATCCTTCGTCATCCACAAGGTTGGTCTTGTGCATGAGGGATATAAGTTTGGTTGCCTTGGTCCCCCAGTATTGGTCGCACTTAAGCATGATTGGATCACTTGTGGGCGGGGGAGGTAGTGTTTGGTGTAATTAATCATTCCCCACCCCTAGTCCACCCCTCTTGCGAGAGGAGTAGTTTTGTAATTAAACTATTTCTGGTCTAAGTGGCTCCGACGTAGTGTGCGGGGTGCAAACCCACGCTTCCCCGCTCGCCCTCGTCTCTGATCAGGGGCCAGTTTCTACAAACCGACCGGGTAAGCTCTCAGCCCTTGCTCTTCATTTGTGCTTGTTCCTTCAATATTCATCATTGCTCCATCGACAAGTGAGAGAGCGCCTGGTCCCAAAGCACCACCATCTTCGAGTGACCGCCGTGGGGGTAAGCGAGTGAACCCCGTGCCCTTCGGCACACAGCCAGCCCTTTGATTCGGGCACCCGTACCCAAGGAGAGTTTGACCTAAGCCTTGCTGGCCCCCCACCAGCAAGGGGCCAACCCCATCCCCTCGACTCATTATCCCCGAGTCACCCCAGGTTGAGTGTGTGTGCCGTGAGAGTGCCCGCCTATGTGAATTCAATAAACTTGTGATTGTGCTTGCGGCTGTAGGTCCAAGGGACATCGATCTAGTGGTTGCCACCCCCAAGGTGGTGTCACATCACTATCTTTCAGATCTAATGATCTAGAGTTTGATCTAGATCAATGGCCAACAAGGGGATGATGCCTGAGGGTCCCTCCATCCACCGTCCTCCCTTCTTTGATGGTTCAAATTACTCCTACTGGAAAAATAGAATGCATATTTTTCTAAGGGCTCAGGAGTACGAGATCTGGAGGGTTGTGGACAAGGGTCCTTATGAACTCTCTGAAGATGAAGATCAATGGTCAATCGAAGAAATTAAGAAATCCACAGTTAATTTCAATGCTATGAACATTATGCAATGTGCTATACATCCTAACGAGTTTTCTCGTGTATCCATGTGCAGTTCAGCGAAGGAGATGTGGGACAAGTTGCGGCTCATATATGAGGGAACCTCAGAGGTCAAGGAGACCAAGGCCAATCTACTTGTCAGAGACTATGAGCTATTCAAAATGAAATCTGAAGAAACCATCTCAGAGATGTTCGCGAGGTTAACTGAGATCACAAATGGTCTCAAAAGCCTTGGGAAGGAGTACACAAACTCCGATCTTGTGAGGAAGGTTCTAAGATCACTTCCACCAGCATGGCACACTAAGGCCACTGTTATTGAAGACTCAAAAAATTTATCCACACTCTCTCTGGATGAGCTCATAGGGTCACTCATGACCTATGAGATAAACATGAAGAGAACAGCCGAGGAAGAAATGAAGAAGAAGAAAGTGGTGGGATTGAAAGCTCACCAATCTGATGATGACTTCCAAGAAGAAGAATCCAGCGAGGGAAGCAATGAAGAAGAAGACTTGGCCATGATAACTCGCCAAGTAAAGAGATTTTTGAGAAAGAAGAGAAATTTCTAAGGCAACTTTAAAAAGGGGCAAAGGATGTCCGTTCTAATCAAGGGCGAGCCGAGAAAGCCCAATAATGTCATTTTTTATGAATGCAAGATGTCCGGGCACATGAAAGGAGAATGCCCTAATCTGAAGAGGAAATTCAAGAAGGACAAGTTTAAGAATCCCAAAGCCATGGTCGCCACATGGAGCGACAAAGAGGACAAACTGTCCGATGAGGAGCTGCAAGAGCTTGTCAAAAACCTGTGCCTCATGGCACATGAAGATGAATCAGTCGAGGTAAATTCTGACCCTGATTTTATTTCAAATGAACAATGGGAGTCGGAATATGAAAAACTGCACATAAAATACAGAAAAATTAGATCTGACAATAAAAATCTCAAAATGAAAGCACGGGGAGAAAGCCGCTCCCTTCCCGACTCCTAGCCGAGGACGTCGATATCGACGCGAGAGCACCGTGAGAGGGGGAGAGAGGACCGTCCGCTGCCGCCGTGGAACCGCGCCTCCACGCTGGGGGTCGGAGCCGATGGGTTCACCGCCACGATCCTCCTCCCTCCAGCTCGCCGGCGTCGTCCGCCGGCCATCCTGCCACCGTCGTTGTCCTCCGCCGTGCGCCGCGAAGACGGAAGGGAGAGAGGGGAGGCGGGTTCACCGTTCATGTGGATCCGCGGGGTGAGGACACCGCCGCACCCTCCCTCCTTGCCAGCACGCCGGTGAGGACGCCGCCGTGGCCGTCGGTCGCCGCCACCGCGAAGAGTGGGAACGGGTGGAGGGGGGGTTCGTGTTCGCGGTCGTCCGCCCTTCCCTGCATGCCTGTGGGTTTGGGAGAGTGGTTTCGGGAGAGAGGAGAGGGGGGCCGACCGTGGGTTTACAAAAAAAAAGGTTTGATATTTTTTTTTAATTTTTAACCCTAAATTGCTAAAAGGGCTTAAGTTAATCAAAATTATGCAAATGCCCCATTTAATTCTAAAACTCTTTAATCTAATTAGATTAAATACTAATAAAAGCCCATAAATGTCATAAAATTAGTCAAAATTCATGATTTGAGTTCTATTTTATTTTCGGTATGGATCCGATAATGCACGGGTCTCACAGGATTAACTGGGACCAGATGCACAAGTTAATAGAAGATATTAAGGAGAGAAGAAGATAGGCAAGACCGTAGTAGCCAGCGCCACAGCAGCAACTGCTTTGGCAACCCCAACCTCAACCTCAACAGCAGTAGCACCAACCTGACCTCGAAATTCACCAAAATCCCATGCCAGATCATCCGCCCGCTCCTCCACAACATTCGCTGGCACTGGCACAAGTTAATATTCTTCACCACCCAGCCCCTAATATTGGGTGGTCTTATGATGATGAGACTCCCGCTCATCTCCTGGCCTTCCACCGCACATACACCAACTCTCCCCCGCCTTCCGTTCCCTCCATCCTCCGGCCCACCACTTTGACCACCGCTCCACCCATTATTCCCTCTAGTCCCCTCATTACACCCACCACATTGCCCATCATTCTACCGATCCTTGTACCATCACCCACCATACCTTCCATCGTCACCCCGCCACTTAACCCTTCACCCATCACTCGGCCGCCAGGGCCTGTCAGATCAGCCTCCGCTACATTCACCCCCACTGCTATCCCTTCCACTCACCCTGCCCGGCCAATTGGGAGTCCATCCATCACCGTGCCAGCGCAAAACCTTTCCCTCAGGAGCGGGTGCTTATTTCAGAGAAGCTACCCTTCTAGTGGTGCACCTGCACCTAACCCCCCAATTCCTTCTTCAGTAATAGAAATAGAAGAAACCGACCCCTTGCCTGGCACTAGATATGATTTGTTACAGCACTTAGACTAGATGCCGGCCAAGATCTTAGTCCTAGAGTTAATAAGAAGGTCCACGCTACACCAAGATGCTTTGAAAGCATTTCTACAGAAGGTGATGGTGAGCGAGGATGTGGCGGTAGATAGCTTGCCGTCAGTGTTGGCCACTATTACAAGGGGGCCATCTATTCCCTTTTCTGAAACAGAGTTAGCATCCCCAGAGGCACGTCAGATGCCACTATGCATCTCAATTTCATTGAATAAAGTGCCTGTTGATTCAACTCTAGTGGACACGGTAGCTTCTATTAATGTTTGTCCCTTGAGCACTTTACGTGCTTGCAACATCTCTGAAGATATGCTAAGACCGACACTGACAACCATTGCAGTATACGATAACTCTAGGAGAGCTTGCCACGGGGTCGTGATAGTTCAGGCTGAGCTAGGGCCTTTGACTATGGCCGTGGAATTCTATGTATTGGACATAGACTCGATGTTCAAGGAAGGGGATGCCCCAGCCACTTCCCACTCCATTTCCCCCTCCCCATCTCCCCACTATCATCCCCTTCCACCACCATACCTTGTCTAGGTCATAGGCAACAAACTTACTGCTAGTTGCAGAGGCTGCCACGTCTTCACCGAGCATCTCCAGGAATCATATCTTATATTGCTGGAAAGCCCTCCAAGTCAGCTTCGTAGGCGAGGTGATCCCACCTCAATCTGAGTTTGAAGCTGTCCAAGAGGATCATTCTCGTCAAGCTGCGCTTCCATCATCCTGGTGGAGTTTAGAGCCCCAGTGAAGAAGCTCCTGTGGCTTAACCCCTGTTCCCCTTGGTATGCCAATTGACCTGGATGAGATACTACCAGTCCTCTATCCAACTCAACAAGAGGAGCACCATTTGGAGTCCGGATCATAGAGTTCCAATTTTTCTTCGCGAGGTGCACATGTTAGTCTCCCCAGAGTCAGATCCCACCCCCCTCACCATTCTTGGTCTTGAGTTCTACTCTGACCTCCGATAATAGCCCTGCTAGTCCTGGCTCGAAGAGGACTTGTCCTCGGATACAGAAGTTCTGGTCCTACATTGTTCGGACTTCGGGACTGTTCATGGCGACTTCATCTTCCTGTTGTAGTGCTCCGGGACCGGTCTGAGCCAGAAGGAAGTGGTCCCGCTCCAGAGCCTGCCCCAGCCTTTGATGATGTCTGGTCCTCTCTCAAAAATTCTGGAGTCTTCCTGGGCCAACCCAGGATGTTTTAGTGCCGGTCTCACCCTCTCTTGATGTCAGACGGGTCTGTGGCGGCATCAACAGCGACCCCTGTCTAGCCAAACCTGAGTGGACAGAACTGTGGGTTTTAGTTAACTTTGGCATCCCCACCATGCCTGGCCGGCTTAAAGCCCCTCCCTGTGGGAGGTAGTGTTTGTATGTAACTTTTAATTCCCCACCCCTAATCCAACCCTCCTGCGTGGGGTGTAGTGCATGTAATTGTTGATCACAGGGTGAAACTTCATCGACGCAGCGTGCGGGTAACCCACGCTTCCCCGCTCGCCTACGTCTCCGAATCGTGGTCGGTTTCTTCAAACCGGCCAGGTGAGCTCACTGCCCTTGCTCCTAATCATGTTTGTTTATTCAATATTTCTCAATTGCGCCACCGGATAAGCGAGAGAGCACCCGGTCCAAGGCTCCACTACCTCCGAGCGACCGCCGTGGGTGTGAGTGAGTGGATCCGTGCCCTTGGCACCTATCGGCCTATTGAGGTGGGTGATCGTATCCGAGGGGAGACTTACTAAAGCACTGCTGGCCCTCTACCAGCAGCTGTCCCACCCCACATCCCTGACTCGGCATCCCCGAGTCACCCCCGGGTTGAGTGTGCATGCCGAAGAGTGTCCGCTTACGTAGGCCTCTTGGCCTTGTGGTTGTGCTTGCATCCCTAGGTCCAAGGGGTTGTGTCACACCACACCAACTCCTAGATCATCTCCAATGTGGCTGCTGCATCCTCACCTGCTAGACAAGCCACTTAGACCAAGTCAACAACTTCGGTTCATCAATAAGTGTGATTACAACAAGAAGGCTCCCTCTAAAGTAATCAGACACTTACCCAGAAAGCTCCCAGTCATTGTGGGTGCTGGCTCTCCCGCCTGTCCAGGCTCTCCTCCTAGTGCCTCAGTTGGGGCCTCAGCCCCCGAAGTCTCTACCTCCTCTGCACAAGCTAGATGGTTACATCAGCGACCAGAAACAAGTAAAGTTGCAACTCACAGCCACCACCAGAAACCCTTACCAGAATGGGCTCCTCCTGCACCTTCCCACGACTCGAAGTCGGGGAAGGCCTTAACATTAGGCACCATCTCATCCATCAGTCGGAGAAAACTCTCTGTGTCAATCTCGCACTCAGCTCCCTCCACATAGGGAGGGTCCTCCTCCCGAGGGGGCGAGAAGGTCACTTCCACCCTAGCCTCCACAAGAGCTACAAGATACAAACCCAGCAAAGCAAGATTAGCCCACCACCATGGCTAAATTGACCAGGAGCAAAGAAGGCAAAATGACACTTACTCAGAGCTGTCTCTACCTCAACTGCCCCACCAGCCTCGAGCCCTCTCGAAGACTCGCTAGTCTCGATTACCATGACCGCTACTTGGGGGCGTTTATGCCTTGGCTGCAGACTTTCGTCCCCACTCCCCGAGGACGCCTCCTTGGAGGGGTTATCCCCCTCCATCACCGAACCTATCAACAGACACAACATCATACAATGTCAGTGTCATAACCAGAAAGTAACAAAAGAAAAATGGATGGAGTATCCCAAACAAGGTCGTACCTGGAGCCCCGAAGGGGATCGGTGGAAGGAGTACCAACTGCTCTGGCTTCAGTGCCAGCACCTGGGCCGCATTCGCCATGGCCTACCGGATGTCCCGTAGAGTGCGGGCGCACTCAATCTGGGATAGGAACTCCACGGGCCCGGCAGACCCTATCGCGTGGCCGATGTGTCACCGCCAGTCGTCAATCGCTGAGTCAGTAAAGCTCCCGTACGGGAGCTCCCGATCCAGTGAACCCCTACTCTGAAAGCCGCAATAGGCCAAAAACTGGGCCCACCAGGCCTTAGGTGCCCCCGGCTGGGACACCTTCTCTCCTGTCGCCGTTGCTCTCACTGAAGCCTGTACCAGGGGCTTTAGTGCCCCACCACTGCTCTGGCCACTGGAAGTCGAACCTCGGCCACCCTGGGGCCACTGCTCCATGACCCGCTCAATCTCTCGGTGGACCCAAGCAACGCGGGTCCTCAGGTACCTGTCATCCAACGCAATAAGAGGCAAATCCTCCCTCAGCAAGCAGCTCTGCTCCGCCTTCTGAATCGCGGAGGCCTTCTGCCGGTATAGGTGGCTGTGCTCGAACCACCACCTGGTATAGTATATGTCGAACCTCCCTCGACGTCCCTGTCCCGACATCGGGAACTGCTCCGACTCCCGACGACTGTAGAAGTCCCACCATCCAGTCGCAAGAATGTGGGTGTCCCTGCCACGATACTGCCTTCCAGTCAAAGGGAACTTCCGATTCGGCGGGATCTCCTGGTCGTACCCAAAGTTCCTCTCAAATCGGTGTGGGTAGTACGGCTTTAAGGAACTCGTCACTGACCAATGCAACGTCAGCACCACTGATCGGGTACTCCATATCCACTCCTTTCGCAACCTTGTCTCTGTCACCTCCTGACCAGCGTCGGCGTTGGTTGCCCCTCTACCTGAAGGCCCCAGGAAGAGACTAGAATCCCTCGTGGCACTGTCAAAAGGAAGTCCCTCCTCACCCCTAGCGGGCAGGTAACAAAGGGCTCTCCTAACCCCCTCCAGCTGCGTCTCTGCATCCCCGTCAGACTACCTGGGTAAGCTAAACAAGAGTGGTGCCATCAGGTTCCTCACTGTCCCCCGCGTCACCAAGCCTAGAAACAACGACCCGGCCCACGCACTAAGGAAGTGGGTCGGTAGGAGTAGGCTTCTCTCTCTCGCCACTGAGTGTGCTACTAGAACTCTGAGCCCCTGGTAGATGTTGGCCAGTGCAGTGGGAGCTAGGGCCAACTGTCTCCCCTGGGCCAACAAACAAGCTGGCCATAATAACTCAACTCTCAGCAGTCCATCCTCTCCGTGAGGTACTGCAAAAGTCGCCAACCAATACGCCAGATACGCTGCAAGGTGTGTCACGTCTGGCAGACCCTGGGGATTCCACCCCTCCTGTGGCGCATACACATATCTGGAGTACGTCCGGAAGGGTAGCTCCATCTCGGTGTACTCCTCCCATGGAGTCTGGTCTCTAGCAAACTCTTGATAAAAGTAGAATGGCCCATTGTAGAAATGACGGACCCATACATTCAGTGGCACTCTTAGAGTCTGTGCTGCTCTCTCTCTCCCTGCCAGAGCCAAGTCCCTCCAGGTCTTCAAGAGGTACTGATAGCTGAAAGGTACCTAATACCTCCCCTGCCCGTCACTGTGACTGCAGTGGAGGTCATCCAGCACTACCTCCTTGTATCCCTCGCTGCTGATCGGCAATCTAAAAATCCTGAACATAGACCACAAGTCCAGTGAGGTCTCTCCCTCTCTGGTGGCCACCGTGTTCCAACATCGATTGAAGCGCTCTAGTAGTCCCTGCAACAGCCCAGTGTAGCAGGGGTACACGTACAAGGCGGTAGTCACCGCTTACCTTATCCCTGCTCGCTCCAACAACACCCGATAGTGATGGATGATCCCCATCAGCCACTTAGTGCCACCCTGGCAGTAGTAGTGCGAAGGGATTACAGCCCAGCAATCGTACCAGCTCGTGACGGTCTGCCTTATAACCCCATCCAGCATACTGTGGTCATCATATCCCTCTCCAGCATACTGAAAACCCGCGGGCTCCAGCACCAGTCTGGCTTTCCCCTCTGTCTCAGTACTGTGGTGGCCGTGCAAATCCCAGGAAGCGGGCCCCAGCGGCCCAACTCTGACCCCTGACCTCTCTGCCCCACCAAAGAACCCCAGGCACTTCCGCCATGTCAGGGAGCGAAGAGACAAAGAGGTCGAGATGCCTAAATTTTTGCGTCCGCAAATGAAACTTTCGGTGGCCCAAGGCTGATTTTGGGCAATAAAAAGCCGCCCGAAGGCGGCCCGACGCGGGATTGTTGCGCTTACCCCTTGCGGATCTTCGAGTACGATCGCCTGGAAGAGGCCGCGGCGCATAGAACGCAGCCACCGGTGACCGTATAGCGCTCCGGCTCGCGGTGCCCTCGCTTGCACGCTCGCAGACTGCGGTACTTCGTCGCCGACGTGCTGCGAGCGATCCCTCGTAGAGCACGATCCGTTTCCAGGATGGCGCGTCGGGTTTGTCGGGCGCCGCCAGCTGCCGTCGGCTTGAGCCCGTTGCGCTTGCGAGCCTCATCGTCTGAGCGTTCGTAGGAGCGCCGACGGCTGCATGCGACGCATTGGTAATTCGCGCGGTAGATGAGCTTGTCTCCGCAAATCTTGCAAGGGAAGTCGGCTTCGAGCATCGCAGTGGTGCGCTTGACCATTTTTAGGTTCCTTTTCGTCTTTAGTTGGGTATGTTTTTGTGTAGACTCTAGGCCAACGCCAGCGCCAATGCAAGCGGAAATACCCAAAAGCCTCTAAATAAACGGAAAACGCTGGGCGCGGCGGCGCGGGCCGCAGAATAAATAATAAAGATTACAGCGCGCAAAATCCGACCAGCAATATTTATAGATGAAGCGACGGCTACCTTTCTTCTATTATTTATGGTTTTTTAGGTAAAAGTAGAAGAAGTAGAATAGTATCAAAGACTTAGAGTACCCAAAAGTCTACCCATAATTTACCCAGAGTCACCCAAAGGCTTCAAAGCCATCAAACCGCCTAGTACAGTTAATGCCAGCTTGACAGCACCGTAACGGAACGCTACCTTCGCGCCACCATGTGGTCATTCCGAGGGCATCCCGTGAACGATTCAGCTACCCCCCAGGCAGCTCCGCCGCCCGCGGATCTTGGCGCCGAGCCGGCCGAGCGCCGTTCCTTCCGCGCCGAGGCGGCCGCGAGACCACGAGACTTGGCGCTGATCGAGGAAAAGCTTGTCGCCATCGAGGCGGAAGCGGCCAAGTGGCTGGGCGGCCGACACTCGCTCATCACCCGGCACGTCGCCGCGCTGCGAAAGCTCGTCTGATGGACGCCGAAAAGCTCGACGCCGCCACGGGATGCGGCATGCTCCGCGCGCGGCTCTGGGCGGCGCCCTTGACCGCGGCGATGGCCGAGTACGATGTCGACACGAAGTTCCGCCAAGCCGCTTTCCTCGCCCAGGTGGCGCACGAGAGCGGCCGGTTCATGTACGTCCGCGAGCAGGGCAGTTCCGCCTATCTCGACAAGTACGATACCGGCCGATTGGCGGCGCGTCTGGGCAACACTCCGGCAGACGACGATGACGGCCAGCTATACCGAGGCCGCGGCCTGATCCAGGTCACTGGGCGAACCAACTACGCGGCTTGCGGCAAGGCGTTGCGCCTGGATCTCCTCACGCACCCCGAGTTGCTGGAGGAACCCAAGAATGCGGCGGACTCGGCGGGCTGGTTCTGGCAGACGCACAACCTCAACGCGCTGGCCGACCAGCAACTTTTCTCGGCGATCACGAAGCGGATCAATGGCGGCCTCAACGGGCTGGAGGAGCGCACCGCGCTCTACCATCGGGCGCTGGAAGCGCTGTGATGCAGACGCTCCCGCCGCCACCGGACCCGCACGAAGCGCTCTGGTGGTGGTCCGCCCTGCGCGGCGCCGCCTACGCCTTTTTCGCCTCGGTCGCCGGCTTCCTCGGTTATCTTCTACGCACGCTCGACGCCCATCACCGGGTGTCATGGGGGCGCGCCGTGCTGGAGTCGATCTCGGCTGGCATGGTGGGCCTCCTGGTGATGTGGATTTGCCAGGCGATGCATCTGACGCAAGAATGGACGGCAGTATCGGTGGGCGTTTCGGGCTGGCTCGGCGCAAACGCCTCGATCCAGCTCTTGCAGCGCCTCGTGTGGAACAAGCTCGGCCTCACTCGGAGCCAAGTCAATGATGATCGCCAGTAGCATAAGCGCTATTGCCAAAGGCCTCGGGGGCGGCCTTTGGGGCGCAATGGGCACCTTTTTCGCGTGGGCCTTCAGCCACGTCCGGCTCGTCATCGAGTACCTGATGATCGTGGCGCTGGTCGTGCTGGCCGGGCTCTACGTGGCGCAACGCATCCATGCGCTGCAGCTCGATACCCAGGTGCAGAAGCTCCAGAATGATTCGGCGCTGGCCGACGGCACGATCAAAGTGCTGGCCGACGCCAATGCCGAACAGGATGCCGCGATCGCCAGTCTCAAGGAATTGCGCGCCAAGGACAGCCGGCAGATACAATCGCTGCAAAAGGACTTCAAGAAAACTGACGCTGCGAGCCTGCAGGTCAAGGCCAAACTCGTCGAGCTGGAGAAAACCAATGTTCAGGCTAAGTCTCTGCTGGATACCGCTGTGCCTGACGTTGCTCGGTGCGTGCTCGATGGTACGCCCTGCCCCGCCGCCGGTAACCACAAAAATTGAGAGGCCGATCCCGGGAGATGAGCTGCTGGTGCTCTGCGATGCGCCGGTCCACGTCAAGTCGACGACGGTAGGCGCCATCGTAGCCAATGCGCTTGAAGCCCAGACTGCCTACGACCATTGCGCGGCGCGGATGTGCCGCCTGGTCGAATGGTTCAAGCCGGTACAGTGCGATGCCGAGTCGGCCGCCCGTACACCGTAGCGGCGTCGCGCGCACCGCGCCGGCCGCCGGCAAGCCGAAGCCTCGGGTGCATGAGGCGCGCGGCTCGGCGCATGCGAGAGGCTACGGGCGCAAGTGGCAGGCGGCGCGGCTTGGGTATTTGCAGCACCATCCGCTCTGCGTGCGTTGTTTGGCGCGGGGGCACGTCGTCGCCGCGACTGACGTCGATCACATCAAGCCGCACGGCGGCGATCTGGTGCTATTTTGGGACGCCGAGAATAACTGGCAGGCGTTGTGTCATCCTTGCCACGCAAGAAAGACGGCCGCGGAAGATGGCGGCTTCGGGAACCAACGGAAGCAGCATTGATGCCCGCGATCAAGAAAACCGCCGATATCCTCCAGCTCAATGGCAGCGCCGCGCACAATCGCGGGCGCTATGCCGATCGGGTGAATGGCGCGGTGACCGATGAGCGGCCTATCGGCGCGCCGCCGCGACAGGCATTCATCACCTTCGATGAAGCGTGGGCTGAGATCCTCGACATGTGTCCCGAGGGCGTGCTGAGGCATAGCGATCGGCTGTTCGTCGAGCAGGCGGCACGGCTGCACATGATGCTGCGCAATGTCGCTGCGGAGGATGCGCTGAATTACCGAGCGATCCCGCGGCTGGAAGTGAAATACGTCAAGCAATTCGAAAGCCTGATGGCCCGCTTGGGCGCCAGCCCAGCCGACCGCGGCAAAGTGACCGCCCCGAAGCCCAAGGCGCCCACCAGTGATTTTGATTGATCCTTCGAAGTACCCCCATTGCGCGTCGGCCCAAAGCTACGTCGCGGGCGTGCTCGACGGGTCGATCCTCGCATGCGAGTGGATTCGCCTCGCCTGCGAGCGCCACCAGCGCGACTTGGCGCGGGTCGAGGATGCTGACTGGCTCTACCGCTACGACTTCGACGCTGCCGAGCGTGCAACGCGATTCGCCACGCGCTTTCCTCACGTCAAGGGCAAATGGGCCGCCAAACACGAGCTGTTCAAGCCGGAGCCCTGGCAATGCTTTTGGTACTGCTCGATCTTCGGCTGGGTCAACAAGCTCACTGGCAAGCGCCGCTTCCGCAAGGCGCGCAAGTACGTGCCCCGGAAGAACGGCAAGTCGATGGGTGTCGCGCCGATGGGGCTCTACATGCTCACGGCGGACAACGAGCCTGGTGCCGAGGTCTATAGCGGCGCCACCAGTGAAAAGCAGGCGCAAGAGATTTTCGGCCCCGCGAAGCAGATGGCGATGCTGCGCCCCGACTTCCGCGAGCGTTTCGGCGTCCAGGTCAACGCCAAGAGCCTGACCGTCCCCGGCAGCATGGCGAAGTTCGAGCCGGTCATCGGCAAGCCCGGCGACGGCAGCAGTCCGCATTGCTCGTTCACCGACGAGTACCACGAGCATGCCACCGACGAGCAGTTGGCGACGATGGAGACGGGCATGGGCGCGCGCGAGCAGCCGCTCAGCATCGTGGTCAGTACGGCAGGCGACAATATCGCCGGCCCCTGTCGCGCCGATTGGCTGGAGTGCCAAAAAGTGCTTCAAGGCACCATGATCGACGAGACACTATTCGCGCTGATCTTCACGGTGGACAAGGACGACGATTGGACGAGCGAATCGGCGCTGCGCAAGGCCAATCCCAATTTCGGCGTCAGCGTCTCGGCCGAGTTTCTGCTCGCGCAGCAGCAGGATGCAATCAACAATCCGCGCAAGCAGGGCCACTTCAAGACCAAGCACCTGAACATCTGGGTCCAGGCGCGCGACGCATTCATTGACCTACTGAAATGGCGTGCGTGTGCCGATGAGGCGCTGCGGATCGAGCAGTACCACGGCCGGCGTTGCTACCTTGCGCTGGACCTGGCCTCGAAGATCGACTTGTGCGCGCTAGAGCTGCTGTTCCCTGAGACCGACGGCACGTTCACCCGGTTCGGCAAGTATTACCTGCCGCGCGCGACGGTCGATCTGCCGCAGAATGAGCATTATCGGGAGTACGAGGCGCTGGGTCTGCTTACGGTGACCGAGGGCAACATCACCGACTACTCGCTCATCTTCGAGGACATTTGCGAGCTGGCGAAGGTCTTCGATCTGGCGGAGATTGCATACGACCCGCACAATGCTACCATGCTGGTCACTGCGCTGACCGACGAGGGGCTGCCAGTCGTAGAGTTCGGGCCGACCGTGCTGAATTTCTCCGAGCCGATGAAGCAAATCGAGGCGCTGATTCTGAATCTGCAGTTCCACCACAACGGGGACAAAGTGATGGAATGGGCCATGTCGAATGTCGTCGCCAAGGCGGACAGGAAGGACAACGTGTACCCGAACAAAGAGACCAATGACAAGAAGATTGATCCCTTTGTCGCGCTATGCATGGCGATGGGGCGGTATATGGCCGGCGGCGAAAAGCCGGATGACTGGTCGGGTTTTCTCGCCTCCCCGGTGACCGGGTGAATCCGGCCGTCTTCGTGGGGTTGCTCTTGGTGCTCGGCGCCGGGCTGATCGTCTCCGGCGTCGGCCTGCTGCTCGGCGCGCCTTGGGCGCTCATCGCTGCCGGCAGCCAGTTGCTCGGCCTTGCCCTACTCTTGCGCGGAGGCCGCCCGCATGGCGCTTAAAGATCCCTTCGTCCATTTTTTCGACGGCATCCAGGGCGTCCTCGGCTACCTCGGGAGCGGCTGGTACCCCAGCGGTGCCCGGGATGGCATGGCACCCTTTCGGTCCGTCGGTTCCGACTCCGGCGTGCAGGTCAGTTCAGGCGCCGCGCTGCAAGTGGCCGCCGTCTACGCCTGCGTCCGGCTGATCTCCGAGACAGTCGCAACGCTGCCGCTGGAGCTGAAGCAGCCGGACGCCGCCGGGAAGCTAGTCAAGGCCACCAACAGCCCTGTATATCGCATGCTTCGGTACTCGCCGAACGCCTACATGACGGCGGTCGAGTTCTGGGAGATGATGGTCGCTTCGCTTTGCCTGTGGGGCAATGCCTACGCGGTCAAGGTGCGCGTCGCCGGCCGCGTCGTGGCGCTCGATCCGCTGCGCCCCGAGTTCGTGACGGTCTACCGCGAGATGGCGACGGGGCAGATCCGCTACGCCTACCTGCGCGGCAACCAGCGCCAGGAGTTTCCGGCGAGCGACATTCTGCACATCAAGGGCTTCGGCGTGGACGGCCTCGTGGGGCTCTCGCCGATTGCGATGGCCCGACAGACCATCGGTCGCTCGATTGCGACCGACCAAGCCAGCGGCAAGGTCTTCGGTTCGGGGCTGTCGGCCGGCGGCTTCATCACCTATGAGAAGTCCTTCACGACGCCGGAGCTGCGGGAGGAAGTGCGCAAGTCGATCGAGCAGTTCACGGGCAGCTCCAATGCCGGCAAGACGATGGTGCTGGAGAATGGCATGGGCTACACCCCCATTACCATGAACCCGGTCGATGCGCAGATGCTCGAATCCCGACTGTTCAATGCCGAGGAAGTGTGCCATTGGTTCGGCACGCCGCCGCCGCTCGCGGGTTACATGTCCAAGGCCAGCTCGTGGGCGTCCAGCCTTGAAACGCTGATCCTGCTCTGGATCAAGACGGGCTTGCGGGCCTACCTGACCCGCATCGAGCAATCGGTCTCGCGCGCGCTTGCGCTACCGGCGACGAGCGTGCTGGCTTTCGACCTCGATGAACTGGAGCGCGGCGACAGCGCCGCCCGCGCAGCGCTCTACTCGGGCGCGGCGCAGAACGGCTACATGACGCGCAACGAGATCCGCGCGAAGGAAGGCGACCCGGCGGTCGAGGGTGCCGATGAGCTGACCGTCCAGTCCAACCTGGTCCCCCTTTCAAAGCTGGGCGAACTCGGTGCCAAACCGACCGCGCCGGCACCCGGAGACGCGCTGCCATGAAGATGAAATTCCTCAATCAAGCCCTGGACTTGAAAGACGCCGAAGTCCAGGCCGACGGCACGTTCTCCGGCTATGCCTCGATCTGGGGCGAGGTCGACAGCTACAACGAGGTCGTTGCCAAAGGCGCGTTCACCGCGTCGCTGAAGGATTACTCCAAGCGCGGCAAGATGCCGAACCTGCTCTGGCAGCACCGCTCGGACAAGCCCATCGGCGTGTGGCTGACGATGGTCGAGGACGCCAAGGGCCTGAAGGTCACCGGGCGCCTGGCGCTCGACACGGCGCAAGGCGCCGAAGCCTACGCGCTGCTCAAGCTGGGCGCCATTGACGGCCTCTCGATCGGCTACGTGGCTACGAAATGGGAGGAAGACACCAAGACCGGCATCGTGACGCTGACCGAGATCAATCTCTGGGAAGTGTCGCTGGTCACTTTCCCCGCCGGCCCCGGCGCGCGGGTCGACGGGGTGAAAAATGCGTTAGAACATGGCAAGCTACCCACATTGAAGGATTTCGAGGCGTTCCTGCGAGATGAGGCAGGCTTCTCGAAAACTCAGGCCGCGGCCATCGCGGGCAAGGGCTTGAGCCACCTTCTACGTCAGCGCGAGGCTGACAGCCAGAACCGCGATCTGAAACTGGCCGACTTTCTGGCCGTCATCAACCCACG
Organism: Amorphophallus titanum; assembly: GCA_024336825.1. Classification (NCBI taxonomy): domain Eukaryota; kingdom Viridiplantae; phylum Streptophyta; class Magnoliopsida; order Alismatales; family Araceae; genus Amorphophallus; species Amorphophallus titanum. Next base: position 13,679,193 of record JANBPO010002057.1, on the reverse strand, counting down.
CTGAGGAAGCAACCATGAACATTTTCAATCTTTTCGCCCTCGGCATCCGCCGCGGCGAGCAGTCGGGCAAGATCAAGCACACCGGCTATCGCGTCGGTCGCAAGGATGGCGTCGATCCCGAGCAGCTGAAGACCGCCCTTACGGCCGCGCTGGAAAAGCGCGATGCCGAGATCAAGGGCCTGGTCACCAAGTCGAACGAGGAAATCGAGAAGCTGGGTAAGGCCAGCAAAGAGACGATCGAGGCGCTGCAAAAGGCGGCGACTGACGGCGTGGCTTTGCTGGAGCGCCTGAACGGCGTCGAGCAGGAAATCGCCGAGATCAAGTCCATGAAGAATTAACTCATCAAGAGTCATTTTGCTCAGATCTTTAGAATCCTCAATGACGGTGGCCTTTGTATGCCACTGTGGTGTTAGAGATCTCAAGACCTTCCTGATCAGCTCCCTGTTCGAGTACTCCTTACCAAGGCCTTTCAGACCATTTGTAATTTCAGTCAACCTTGCAAACATGTCTGAAATGGACTCGTCTGGTTTCATCATGAATAATTCGTAGTCCCGAATCAGTAAATTTGCCTTGGTTTCCATTACTTCTGATGTCCCTTCATAGATCAACCGTAGCTTGTTCCACATTTCCTGTGCAGAAGAACACATGGAGATACGTGAGTATTCGTTAGGATGAATAGCCCCCCTTATAAGAATTTCATCCTCAAAATTCAGGACAAGCACCAAGCCATAGGGGAGAGTGCCAAAATCAACTGACGATGCCGTCAGAGCCTTAACCAAACCTCAAAACTCGTAAAAATCATGATCATGAGGGATGGGGCCAAACAATGATCACGGATAACGCCTCGCTCACAATCTAATGCACATCGATCATCAGAGTAGGCATCATGCAAAGGAGTACAAATCTGGCATCACCTTAGCCAACACGAAAACCAACCACAACACTGCTGCCACCATCTCGCTCACCGAGGACACGCACTCCTCGTCACGAGAACCGACACCGGTCAATGCCCATGCTCGACGGACCGACCGAACATCAGCTTCACAACCAGTTGACTATTCTCACGCCCTGCACTAGGGACAACAAACACTGAGCTTCCACCAGCTCACACTTGGCAAGCCGAACACTCTCAGCAACACGGCCAACTCTTGCCAGAGGACAAACTTCCAGCAAAATCCTAGATCCAATCTGGGAAAAAGTACATCTCATGATCGGCCACCCAAAAGCTTCGCTGGCATACAGCTCATGCCATTCTCGAGTCGCAACAACTAGCATCTTCTATCTATGAAAGGCCATCCACTAGTCACCAGATACCCATCAACGGGAAACCTTCAGCGGCCCAACAGACACGATCTGAATCGCGACAGGCCATCCGCTGACCATTCACAGACCATTATCACATCTCAAGCCCAATCTCACTCGGACACCGCATCCGATCTGATTCTCACGCCAACTCTACCCTCTCAGGGGAGCACGGTGAAACCAAATAACAGGATTCCACAATCCTCGATCCTCACGTCACTTGACTCAAGCTTACAGGGAAATCCTCCCTTGCTGGTCACAGACCAGGGATCACCATGTCCAACGCCAATGTCCCCTCAAAGACCTCCTCACACAGCCACCGCCCATTACCCAATCGAATCCTATCTCATCTCAATCACTCTAAAAGGACGCCTGCCAATCCCAATTCCGCTCGTACCACAGAGCCTCGGGACACAACCTCTTACAATCCACGGCACACATCTCCAGAACCGACAAGTGCTGCCTGCTACTATAGCAAGTTGGTTGATGACACTACGACCAATGCACACGGGTCCCCAGGCAATACACTTCTTACAGTGGTCGATCACTCGGTCAACCTTACCAGTCGCTCACAGCAACCAATAGGGACCCCATAATCTGCCTGAGATCACTCCTCTAGAACACGATCTCGTCCGAGGACACAGTTTCCAACAAAAGAACAAGGTACTCATGCGGCAACCTTGCTAGCAAATTTCCCTAACTCTCCATCTAGCCAGTGCCACAAACCACAATGCCTCAAGCAATGACATGTCAACAACACGTCTCACGCAACCCGAGATAATCTTATACCGAGGAACCAATCTTCCGATACTCTACACATCCTCTACAACTCCGCAGGCTCCGATTCACAACACCTCAGAAAACATAACACTAACCATGAATTCTCACGAACATTGTGATGGAGGCATCACCACCACTTCCCTCTGGCTCGGGTCGTCCACACACCCAAGATTAGATTGTAAACAGGGGCGCTAATAAAATAAAATAACGCCTTTGTCACGGGCGTTATTCAGTTTTAACACAGAAACGAGAAAAACAGATCTATTTAGCTAGATGAATGCATGCTTTAGGCTTCTAATAGTTTAACCAATAATTGAAAGTTTAATCCCCTACCTGATGATCTGGGTGTTTGAACTGGGTACGGTGGAGAAGAAGAAAAGTGTGTTGCTTCTGACAGCAACAGTGGTTCCAGCAAATAGTAAGGAAACAACAGAAGGCTTCTTCTGCAAGATCAACAGCACTCGTAACTGTAACGGCAGGAAGAAGGAGATGCAGTAGCAGCAGCAAGAGTTGATGGAGCAAGATTGCGACGTCTGGATGAAGGTTCTACTCCTCCACGGTTCCTGTATCTCACAGGAAAGAGGGAGGATTAAGAAGAGAAAGAAGGAGATAGGAATAAAAGAATCTAAGGAAGAACCTTACCGTAGCTGGAGTAAATTGACGAACAAAGGGTTATTAGGGATGGAAGAGGGGTATTTATAGGCTTTTGAGAGTCCCTAACAGGTTAGAGTTGGAGTAGGGAAAGTATTCCCAATATTGATCCTTTCCCCAACCGCCCTCGAGGCACGAGCCCCTCTCGAGATCGCAGCCATCAATGCCTAGAGGGATGAGCATCTGCGGGCCTTGGAGGTGCGGAGGAGAAATCGAGAGCAGCACCCGAGAGTCGTGGATGAGTGTCGTGACAGTATCCACGTTTTGACAAGCCAGATTAAGAAGCTTAAGGGCTTGCTGGCCGCGATAGAGTCTGAGCTCGCCGAAGCTGAGGCAACCATGGTCACCAGGGGTGAAGAACTGGCTATTGCCGAGGTCGAAGTGGCCTCTGTAACGACCGAGCTGGAGTGCCTCGAAGGCCAGGAGAACCGACTACACGAAATGGCAAACTTTCCTTGCGTCGGGATCCTTCCCCTCGAGGAGATCTTCTGGGGCATAGACTGAGCGCCGATCCTCCTTTTCCTCTCTTCTTTTTCTTCTTTTCTTTGTTTTTTGACATGTAACACAGGGGCATGCCCCGAAGCACATGTAGCTCTCTTTTCTTTTGAGAAATAAAATATTATTTATCTATATGCCTCTTCTGTATGTATGGTAGTCCAAGATCTTTCCTTTCTTTCTTGCATCTCGGTGAAGTGCGGGCTTGTATTAGTAGTTCATTCGGGGAGTACCCCGGTGGGGTTCCCGAGGACGCATAGGAAAGTGCTCACCTCTCTAGAGGAGAGACAAGGGGACCACTCCACCATGTCTGTCGCGCGGTCTACCGAATGGTTCCGTCGGGGCGCTCGACCCGAGTAGGTTGATTCGACCTTAGAGAGACGGAGGGAAGAGTTTGTTCATACAATGACTTGGACGGAAGGTCTCGGTCAGAAATGGGTTGTTAGCCACCCGAAGAGACGGTGAGGAAAGTTTGTTCTTCAGCTGATCTGGACGAGGGGTCCAACTCAAAAGAGTGTATTCGTCACCCGAAGGGACGGAGAGAAGAGTTTGTTCATGTAATGATCTGGGCGGAAGGTCTCGGTCAAGAGTAGGTTGTTCGTCACCCGAAGGGACGGAGAGAAGAGTTTATTCATGTAATGACGTAGACGGAAGGCCTCGGTCAAAATCGATTATTCATCGCCCGAAGGGATGGAGAGAAGAGTTTATTCATGTAATGACCTAGACGGAAGGTCTCGGTCAAAATGGGTTGTTCGTCACCTGAAGGGGCGGATGGGGTGTTCATTCGTCAGTGCCAACGGGGCATCGGGGCTGACATGGTCTATTTGTCTCTTGAGCTATTCGTCGGCACTGGGTTGGTGCCTACGCAAGGAAGGGGTCTATTCTTTAATCCAAACGAAAGGTCCGGATAAGGTGTTCATTTGTTGGTGCCAACAAGGTGTCGGGGCCGACATGGTTTGTTTCATGTGCTGAGGAGTCCACCATAGGGATGTCTTGTGATTTGGTAGTGGAGTTGCCTACCGGTGATTTCTTGCTCACCCTTTATTGCCTTGAGAAGGTACCAATGTGGATTGGCGGGCAAAATCTACCAGCTAGACTTTATGCCTTGCAATTGAGGGATTTCGATGTGATTCTGGGAATGGATTGGCTCGAGGCCCATGGTGCAGTGGTGGATTGTAGTTCGAAGAGGGTTTATTTTTAGCATCTTTGGAGGCCTATGTCGTACTTCCTCAGTATTCGGTCCTCCTCTTCCTGCTTCCTTATTTCAGCTATTAAAGCAAGCAGATTGCTTAATGCCGGGTGTCAAGGGTTTCTTGCTTCTGTGGCATTGGCTGATCAGTAGCAACAAGGGCTGGAGGACATTTCGGTAGTGTGTGAGTTCCCAGATATTTTTCCTGATGATTTGCCAGGATTACCCCCGCAGCTTGAGATCGATTTTACCATTGCGATTGTGCCTGGCACCTTATTGTATGGGACCTTATTGTATGGCACCGACAGAGTTGAGGGAGCTGAGAGCTCAGTTGCAGGAGTTGCTTGCTAAGGGCTATATCTACCCTAGTTTTTCTCCTTGTAGTGCACCTGTGTTATTGGTGAAGAAGAAGGATGGTAGTCTTAGGCTATGCATTGACTACAGACAACTGAACCAGGTGACTGTCAAGAATAAATATCCACTGTCCCGGATTGATGATTTGTTTGATCAACTTTAGTCGACCCAGGTATTCTCGAGGATTGACTTGAGGTCAGGTTATTATCAGTTACGGATTAGAGAGTCAGATGTGGAGAACACTACTTTTAGTATGAGATACGGGCAGTATGAGTTCTTGGTGATGCCGTTTGGGCTCACCAATGCGCCCACAGTGTTCATGAATTTGATGCACCGAGTGTTTCATCCTTACCTGGACCAATTTGTGGTGGTGTTCATAGATGATATTCTTGTATATTCCTAGTTAGTGGAGGGCCATGCTCACCTTCTTAGGATTATGTTACAGACCTTGCGAGACCATCAATTGTATGTCAAATTTAGCAAGTGTGAATTTTAGCTTCAGGAGGTGCACCTTTTGGGACTCGTGATCTTGGGCATTTCTGTTGATTTGATGAAGGTGGAAGCAGTAGTTAAGTGGCTGAGGCAGTAGTTAAGTGGCCAAGGCTGAGGTCAGTGTTAGAGATTCAAAGCTTTTTGGGTTCTAGCAGGTTATGGGTAGTTTATTTGAGTTTTTGCCCACATTGTGGTGCCGATGACCAAATTGACAAGGAAGGATGTACCTTTTGCCTGGATGGATGAGTGTGAGCACAACTTTATGAAGTTGAAAGGTTACTTACCACCGCTCCAATTCTTGTGTTGCCTTCCGGGTCAGGAGGCTTTGTGGTTTGTACAGATGCTTCCACAGTTTGGGTGCAGTGCTGATGCAAAATGGAATAGTAGTGGCTTATACTTCCCGCTAGTTGAAGCCACATGAGGTGAACTACCCTACTCACAATCTTGAGTTGGCAGTAGTGATCTTTGCCCTAAAGATCTAGAGGCATTATCTGTATGGGGAGAAGTTTGAGATTTTTACTGACCACCAGAGTTTGAAGTATGTGTTCACTCAGAAGGATCTTAATCTCGGGCAGAGGAGGTGGATGGAGTACATGAAGGATAATGATTTCAGTTTGTCTCATCGGCTAGGCAAGATGAATGTTGTAGCAGATGCTCTGTGTAGAAAGGTGGTGGTCAGCCATTTGTTGTTGAGGAAGTGGGGGCTTCGGGAGTAGGTGCCCGCTATAACTTTGAGGCTTAAGGTCGCAAGGGACCAGGGGTCAGCCGTTCTCACTAGTCTGACTGTCACGCCTGCCATTCGTCCTCAGGTGATGGAGGCTTCACTTGTGGACCCCGAACTACCCCGCATCCTATCGCCCCACCCCCCAATTATACATACATACATACATACATATATGTATGTATGTATGTATGTATGTATGTATGTATGTATAACACCATGTTTTAAAGAAAACTCCAAGAATCCCTCACTTCTCCCCACAAGAACAGAGGCCAGATTAAAGCTTGATTGCAAGAGCCAAATATACCTTCATGAAGAACACATGCGGGCAGCTTGGCAACGGGGGAAATGTGAATTCCATTTAGGACTGGCGGGTAGGCCATCAACCACTTGAGGAGCACCATGAAGCCCAGTTCAGAAAACGTCAACATGTGTCACTTCACCAAAGGCAATGACTGCTTACTCTGGAGTCATAAAATTAATCTTCTTGGGCATTTCCTACAACGTGGATAAAGCTGCCATCCTTCAGGCGTCGGCAAACCCACCCGACAACATTTCCCTCCTCACATTTTTTTTTCTTCTTTCTTTCGCCCCCATCGTCACATCTCTACAAAAGACACCGTAAATGGATGCCAGCCAGGGTTTTCGATGCGCGTGGCTTTTAGCGACAGAACGGAAACCGTCGCTGAAACACGAAATCCGCACAAACGGGACGTGCATCGATCCGTTTCTCCTCGCATGCATCCAGCTGTCTCCTTAATTTCTACTGGGGCACGTAATTCGATCTTGTATTCACGTGTCCTCCCCCCTGCCCTTGCTGTTCATGGGGCGACGTTTCATAATGCTAGCTAAGCATCGGGCCATATCTCACAATTAACCTTCCTGGTGGTCATTACGTACGTTGTTGCTGTACGTACGTACGAACGTACGTAGTTTGGACCATCCACACATGCATGGCCAGTTTTCGTCGCGACTCAAGAGTATATATGTTGTGGGAGATATGGAAGGCTTGAAACCTTTTCAGATATGTAACGAGGAAGTAGATAATATTATATTTTGCATAACTGAAATCATGTTATGCCCCCAAATTAATTAACCAACTGTACGTCCGGGATGCGTGGTTTACTTTGCTGCGAGCTTCCTCCTCCAAATTAAAAGATCGCATAGATAGCATTCTTTGTATTAACTCAGCTAGGCTGCGATGATCGCGGCCGGGTATTTGCCTTGTAAGGGAATGTTACCCAGAAGCGGCAGATGTTATTAATTCGATGTCTCCCACGTACAGGCTACGTAATTAACCGTGTAAATCTAAAACGTTGTTGTGGATATGATAACCCAACCCAGCGTGCTCAAACGTTGCTGTGCACTGCGCAGGAGAGGTACTGTGTCCATTGCGCCATCAGGGCGCAGGACATCATTAGTGTATCATTTTTACGCTAGCAATTGTGTATGTTCAAGAAAACCTTATCGATTGTACTCACTCGAAAGCTCAAAATTAATAACAAATTAGGGAGAACAATAATGTGTGCCTTACTAGATCAAAGCAGAACCTTAATTAATTTGCACAAGATTCCGACTTAATTTGAGTCGTCTCTTTCTTGATTAATTTTAGTGGGTCAGGGCCTTGGCATTGAAGTTTCCATTTCGTCATTGAACAAAATTAAGCACGTTTCGCCTCTAAGGAATGGTCACAAAACCAAGTTGAAGACCTCGGATTCTTGACCTTCTATTTTCTATACATTTATTGTTTGCACCCTCTTTGTTATAATTAAGTTTCACACTAAATTAATGTCCTAACACCTAAAAGCATTAATGTATATGGTCGGTGTGTTCCCATCCTATGGAGGACAAAGGTTAGAAGGGGTTCCTGTTCTCATCTTCTATTCCCCAAGGCCTAGCATCACTTTAGGGGAGGTCAAAGTGCCACTTCTCCGTAAGACAGACGGGTTCATTGAGGAAAACGCTAACCAGCTCTCCCCCTTCTCTCTCTGTGTGTGTGTGTGTGTGTGTGTGTGTGTGTGTGTGTGTGTGTGTGTGTGTGTGTGAGAGAGAGAGAGAGAGAGAGATGTCTCCAACTGCTCAACCATATGAGCAAAGGAGAGCCTAAGCTTTTGAATCTCTGAAATGGTGGCCTGATGCTGGGCAAGATCAAGTAGACACAAGTAATATAAGTTCAATTAAGTCAAGCTCGAGACAAAAAGGAAAGAGAGGATGTCTTGATAGTTCTGAATAAAGGATGAGAATTGAGTTTGGCCGGTGGCCATTAGATGGCACAGTAAGAACCACATTTGTTATGCCAGGAGTTTGGTTTTACTAGATTTGAATGAGTAAAATAAATGTCATGCAAAAAAACTCAATTTATAATCATCGCTAGAGAGAGATGTTTTGAAGTAACGGCAACTATGCCACCACCCGTTGCTTGTGAAAATGGTTCTCGCTTGAAGCTCTTGCAGAACTGCAAAGCCTACACCCTTGTTGTCGTCACGCCACTTCTCAAGAATTGACGAACAGCCACCACCATAAAGGCGTGCCGTGTTTTCTTGTATTGCCTCATTACCGCGTGCGGTGGACTCGCCCGTGTAGATCTATTTAGAAATCCACTTTTAAGATAAAGAAAGAAAACATAGGTACAGGAATGGGGAAAAGGAGAGGGAGCATGAGTAGATGCTATGTAGGAGGGTGATCGCCAGAGACTGCGGGCCTCAAAAGGAATAAACAATAACAATATGGAGGGATCACAGAATACCTTGAAAAGCGGGGGGAGATTGTGAGTGTTCCTTCTCTTCCAATCGGCCAGCCGATGAAAAGACTTTCTCTTGATTGATTACCCTTGCATAAATAGACAATAACCAACAAAAGAGTATGGATTAGCAAACCAAAGTGTATAGCATCAAATCTAAATGAACTCTAAACGTGAACAGCATGAAATAGAACACACATGTTGGGTGTTGACCCTTAAACCCCTATGCAAAGGGTAGGGATAAAATATGATGATATGATAAGATAAATAAAAGATAAAGTGTGCAAGCGTTGCACGTATGGAGACTCAACGTGGTTGAGATGAGAGAAAAATATGATACAAGATGCATACATGCAAATGCAGTTTAAAAGAAGAGGAAGAACAGCAAATAGAGAAAGAAATAGAAGAAGAAGAGCCTATGGGGGATTATTCTGTTGTCCTAGCTTTTGATGGGTGCTCGAGAGTGAGTTTCCAAGACGATGAAGCCTTAGCCGCAGGGAAAACTCCTCCTTGAGCCAGAGATTCGGCAGCACCTCCCCCTGTGATTGAAGTCGGCCCCTCAAGCAAAGAGCTGCAGAGCTCAATTTATAAGGAGGGATGCGTAAGTTTAATCTGAGAATAATTAGGATAATCATCCATGGAAAGGAGATAAATCCTGGGAAGAGTCCTCCCAATCTTGGAAGGACACCCATAGGACTTACCCAGATAAAATAGACCTCAAAACTAGGAAAGGAGGAGCTGCAGATGAAGTTCGGGAGTTACAGGTAAATGGCGTCGGACAGCGTGGTCGTCCATTAAATGGGCGTCCACCACCCTCATGGACACTAATTCAAAGGTAATGTATGGAAATATGAAATAAAAGGAATTCACGTCTGAGTTCACAGATGCTAATTCTAAAAAAAATCTAAATTTCAAATGAAATCAGAACTCAAAATTGGCAAGAAAAATAGCGTCTTCTTCCACGAACGTTTATTGAATTACCGTCCGCAGAAACGGACGCACATAATCAAGAAGCATGGAGACCCACGAGCCAAAACACATATTTTAAGAATTGGCGTCTTCTTGGGACGACACCATTTGAATTGGCATCTTCTTCGGAAGACACCATTTGAAAATATCTAAAAATCATTTGAACCACAAATTCACGTCCCCCAAGGCAGACTCCAATTAAGTTGGCATCCAGACGCCTGGACGCAAATTCCCCAAGAAGAACGGCCATTCGAGGGCTTCTAGAAGGTCGCGGTCGCCTGGCGACCTCATTGCCAGACTGGTTCAGGGTGGCCTCCTTCACGTGGCCAGGGCGGCTTAGTCGACAGGCGGCCTTGGGCTCACGAGAGCCTTCGGTAGTCTTCACATGAGCGGGCTTGGTAGCATGTCGGCTGGCAGCCGGGCTTCAAACGTGGCTGGCATGGACGCGATGGCACGGACCCGAAGGCCAGCTCATGCACGAAGGCATCGTGAGCGCTGGCATGGTTCTCATGCACGTGGCAGAAAGCGAAAGGCATGCAAGTGGCCACAGTCTTCGATGGGCACACGGTCAATTGGAGAAGGCGGGGGCTTCGGGTGGCCAAGTAGCGGGTCAGCCATGGCAGCTTCTTTACGTGGACAAAGAGGAAAGAGGAGAATAAAGAGGCTTGAGTTTCAACAAAAATGGCAAGTAGTGTTTACATAGTAAAGGGGTTAAGTTTTAGCCCTATAAAATGTGCTCCTATTGTGATGTGGGATGGGAGTTTTTTTGAGCCAGAAGATAGGTTACGTAGGTTTTCTTTGCAAGTTTTGGTTTGTGCGTTTTGGGATTGTTATTAGTGTGTTGTTATAAATATTTTTGAAATCTTAGCTATCTTAGCCTTTCATAGCTCCTTTACATGCATTTGTGTTCTTCATTTTGATTTACTTTCTTCTATAAACTTGTTCATCTTTAAGGGACGCGCGTGACTTTGTATCGCGTACATGCCTCGATAGTGTTTTGGTCATGGTTTTCTTTCCGTGCTCAATAAAGGTTAAGTGACCAAAAAATATAGCAAAAAGAGTTGAGAATCTTGCGTATAAATGATTGGTTGAAGAAAAAATATAGATTTGTTAATTTTACGGAGGAATTTGTGTATATACTATTGAAAAATATCAGCGGTTTGTGAAAAGTAGTCTTTATATACAAAATGGTGCAAGAGAAAGTACTTGTGTTTTACTTGGCAGACTGGTAGCTTTTTGTATCAATATAGATAATGAAAAATATCGAAGCAATATATGATACCTTGGAACTACTCTTTCTTTGGGATCCATTGCATGCCACCCTTGGGACTTAGAAGCAGGTCTTGCGAAGTGAAGAAAACGTCTTTGCGAAGTGGAGAAACTATCATTTCTGGCCGTTGCTTCCTCGATCTCTTGGGGAGCAGTTTCCTGCCATATCTTCCCGGAACTCCCCATTGAAATTACCAAGACCAGCTGCCGTGCCAGCCACAACAATTCCCCCTTTTTTGTCCATAGTTTATGCTTTCCATCGAAATAGTAAAACAGGTTCTGATCCCCCCTGCTAAAACCTCCAAAGGTTTGTTGGCATCTCTACTTGCATTCTCTCATCTCCCTACTAGTGGAGGCGTCGGATATATTCTCGAGCTGTTTTGTAATTCCTTGAACCCGGAAAACTCTTTCAAATCTTCTCGTTGCCTCATTGGTGAATAATCAGTAGCCTAGCTCTAACTCAAGAATTTGCGGATAACTCCACGTGGGGGGTGGAATTTCTCTTCTGCTAACCAGCTCATCAGATGATCGTGGCGATCTAGGATGGTTGTCATTTTGAAGTATGTCGTACCCAACAGTGCAATTCCACCCTCGGAGTCAAAGGAGTTTTATAATTACGTCTCTTCAATATGAGTGGTACCTGGGCTTCTTTTTGCTTCTATTGGCACTCGACAAGACCCGGATGCTGCAAAATCTGCTTTGCAGATTTGTGATAAATCAGATCCTCATTCGGTCCACATATGTATGTATGACGAATTTTACTTGCTATAACGCCAGTGCTGTGGTCAATTTTTCTTGGTTAGTCCGATCCGTTTTTTGTATCTATGCAATCCGATTGTTGATTGGTCATATAGAAAAATAAAAAAAATGAAGATAGTAATCTTTGGTACCCCCTGAATACTATGCCTATCACTTTCAATCGATTAATGGCATACGATCTTTTAATTTCCTTCATCGCGCCGGCTTTTCACGACCGCGCCCTGGCGGCGCTCGGCGATCGGCTGCACCGTCATCGCGCCTTCGGCATGGGGCGGGACAAGGCGGCGGCATTGCCGGCGGCGAGCCGCATCGGCGCCTCGGGCGGGGCCGACCGGCTGCCGGTCTTCGTCGTCGGCGCGCATCTTTCCGGCATGCCGCTCAACCGGGACCTCACCGAGGCGGGCGGGACGCTGCTGCGGCGCTGCCGTACCGCGCCCGGCTACCGCTTCTTCGCGCTCGCCGGCACGGTGCCGGCCAAGCCCGGGCTGATGCGCCGGCCGGATTTCGCCGGCCCGGGCATCGAGGGCGAGGTCTGGAGTCTCGATGCCGCCGCCTTCGGCCACTTCGTCGCCGGGGTGCCCTCGCCCATGGGGATCGGCCGGATCCTGCTGGAGGACGGCTCGTCGGTTTCCGGCTTCATCTGCGAGCCCTTCGCCCTCGACGGCGCCGACGACATCACCGCCCATGGCGGCTGGCGGGCCTATCGCGCCGCGCAGGGTTGAATTTCAGGCGGTGAAGGAGGCGGGCATCAGCCATAGCCGGTAGGGCCGGTCGTCCAGTTCCACGATGCTGGACTGGCTGCCGCCCAGCACCTCGGCGAGTTCGGTCGCGACGTAATCCAGCTCGTCGAGCGCGGTTTCCATGGCCGCGCCCAGCCCGTCCGCCTCGTAGCGCTCCTCCGCCACCTCGTCCCGATAGTCGGGCATCAGGCGCTGGGCCGGATCGATGCGGATGGCGACGATCTGCATTTTCGCGCCGCCGATATGCGCGGTGCCGGTCAGCAGGATCGCGGGATCCTCGGCCGGGCCGCGCTCCTCAAGTTCGCTCGGCCATTGGACGGACGGGCAGGGGATGGGCATGACTTTCATCTCCCGTTTGGCAAGGGCATTTCGGATCCGGGGGGACGGCTCGCCGTCAGGTCGGATACATGCGGACGGTGCTGGCGACGGAATCCGCGACATGTTCCTTGGTGATCACGCCGGCGATGTCCTCCGGCCGGGGCACGCCCTGACCGCGCACGACCAGCGCCATCGCGGCGTGCTTGCGCCAGATGCGCTGGATCACTTTGAAGACGATGTCGTTCTCGCGCACGATGGTGTAGTGCCGGTTCGCGATATCGCGCAGCAGGAGGCTGGACGGTGCCGCTTCCGAGGCCTGGCGCAGCGCGGTATTGACGCGCAGCACGCCTGCGATGTGCCCGCCTTCCGTGACGACGACATGGCGCAGTCGCCCTTCGTGGCCGGGCTGGGCCAGGAAGGACTCGAAGCTCATCTCGGCGGGCGCCAGCACGACTTCGGTATCCATGACCTCCCTGGCGAGGCGGACCAGGAACATGTTGGCGTGACGCGCCTTGGGGATGGCCTGACCGCGGCGCACCAGCTTCAAGGTGTAAATGGTCTCGCGTGACAGTATGCGCCGCACGCCGATGCTCATCGCGACGGCCACGATCATGGGTTGTAAGGTACGACCTTGCACCTGGTTGAAATTGTTCGCGTCGTACTGAGTTCCAGGGGTAGCGATCGAGCCGTCAGCGTTGTATGTATCTGCGGTACCACCCTGGAGATTCGTAGCCATTTGATTGGCTTCGGGATGGCCTGGCACAGATACCCGATATAAAAAATCAAGAAGTACGCCCGCCTCGTTGATGAAAACGCCGCTGACCAAGTGACCAGGTTCGAAGGGAATGCCGAAGGTGGCGTTAGCGACGGTATAGCGGCCATTCAGGCCCTGAAGGTTGTTGGGTGAGTTAGCGGACTCATACCCACCGTATTTCACGCCGGCAGCCGCCAGCAGATCGCCTTCATAGGTGGCGTCAATAAATACTTTGCCCCTGAACACCTTGCCGGAGTAAGTACGGATGGCAGAGATCCTTCCCTTGCCGGTAACCGCCGATTTCAGGCGCCCCTCCCTCTCTCTCCTCCACCTCACCCACATTAACTCCCAACCACCCCCCCCGCCACCATCCCTACGAGGATAAAAACCCCCACCCACCAAAAAAACCACAAACCCACCAAAAAAACCACCACAAAAATAGAAGGTGGGAAGGGGTTGGCAGGAACCAAGCAAGAACCATATAGACTCCAGTTATTGCCACCAACTAGGATCCTATCAACCTAATCATTATGGTGAGTAATTCTTTTATTGTGACATAATCGCTTGAGATTGCAGGAAAAACATATAGGAGTGATGGAAATAAAAACACCATCAGGAAGGGGTTGTAACTTCTTCTGACCCTTTTTGCATTATACAGTGAAGAGTTATGATCTTGTTTCTCAACATCTCTTCACCATGATATATATAGAACAGATGGACAGTCTTAGAAGATTATCATCTTATGTTATTCTGACTCAAGATCGGTTATAAGAGCAGTAAGATCAATTAACATGAGTTTCGTGCTTGGCTGCAGGTTGGTGAATAATACAGTATGCTTGATGCTATTGGGTTTTGGTCATTTAGTTAATTAAAGGTACTTCAGATGAGGCTATGAAGCATGAGGGCTCATTTAAGGCGTTTTGTGCATAATAAGTCACCATTTGTCATCAGAAGTGGTTCATGAATGGATTTTGAAGTAGTTAAGTTAAATACAGCAAACAAGACACAAATATGATAAGGGCGGGATGGCAACTTAGGATTATATGTTCCAGTGGGGGGGATTAGTGGAAGATGACATAATGATTTTCTTATTGAGAATTATACAATATGAACAGTTTTTCCGCAAGTTGGATCCAGTTGTTGCTGAATTTGAAGTTTGGAGTCTGAATATTTTATCTGTTTTTCTTTTTGTAATAGTATCAGAATATTTATCTTGTAGTTCGGACCAACAATGTCTTTTGGTATGTACCTCATAGTAGTACATTGCTTTTCATTAGGTGAATGATCCACCTGTCAGGAACTCACAGGAAGCCTTTCAGATGGAGATGCGAGCTGCAAGGATGGTAACACCATCCTGATCCACCTAGCTTTGAGGAGAATGTGGAACTTTTATTTTGCTATGTTTAATTAGTATAAACTTTGTAGGATTTTCTTGTTGATTTCTATTTAGTTGCAGTTGCCTTCACCCTCTGTGTGTGCGCGTATATGCCTCTGTATGTGGGCATGCCCATGTGCATGTGTGCTCGCTTCAGTGTGTGTATCTGTGTATGTGTGTGTGTGCAGAGTCTACACGTTTTTACTGTTAATAACCAAAAGGTGAACCATGCTGACCGAGGTGCAGGCCGCGTTCAGCGGGGAGGACTATGCGGCCCTGCGCCAACTGACGACGCCCGAAATGATGTCGTATCTCTCCGAGGAATTGGGCGAGAACGCTTCTCGCGGCCTGAGGAACGAAGTCTCGGAGGTCAAGCTTGTCCGGGGCGACGTTGCCGAAAGCTGGCGCGAGGGCAATCTGGATTATGCCACCGCCGCCCTGCGCTACGAGGCCATAGATGCCACTCGCGAGCGTGCCAGCGGCCGTGTGGTCAATGGCGACGCGACCAGGGCAACCGAGACCACCGAGCTCTGGACCTTCGTTCGGACCCGTGGCGCCGATTGGAAGCTCTCCGCGATCCAGGAGGCGTAGGCCCGGTTCAGGTGGCGGCGGGAGCCGCAGCGTCGGCAGTCCGCAGCCGGCTCTCGGACAGCTCGCCGGTGCTTTCGAGCAGCGAATAGGCGACCGAGGTCAAGTGGCCATTGATGCGCTTGAGATCGCGCAGGATGTCGAGGTGGAGCGAGCTGGTCTGCACCGCCTCGACATTGCGAGCGCGGACCCGCGCCAGGTGTTTGGCGGTCTTGTCCGCCTCCTTGCGCCGCACCTCGTCCTTGGACTCGACCAGTTGTCGCGCGAGCACCGGGATCCTAAGTAAACATCTACTACGCGATGAATGAAAGAAGGAGACAATGCAAACCACAAAGACAATCACACAGTAGACAAGGTTTTTAAGGTGGTTCGTTCTCAAACCTGAGATCTACGTCCACCCCACACTCCAAACCGGAATGTGGCTTCAACCATTGATACACAGCTTCGTTGATCCACAGCTTCGGGGTCAAAACCCTACAGACCGCTGGGCATTACAGCTTATGTCGTCCAGAGGAATCCTCCTCCGCAAACCGCTGGGGACTTACAGCTTATCCCAGCCAGAGAAATCCACCTCTGCAAACGCTGGCACACAGCTTGATAACAAGTTTTAGAAAACAAAGAAAACAAAATGAAGAATCACAGAAATCCCAATGGGAATCTAGCTCAACACCTGAGCAACTTCAGCTCTGGTTTCTGAACCAAGAGATTGAAGAACAAACTCCCTTTCAGACAATTACTCGAACACTTTTCCCTCAACCTTTTCTTTCTCCTCTTTCTCTTCTCTTTCTCTTCTCTCTGGATCCAATAGGCTCTCTCTGCTTCTGTTCTTCTTTCTTCTAACTTCGATCACCTTTCTCCAGATGTAAAAGTCTTTCTTTTATAGCAGCAGCAGCAGATATAGGGCGTATGTTCTTCACGAGTTCCCGCCCTAACGCCTTGACCACGTGGCAGCATCTCAGCTTACTGCACTCCACATGTCACGATCCTGACACATCCTCCAACTTTGGATCACGTGCCATCCTTGTTCTCCACGAAAGAATATCTGTCATAATAGAAACAAACATCAGTTCAGGACAGTTAGAAATATACTATGGATAGAAAGAAAACTACACGGAGTTGTTATATCATTAAAACTAAAGTACACGGACTTGCTCCAATTATGCTCGAACTTTATATGGACATGCACTACCTTTGCTACAGTGTATGCTCGGACCTTAATACGTAAAGAGCAAAAAGTGCACGGACTTGATAATAGGCAAAACGTGCAAGGATAAAAACATGCACGGACTTATATGTGAAAGAACAAGGAATGTGCACGGACTTCGGTTCCTTCCAAGAAGAAAAGATGCACGAACTATGTATTCATAGACTAACCAAAACATGCATGGACTTTAGTTAAGAAACGTGTATGGACTTTGGTTGGGAACAAAAAGTGCACAGACTATGTATGCATGGACTTAGTGTGACACGACCTAAAAACATGCACGGACTTTCAATTGCCATGGAACAAAGAAAGTTGCTCGGACTTCGTTTGAAAGATGAGAAACATACACGGACTTTATAACCACAAATGCAAAACCTGCACGGACTTCATAATATGCACCTGATGTGAAAATGTGCAAGGACTTTACAAAATCTGCACGGACTTCAGAAATGTGTAAATATGCAAATCGTGCAACGTGCACGGACTTGGTGGTCAAACAACAACATGCATGGACTTGGTGGTCAACTCAAGAACATACACGGACTTTGGTGTTCACACCAAACATGCACGGACTCAAAGAAGCAAAACATGCAGATGCAAAACGTGCACAGACTTGATATGAGTACGTGCAACATGCACGAACTTTGGTTTGAATAAGAGACATGTGCACGGACTCATAGTGCACGGACTTTGGTTGTCAAACCAAAACATGCACGCACTCATAGTGCACAGACTTTGGTTGTCAAACCAAAACATGCATGGACTCATAGTGCACAGACTTTAGTTCAAAAGAAACGTGCACGGACTTTGTTGGAAAAGGTGCATGGACTCTACTTGAACAGAAACGTGCACAGACCTTATATGCGCGGACTTGAACTTTAAACTTAGACAGTGTGCACGTACTTGGATAGCACAACGTCCTTGAACTGTGACGGAACATTATGCACGGACTTAATATGCAAGTACTTACAACATGCACGGGCTTATGCTTTCAATGCAACTAAAATGTGCACGGACTTATGATTGATCAACATGAAAACCTGCACGTACTCAATAATGCAAGGACATTATGTTTGTAGTTTATGCGTAGACACAACATGCACGGACTTTAACGCACAGGGTGACAACCTGCACGGACTTCATACATGTAAGGACTTTATGTGCACTAGCTCAATACATCGAGCAGGATTCTAAGTCCAGAACCTAAACCTACACGGACTTGAGAGCTAGACGAACAACATGCATGGACTTTGTTGTGCAGATGCTTGGCAGCCGGATAAACAAAACATGCATGGACTTTGAATGCAACTAACACGGACTTAACAGACCATGCATGGACCTTATGATGAACAATTAGATGAACATCTGACAAATAAACAGCATCAAAATACATACACCATCACTTTAACTAAAGGCCATTAATGTTGACAATCATCAAAACAGGATTTACAACATTCACTACAGCGGCCTTAGTATGCCAGATGGGTGTCAGGGACCTTAGTATCTTTCTGACCAGCTCATACTCACTGTAGGTCTTTCCTAGACTTCTCAAGCTGTTGGTAATAACATTCAAGCGGGCATACATTTCAGATATGGACTCTTCAGGCTTCATTTTGAAAGCCTCATACTCAGAGAATAACATGTTTGCCTTAGTGTCTTTAACCTGAGATGTCCCTTCATAAATGACCTTTAACTTATCCCACATCTCCTTAGTAGTGTTGCAAGAAGAGACTCTAGAGAATTCGGTGAGATGGAGCGTACATTGTATAGTATTAATGGCACCCCAATTCAAGGTGAATCTACGGATATGCTCCTTAGTCCAGAACTCTTCATCTGGAGGCAAATCAAAAGGACTCACTGTAAGTCTTTCCTAGACTTCTCAAGCTATTGGTAATAACATTCAAGCGGGCATACATTTCAGATGTGGACTCTTCAGGCTTCATTTTGAATGTCTCGTTCTCAGAGACTAACATGTATGCCTTAGTCTCTCTAACCTGAGACGTTCCTTCATAAATGACCTCTAACTTATCCCATATCTCCTTAGCAGTGTTGCAAGAAGAGACTCTGGAGAATTCAGTGGCATGGAGTGCACATTGTGTAGCATTAATGGCAGCCCAATTGAAGGTGGATCTATGGATATGCTCCTTAGTCTAGAACTCTTCATCTGGAGGCAAATCAAAAGGACCCTTACTAACTACCTTCCATATCTCATTGTCCTTAGCACGAAGGAAAACTTACATTCGATTCTTCCAGTAGGCATAATTGTTACCATTAAAGAATGGTGGCTTACTAGTCGAATGACCCTCAGCGATCAATCCTTTAGAATCCATAACAATCTCCCTGGGATGTGAAGCCCTAAGGGAGAGTTAGGCTCTAATAACAATTGTTGGAAGATGGATGAGCTAGAGATCTAGAGGGGGGTGAATAGATCTACCCCAACGATTCAATCTACAGCAATCTAACACGATGTGGAATAAAAGGAAGACCAATGCGGATACAAATCCAACTATCTGTGAAAGAATACTAAGATAATATGTAAAGATATGACAGACAAATCAATGTAGACTATCATTTGACAAAGCTCAGTTGAATTTATCAATCATAGAAATAGCAAAGTATAGCGAGATGAGGCAATGTAGATCAATCAAACGTCACACATCCAGATATGGTACCAGGCGAAAGCTAGCCTCACGCAAGAGGTCGAATTCCATATAGGCGTAACCTATCTTTCCAACCATGCCTTTTTATATACCTACTGGATGATAGACACGAGTACAGGTAGCAAATCGACAAACTAGATCTGAGATGTAGGTATGTTATGAGCGAACCTATGCATTCATCTAAACATATAATGAATCAAAGAAGCAATCACTCAGAAGGCAAGCACACAAGAAACTCAGGAGAGCTTTAGGTGGTTCGGCTTTCACCTACATCCACCCCACACTCAGACTACAGTGTGGATTACTACTGATTCACAGCTTCAATCTGCTGATCCACAACTTTGGGGACTAAGTCCCTATAGACTGCTGATTCACAGCTTCAGGGAACAAATCTCAGACCACTGATGTCATGCCCCGAATAAGGCGAAAATATCAAGGTGTGAACAGTTATGCAAGTGGGTCGATCAAGAGACTCAGATGATGAATATGAACAACAAATGGACAAAAGCACATCTTTATTTCATAATCTGACATTTTCAACAAATATCTTTCAAGAAATTACAATACCCTTCAAACTCGATACATCCATTTATAAGTAGATAGACTGGAAAAAAATATATTAAAAACTATCATCACTATCATCACTCCAGCCCATTCCCGTCATCTTCAGGATTTCTTGAAAATTAACAACAATATGTAGGGTGAGCTAGAAAGCTCTGTAGGACTTATATCTCTTTATCAGGTCACTTTAAGTAATTAGCATTTTGGATCATCTATATGTTCTTGAATAAAACAAGTAATAAAATATATGACAGGTGTAGTGGAGAACAAGATCGAGAAGTCAAGAATTTTCAGAATAGATATTGTAGAACTCAAGTGTAAACATGGAGATTAATAACAATAGTCGGCTCCGAATTCAAAATAAGAATTAGATTTGGATCGGGTCAACGAATCCCCGAGATCCATTTACAGCCCTACTTGCCACGGTAGCGGGGAAGTGTTAAAGCAACCTATCACAGAATTTTTGGGCCCCAAAGCTGGAGCTCAAAATGTAAGATTATCCAATGTTTAGAGTCTTACGGATAAATTGACTAACATCCATGGTTTAATTGACGGGGAGTCATCTGATGTATATCAACTCTGATTATTTAAATTGACACCCACGAATTGGAGTCCAAAATAGTTACTAGACTCTTCCTGTAACTTGATTTCTTCGTGCCTTGTAGCCTCTTCCTCCAAAAGAAAGCGTTCAAGAGCAGCCAGAACTTATATGAGGGTGTGGTGGCATTACCATAAGCATCCATCCACGTGAACACTGCCCGTTCATCGCCGAAGCACCATGTTCTTCAATTAATTCCCCCATTACTGCTTTTAATTCCATAAAGTGTGTTACTGGATGCTAATAATTTTAAACTTAAAATTTGACATTAAGATCCTACTTAAGGAAGCTATAAATTTGTTACCGGACCAATTCATCAACTGTATGATTTAGAGAGAGAGATGTGTTACAGTCCAGACTAGGGGTGTCACTAGATTACGAAGATCTAAAAACACGATCCATATCCCTTTTTTGTTTTGGAATGGATCAGACTTTGGCATGAAAGTAGTGCAACTTTTGTGGATCGGAGCACGATATTTGATTTCAGATCAGATATTGGGGTGCAATATGAAACCCCCATTTCAGGGTGATCTTCTCCCCTGCTCCCCTTCTCTCTTCTCACAGCCCCTCTTTCTCTCTAGGGTTTCTCCTATCTGGCGGCCACCTTGACGATGGTAACCTCAATATGCTCCCTCTCTCTCACATCTCTCAACCCACGCATAGCTCTGGATCCCTACCCCACTATCTTCCCAGGTCTCTCTCTCTCTCTCTCTCTCTCTCTCTCTCTCTCTCTCTCTCTCTCTCTCTCGACACTGTGAGGCTGTGTTAATAGAAACGGGTTCATTCTCTTCTATGAGATTTGGTACACCAGTGACCAAAAAATGCTTGTTTTCCCCTACTTGAATGCTCTGACTTACCCATGTCTAGTCCCGTGAAATGGGAAAGTCTGGGAATGCAAAGGAGGAGGAGGGAAAGGGCAAGAATTCTAAGAAACCTAACTGTCACGTCACCGTCGCCTCCAGCCGAAGTCATGAATCCCCAGTTTAATCACCCTTCCATCTTTTGTTGCCTCTTTCACTTCTATGATCAATAGGTTAACTTCCTAATTTCCTTCTTCCTTGTTGAAGGCAAAGTCGCCCTTTGGCGCTATCAGGAACACCAATGTTATTGTTGACAAGCCTCTCCAGGAGAAAGCTAAAGCTTTTAAGTAGTTGACGCATTTGGGAACATCCAAGAAGCTGCATGACAAAGTGATTGTTTCTCATCGTACTTGTATGGCCCATGCCATCTTGAATTTAACATACTCCCAATCTTATGCTTGAACAATCTTGTAGGGAAGGTGGTGAGGACATCAGGTCAAGATGAAGTTTCAACCCAACACAGTTAAAGGGTGCCATCAACACCTCAACCTGCTCACCCTCGGGTTGGGATGGGAGAAGATCCCCATTACGAAGTGGTTTATTAATATTTTATTATTCTCATGTTAAGTATCATCATTAGGATAGTTGTAATATTCGTAGATGTCGGACCGTGTTTTCGCGAATAACGAATTATGTTATGACATTATTGAATCATGCTAGGTGAGTGTTCGGACTATAAATAATAGATCCTCGGATCCCCAAATAACGAATATTAAACTATTTCAAAGCCTCCGTGACGTAACGGCGAGTTATACATTTTTTTAGATCATTTTGAGTCTAAATTAATTAATTACCTAATTTTCTACTTTTAGTTTCAGAGCCACTCGAAGCCTCGACGACGCCGACGACGCCCTGAGTGATGTGTGGTCAGGCAGGAGGCACCCTCCCTCAGCAGCTGCAACACGCGCCTCGGCGCATCCCTCAACTTCCCAGGCATGCCAGGAGATAATTGTTATGCCTCGGGCAATCCCACCAATAAACCCATTGCTACCATCAGTCGACTCATGTCCGAGTCTGACAGCTTCGCCAGCAACAACCGAGCTAAGAATGCAACAAACCGTTGAAATCAAGCCAGCTGAGGAAAAATTACCAAGGCACAACTATACCTGACCGGGCAAAAAGATGGTGAGTCCGCTTCAGCCTACATCCAATGATGGAAAAATCTCTATGCAAGATGCTGACACCCACCCAACCATGAGGATACTATCCAAATGTACAAACGTAGTATAAAGATGCACAACTTGCTAAAGGGAATTGGCGTCAAAGTCAAGTCCTTTTATCAATTGAATGATCTGGCGACTAATGTTGAAGCCCTTCTGGTAAAGCACTACCTGGCTACTGCTACCCCGCTTCAAAAGAATAAACCAGCTGGTGGGCGGGCGGCACAAAGAGAAATGTAGGCCGCTGATTTTGGAGCTTTTGTGCAGCGAATCAACAAATCAAAAGAGGCGGCTGGCCCTTCCAGCACCAAGCCCGCCGAGCAGAAGTCCTCACTAAGAGAAAGAATGAAGAAGCCATAGTCCTTTCTGAAGGACAAAATTTGGACGCTGTTTGAATGGGCCTGTGAATACGACAAGCTCATCCTCCTAGAGTCCAAAAGACCAAACGATGCCAGATGAAAAGATGATCCTCAGTTCTGTCCCTACCACCAACAGAGGGGATATTCCATCGAGGACTACTATGTATTCAAGGATATTGTTGAAGGCATAATTCAGAAAGGCAAATTAAAGATGGGTGGGCACAATGTGGACCTGCCTCACCCGCACCAGATGCCCACCTTTAGGACGTCGGTCAACATGACCTCGCTGTACCATCTGAAGCATTACATGCTCTAAAGGACATTTCAATCTCCTCAAGCTATGGCGAGAAGCCGAAGAAAAAAATTCAAGACATAGACGATGCCATGTTCTGGGGGCAAATGCTGAAACAGAAGAAGAAAGAAAAGCTGAGGGTAAGAGAAAAGCCCGGTGCCTTATATTGCGAATATCTCATCCTTCAGCTTAGCCATCAGGGCCAAATCCTACTTTCGTGTCTATCTTAGCTATCCTATCTTTTGGCTCGGCCATTTCGCCAAAGCCCACTTGTAGATATTTCAGATGTTTCTTCCTGTGGCTTACCCATCTCAGCCGAAGCCCACTTTCCTATATTCAAGCTATCCTATCTTTTGGCTCAGCCACCTCGGGTAGACCTCGCTTTCCTATATTCAAAATATACTATCCCTCAGCTTAGCCATTTCAGTCAAAGCCCGCTCTTATATATCTCAGATTTCTTATCCCTCAGCTTAGCCATCTTAATTGGCCACAGTCTGCTTTCCTATATTCCAGATATCCTATCTCTTGGCTCGGCCATCTCGGGCAGAGCCCGCTTTCCTATACTCAAGATGCCCCATCCCTCGACTTAGCCATCTCGGCCACAACCCACTTTCCTATATTCTAGATATCCTATCTCTTGGCTCAGCCATTTCGAGTAGGGCTTGCTTTCCTATACTTAAGATGTCCTATCCCTCAGCTTAGCCATTTTTGGCTAGCACCCACTTTCGTATACTCCCGAGGTTTTATCCCTCTGCTTAGCCATTTTTGACCAATGCCAGCTTTTGTATATTCTCGAGGTTTTATCTCTCGACTTAGTCATCGCGGCCAAAGCCCGCTACCAGAAAACTGGCTTATAGCCACGAATTTTACCTACGCTTTCGTAAAACGTAAGTATAGGCAACATATTCTGATCTTTTTAAATTAACGTTGCTCAGTCTCATACAAAATTAAGATTGCTTAAAAATTAACTAAAATTCTAAACATAAGTTAAGTAATGAGATTTGAGACGTGTAAGAATTGTATAGATTGCATGGTTAATAATAATGCACTTAAAGGGCTTAGTAAAAAAAAATTCATTGAGCAAACTTCTAACAAAGTTTGTATTTTGTGATTTGTGAATAGTGCTTCTTCCATCTCTGCGGCAACGGAGGCGAACCCATGCATGTTGGCCTCTTCGTCAACAAGGGCGGGCTCTCACCCATGCATTTCTTCAACACAGATGTGGCCTCCCTCCACTGGACTGTCGTTTCCCATGTGAGGTTGGCCTCCCCATTCGCACAGGCTAGGCCATTCTTCTCACGGCAACGACTTCTCCAAGCAACTCCCCCTTCACACGGCGGGCATTCCTCGCGACGTCAACCACCCATCTCCACTTTGCAAACAACCTTGTGCACCCATGCAGCAGCGACATCTTCACGTGTGGCCCCTTCATTATCAACTCCACCCCATGCACATGGTGAGCAGTCGCCCTTTGCAAGCCCCCTTTACGCGAGTCCCATGCAATGTGGCCAGCCGAGTGTGGCGTCAACACATGCATGCGGCCCAGGGCGGCTATAGAACAGGGCATGCCAACCTTCACATGGCCAATGTGGAGGAGAGGAGGCAGCCAAGTCGCTTTGCACACGGGTCAGCACTGGCTGGCTGGCAGGCAGGCTCGACTAGTAGTGGATAGTGGGCTTCGTAGGGCGTTCGACGCGGGTGTGGAGGTGGCTGCTTCACGCGGGCTCCTTTGCGGCCGTGTAGGCTCTTCACGCTGAGCAACTCAGCCAACGGTCTCCCATGAGCCCAGTACCCCCATTTGCACGGGATTAATGATGAAGTGCCTCTCTTCATGGAGTAGGGCGAAGCCCCATGCAGGCGCGGGAGGCCAGCTAGCGGTTGAGCGTGGGCGGCCAGGCTTCAACGCAGGTGTGCAGGAGGGCGCGCTAAGGTTCCCGTGCTTCACACTGGGTCAGGGAAGGCACAGCAGATGTGGTGGACGCGGTGAAGGCGGGATAGGAAAAAGGAAAGGGGAAGAAGGTAGGCGGCCTTCCATGGTCGACATGGGTGGGTGGAGAAAAGAGAGAGAAGCAAGGCGGGCGGCCTTCCTCCTCACGCAGTGGACGGCGGGCTCCTTTGCGGCGTCAACGGCCACCCACCTTCCTTCGTAGTAGCATCTTCATCTGGGTGGCCTAGCTCCCTTCAACGCCTGGCCCCTCACGCAAGCCTCCCCATGCACATCTTCAACAAAAGTAGTGGCTATTCATGCAGGCCCTTTCACACGACAGAGAAAGAGAGAGGACAGTGAAGGCTATAAAAGGGGCTCAGGTTGGCAAGAGAAGGAGTTTCCGGGAGGTGATAATTTTTGGGTTCCGGTTTGGAGAATTTCGAGGGTCCCTTTTGGAGTGTTTTTTGGGTTGTAGTGTTTTTGTTTTGTTTAGTTGTATTGTGTTACGACGGAGAGTTTTGGGGAGTTCAGGTTGGGTTGGGGAGAGTTTGGAGAGTTCCTTATGTTTATGCTATTTTGGGAAGTTGGGTGATTGCTATTTTAAGATCTTTTGAGACTGTATTTGAGGTTTTGTTTTTAGGAGTGTTGAGAGAGAGTTTTAATTTTGGGGAGCTGATTGTATTTAGTTTCATTTGAATTTTGTGGGAGTGCTAAGTTCCCCGGATTGTGAGAAATTTATGTTCATGTCACTTTAAGTTATTTCTAGGAGGCTGAGGCCCATTGGCATTGTTATTATTTTTATGTTTATAGTTATTTTAATTTTCCTATTTGCTTGGAGTGGCTTACTTCCTTCATTATATTGGTTTTCATTGTATTGCAAAATGTTTTGTAATTTTTTCATTTAAATTAAGTGGAAGTGTTCTTTTAATTATTGCTCGAGCTTGCGAGCCTCGACCTTGGTCGGCATCCGGTCGTTCTTCTCCGCGAACTTGACCTGCGCCTCCTGCATGTAAATCTTGTACATCTGCATGTACTCGCGGGAGTGGTTGCCCATCTGGGCGTCGTACAGGTCCTTGAGTCGCTTGAGCGGCGTCGGAGCGATCGTGCCGAAAGCGGACTCACCGAGCGAGTCGCCCATCGGCGCACCGAACGGGTTGAACCACGTCATCGCCTTGGAGATGTCCTCGTCCTTGGCGCCGTACTTGCGCTGGATGTAGCCAGCCGGAACCGCTGCGAGCGGGCCGGCGCCGGGGTTGAGGATCGAGCCGTTCTGGAGGATCAGGTTCAGCGACCGCTGCGAGATGGAGACCCGCGAACGCTTCGCGGTCGGGTCCTTGAGGTCAGGCCCACCCCACGCGTGCGGCATCTGCATCAGGATGTACGCGTCGCCGGACAGAATGTCCTTGCCGTCGACCGGATTGCCTTCGTAGTCCACGACCAGGCCAGCGTTGATCGGCTGCTCGTACGCGAGCTGGAGCTTGCGCAGGATGGCCGGATCGTTGGCGACCGCGTGACCCCAGAAGGTCATCGAGTTCTGGTGCGACGCAAAGAACGGGTACAGGTAGCGCAACTTGTGGGCTGCGTACGAGCGCGACGTTGTGTCGTAGAACGTCTCCTTGACCTTCTTCTCCGCGATGCGGCGAGCACGGTTGGAGAGGTCGTTGATCTCGTCGACCGTCAGGCCGGCACCCTCGCCACGCTCCCGCGCAGCGCGCTCGAGATACTTCGGAACCAGTTCGTCCTGCGCCATGTTGTAGTGCGCCGCGAAGAACGGGTGCCGCGTGAGCGGCTGGAGGCTCATCTTGTCGATGCGCCCGAACGCACGGCTGGCAGCCGCGTCGATCTTGCTCGCCTGGTGACCCACGAGGGCCGACACGCCGGCCATGTGGATATCGGGGCGGTACTCGGGCTGCGGGATGATCGACCGGAGGTCGTCATTCGTCAGCTCTCGCTTGAGAAGGTCGTCGGCCAGGGACGCGCTCGGGACGTACTGCTCAACCATGTCCGCGACGTCATGCGCCCAACCGTCGATGTCGGCGGAGCGGACGTGGGCGGAGGCACGGATGTTGGCAGCGGCGTCAGACATCAGGTACTCGCGGACGGCAGCAGCCATCTCGGCGGGACCGCCCTCGGCAGCGCGCGCCTGGAGAGCGACACGGGCCTCGGGAGCCTGGGCGATCTGGTAGTTCAGGATGTGCCGCCACGCAGTCAGATGGCGCAACTCCACAGAGTCGGAGTCACCCACGCGTGGGCGCAGGACGGAGGACTCGCCGGCGCCAGCCAGTCGCGCCTTCGCGCGAGACGCCGCACCAGTGACCTCGGAGTCGAACGCGGAACCGCCAGCGATCAGGCTGCGCATGGCGCGGCCTTCGACGCCTTCGTAGACGTTCGGGACTTCGACGCCGTGGACGGTACGCGTACCTTCACCGATGCCGACCGGAGTGTTCATCGCCTCCTCGAGCGCGGCGATCTCCGCCTTCCGCTCAGCGATCTCCGTAGCGCGCGCCTCATGCTCGAGCAGAGCAGGGTGCCCTTGGAGGAACTCGACCTCAGCCATCGCCTCGCGGTGACCAACAGTGTCGCCGTCACGCTCCGCGATCGCAGCCTTGCGTTGCGCGGCGTCGAGCTGCTTGCGAACCTGCTTCGCCTGCGGAGCGAGCTCGTCATGGAGGTGCAGGACATCCTCAAGCTCCATCTGCTTCGACGCCATGATGGCGCTGCGCTCAGGATCGAACCACTTCGCGCCCAGGGAACCCGGCTTGCTCCGAGTTCGCATGTACTCGCGCAGACGGTGGGCGGTCTGCTGGAGGGCGATCTGGGTGTTGATGGCGATGTTGCCGGTAGCCCAGACGCGCATCTCCTCCACTTAATATCTACTCTCCAGTACACTCAAGGAAATACGTTTCTGTAAGGTATCAGAATGATTAAAAGGATTATTAAGGATCACTTTATGATTGGATGAGTGTCAATGGAGGGTACTTAAGGAAGAACTAGACCGCCAATCAGAAGAGCACACCGAGCTCGTGATCAACCCAAGCGAACCACGTGCCGATATCTCCGTAGAAAGTTTGGCGTGAAAATCTTCATCACATGTGGACGTTTTTTTTTTCTGGAGAAATCAGATAACCATCAGAATATTCCTTTCCATGTGGACCAGTGGAAAATTGGCTGATCAGAATAGAGGACGATCCTCTGCTCTCTACTATAAGTATTAGCCACTCCATTCAAGAGAGGCTGCCAAAAACTTCTACCGCCATTGAGAGTGAAATCCCAGAGAGAGTCCTCCAGAGAAAGAAGAAAGAGAAGATCACCATGAGAGGAGGAGAAATCTGAGTGCAGCCAGCCAGTTTTATCTGAAAACTACTTCGATCTGAAGCTATATTATTTTCGTCCTTTCCGATCGAAGTTCTTCAATTTTCTTGTTTTCTATTTTTCTTTCTGTTCCTCGTTGCAAACTTGTTTCGTGGTTCCCTCTGCGGTAGTAGAGGAAGGGAGATTATTCTCTGGAGTCCCCTCTGTAAGTTTAGAGGAAGAGAGGTCTCTGACCTCTAGTTGCGTGAGCTACTGGGTGCAGTTCAAGGGATTCCCTATACGGTAGTAGAGGAAGGGAGGTTGATCCTCCGGGTTCCTTTTGATTTTCCAGGAGAAGCGAGGAGAGTGTTCCTCGGGGAGAAGCTGTGTTCAGCCATTGTTGCAGACTGAGTCTGTTGGTTCATTTGCTTAAGCAAGGAAGCCTCACTCTGGGAGAGTGAGGGGTGGACGTAGATTGCGGATAGTAATCGAACCACCTAAAAATTTTGTTGTCCATTGCATGGTTTGATTGGCTTGACAATTCAGTATGTTTAACTTCGACTAATCGGTATATCAAAAGACGTAGGTTGAAGGTTAGGTTATGCCTATCTGGAATGTTGCCCCTTGTGTGAGGAGATCCTTGGATCAAACCTCCGCCTAGTATCGATGTCAGTCGTTGTAAGTATTCTTGTATGCTAAGTGAGAGTTCTATCTATTGATTTGATTGTTGGCTCTCGCTGAACTCACTACGTTATTCTCTGCACACTAGCTAACTGCTTGTTTGTTTAACCCGGTGTATGAGCTTGACTTAGTGTTGTGGTTGGTGCATCTGTTCACATTGTTCTCAAATTTTTATCTGTTCATTTTTGGGGACTGATATATTCATCCCCCCTTCTATATCAGTCATTCTTGTTTATCAATTGGTATCAGAGCAGGTTTCCCAAAATGTGGTCCAACGACCAGAGAAGACTTGAAACTAGCAATGCTCGTAGCTTCATAGCTGAAGGGCATTCTATAAACAGACCCTCATTCTTCGATGGCACTAATTACTTATACTGGAATAACATGATGGAAGTATTCCTACGAGCGCAGAGTCATGAGCTATGAAGGGTAATCACCACCAGACCATTTGAACTCCCTGAAGATGAAAATACTTGGACTAGGGAGTAGATCTGTCTGTCAACTGTCAATTGGACAACTATGAACATTATGCTATGCGCTGTGCACCCAGAGGAGTACTCCAGGATTTCTACATGTAAAATAGCTAAGAAGATGTGGGATGAACTTCAGCTGATCTATGAAGGAACGTCACAGGTGCGAGCCACCATGGTAAACATGCTAACCTCTAATTATGAGTTATTTAAAATGAAGCACGATGAAACCATATCAGAGATGTATGCTAGGCTCTCACAGTTTACCAATAGTCTAAAGGCTCTGGGTAAACAAATTCAGGAGAGTGGTCTGGTTAGGAAGATCCTAAGGTCACTAAGCCCGTCGTGGCACACTTAATTCTAGAGCTTACCGTGTATTTAATAAAAGGACTTTAGTGGTTGAAGAAAGTCCACATGTTATTTTTGATAAATCTGAATCAAAACTAACAAATCAAATCTCTTCTATTTTGGATACAGATGAAGCTCCTAAAAATCCAAATGATACTGGAACATCTAAGGATAAGGATGAACCAATTGAAGGAACCTCCAGCAAAGATGAAAATGATGAAGATCCGTCAATTGAAACACTTCAAGAATAGCAAGTGCAGTATCCCGACTTGCCTAGAGCCTCAACGTTCATGAAAGATCACCTCGTCAAAAATATTATGGATAATCCTGAAGATGGGGTAAGAACTAGATCTTCACTAAGGCAAGTGGAAGAATAGGATTTGATGGCCTTAATCTCTCAGGAAGAGCCTAAGGATGTCTACGAAGATCTTCAAAATGAATCCTAGATCTAGGCTATGCATGAAGAGCTACACTAGTTTAAAAGAAACAAGGTGTGGTCTCTCGTGCCGCGTCCTAAGAATCAACCCATAATTGGAACCCGTTGGATTTTTAGAAATAAGTTAAATGACACGAGATTGGTTGTTAGGAACAAGTCCCAGCTTGTAGCCAAAAGGTATAGCCAGGAGATGGGTATTGATTTTGACGAGTCTTTTGCACCGGTTACTAGATTAAAAGTAGTCTGGATTCTCTTGTCCTATGCTTGCTCACTAAATTTCAAATTATTTTAAATGGATGTTAAATCTATCTTTCTTAATGGGTACATCAAAGAGGATGTCTTTGTAGAATAACCTCTAGGTTTTAAAGACCCAAAACATCCACAACATGTGTACAAGCTGTAGAAGGCCTTGTACGAATTGAAGCAAGAACCAAGGGCATGATATGAAAGGCTCATCTTATTCCTAATTGAAAATATTTTCAAAAGAGGTAAGATTGACCAAATACTCTTCACGAAAAATCAGGTAAAGACATATTAGTAGTTCAAGTGTATGTTGATGATATAGTCTTTGGAGCTACTAACAATGCCCCATGTGATGAATTTACAAAAATAATGCAGGGTGAATTTGAAATGAGCTTAATGGGTAGACTTAGATTCTTTCTTGGATTGTAGGTTAAGCAAACATCTGAAGGAATCTTCATAAACTAAGTCAAATACACCATAGAGATCTTGAAGAAATACAGGATGGCAGAAGCAAAACCCATGTCGACTCAGATGGCCATAACCACGAAGTTAGACAAGGATGAAAAGGGTAAAATAATAGATCCCACATTGTTTTATGGTAAGATTGGATCACTATTGTATCTAATAGCATGCCATCCTGATATTCAATATAGCGTATTTCTCTGTGCACATTTTCAGTCATGCCCTAAAGAGTCTCACTTATTGGTTGTTAAACAGATTTTCAATATTTGATTGGCACAATAGACTTAGACTTATGGTTTTCCATCGGTAGCTCATTTGATCTGATTGCATACACTGATGCGGATTATGTTGGATGTATTGTTGATCGTAAAAGTACTTGTGGGTACTATCAGTTTCTTGGTGGGTGCCTAGTTTCATGGGCTTCCAAGAAACAACATTCAGTAGCTCTCTCAACAGCCGAGGTTGAATATGTAGCGGCCGAAAGTTGTGGAGTCGAAGTACTATGGATCAAAAATCAATTGCTTGATTTGAATGATGAAATGAAATCTATTCTAACTTTATGTGATAATACCAGTGCAATCAACTTGTCTAAAAATCCTCTTCAACATTCTAGAACTAAACACATTGACATCCGGTATCATTTTATGAGAGATCATGTAGGAAAAGGGGTCTTTGAATTGAAATTTATTGACACACACAATCGGTTAGCTGATATCTTCACAAAACCCCTAAACTAGGAGCAATTCAATAAGATCAGAAGAGAACTTGGCATGTGCAAGGGTGAGAGCATACGGCGTCCTCTCGGGTTTTCATTTTAGTCGGGTTAAAGTCTTTTTGCCCTTGGTTGCTCCCCTAATGGAAACAACTAAGTCTGCTGGGGCACCAACATTTTTAGCCCCATTTTTTTTAAAAAATACCTATGATGCCAAAATGGCGGAGTGGGTGTGGTGTTCTTAGAGGGACATGTGTGTCGCACCGGTGGGACTAGCGGTTGGATTTGACAGCCCTGGTGGGATACACTTAGTCAAATCCGAAAACCGATGGACCGAATGGGCTGGCAACCCAAGGAGGGCGTGCATAAGCCAAGCCCGGTTAGGACAACAAATAAGTAGGTTTAATAGTCTGAAATGGACATGCGGGTTAAACTTGGCAGCCGATAAGCGAGATGGCTGGCAGCCCGAAAGGGGCATACATAGGCCAAGTCCAGTAAGATAAAAGAATGGATTTGACACATTGGGTGGGACATATGAATCAAATCCGAAAGTCGATAGGCAAATAGGGTTGGCAGTCTGAAGAGACATGTATAGGCCAAGCTTATGGGGACAAAAGAATGAACTTGACAACCCGGGTGGGATATGTGAGTCAAGTCTGAAGCCAAGAGGCGAGATGGGTTGACAGTCCGAAAGGGGCATGCATAAGTCAGACCCAAAAGATGGAAATGATGGATTTGACAGCCCTATTGGGACGTGAGAGTTAAACCCGAAAGTCGATAGACAAGGTGGGTTGGCAGTCCGAAAGGGATATACATAGGCCAAACCCAAAAGAAGGAAAGGATGGATTTGATCGCCTTAGTGGGACATGCGAGTCAAACTTGAAAGTCGATAGGCAAGGTGAGTTGGTAGTCCGAAAGGGACATACATAGGCCAGACCCAGTGGGACACAAAATAAGTGAATTTAACCGTCTGCAAAAGACATTTAAGTTAAACCCTGTAGCCAATAGGCGAGATGGGTCGGCAACCCAAAGGGGGCATACATAGGCCAAGCTCGATGGGACTGGAAGGACAGATTGGGTAGTCCGGAGAGACACGAGATCCAAACCTGGGAAGTCCAAAATATGAGTGGAGTTGACACGTCGAGGGACGTATGAGTCAACTCTTGAAAGGGAATGGATAGACTTGACAGTCCGAAGGGACATAAGAGTCAAATCCAGAATTGAAAATATAAGTGGGGTTGACTAGCAAAAAGACATATGAGTCAAACCCGCAGAAAAAAGAGATGGATTTGACAGTCCGAATGGGGTATACAAATCAAAATGCTGGTGATCCCAGTGGGACAGAGTATGACAATATGAAGATAATAGTCATAGTGCCCTGGAGGGACTGGGTGTCGCACGATGACACGGGAGATATAACTGAAGTATCAGTATGATGTCCTTGCCATTATAGGGTGGAGACATTGACTCAGGATCACCCATAAGACATGTTGCAAGAGGATTATTTTTTTTTTCACATTACCAACCTTACCGTCCTTTCGGATTTTCGTCGAGGTTAGCCCCCTTTATTTTTTTTCCGATGCGCCCTTGCGGGTTTTCACATCGAGGGATTGCCCATTTTTACCTGAGGCGCCCTTGCGGGTTTTTACCTTAGCTGGGTCTGTGGCCTTTTTGCCCTTAATCGGCCCTTGGATGAAAGGTGGCTAAGTCTGTCGGGACATCATTACTTTAACCCCAATTTTTTTTAAGTTTGAACCTTCACCGGGAAGAGGTATGTCTTGAGAGGATTGTTGAGGAAGCTTGTGCGCTGGCGCATGGTA
Organism: Amorphophallus titanum; assembly: GCA_024336825.1. Classification (NCBI taxonomy): domain Eukaryota; kingdom Viridiplantae; phylum Streptophyta; class Magnoliopsida; order Alismatales; family Araceae; genus Amorphophallus; species Amorphophallus titanum. Next base: position 13,645,613 of record JANBPO010002057.1, on the reverse strand, counting down.
GAGCTTCATGTGCTTGCCATTAAGATGAGAGAAATGATTATTTTTCTTGTGGTCGATGACCGTGTAGGTGTCTCCTTCATAGACGACCTGAATGACGTAAGGTCTACGCTAGTTGGGCAGGAGTTTGTCGCTGGATCTTCCGGCTGACCTTTTTTTCTTTGATCATGACAAGATTGCCCTTTTTGAATGTGCATCAAGATTCGAAAGACACTTTCAACAAAAAGTGCAGTCATCAAGAAGTAACTGGATGAACAGGGAAACATAAGCAACACTTGTGATGTTTATAAAGAGGAATCTGGGATGCATACAGCATAGAAGATGGAGATGTGATGTTTCAAATAAGGTTGGAAGAGGCTTCCGATTCAGTAAACAGTGACAACATCCCATACATTCAGCTTCCTAAATTAGAGACATAAAAAAAGAAAACAAAAAGCTCAAGACCTTTAAAAAAAGGAAATTCTTCTTTCCTTGACGGGAAGTGTTTATTACAGAGACAATGTGCCACACAAAATACATTCAGCTACCTAAATTAGGACAGAAAAAGAAAGTGCCTCAAGACCTAAAAAACAACAAGACCTAACTGATAGGTAGTATTCCAAGGTCTGTGAACCAGAAAATCTTCCCATTTGGTCTAGGGCACCCAACTCCTCAGCTTAGATAACAGCTGTATGGGTGGTGCAAGTCCTGAAAATGTGGCCCACCCCGGTGACAAGATCATGCAGTTGCCTCTAATCATTCTCTATGTCCTAAGAGACGAGGATACTACATCTGGATATCCTTCAATCAGCACTTCTCTATGTCCAGTATGTAGGTTACATGTGAGATAGGTCCATAGTTGAGGCCTTCTTCCACTGAAACCCATCAGTGACACTGCATGGTTGCAACAGTCTCAAGCCATTCTACATAAAAGGAAAAGGTATTTGCTGATCCCACAGCCATCAAACAGCAAACATTGAGATCAGGCAGAGTATCCTTTTGGATAAAGAGGGAAAAAGAAAAAAATGGGATCAAACGGAATCAAATTACTCAATTTTTGCTAAAACTTGGTACTTCTTGGAAGACAACCATGAAGAGAGATAGGTAAATCTTCAAATAGCTAGAGTAAAAAAGGGTCTTCTTTTTAAGAAAAATTGAATCATTTAATTTTTACTTTGAAAGTGGGTTAAAACACATTAGATGATTAGAAGCACAGGACCATTACCCTCTCTACGTAGATCAGCTTTAAGGATACAGTGATACACGCTATGGGGCAATTGTTATTTCCTTTCATGAGCAACTACCTTGGATTTGTGGATGCTGCATTTCCAGTATTAGTGCATTCAATCATTAATCACACATGTCAGATACTCAAAAGGAAATTAAGTAAGGCAATAAGGAAGAGAATGGAATCACTAGTTTTCTAGAGTTCCACTCTTGCACATGCATTAACTTGTTCCAGGTTGCACTTCATTGATGATGCATTTAAGAATGGTATCACTAGTTTGTGTTCTATATACCGAAAAAAAGTAAATTAAAACATTATTCCCAAGAATACACATGACTCGGCAGCAATATGTACAACATGTAAACCAAAGATGCAATGTAACATTATCATGATAGGAAGACAGCCATGTCTTATAATCATGCATTCCAAAGCTGAGAAGGCCATTTCTGAATTTTTAATAGTTTCTTTTATGTTTTACAAGTATGGTGCAAAGTGACAACTCCTATACTTCATGGAGCTTATGGAGGTATTCATTTTCAATTGGTTTGGCAGATACATGTATAATGCCTAAAACGCATCCAGCATGGGGCATGGTTATGAAGACGATAAACTACTTGCTACATGGTTTGCAACTTCTATGAGCAAACAGCATCTCAACTTACAAGACATGCACAAGCAGCAAACACATCATGCTAGGACAGCTAAAAAAATGCAATGATGTCCCATCTAAGGTTGAGACCAGATCATAGAAGCAGTTCAAAATAAAGTTAAGATGTGCCTACAACCTTCCAGTACAAATGATTTGTTTCTGGGGATGCACATAACAAAATAAATCGGATCTTGCAAACAAATAACACACCGTTTGAAGCAATGGAAGATGATGCATTTACATTAATGTGTATGTACAAATTGGTAGGCCCGGATTTTCCGATGCCGACGCCCTCCGTCCGACGCCCGCTCGTGTGGCTCGCCCAATCCTGGTGGGTGGAGGAAATCCACGAGGGCGTCGCCGAGGTCGCGATGGAAAAAGGGTGGAAACTGGACGCGCGCATGCGCTGGCATCGCGGCGATCCGGCGCCCGCGCCGGCGACGGCGGACGGCGTGATCGTGTTCACCGGACATTCCCTCGCGTTGCGCGACGCCGTGAAAGCTCTCGGCGCCCCGATCGTGGACATCGAGACGTACGCGGATCACTACGGCGCGCCGAAGGTGCTGACCTACGACACGGTGATCGGCGAAGCCGCCGCGTCGCACCTCGCGGCCGGGTATCCGCGCGCGCTGGTGTTCGTCGCTTTTCTCAAAGGGCCGTCGGCGATCATCGACGGACGCCGGAAAGGGTTTTTCGACGTCGCCGCGCGCGCGGGGATTCCCGCTTTCGAAGTGTCGCAGGACCGGTTCGACCCGCGCGAACTCGCGCTCGCCGGACCGGTCGGCGTGTTCGCCGGAAGCGACGGATGGGCTGCGGAACTGACGACGCGCTGCCTCGACGCCGGCGTGCGTGTGCCGGAAGACATCCTGATCGTGGGCGCGGACGACGATCCGGTGACCTGTCGTTCGGCGCCGGTGCCGATTTCAAGCGTGAACATGGGCTTTAAAAACAAGGGCCGCGTCGCCGCCTTGCTGTTGCACGACCTGATGAACGGCGGAACGCCGCCCGCGAAGCCGGTGCGGGTGCCGATCGCCGGCGTGACCTGCCGGCAAAGCACGGTGTGCGTGGCGACCGGGCATCCGGAACTCGACCGGCTGGTGCGCCATTTTCGCGAAAACGCGTGGCGTCCGGTCGGTGTGGAGACGCTTTGCGAGGAATGCGGCGTGCCGTCCCGGACGGCGCTGCACCTGCTGCGGAAACATCTCGGGAGTTCGCCGCTGGCGTTGCTGAGCGAATGCCGGCTGGTGCTGGCGGCGCGCTTCGGCGCGTCCGGGAAACTCACGCGCGACGCCGTCGCGAAGGCTTCCGGATTCGCGAGTGCGGAATCGTTGCTGCGGGCCGGTAGGATTTCCGCAAAGCGTTTCCTTCTTGCGTGAAAAATCACGCAACCGGAGACGCGGGTTTCCGGTGTTGGCACGTCCCATGCGTACGTCTCCGTTTGTCCGTTTGCTCATCTGCGCTCCTTTGTTCGCCGTCGCCGCGTTACCGGCTCAATCGTTGGAGGATGTCGCGAAGGAGCCCGGCCGGTTGACGCCGCCGGCCGGCGACGCGCCCCGGTTCAACGGCGCGAAAATCTTCGGCGTCCGGCCGGGCTCGCCGGTGTTCTTCCCGCCGGCATTTTCCGGGAAACGGCCGATGCGGTTCGCCGTCGAAGGACTGCCGGACGGCATGACGCCGGATCCGGCGACCGGACTGATTTCCGGCACGGCGAAAATGCCGGGAACGTCGCTTGTGAAAATCACGGCGACGAACGCGTCCGGTTCGGTTTCCGGAACGCTGAAGATCGTCGTCGGGCCGAAGATCGCGCTGACGCCGCCGATGGGTTGGAACAGTTGGTATTGTTTCTCCGAGGCCGTTTCGGCGAAGGATGTCGCGGACATGGCGCGCGCGATGCGCGAGTCCGGACTCGCCGATTACGGCTGGTCGTACGTCAACATCGACGACTGCTGGAACGCCGCGGAACGCGACGCGTCCGGCGCGATGGCGGCGAACGAACGGTTCCCGGACATGGCCGGGCTCGTGTCGTCGGTTCACGGATACGGGCTGCGCGCGGGCATCTATTCGACGCCGTGGATGGCGTCGTACGCGGGCTTCCTCGGCGGCTCGCTGCCGAACGAGGCCGGCGATTACGGCGACAAGGCGTTGCCGCCGGAAAAACGCGGACAGCCGGGCCAGTTCGTCGGCACCTACCCGGGCGATTGATGGAAAACTAAGTATAGAACTTAATAAGATTAATGAATCAAAAGATCAAGTTTGTAAGAAGGGAAAACTCTATTTTTCACAAAGATTAAGAGGTTCTGACTTACAGGGATGATAATAATTGGATTTTATAGAAAACCATGCTAAAACATAGGTCAAATTGCATCTCAATAGTCAAATGCAGATTAACAGACATTTGATAAAACACGATCAATCGTAGGGTCGCGGTAAGAAAGAATCGGATAGATCACAGATAATCACATGGATGCGTTCAAAAGTAATTAGGTAGAATGCGGTCAGGCTCACGGTCATGTTCAAAAGAAACTAGGTGAAATGCAGTTTGGGTCATGGCCACGTTTAAAACAAACTAAGCAGAATGCGATCTCTCGCAGTGCCACATTCCAGAGATAATAGGATGAATGGGATCTCTGGGTGCACCATGTTTAGAAAAGGCAAAATAGAACTATGGGACACAGTTCTAAAGACCGATAGAATCATTTCTTAAATAGCAAGATGAGATCCAAAAGTGTGTTTAAGGTTTTTGTGGTACAACTAGCTTAGCATCCATATGAGAATCTGTAGCTTGCAGAGACTTACGGAGACCTTAGTGAAGAAGTTCTAGTCCGACAAGAGGAATACTTGGTAGAGGGTCCTAACTTCACCAAGAAAGGATTTTGTGAGAATCAAACCAGAACATAATCAGTAGATACGCGTCATCAGGGTGACGTGATCTGAAAATAAAACATTAATCTAAATCATCATGTATTCAAAACACTGATTATACCAAGTAAAGCAATTAAAAAGTAGAGGCTAATAATGGAGAATGAAATCTTATAACTCAAATAACAAGGCTAACATTATAAGTTGAAGATGTAATCTTTTTAGAGATCATTTTTTAAGAGGAATCAGGGCATGATGTAGAAATAAGGACAAAAAGGTAGAATCAATCAAATAAGAAACTTAGGAAGAATTAGAATATAGTTATCAATAAATTTAACATTATTTCACAAGTTCATTACCTAGTCAGTTTTATTCTAGATGATATGGTTCATGAAAGACATGATTTTTGAAAACAAAATTAATAGTTTAAAATACTGTTATGAAAATATGAATATCTCATGAATCGAGTTTGGACGCGGTCGTCCCAGGCACCGCATTCAAGATGAAGAATAGAAGATTGTAGTCTATACAGAGGACAAGATCTAGGCAAGGATGAGAGGTGCAGTCTATCGCACGGCCGCATTCAGCTTGTGATCTCTGCGATGGATGCGATCTCCGTCCGAAAAGCGGAAACTAATAGTACACGTTGGAACTTTGGAAAATTACAAATTTGAAGGCAAAATTGACAACCAATTGAAGAGCTTTCAAAACAAAACTTTCATAAAATCAAAGCATGCATCTAACAAAATGATTCATGGGATTTAATTAGGTTTAGCCTGAAAGAAAACCTACCAAATCGAAGACCAAAGAAAGATGAAGAACCAACCCACGAAAGCAAAGAACACCCCCGAACTCCCCACGAACACATCTCGATCATGCCTAGCAGCCTTCCCACGAATGATTAGGGTTGACTAGGAGGGGATTACACGATATTTATAGATCTAAACCCTCCTAGAGTCTTAATCTTTGAGAACACAAAGGGATTATATCAAAATGCGTAAATTTTGATTTATCTCCAAAATAATCTGCCAAGGACTCTTCCAAAATGATTTTATCTTACCCAAAACCCTAACTAGATGAGGCAAACCTAACAAGGTTGATCCTATTTTCAATAGTCTAATCAATTCTAGGGTTTAGCCAACTAATGTCCCATTAACCTAATTAGATTTAGGGTTTCTATAAAACTAGGGTTTTAATACCCTCTAATGACGATAAAGATTTTAACATTGGCCCAAATTAATTTAACCTTAGTCAATTTAAAACTTATGCACAGCTTACATGGGATTGATTTCTTACACTTTTATGAGCAAAATACTTCTCAGAACACATCAATGAGAGGAAGGCTGCAGAATTTTCCTCTCTAAGGCAAGGAATGATGTCCTTAGCGGAATATGAGCTACAGTTTTCACGACTGACACCATATGCTTCTCATTTGGTTAGCACCGATCTATTAAAGGCTAAGCGATTTATATGGTAGAAGTTATCGCTTGCCAATATGCTGGAGCAAGATTGGGGAGGAGTAGTTTCTAGGCCCAGAACTCATTCGGGATACTACTGAAAAGATCAAGCTGATTCAGGAAAGACTCAAGGTGGCTCAAGATAGCCAAAAGTCTTATGCTGACAATCGAAGGCATGACCTGAAATTTCAAATAGGGACCATGTATTCCTCAAGATTTCTCCAAGTCGAGGTCTCTGAAGATTTGGTATCAAAGGCAAACTTACCCTAAGATTTATAGGCCCTTTTGAAATTCTTGAAAAGGTTGGTGAGGTTGCATATCGACTAACCTTACCTCCTCAGTTGGCATGAGTTCATGATGTCTTTCACGTCTCAATGCTAAAAAGGCACGTTCCTGATCCATTCCATGTCATCACTTATGATAACCTAGAGATAAAGGAAGATTTGACATACGAGTAAAAACCACTCAAGATCATTGAGCGAGAAGTACGCCAACTCCGAAACAAAAGTATTCCCATGGTCAAAGTCCAATGGAGCAAATCCTGACCACACAAGGTGACATGGAAAACAGAAGAGATGATGCACAAAAGATTTCTAGAGATATTTGAATGTAAGTACATTCTCTGTAAATTCTATATATTGAATTTGGGGACCAAATTCTCTTAAGTGAGGGAGGGTGTAAATTTTCTTGGATTTATAAGAATTTTTAGAATTTAAAAAAAGTTATTTAAGTCATTAATAGACTTAAAGGGGCTATTTAAAGATTAATTGCCTATTTAACAATTAATTGTGGGCCGAGGTACTATGATAAGTTTAAATCTACCTAAATAGGCCCAGAGGACCCAAAAGCTAACTCTTTAGGCCCAAACCCATGGCTAGAGCCATAATTAGGGTAATTAAGTGGGATAAATAGGATAAGTAAAGGGATAAAATAAAAAATCTAAAATTTTCAGATTAAAGCCAGAAAATGGTTTATCGTGAGACTGCTAGACGCACCCAAGATGTTCGGCTATGACCGCTAAACGACCCCAATTCTGTGAGTTAGAGAAACGTGAAAAACTTGGATCTTTGACAACCAAATCACCTTGGATCGAAGCTACCTGGCATGGAAGGCTCTCTAGAACTCTCTAGGGATCAATTCTACCCCAATTTGGGACTCTGAGTTCAATCTAATCTCTTAAATCCTAGGTGAACCCTATAAATAGAGTGCAGATTTTACCTGCGTGAACACTTATTTTGCTCGCGTTGTTCGATGATAAGGAGACATTACTTCAGGTCAGTTCTTTATAACTTTAGGTTCTCCTTAGTTTTAACTAACTCCCCTCCAATTTTCGTACTAGAAGACCCAACCATTGGAGAGTTAGGACGTCTGCAAGTCACTGGTTCGCTATAGGCGGCACAGGAAACAATGCACCGGTCCAGTGAAGATCAGGAGATTAGAAGCCCAAAATGATGTTAGTACGAGTAGTGTCTTTGGAACTTTTTGTTATCCTTTGTATTCTCTAACTACCCTCCAAATTTTATGGATTTAGGTCTAGAGAGTAAGGAGAACGAGGGACAAGAAGTTGATGGTTTAGCACAGGACGTACAGGATCTAGTGCTTTCTTCCAGTCAGAAATTCGATTCATATGAGCACTTCCAGAGATAGGTTATCTCGTGGATGGCTAGAACAACATGTTAGGGATAAAAGCCCTTTGATTTCATTCAGTTTCATGCTTTTTACTGGTAGTATTTCGTGTTTTTTGAAATTTGAGAATAAGGTCATAATAAACTGTCCCTATTTGAGACTTCCTCTTGCTGGGGTGTGTTTAGGTCAGTTGCTATGCCCAGACTACCTCTACCCTCATATTTCGACCGAGTAGAGAAGAAAAAATCTCGTGCCCTCGAGCATGGCCCAAGTAGAAATAGTGTTCACCAAGGGAGATGGCTAAGGACGCTGTGAAGTGTGTGCGGTGCCCAACTAAGGGTGCCCTTAATGAGCAGGGAGGGAATGTCGAACTCCTAGCATGGGATTCTTGTAGCAAGCCTAAGGACTCTTTTGAGACATTAATTATCATGCCCCGATGCAAAAAAAATCAGATCGTAGCAGTTATAACATTCATGTCCATCAGAGTAGATGTTGCCACAAGAGACCATACATCAAGGCCAATAATTAAAATGTAAATAAAAAAAACTTTATTGATAATGAAGATGAAATGTACTCATTACAACTGACATCTTGTGGACTTAACTGACACTTACATTAACAGACGCGAAGAAAAAGAACATAAGTCCTACTGTAACTCAAGACATTCACTATTGAAGTAACTACATTGACTCTATAGACGAACACGACCGACGCTAACTGGCTCACTCCTGCCATCACTCTTGCCTGAGCCCATCAGTTTGTGTCTCCTCATCCGAGCTATCTAAAAAGGTGGGAAAAACTGAGTGAGCGAAAGCTCAATAGGATTTTATATCTCTATCATCAGACATAGTTTAAGTGATTAACCATTTCATCATATATGACAAAGTGATAAAAGAATGATAAAAAAATCATAACTAGTGGTAAATGACAGATAGGGAAATGAAAAGATAGACTGCATTTAAGAAACAAGTGCAAATGTAATAAAGATTCCCAGAGTTTCCATGAAATCTTCCATGGAAGATGGCCATATCAAGCACGCACGTTATGTCATGCAAGAAGTTTCAAATAGTGAGTACGGTGGAATGTCATAGATTAACACGCTAGTCCTGCACTTTGGTGCAATGCCACACCTTATCATTACAAACTCCCCGGGATACAAGTACTTTAGGGCGCTCCTCCCAAGACCAGACTGAACCCTTTATGATGCGTTAGCATTGAAATGTTAGATCGTAGATCCCAATCTAGACATTCACTTATATGCATGGCCAAGAATTCCAAGGTTAAGTTGATGTAACTTACTTCTAAGATTAAGTGAAATTCCAAGTAAGTTGGAATGAAAAGTCATAGGAATGACTTGGAAGTCCAAGTTCATGAAAATGATCATGAATCAAGGCAAGATTTCATAGTCTTAGGCCAACCTTGGCACGACTGCTACAACACATAAAACCATGAAAATCACATTCTCCCTCAAGGGTGGCGGTCATACTTGGACTGCTAGGACGAGTGCTAACGGTCTAACCGGGACTATTTTCAGGTTGAGTATAGCAAGGTGGTTCAGCCGACTTAGTCGGGTCCTTGATCAACCTGAGGTAGGGTGGAACCGAAACAGGGTCCAGCCCATGCAACCTAGGTTGACAGAGGGAACTAGGTCAGGAACAAGAATGATTTGATTAATCAATCTGGCTCATAACCAGGCCAAGGGGACCTAGCAGTCTAGCCAGGGCTGCTAAGGAGCCTTAGCGGTCCCGGGAGGGCCGCTAGCAGGACGAACAGTCCTGATGCGGGCTGCTCCCAAAACGCGAGTCAAGCAAGTCAATGGGTTCAAGTCTTGGTGGTACAACCTGCCCGACATCCCGGTGGGAATCCCAGGCTCGCGGGGACTGACTGAGGTCTCATAATAGTTGTCCTAGTCCGACGGAAGGAGTATCCGGAGGAGAGTCCCAACTATTACAAGATTGAGGCTAGAAAAACTCAGAAAACGTGATCGGTGCGGTCAGTCCATACCACCGGAGTGGAATCACTGTCAAACATTGATTAAGAGCAATCACAATCGTTTTGATATCATTGAAACCACACACGAACAACTAGGGGATGCTCACACGAACAACTAGGGGATGCAACATATAACATATGTGTGGCAACAATAATAAATAAACAAGAGAACCTTGCTACAGCTAATCTCACTGACCACGCATCACGCAAAATGAAAGCAACCACAACTCTACCGGTAAAATGGAGTCACCACCTGCCAGAGGATAGGAGCACCACCCACAAGAAGCAAGACCGGATGTGTCCATTGACGAGTTATACCGCGCCACAGTACCTCCCTACACACTCCAGGCAGAAACTGAGACACGCATCAAGTACTAAGAATAAGGACTAGTTGGGGTCGTGCTCGTCAGCGAGAGTCCGATGCCCCCAATCACGTGTGCACACATAGCCCATGCGCTCTTAGTCAAGCCCTCTAGCTGGTTCTTCCCCCCAACCCTGACGCAAGCTGTAAAGATGAGGGGCCCTACGGTAACCAGTTTAAAAATCATCTCTCTCGGGTAATCCTACCATCACTCCCAAGTGGGGCAACACACGGGTGTCATCAGACTATGACTACTGGGACAGGCCACTGGAGGTATAGACTCACTAAACCACAGGAACTAGCGTTCGAAACGCAGGCGAGGTGTGGGAATGACCTTCCACAACAACGCCGACTATGGTAATATAAACTAGCGGAACACGGAAGCCCGAGAGACACACAGGGTCCCACAACCCTCAAGTCGCACGGGCATGCTAATCAAGGTGAAACCACTCCTCCGGGACCCCTCGGCGCTCACACGACTCTCATGGGATGCTCAAGGCATCCATTGACCCAAAGGCCAACAAAGAGATTGAAAACCGACTCAACCGGCGGCTAAAATGACACAACGAAAATCTGATCAAAGTGGAAACCAAGTGGCGATCTTCCCTAGACCGTCATTTGAGGTGGCGGTCCACTCTGGACTACCACCGATAGGTGGCGATCTCCGAAGGACCGCTACCTGCCAGAGTTAGCTAGCAGAAGGCGGTCAGATCCCAGACCACAACCTAAAGGAGGTGGTCAGGGACTTGACTGCATCCTCTAAAACTCCACGGAAATCACGCCAGCACGCGCCCTGTGGGCGTATTGGTCCTACCAAGTGGCGGCCCAGGGCTGATCGCCACTTGAAGGTGGCGGTCAGTCGCAGGACTGCTACCTAGAACCAACTCACGGGCCTAGTGACGGTCCCCAGATGATTGCCTCAGCACTCCTAGGAAAGGAGGCGGTCTCTGGTACGACCGGCACCTCCTTCCGAGGCCAAAAATCGCGAGCTCTGCAAAAATGGCAATTCCACGCCCCAATCACCCCTAAGTGATGGGGGAAAACAATGTTAAACTCATCCCCTTCCCCTCGAGCGTCTAATGATGCCCAACAAACCCCAAAAAGCCCTAGAAATCACTTAATATGGCGCTCTAACCCAAAGCATGCATTTTTCCTTCCCGGCATAAAAGACGCCCCTCTCGACCTCTCCACGGCCTAAAAATCACGGGGAATGTGGAAACGGAGGTAAGGATCTGTCCCCCTACCTCAAGGAAGCTTCGAAACACCCAGATCGGCGCCGATCTCCAACCCCACGTTCGAACCACGAACACCGCAAACACACCTCTAATCACCACCGTCACGCTCACCTCGCCGCCACTGTCGCCACCACGCCGCTGCCTTAGCTCACCGTCTGCAGCCAGAGAGGGAGGAAGGCCACGTGCGCTCAGACGGGGGAGAGGGTGCTGCAACGGTCGGATGGGGGGCGCGGCACTCACGGGGAAGGAGAAAAAGAGGAATTAGGGATTTCTCCCTAACCCTCCTAGAACCAAAATTACATATATGCCCAAATATTTCTCGTAAAATCTATTTATTCATATAAAGTTTTTGAAAAAGTAGTAATTCAATCAAAATTTAATTTCAGATCTTTGGGTTTTCTCTTTTTGAGTTTGATAACTTATTCTTACTTTAGAAATAACTCATTCTATGCGAAATGGTAGAATGAGTTACTCCTAGAATAAGGGCCTCAACCCTAATCGAGCCCAGATAACTAAACCCTACTACCAAACTTGGTTACGGGCGAGTAGGCGGAATAACTAATCCTATTCGCCTCTTATTCTATTATCAAAGTTACCCTTAGAAAATACTCAATGCCAAAAGATCTACCACCTTTGGATGCCTTATTATTCTTAGAGAAGAAGACCACATTGAAATTGTCACAGTAAATCCTGATAGGAGTAGAGACGAAATCAATAAATGATAAACATGTGAGCATGGACTATCCACTAGTCTCAAAACAAGCAATAAACCCAATTACCATATTGGAGGTCACCGTAACATTCTGCTTCTCACTGACCAGATAATGGCTCCCCCTACTAAGAGAAATATGTAGCATGTAGTGGACTTCCTTGTGTCAAGACAGCCATCAAAATCAACATCAGAATATGCAATGACCTCTAGTTGATCTGACCTCTTATATGCGAGCATGCAATCCATAGTCCCTTTCAGATAACACATGACTTTCTTGACAGCCTTTCAATTATTCATGTCTAGGTTGCTCTAGTGCCTGCTGAGCATACCCACATGAAAAGTAATGTCTGGACAAGTGCAAGTCTGAAGTTACATCAGGTTCCTAACTACTGAAGCATAAGGGATGAGCTCCATCTGCTTCCTTTCTAAGTCATCCTTGGGATACAACAAATCACTAAACTTATCTCCCTTCACAATGGGCATTTTATTGAGTGCGCAGTATTACATATTGAACCTTTCAAGACATTTGAGATATAAACTTTCTGAGAAAGACCAAATGTGCCTGAGGGCCTATCTTTGGTGATCTCAATGTCTAAGACATAGGAGACATCACCCATGTCTTTCATAGTAAAGTTCTTGGAAAGAAAAGCCTCTGTTTTATGTAACAAATCAAGATCACTACTGGCAAGCCGCATACAAAAGTAAGATAATGAATTTACTCTCACTGACCTTTAGATATAAACATTCATCAATGACGTTTTTCTTAAATCCAAAGAATAGTATGATTTCACTAAACTTAATGAAGCATTGACATGAGACTTGCTTAAGTCCATAAATAAATTTTCTTAATTTGCACATCATGTGTTCTTTCTCTTAAGCATGAAACTCCTGAGGTTACTCTATATATACTTATTTATGAAGGTCCCCATTGATAAATGTCATTTTCACATCCATTTGGTGTAACTCTAAACCAAAATAAGACACCAAGGCCATGACTATCCTGAATGAGAGCTTCTTAGAAACTAGAAAGAATGTCTCATCATAATCAATACCCTCCCTTAATTTGAGTGAAACTTTTAACCACCAATCTGGTCTTATATCGCTTAACTTTGCCTTTAGAGTCCACTTTAATTTTGAATACACATTTGTATCTAACAAGTTTAGACCCTTTTGGCAAGTCAATGAGTTCCCAGACTTGATTCTTAACCATTAAGTCAAGTTTTCTTTCATGGCTTCAAAGTAATAGGCAGATTTTTCACTCTTCATAGCTTGTGAAAACATCATTGGATCATCAATGTCACCCCTGTCTACACTATCCTCCTATAGGTACACCACAAACTCATCAGATATGGGAGGTCTCTTGACTCTCTTGGATCTTCATTGTGTGGGCCCTTGGTTCATTGGAGGAGGTGGTTGGTCAACTGTTGTGGCATCCTCTGGCTCTGTAGCCACTTGAGGTAGACCAAATGTAACTTCTTGTTTCCCCAAAATATCAATTCTGAGGAATGAATACAGGAATGAAGTTGTTAGTTATTACGGGTATTTCAGCCTAATCTTATAACTCCTCAAAAGAAATCTCTTGAGAAGGTCCATCCCCACTGAGTCAGAGAGAAAATAAAAATAGATGATTTTCATAATTAAAATGACAATGTCTACAACATGAAGTGCCAAAGTAAAAATTATAATTTTAAATAAAAATAAATGTTAAATAATACCAAGGAGGGCGATGGGAAAGGATATTGCGGCCGTGGTGTCGAGGTGACATCGTCTCCCTGAGCCTTTTACTTCCGCTTGTCCCAGAGCCGACAACACCCATCTTGCGCCGTCTTTGGAGGGGTTAGAGAGAGAAGGAGAGAGAGAAAATAGAGAGGGAAAGAGTTGTAGAGAAAGAAATAGAGATATAAGTGGAGAGAGAGGTAATTAAATACAAGGAAGAAAATAAAATATAAATTAGAAAAGCATAGAATTAACATGCGTGTGTGGGTGTATGTGAGAGGGTGAGAGAGAGTGAGACATGGAGGGAGAGAGAAAGGAGAGATCACAGGGGGAAGAGAGAGAGAGATGGTGAGATGGTGAGAGAGAGAGACATGGAGGGGGGAGAGAAAGAGAGGGTGTGAGAAGAGAGAGAAAGAGAAAGGGAGAAGAGACGGAGGGAGGGAGCTTGACGGTGTGGCTAGAGATAGAGAGAGAAAATAGAGGGAAGGGGGGACATGAATGGCACGGTCACTGGCATGATGGTGGTGGTGGATTGCGTTTGTGCAGAGGAAGAGAAGTGGAGGTGGCCGCAGTGTGGTGTATGTATGCATGCAGTGGAGTGGGAGAGAGGGAGACGGAGAGGGGGTCGGCGCGGTGTCTGCGGAGGGTGACTACAAAGGTCGGAGAGTGACACAGTGTCGACGGTGAGAGGAGAGAGAGCAAAGGAGGGACAAGATTAGCAGATGCTCTAAGGGTGGGGAAGATGTGTGTGTGTGTGTGTGCATGCAAGCAGAGGACGGAGAGGAGGAGAGAACGGAACGTGTAAGCTTGTGGTGGGAAAACAGGGAGGAGAGGGAGAGAAGAGAAAGGAGATGATGGTGGTGTGGATGGTGGTGCAGGTTGGGTTACAGAGAGAAAGAGAGAGGGAGATAGATCCGAAGGGGGAGGTTCGACGGAACGTGCATGTGTGGTGTGTGCATGCATGCAGTGGAGAGGGGGAGAGGGAGAAGTAGAGGGGTAGCCGCAGTGTAAGGAGAAGATGAGAGGGAGAGGAGAAGCGAACAGTGTGCCATGGTGGTGCATAGCGGGACAGGGTGCCGGCAGAGGGGTGTATATGGGAGAGAGCTATGGTGGAAGGTTAGCAGGGAGGCGAAATCAGAGGAGAGAGAGAGAGAGCATGTGAGAGAGAAAGGGAGATGGAGGGGGCTGAGAAGAAGCGAGGGCAAAGAAAAGAACGGTGCCCCTATTCAAAATAGGGTCACTGGACCACATGAAAGAGAAGTGGGAGGAGAAGTGAATGGAGAAGGGGAAGAAGGAGAAAGAAGAAGGGGAAGGGGAGGCAGTCAGAGGAGAGGAGAAAGAGGCCCCGAGGGGGGGAGAGATGTCGTTTTGTAGGGGAAGCGAGGCAGCAGCCTTCGGCACACCCACTGTTGCTCACGTCCCCCCACACATGCACATAGTGCCCAGCCGCTGTTTGCCATCATGCCACTGTCGCTGCCCATGCCAGAGGATGCCCATGAGGGGACCAGCACACCTGTTTGCCGATAGTTCGCATGCTAGCACCCATTGCGCTCGCTTGCTTGCCATGCCATGGTGTAACCTGTATAGAAGGTTTACACATAATACAAAAAATTATACCTAGGCCCCTCAAAAGAAAAGTTTTATCAATGAATACATACATTGCCATTCCCCCATGCACAATAAATTTTGTAAACAAAACAATTATAGCGAAGTGTTTTTTTATGAATTGATCTTACCAAAAGGTAATTATGTAATTTTTTTAATTTATTTCAAACATGAGTCAAGTCCTATTAATTATGAAAAAATCTTCACTAACGTGGTGGCAGCACTCAGCGTGGGTACTCCTCTATGTTGGCCGAAGTCATCAACTCAACTGTGGTTTGGCGACTCTCCTGAAGGATCCTAATCTTCTCTCCCAACTCTGAAGGGATCTCCGACTGTTTCAGAGGAAATACCAATGAAAATTTGGCTTGTCAGGGAACCCCCAGTTGGGATTCCCCTTAGTAGCCCCGACCAGTCTTCCACCCCTTCTGCCAAGAATCCGGAGGAGAAAGGGTCACACAGCTCTTGTTCCTCCTCGTCTAAAGATAATAGAAGCCCTTCTGAGCATGGGTTTGATCCTTCAGCTCAAAAAAAGCATGGAAGAGGTCCAAAGAGGGATCGGAATCACATAGGCAACAAAGGAAAATGAAAGAGAAGATGAAAGTGTAGGAATTGGAGGCCAACTAGATCGGAGCCAGCTGATAAGACCGCAACAACTGCGCAACGAAAGGGTGGAGAGGAAGGCGAAAACCACATTTCCAAGCCAGAAGAAAAATGCAGAAGAAGCCTAAACGGGAATCTAGGCTCATCTCGTGAGATTTGGTGGGGGAAAAGAGAAACCGCCATGGCAGCTCGTAGTTGGCCTCAATCTCCTTCACCTCGGTCTCACCCAACTCGCTACATAAAGGATGGCTAGGCACCGAACTTCATGCACCTTGCTCAGGCCCCCGGGTCTCAACCGCAGGATCGTGCTCCCCCATAAGAAAGCGCGAAGAGTGAGAGGAAGAAGAGGAAAGTATGGAATCTGAACACACCGGAGGAGAAGGAAGCTGGCGGATCGCTGCGGCCGTGGTCTCCGCCAACTCCGCGAAGGCCTTGACAATTCTCTGCTCCCCCAAGTCACTCCCATAGCGCATGAATCCTCCCAGAATATCGGTGCAACGGAAAAGGAGAAACCCTCAATAGAGGAAACGTAAGACGCAAGAACACAGGACAGTTACATATTTATCCCCATAGCCTTAGGGATAAGTCATGACATTTCGAACTCCCAGAAGGGTCTCCCCATGCTGGCTAAAGGAAAGCAACATCATCATACCCTCGCCCTCAGGACAGCTGCATTAAATGGCCCCTGTCGGCAACGACATGCCCCACTTGAGCCACCAACGCTACCCCAAACCATACCACTCTTCGAGACCAAGTTTTGGCTCGGGAGTAGGGGGCAAGTGGAGAGGGGTAAATATGTAGCCCAAGTGTACGTAGGGATCGGGACGGCCAAACAAGGTCTAGACTGGCCCAATCAGACCTCTTCCGACCCAACCAGACTAAGTTTCCCAAGTGGCAGCCCCACAAATGAGCCCACTTATTTCAAAGCCCAAACATGCTCGGATCAAGTCTTCCTATGTGGCCCATTCAGACCGAAAGTCTGAGTAACAGTCGCTTGAGAAAGCTTAACAGGCATCCGAGCATAACCATCACAGTCATACTCAGGAGAAACCCAAGCGCCTCACCTGGGAGTATCCGTCGCATGTATCCCCAGCGGACAAGGCATATCTCCCGGTGAGGATCTCACTCTTGCTCAGAGAAGGGAAATTCCAAAGGACGGGGAAGAAGAAAGAGTCCCCCTCTGGGACATAATGCCCCTTGGTCCCTCTAGATACCCTGTCTCTAGCAACGAGGGCTAGGAGCCCCATGGAAGCCCTCCGGGAAGGTAAGGTGATCTTGAGTGCTCAACAACACACTGGTGGAGAGCGTGCCCCCCAGTTCTTCTCCTACTCTCATTCCACCTACGCTTTGCCAGCTTATTGGCTTTAGCATCGGAGGGTTTTCCTTGGGATTCCAACTCTGGGCTCCTATGATCCATTTCCTACCTTTGCAGATCTCTCATTCGTGGGGACGACGATAGGATTGTACGGCTCAGGACCCCACACGAGATCATCCCTCTTCAACATGCATCTCACACATATGCAAATATGCATTCATGTGAACATATTTTTGAAGAGTATGTGATTAGGGTTCGTACTCTCATCAATTCTGTTTGATTTATGTACGCTAACTATAATTAAATCTTGAAATTGACCATGGTATAATGTGCGTTTTGAAGTTATCTATCTTTTGACAGTAAATAGCCTAATTTTTGTGCCACATCCATGTTTTAATTGTGCTTTCATTCCACCGGTGTCATGTTCTTCGCGATTTGGGGCTCGGATTAGCAGAAACGGCCCTTCCAGGAACCGCTAGGCTTGAAGCGGTCACACGATAGACCGTTTGCCTTGGTCAAGTGGCCTCGTGATAGACCATTTATGGGCAGTGTGATTTAAATTAAACAAGGGATTTCCTAATGCTTAGCAGCCTTTCTGTCGACCATTTGTGGTCTTCAGGCGGTCTGCTCACGACCGTTTTCCATCCCTGTTCAGTAACATGTATTGATTCGCCCCGGCATGTTTTGTACTATTAAATAGCTTATTGGTCAGGATATTTACATGATACAAACGCAGTGCAATTAGGGCAATGAAACATATAATCTAAATGTAACTGTTTCCCTTAACATTGCTCTATTCACAATCATCTTTTCCATATATTTGCGAAAGGAAGTAGACTAATGCTCTAATAATGGTTAGCTTAAGTGTTCATTTTTGTTATAGTCAAGAATTATTTTAAGGTCATACCACTCCGGTGAGATTGGCTGGACCGATCATGTTTTTTTTTTTTCGCATGATTTGTTAGCCTAATTTCTTGAACAATGAATGCCTCTCCGTCGGATACTCCTTCCGTCAGACTAGGAATTCTTGGTTCAAGGCCTCCGTAAGTCCCCGCGAGCCTGGGATTCCCACTAGGACGCTGGGGAGGTTGTACCATCAAAGTCTATACCATCAAATCGTGATTTCATGCTGGGCAGACCAAGTTCACATGGCCTATTGTCTGGGCTGGCATGCGGTTGTGCCCTAGGCCGCAAGCCAACCCTTGCCGTCATCACCTTGACCGTTTCCTTCTAACATTAGACTTGTAAATTAGTTCGACCCAATGAAGATTTTAGGTCGACTTATTTCGATTTTAAGTGGACTAGGGCCTCCCAGTTGACCCTAGGATCCAGGACCACGCCCTGGTTTGGTCCAGGCATGCTCCTAGTCGGGTTGGGACCTTGATCCAGTTGACTTTTAAATCTCCTGTGGTCTTACTTCTTAGCGGTCTTCATACGGACCGTTTCCCTCTTCATGCGGTCCAACGATAGACCGTTAAGGTGTTCTGGCTTGATCCATTAGGACAAGCGTGGGCTGGGATTAGGCGGTCCTGTATCAGACCATTTATTACCCCTTGCGGTTCCTATTTGATCGTAAGCAATCCCTGACCTGATTGTTTTATGGATTTTAAGGTAAACTAATTGGTTGCGATAATCCTCCAAGGCTACATTCTTGTCCTATCATTTTTGATTTGGGCTATTGAGCCTGTTTTATCCCTTTCTTCCAATTTTGGGAGAATCATGATCTTAGAAGTTAGGCTACATGAGCTTAACCTTGGAAATTCCATGGCTGAATTACTTGAATGTCGAGACAATTACTTGGGATCGTTGATCCACTAAATTAGTGCCAAGGCATCATTAAGGGCCCACTCTGGTCCTGGGAGGAGGGCCGAAAGTACTTGTGCCCCAGAGAGTTTGTAATGATTAGGTGTGGCATTGCACCGAGTACTCATAAATGCGTGGTCAATGACATTCATTAAATGTTCATTTCTTGCTTGAAAACTCTTCATCAGGAACTGTTATATTTGCGTGCTTGTCGGCCAATCACGAGAATGATTACTTGACCCTTACTTGTTGTCTCTGCAATTCATTCTTGAATCATCATGTTCATTTATTTACTCCGTTGTGATCAATTCTTATATTATTGCACATGTTAAATGGTTAATTACTTAAACAATGCCATATAATGGTAATAGTGTTTAAAATACAATTGACTACTCATTATCGCCTTTGACCGAGTATGATTTATCATACATATGGTTGCCAGTAAATCAGATATCTTGTACGATTTATAGTCGAAAAATCAGTCTTACGTGTCGATCGGTCAAGTTGTTGGTGCTAAACTGGCACCCTTTCGTCTTTCCACGCTTTGAATGACTTGTCATTTTATGTATTCCCACGGGAGGGTCTGAGAGGGAGGTAGCATGATTGCTCCTAGGGAAGGAGGCCTGCCTCATGTGTCTTTTCGTGGGGAGGATCAATTAAGGTAAGGTGCTCCCTCTTCGGCCCATAAAAGGTCCTAATGGGCGCCTCCTCCTCTTCACGCTACTTAAGGCTTCCCTTGCAATCTCTACCTCTTCCTCCCTTTTTTGCAAAGTGACCGTCCTCTTCTTGGTGATCATCCTCAGGTGAAGCATGGAAGGCGACTCTGAAGACGAAGACTTTGGTAGTTGTTGGGGTGTCCATGTGGCTTCGGAGTAGAAGGATGGAGGGCGACCGAGCGGACAGCGTAGAAGGATGGAGGGCGAGTGGCGACAGGCTCCCTCCTGACTTCTGGACCGCCGCTCTACTGGGGGGAGGGGATGGAAGAAGTCATTGCTTCTCTTTTCTTTCATCCTCGCCCCCCCTCTCCCACTCCCTTCAAGGGAGTGCTCAACTCTTTCTCTCTCTTCTGCCCTCCTTCTCGCCCTCACTCTTTGGAGGGTGCCAGTTTTTCTTCTTCTTTTTGCCCACGCCATCAATTCTTGATGGTTTCGTTATGCTCCACTTTCCAAAGAGTTGGCAGAGGAGGCCTTCTCTTATTTTCTACGGAGCTGGCGTTCGGGCATACCCTCCTCTTCTTTTTCTTTCCTACTTATACCATCTCTTCCAAACTTTCTGAGTAGACAAAGTCAGCCATCTCATTATGCGAGTGAGTTTTCACACTAGGTGGAGTCAGTGGCTCAGCTTGGAGCTGCTAACCTCATCCGCATCGAGTAATTAGTTAGTGTTGTATCATTTTTTTTTACATATTGCACTGGCTATAGCCCACCTGATGTACAAAGATGTTGATGCAATAAAATGGAGAGTTATTATCATAATTTTTCTCTTGCATGTATAGGAGGAGCTCAAAAATAGAACTTTTGTAATGTTGCTATTGGTCCCGGGGTAGGCGAGTCGACAAGAAGGGGGTAGAATTGTCCCCCACACTTGATGGCAAATTAAAACACTATGCAGCGAAATTAACAATATTAACGAGATTGAAGATATTAACTAAACAAGATAGTTAAATTCTCTCAATCTCTCTGATCTCACACGATCACACAAACGGATGTATCATGCAAACCACACAATCACACAAACCAAACCACAGTGCACAAGTATTTTTAAGACAGTTCGGGACCATGACGGGCTCCCTACATCCACCCCTTACCAAACCGGTAAGACTTCACTCGGGGATAAATCTCCAACATGGAGGCGATGCTCCATCACACACACGGGGACACGCCCCAACATACACACATGGAGATAGAGTCTCCCACACGATCCGATTACAGATCAAAACACACACACACACACACGCTGTAATAACCGCAGCACAATGAATCCACAACCGTACGCCGACGGTCACACACACATAGTGTATTTTCAAGTTCAAAAAATAAACACACATATCCAAATCATGCTCAAATCATAATACAACACATGATAACCATCACAAATAATCAGAAATAGAATGTGAAGTATTTTCCCCCTTGTTTCCACGATGAATGGATAGAGTTGCTCGAAGCTCCAGTCGAATGATGACGATTTTGACGTCCTCTCGTTCCTCTCCTCAATCTGTTGTTATTTTCCTTCTTCCTCGAACTCCAGAAATCACTTGGAGGAGATGAAATCTCCCTATCTTCTTTCGAGAGAGAGAGAGAGAGACCCGTCCCGTGACTCAATCCGAGTATAAGCACGGAAGAGCCGACTATCCGACTCATTGCCGGTTCCTCAACTGCGCACGGTCCCACACATCCCTCGCTAGGGACGCCTGTGAGCTAGAGTCCCAGGTCGCGTGTCCCTCCCGCATTAATAACAAGAAACAAGATACATAATAGATAGGGAGCAGTTGGGATCAAGGCGGACTAAAGCCTCAAAAATAGCAAGAAAAAAGGTGAAAACCCCGAAAGGGTGAGACAGAGGGAATGGAAAGACGATGAGGAGATTGCTACAAAGGTAAGGGAGAGGAAGGAGAGTAATCATCTGATGTGGTCGGAGAAGAAGAATTTTGAATGTCCAATAGGGTCAGAGAAGGATAAAGATAGACATCCAACAAGGTCGGAGAAGGTGCAGAGGCAACACCCAGAAATCTCGGGGATGAGGAATTAGAAGATGTCTCAAAATCGGGACGAAAGGAAAGATCCTAAGGTTCCGAATGAAAGGAAGAATTGAAAGAGGCCCCAGAATCAGGATGAAAGGATGCCATAGGTCAAGGCCTAGAATTGTGAGAGGAGGGAGAATCTGAAGACTCCAGATGGGAAGAAGAAGAATGGGGGTTCGTGGACCCAAGAAGAGAGGAGATTATAGATGTGGGATTGGAAGAAGGTAGGTACACCACCCAAGGGTGGGAGCTGAGTAGAAGAAATGATGAACGGAAGGAAAGAGAAGGAGAAGTAGTGGACCCCTAAGTGCATAACCTGCGGCCTTTGTACTTGGGCCGCTGTCTCTTCTTAGCTAAAATCTCTTGGAAATGGACCCCCCTGGCACGGGCTCAGACCTTCGGGCTTCTTACTTTGTAATGTCTTCTTAAATAACGGGCCCATCTAGTAGACGACTTGGCCTGATTATGAATATATAGCCTTACCGAGGCGGTCGCCCCTAGACACCCGGTGCTAACATCATGTGGACATTCTTGGACGGATAACTCCTCAAAAGGATGAGCATCATGAAACCATGGAGTCTTGTCATTCGAAACAAAGATATGGAGATTCGGCAACTCCATCGGCAATTAGGCTTGAAGCATAACTCCCTTGATAGAAGGGAAAGATAAGTGAGCGGGGCCTGTGGGTGCAGCCTGTTTGAAAAGTGTCTTTTTATTCTTTTATTCTTTATTCACACAATCATGCAGGTATTCATCTATTATAAGCACAAGCTAGATATATAGAATAGTTGTCCCATATCGAAGATAGGATAAGGACAACGTCCATGATTCATGGATTAAGTGCGGCTCACAAGACACAACTATGGTAGATGTGTATCCACAGAGGGGACACTGCATAGAACATGCGCAAGGCGTAAATCACAAACTACACCCAAGACTAGTCCTCCATGGTGTGATAGTGTAAATATGTGAGCAGTAAATCTCCTACATAGGGATACGCAGATGTTCTAGATAACACTAGAGTACTGCTCTAGCGTCTACACATACATTTGGGGTTCTCAATTTTCTGTAGCTTCGCACAACCTCCTCTTGACTTATTCTTAATTCCAGACTTCACCCCTTGGCTCGAGTCTCATTTGTTTTAGTGGGGATTCCCGACTTACTGGATTCATCCCTTGTAGTAATCTTATTACGAACTTCAACATTTGACGTGAGTCTCCTCATGTGTGTCAATGGAGATTCTCGACTACTAGGATTCATCCTTATTGTAGTAATCTTATTACAGACTTCAACACTTGACACGAGTCTCCTCATGTGTCTCAAAGGGGATTCCCAACTACTAGGATTCATCCTTATTGTAATTTTATTGTGGAGTTTGCTTCACTATTTTTACGCGAGTTTTCTCATTTAATTCACTGGAGATTCCCGACTTCATGGATCCGCATTCCACCTATCATTTTTTTTTTAATGGGGGGGGGCCTAGCTTCTAACCTAAACCCTAGCCCACGTAGGATGGGTGTTTTTCTCCCAATAACCCTAACCCTAGAGAAGGGAAAATGGGGGAGGTGGCTCTAGATTTAGATAACCCTGAAATTTTAGGACATTTATCTCCCTTCACTCTCTTAGGTCGAATTACGACTCAAGGGTGGGCTAAACACTATAAATAGGAACCTACGTTGGCCTAGCAAACCATAATAGCTTGTGGCCTAGGAGGGATATCGTGTGGGGGTCGTGCTAGGGCGTGGATCAAGGTGTTAGAAGCGTGGTTTTGGGCATTGTGTTCTTCTTCCTTCTTCTTCCTTATCCGGCTCAAAGATAGGTGTTCTCTCAAGCTAAATCTCAAATTAATGCATCAAACATGTTCATATGCAAATCTAGTTTAGCTCTGCATCATTTTCCCAAAATTTTATTTACTATATTGCATGTATTTCACGAATTTAGGACTGGGTATCACTATTTTAGGATTTTTTCACTGGAACAGATTTTCTGTTCGTAATCGTGGCCCTGACTGTGACAACTGTTGACACCCGTTTTCAACTAATAAGTCGAGTTATTTCTCTTATTCATCTTCTGTGATGCCCCGAATTACCCATTATTTTGGAGCATTCTTTGAGCTTGTTTTGAGCCCATTCTTGGCCATTCATCTAGCCCATTGAGCTTGGAAGCCATTTTCTATAGGTTTTGAACTATTTTCCATGATTTCCCTCCATTCCGAAACATTTCCCATCGTCCCCATCGGCCGATGCACTTACTGCCACCAGGGGGATGGTGACGACCCTCTGGAGGGCCGCCACTATCAGATGGCTGCCTCCAGTCTGGCTGCCATCAGAGGGCGGCCAACTGGCTAACCGCCAAACATATATAGCGGCCATTCACCAGACCACCAAATGCATGTTTCTGCCAGGTCATCGTGCTCGCCAATGCAACTGTGGGCTTGCTTATCCTACTGCTTAGTTGCAGTCTTCCCTTGATCGTCTTCACCTAGTTGTGGTCTTGCGATTGACCGCTACTTCGGAATAAAGCCCAGAACCTTTTGAACTTCGATTTCTTCGCCCGAGGACCCTCCGGGAGCCTCATCTTGATCCATTTTCGAGGAGAATAACCCTCTAGCTTGACTATTATCGATCTAGGGCTCTTACCCTTGATATTATCTTGAGTTTGATCACATATATCTAAAAAATTGGGTGTTTATCTCAGATTTTAACCCAAGGGTTTCTACAACCTCTATATAAACTGCCCAGTTCGTAGTGCGCGATGGGGGGCTCTTTCTCGATTCGGGGCGAAGCCATGCCACATCTCCACTAAAGAGGGAAGTATTAGCTTTGATTTCCACACTCCAGGACTTCTTTTATTTATTCCATCTCTTAGTTATTCATCCTCCAATTCTCAAAATCATCACAGTTTGCACAGTTTTTGCTACATCTGCACTTTTCTCCATATTGCATGCACGATTCCCGTAGTTATGCTGCGTGTTTTTCCTCTCTATTTGCTCTATTCTCATCACAACACATACACCTATTATTTGCACCCTTCCACAGGGGTTAAAAACCTCCCCCCCCCGGTGCATTTTCCCTTAATTTCTCACCCTATTTTACACATCAGGGATTTGATAGTACACTTCGATTTTCTAATGGGTTTCCCTTGTTGTTCAGCTTTGTTTTGCAAGAGAGCATGAGCATGATGTGAGGCCCTCTTCCTCTAGCTGGCTGGAAGGAGAGGAGGTCTGATCCCATAAGTTCCCCACACCCGTTTCTAAAGCACGATCAAGTCTTCATCCTTTTCCAAGGTACGTTGTCACACCCCAAGCCTGGAAGGAACCTGGTACGCGTGACAAGTTTATATCGTTCATGTCAACCTCCCTTTCTTACTCAAAGACAAAGCTTTCTCAATTTTATAAATTTGAGATATATTTTTTAGAAACTTGAGTGTATCGTACCGGATCATAGAAGATCCGATCTGGTACGGATCACCGAGTCGACAAACCCTGGTTTAGACTAGTAAAATATCGTTCATTTGGAGATGGGATTTCAGCCACTGTCACTGACCCGCGGCTATGAAGTCTTCTTCAGTCTGCACGCATAGAAGACAAGATAATCACATGATTCAACACAAAACAGAACTGTTTCTCTCTTGGTGTTGCTCGGCACTCAACACCAGCCCCATGCAATCGATGAGAAAGGAGTGTCAAAAATTACAAAATCAATATTTAAGAAAATGTATTTGCCTGTCATCCCACATTTTAGGTGAACATAATGTTACTGCTACTGATGCCGTCTGTTAAGACTCTCTTGATCACCCTTGTTCTTTAAAAAAATGCTTGTAGAAAAGAAAGTAGGGAAGAAAAAGGGGAAGAGGAGTGTACTCAGAAGATGTGGTAAATTTTAATCTGAACTTTCCACCCAACTTAAACCTAACCCTTGAAAAAAAAACAGGTTAAGGTCATGTAACTTTTTACGATCGGATCAAGTTTAGGTCAGGTCATCTGACCTACACATTCTTTAGGGTCAAGGGTCATGAAATTTGACTAAAACCTGACCCAACCTAATTGTACCCATACCCAATCGTCTCTAATGTGGCTTCACTTGTCTTGATCTGGGTCGGGCATGCGTGATAATTAGGGCTGTCAATGGGTTGGGTCTGAGTTGGGTTTAGGTCGGTCCAGTCTGAGTCTAACTTATCAATATTAAAGTCCGAGTTTGATTCGGACTCAAGTTATGTCGGCCCGAGTAGATCCGAACTAGATACTAGATGTCAACCTTCATGCGGCATTCCAACCGCTATTCTAGTAAAACCAGTCTCAGTACATCCCGGACCTCCATTATTACACAATCTTGTATTCCATGTATAGTCCAGTACCCCCCCGGTCAGATCTGGCTAGGGCGATATACCCCTCGGTCTCACAGTCCCACAACCCGCAAAAGCCCCAGGTTGGGGAAAAACCCTTGCCTCATCGCTTGCCTTTCTCGGTTCTTGAACACGTCCCCTAACAGCACCATGCTATAGACAACAATCCCCAGAATGCAAAAAAAACATCAAGATGGGATTAAAAATAGAGATACCCTGACAGACCCAATTATTTTCTCCCTCCATGAGGAGGCGATTGGGGGCAAAAATTGCCATCCATCCAGCTGAGGTGAAAACCCGAAAGGGCATCTCAGGCAAAATCAGGTGACCCCTTGGTGCAAAAACTCACAAGGGCATACCGGAAAAAGCTAAAGGGGGCCAGCTCTAGCGAAAACCCACAAGGGCGGTGGAGCTAGTAAAGAGAAAAAAAATCCTCTCTTTCTCTACTTGTCACCGATGAGGGTCGTCGACTACGACATTCTGTCAATGGCAACCTCAGCATCACTTCACAATGATGGTGGCCATCACACCCTTCAGGGCCAGACAACGCCCATTCCAGCATCAGCAGTCGGCCACCTGCCTTAGTGACCGGTCCCTAGCTCTAGCATCGCGGATACAATGCCTCCACAGGCTAGCCGTTTAGTTTCAGCACCAGTTGCCAGCTCCAGCATCGCGGCTACAATGCCTCCACAGGCCAGCCACCCAGTTCTAGTACCGGTCGCCAGCTCTAACATCGCGGCTACAATGCCTCCATAGGCCAGCCGCTCAGTTCCAGTACCAGTCGCCAGCTCTAGCATCGTGGCTACAATGCCTCCATAGGCCAGCCGCCCAGTTCTAGTATCGATCGCCAGCCTCGGCATCGTGGCTACAACGCCTCCACAGGCCAGCCGCTCAGTTCCAATACCAGTTGCCAGCTCCAACGTCGCGGCTACAATGCCTTCACAGGCCA
The DNA here is from genome assembly GCA_024336825.1 of Amorphophallus titanum. Lineage (NCBI taxonomy): Eukaryota > Viridiplantae > Streptophyta > Magnoliopsida > Alismatales > Araceae > Amorphophallus > Amorphophallus titanum. Next base: position 13,618,446 of record JANBPO010002057.1, on the reverse strand, counting down.
ACCTCTCAGTTCCAGTACCGGTCACCAACTCGAGTGTCGCGGCATTTTAACATTTGAGATGTAATTGTGAACAATGTGTGTAGTTGACAATGTAAGATCTTCTGGATATTTTGGGGGCATGGAGCCAAATCGTTAAAGATGTGATAGAGCGTGGAACACTAGTGAGGAATTTTTTATCAGAACTAAATAAAATATCTATTTTTTAGAGACCTTCATACAAAAGAGAAGGATAGTGGTCTGACAGGCACATGACAACTTATGAAAGATGGAAGAAGGTAGGTGACAAGTGTCCGGAATGAAGGGTAAAGTTATAGCAGGTGACAGGTTTAGTTCCCTACACTATAGGGCACAATATAATTGGCTTGGGAGTGAGGTCTCTATTTAGACCTCTCTTTCCCCACCTTTCTCACATGTCAAACTCTTAACTCCTTCGAATCTCCTTAGAGTTGTCCTACACTTGGTAAGTCTCCAGATGATCTTCAAACCATCATTTAACCTTCGACTTTAGATTTCTTCACCATTATCTAAGACTGAATCTATATTTTCTTTATCTCTTTCACTTTTAAGAGGGCTACCTAGGCGAGCAGGACTGGAGGATGGGACTGGAAGACTGAAGGCCAATAATGCATTAAGGCTAGTACTAATCTCACGTTAACTACCATGATTAAGACTAAGACCATATTCTAGTCTCCTTGTGTCTCCCAATATGTCTTATAATTAATCTCTGCATAAGATAAAACACATGAGAGTTGAATAAGTTAAGAATGTCCTTGATTAAGACGAGTCCTCGTGTGAAGCCACTTCAAGGGATAAAGAATTGTGTATATAGGGCTTGACTCTACATGACATTATGCTCAATTCTATGAAACTATACTTGTTTGGATAGAAGACCCAATCAACTATCACAATTAAATCAGGAATCTAGATTTTAACATCCACTTTGAGCCATATTCTTTTATTAGAAATACACTCAAATGTGCTAGAGGAAATGGCTACTCAAGGAAAGGGCTACAGGAAAGAGCTATCTAGATCAGGAGTTTTGGAGGGATAATTCGAGAAGGAGCCGCTTGGAAGGTGAAGTTGCCTAGAGGTTATGCTGCCGTTGCATGTTCCACTCAGCTTTCCAGCCTTGATATGTTATGATGTATGTTCTAAGTATTCTTGTTAGCATGATGGAAATGTAGGTGCGAGCTCTATGTATATGTGTTATAAAAGAATGACGGCTATGTATATGTATATGTAAGTATGTTGACCCACTTATCGCATATTGACTGTTCTGTTAAAGGATTACATCAAATGAGGACCTTCAATCTGTACATATATAATGTAAAGGTATCTCCATTGTTGTTAAGCTTTTTCACCTACAAATACATGCTACAAGTTTTTTATTCATGGTTCCATTCATGAGATTATATTGTAAGTTTAAGTTTATATTGTGATATTCTTAGTTGTTATGTTTAGATTATCTATTTTTACTAGTCTTGGCCTCGACATCATAGGACAGTGATATGGGATGAGACACTCCTATTGTTGTTCCACCTACACCTACCTTATTAATCGTTTAATCAAATCCTTCCAACCATGATTTCTAAATCATGTAGTGCACTTAGTTACAATTGTATCACATGTTATGTAGAGCCAGATCTCATAAATAACCAAACACCCGTTTTGAAGCATGAACATTAAATTTTAATTTTTTTAGGAGTCCTACTGAGTCATCGTACTCATCCAGTTCTTTAATATATTTTTAAGTGTTAGTTCGATGGTGGAGTAGGCGATAGGGATAGCGCCACTATGATGTGATCTTTACAGGTGAGTGGCTAGCTGCAGTGACTCGTGATGCGGTGAGCAGTGCTGTCTGGAGTCGCTCGACTTGTAATTTATTCTAGTCATCTAAGTGGACTTCTATACTACGACATTTATGTATTAATTATGAATTATTAACGAGAAATAATTCTTATTTATTTCTCGTCGTTGTTTAAGGATGAACTTGAGTGGGTCATACCTTGAAATTAACTCCACCCGGTGGGATAGGAGATAATGTCTTAGCCTCTTCACGGCGAACACCAGCGCCGAGCATACTTTCTCAATTGGGGAATAGCGGTGTTCAGGGCCAACCAGTTTTCTGCTGAGGTAATATAGGGGTTGCTCTTTGCCCTCTTCATTTATTTGTGCCAGTAAGACTCCCAAAGAAACATCCATGGTAGCAATGTAGAGTATTAACGGCTTCCCTTTAATTGGTGCTCCCAACACCGGGGAAGTGAGGAGGTATTCTTTAATTTGTTCAAATGCATCCTGACACTCCTGGTCCCATACGAATGGTGCATCCTTTTTCATCAATATCTCAAAAGGTGCGCATCTTCCTGAGAGGTTGGATATAAAGCGTCTGATATAGGCCAACCTCCCCTAGAGAGATCTTAATTCAGTTATATTTCGGGGAGGTGACAACTCTCGTTGATTTTATCAGGGTCTATTTCAATTCTCCGATATCTGACAATGAAACCGAGAAATTTGCCGCTTGAGACACCAAAAACACACTTCATCGGGGTCATCTTAAGTTTACATTGGCGAAGTCTTTCGAAAACCTGACACAAATCGGTCAAGTGATCTCCTCGCCTTTGGGTTTTAACGACAATGTCATCAACATAGCACTCGACCAAGTCGTGCAGCATTTCATCAAAAAATTTGGTCATGGCCCTTTGATATGTGGCGTCGACATTCTTTAGGCCAAATGGCATCCTTTTGTAACTGAAGATCTCTTTGGGGGATCGAAAGGGCGTGTGCTGCTTGTCACTGATGGCCATACAGATCTGGTTATATCCTGACAATCTGTCCATAAAAGACAAAGCTTTATGTCCGGTGGTCATATCGACCATAGTTTCAGTGATCAGGATAGGAAAATCGTCCTTTGAACAGGCTTTATTTAGGTCTTTGTAATTGATGCAGACATAGACTTGGCCATTTTTCTTTTTAATAGGAACTATATTGGCAAGCCAAATTGGGTACAAACAAGGCTCTATGAAGCCCACCTCTAGGAGCTTGTCAACTTCAGCATTTACTTTAAGCTCGAGCTCATGACGTATGTGTCTTTGGGCTTGTTTAACCGGTTTGGTCGTGGGGAGTATTGCTAACTCATGTTCTGCCACGAAAGGTTCTAGCCCGGGCATCTCATTGTAAGTCTAGGCGAAACAATCTTTATATTCCACCAAGAGTTGTTTATATGCTTCCCTTTTTACCTCATTTAGGAGAGCACTGACGAAGATTGGTCGGGGGTCGTCAGAATCCCCGAGGTTGAGCTCAACTAACTCGTCTACAATTGCTTGTCCGCCATCTTCTAGTTCTTGCGGAGCTGGCTGTAGGTCGATGAACTCCTCTTCGTCAGCAGGCATAGTGGCATGTGTGCCATAACACTCTTAAGTTACTGAGAACGGACGAGGAAAGTTGTTCGTCCGATTCTAGAGGTGTCCCTTCTTTTTGCGATTCGTCTGAAGGGTGGGTAGTCTCCTTGTCAGAGGATGACTTGCTAGATGAGGGCGAGAGCCGTAAGGTGTTGACCGAATAGTGAATTTCAAAGTTTACTCCTTCTCGACTGAGGGGGAGGCCCCTTGCTTCCCTTGCCACAAACTTAGGCAATGTAGATGCGGCTACAGTGAGAATTTGCCTTGTCGAGGATTTCGGCCGATCCCATGGATGAGGTTGTGGGGGAGTCACCCGATGATTTTGAATGTGAATGACTCCAGACTGTATCAAGCCTTCAACCTCGTCTTTGAAGACATAGCATTCTTCCGTAGCATGGCCAGACATTCGGTGGTACCGACAAAAGGGGGAGTCCTTGACCTTGTTTTCTTTGGTTGGCCTGCGAGGCTCTGGTAATTTTATAGGGTTTCGTGCGATGCAGAATTTGAACAATGGCTCGGTGTGTGCCTTGAGGAATGAATACGACGCCTCCATTCGCCTTGCCAGTGTCATTACAGGGGATTTTCCCTTAGCCACCTCAAGGGCGTTGTTCGGGCCAATTCTTCCTTGGGACTGAACACCCATAATGAGGGAGCCTAAGACACTTGCTCTTTCCTTGGTAGTAGAATGGGCCTTACCGAATTCAGGCTTACTGACAGACATTCCGGCCGCTGTCATCGGAGGGCTGTTATTCAGCATGATCCCAGGTTGGGCAAAAGAGTTTGGCGGAAGCGTAAGATGCTTAAGTAGAACATCTCGCTCTTGTAATAACTCTTGTACTAGAGATTTTAATGCCTGATTTTCCCGTCTTAAACCTTCCAACATGGTAGTTTCTTTTTCTGGTTGAGTATTGACCGGGGTGTCAATAATGGCCACAATGGAGTCCTCCAGCTCCCCCAAGTCAAGTCCAGCCAGTTGGCCTAAAGCTGATTTCCCAATCTCTTCCAACTGTCGACAGGCGGGTTGTAACGGGGTGAAATGTACTTCGCCGGCAGGGTCAGCGGGGTGAATGCCCGAGCTATCTATATCAGGCAACTGCAGTTGAAGATCGTGACCTCCGAGTGCACATTCCTCTTGAGGTTCGGCCATGGAGAGGTTATCCCTTTGAAGTCTCGCCAGCCGAAGATGACAACCCTATAGTATTGACGGCATAATAGACTTTGAAGTCACCTCGGGGTCATAGCCTAACCCTCTCCGGTCATTTTTGGAGAAAGAGGGCTGTCCCCTGGCCTGCGAGGGGTACCACAACTATTGAAAGTAATCACGGCGAGATGCTTCCTGCATTTGCGGGATTTTCTGCTTGCGACACATCTCTTTAATATGTTTGGGCATGTCGCCCATTTCCTGGATAAGCTTAGGGGCGTTCTTAGGCTTCTCACTCCAACCAAAGTCGTCGTCAGGAGGACCATGAGGGACCAAATCCCCTTTGTAAAAAATGATAGGCTTGCAGGGCTTGCTGTTCTTTTTCTTTCCTTTCCTTTGGTAGGTGACAATGAATGTCTTTAGCTGCTCGACCCCGTGTTCCTCCCTTTGAGAGAGTAGTTGCATGCATGTGGGGGGCAGTGAGATGCTCTTGTTTATGGCTTGATTGATGAGGTTAGCCTCAAAATTGATCTGACGTCTCTCCGGCCGAGTCGGCTTACCACCGGGATGACCGGATTGCAAACTTAGCCTATGTATTCTGGTGAGGTCTTCGTTCACAACGAAGAGCTCCTCGTCATATTCTTCTTCTTCGACCTCAATCTTTCGCTTCCCCTTATCCTCCATTTTCACATGGGGCTCCGTGGTCGGTTCCCCAAAATATTACTAGGCATCCGTCAAATTACATTCATTTGGCCGAAAGGGGGATCGATCGACAAAGACCATGTGCTGCTCCCCTCCTTTCGCATCCTTAATGCATCGATGAAGGGTAGAGGGGATAACCCAATTTTCGTGCAACCAGGGCCTTCCGAGCAGAGCTTTGTATGAGGTGTTCGCATTGATGATATAAAAAGTGGCTTTAGTGACAAAATTGCCCATTGCCACCTCCACCTCAACCTTACCCAGGGCATCCTCTGAATCTTGATTGAACCCTAAGATCTTCACATCATACGCCCTCTGTAAATAAGGCATAAGGAACAAATACATAAAAGGGGCATTATATTGATGAACGCCCCTGGATCCACTAGGATTCTGTTCACCTTGTGCCCATTAATCTTCCCCTGCATATATAAAGGACGGTTATGGCATGGTGAAGATAGCAACATGTCCCTGTCAGTGAAGGTGACTGTTGCTGCAAGAGCCTCATATGCTTGGGCTTGAAGTTCGGCTACATCAGCCTTAAAGACTTTTAGTTCCTGGAGGACTTTCACGAGGGCTTCCTTTAGCTCTTTGCTCCAAGCGATAGCCTCCCATATGGTAACATAAGTCGGCATTCGCTTCATATGCTGAATGATTTTGCGATCGGCCCTAGCACGAGCCTGATTCAATGGAAGGATCATTTCCGACAGAGACTTCTTGGTAGCTGAGCTTCTTACTTGGCTCTGCTTTTGGCTGCTCATTTGGTCCCTTTTGAAATAGCGGGGCCAAAGATTCCTCTTCCGGAGGCGGAAGCTCTTTATTTTCCTTACCTGAGGGGCCTGCTTGGGCTGGACCGGCGGGCTGTTCTTGGGAGAGGGAACCAACGAGATCATTCTCTAACTTCGTTGGATTGAATGTAATAGCGTCGGAGTGCTCTTGAAGGGTTGTCTCAGCGGGCTTCTTGTCCTCGTCTGAGGGGTTGAAGACGAAAGTTTCAGCACGTACTTGAACCTCAGGGGGCTCATTGGGCTCTTCTCCTCGAAAGACGATGACATTGTGTGAATTTACTGGCTTGGATTCATCCCTACCGTAGGGTCCCCGTTGGGGCCGCGACCTCGATCGCAGCCCCGACTCTGGAGTTAAGCATTTCGGCGGCGGTAGGTTGCCATGGTAATCCTTTCTCCAGTTGCGGGAGTTGACATCTGTAGACTCTCAGGGGGGGGGGCGTAGCAGCCTTGAGCCTTCATGAAAATATCTGAGAAGAAAAGAGTGAGGTGTGTAGCCCAGCTCTGGTCTAACCCAGTCCAGAGCAGTGAAGAAAAAGAAGAGAGCCTAAAGAGCAAGAAGTTTAGTCCTACAGAAACAACTTCATGAAACTCTTCTGAAGCAACATTTATCTTGCTTCTTTTTGTTTTGTGTTTTCCTCTTGTATCTCTAAATAAGCTTTCAGTGTATGCCCGATGCTTTGGTTAGAGACCGGAGGTATTTTTGGCTGGTGTATAGTCATGTGTTTGTGGGGAGTTGTCCCCGTATTTTTTTCCTCCACTTGCCGCATGTTTTTCTTCTTTATTTTTATGTGCGTGCATGTGTGTGGGGTTCATCCCCATGGGGGTTGTCCCTGTGTGCTACAGTTTTCCAGCGTGAGGACTTTGTCCTCGTGAGGAGCTTGCTCCTCGTGTGTGTGGGGTTCGTCCCCGTGGGGCTTGTACCCTTGTGCTACAGTCTTGTAGTGTGACGAGCTTGCTCCTCATGTGTGTGGGAATTCATCCCAGTGTGTGTTGAGGACTTCATCCTTGTAAGGATTCGTCCTCGTGTAGTGAAGCCTCACCAGTTTTTTGAGGGGTGGACATAGGTTGCACGTTTACAACTAAACCACCTTAACATCCTCTCATGTAGTGTTGTGTCCTTGTGTGATTGTTTCTATTTCTTCTATCTCCACTTCACAGGGATTTATAGTTTTTGTTTCACTTTTATTGTCATTGCTGAACACTGCATATAGTGTGCGATGTTCACTAATTACAAGATAACTTGTTGTTTGAACAAAGGCTCACACACACCCCTATGAAAGCACTCTGATAATCTGAATCTATGCATGTAGATCTTAGGTGTTTGACATTACTCCGCTGCATGAGCCTTCTGAGACTTTGTAATCTCGAGTCTATAGTCTTAATGGCTCATCATTTGTATGGTTATTTGGTTTCAAATTTTAAAAGGGGGCATATTTTTTTCAGGTATCTATTCACCCCCCCTCTAGATCCGATTGCACCTAAGGAAGGGACCCAACAAGTTTTCCTAGTTGATTTCATGGCATGTATAGATTAACATCATGTTACTTTCACTATTAATGGCATTTGAACGCACTAAATATCTAAGCTATCATGCAAGGAAATAAATTCTTAAAGATAAAGGTCATGTTCTATGTCCCTCATGTTCTTACTAAATCCCTTCTCTCCATGATGTCTTAAGAAAGTAGATGTAATATGAAACTTGAAATTGATGCATCTATAGTATGATTTTCTATCTTTGCTTATGTTATTGATCGGATGTTATGATGGATCGCATATGATTTTGTTTGAAGGTTTATGACCCCAGTGATATTAACCTACCGCTTGCTATTGATTTCTGTAGTGTAACAGGAACACAAAATCTTGGTGAGGTTAGGACCCTCCACTGGATACTCCTTTCGTCGGACTAAAATTTTCTTCATCAAGATCTCCGTAAGTCTCCGTAAGCCTGAGATTCTCATTAGGACGTCGAGCAGGTTGTACCATAAAAACTTTGAAAACCATTGGAATCCACATCCTATTGTGTAGGATAAGGTTCAACTGACCATTATAAGGATAGAATGAGATTCTATTAGTGATCTAGTGAGTCTGTATTGAACGTGGCCTCCATCCAAACACCGTTCAGGCTCTGTTTGAGAATGCACCTGATTTGAGACCTTGTTCTTTGAACCCCTGAGTGAATTGCGACCGTCAGTCTGACCGTGTTCTTCTCTAAAGGTGTAGATTATAAAAAAAATCCACAAGATTTTTAAAAATAAAAGATAATAAAAAAGATTTAGGGGGAGGAGAGCATGTAGATGCTAGAAGGAGATGTGTGATCGCCAGAGACTCGCAGGCCTCAAAGGAATATAACAATGAATAAGGGAGGTGATCAGCGGCCGAAGATTGTTGGAAGCGTTTGGGCGCATGCTTAAGATGTGGAAGTCAGGAGCACTGCATGCCTGACTATCCTCTTATGAAAGAGCAACCATCCATGAGGAACAATAGTGGATGAAAGTAGCAGGCTAGATTGAATGCCGTAGTGGAGGATGAACCAACCAAAGAAGGGGAGCTCATTGAAGGTACAATTCATAGTCATTCCCATCCTGCTTTTGTGTTATTTGATATAGGTGCTACTCATTCCTTTATTGCTAGTTCATTTGCAAAAATATTACTTATTTCACCTGTTCCCTTACCATTGGATTTAACCATAGCTACCCTTTTAAGGTCTGGAACGGAATTAAAAACCTATTTTCCCAATAGTGAAGTCACTATAGAAGGTCATAATTCTCCTGCTAATCTCGTATGCCATGATATGGAAGGCTATGTTGCCATATTAGGAGTGGATTGGCTTGTAGATCAGGATGCCTATATAAATTATCGTAATAGGATAATCTCTTTTCAAAAAATAGGTCTTCCACGATTCTCCTTTCTTGGTATTAAATACCGAAAGCATCCTACCCTTATTTCATCCCTTCACGCTTGCAAACTCATTTCGTAAGGATGTGAAGCTTTCCTTGCCTCCGTAGTAGTTACCGAGTCTAAGCAAATCCAGACAAATGAAATTCCTATGGTTAAGGAGTTTCCTGATGTTATTTCTTCTAAGTTGCCTGGATTACCACCCGAGAGGGAGGTTAACTTTACCATTGAACTCGCACCTAGAGTTGCACTTATGTCAATAGCTCCTTATAGGATGTCCCCCACAGAGTTGAAGGAATTAAAGAAGCAACTACAAGAGCTACTAGAAAAAGACTTTATTCATTCTAGCACATCCCCTTGGGCTGCGCCGGTCTTATTTGTCAAGAAGAAGGACGGTTCCCTCAGGTTATGCATTGACTACTGACAGTTGAATCAACTTACCATCAAGAACAAATACCCACTGTCACGTATTGATGAATTATTTGACCAACTTTCTGGCACGGAGTACTTCTCCAAGATCGACCTCAGGTCAGGTTATCATCAACTAAGCATCAAGGAAGAATACATTCACAAAATAACTTTCCATAGTAGATACAGACACTATGAATTTGTAGTTATGCCATTCGGTTTAACTAATGTCCCGACTGTATTCATGCAACTGATGAACAATATGTTCCAACCTTATCTTGACCAATTTATAGTTGTGTTCATTGATGATATCCTTATCTATTCAAAGACAAAGGAGGAGCACAAGGAACATCTAAGGGTTGCCTTACAAACCTTACGGGTGCACCAACTTTATGCTAAGTTGAACAAATGTGAATTTTGGCTTAAGGAAGTCTCTTTCCTGGGGCACATTATTTCTAAAGAAGGCATTGTGGTAGATCCTTCTAAAGTGTAAGCTGTTAAGAACTGGAGCCGACTTAACATCGTATCTGAAGTTTGGAGTTTCGTTGGCCTGGCTGGTTATTACAAGCGATTTATCAACGATTTCTCCAAAACCATCGCTCCTTTAACAAGGCTCACTAGGAAGGAAAATCCTTTCAAGTGGACAAGGGAATGTGAAGAAAATTTACTAACTCTTAAGGAGCATCTCACCACCGCACCTGTACTGGCATTGCCTATTGATGGTGCTGGATTTGAAGTTTATACTAATGCATACGGCATTGGCCTAGGGTGTGTACTTATGCAAAATGGCAAGGTGATCTGTTATGCTTCAAGACAATTGAAGCGGCATTAGGAGAATTATCCTATTCATGACTTGGAACTAGGTACTGTCATATTTGCCTTGAATATTTGATGTCACTACCTTTATGGAGAGAAATGCACGGTCTATTCGGACAACAAGAGCTTGAAGTATCTATTCTCTCAGAAAGAGCTAAATATGAGGCAAAGGCAGTGGCTGGAAAGACAATACAAAGGATAATACAATGCAACAGAAATCAGCTCAATCCGATATCAAGAGACAAAGTTATGCATTAATGAACAGGGCCTCCTTGAGTAGTGTGCCTGTCCTGCCAGAACCAAGTTGTGGCCACTGGATGAGCGTTTCGAGCATAGTAGTGGTCCACTAGACGACCGCCAAGGTGCTGGGCAGCCCTGGGAAGGCTGCTACCCTGCCAAAGATGTGGGACAGTCCTGGGATGGCTGTTAACAGTGCTTGGCGGCCCTACGACAGACTGCTACCCTTTGACAGACACAAAATTTTCCAAAACAGTAGAAAAACGGGGAGAATGCTACCCAAACATGCATAAACATCCACCTAAGTTGCAAGAGACTAAATATATAACATGATGGGCACTAGGTGTCCCATCGTGATTGCCAAAAAAAAAGGTGTAAATAGATTAATCTACGTCCCCACCCCAAACTATGAACATATAGACATGCATGAATATGCAATGTAAACAATGAAAACAAGGGACGATAGAGAATAGAAAACTAACCGTGATCACCACCAAGGTCTTACAGCACTAAGAGGATGAAGAAAGTCATGCAACAGCACCGTGTACCTTGGAAACTATGGAAGAAGCCATGGCCCGAAGACAAACCGTTACAACGTGTGATCGCGCTTGAAAAGGGATGCGGGAACCGATCGTGGGTGCACCTCCTCACCTTCTAGCTGGCTAGAAAGTAAAGGCCTCACGTCCAAATATGCTCTCCTGCAAAACAAAGACACAAAAATAAGAGAAAATCCATTAGAATATGAAGATGTAGTATATGCCCCGAAGTGATAAATTAGCATGAAAAAAAGGGGAAGAACGCGCCGAGGGAGATTTTTTAACCCCTGTAAATGGGTGCAAATGATAGGTGGGTGTATTGTGATGAGTGTAAAACAAAGATGAGGAATTAACACGCAGCAGGGCTCTGGAGAGAAGTGACGTATAACGTGTAATCGTGCATGCAGAATAGAACTTTGTAGAGACTAAGTGTAAAGACTGTGATGATTTCTAAAAAGTAGGAGAGGAGAATTAAGCATAGAAACGAGGAAAAGAAGCCCAGACAAGGGGAAAACAAAGATGATACTCCCCTCTTCAGGTTGGGGTCAAAGGAGAAGGTAGACGATGCAACATGGCTCCACCCCGAACCGACGAAGAGCGTCCCGTCGCACAGGTTTAGAAGATGTGCAGAAAACCCAAAAATTGTGATGAAATCAAAAAAAGTGAGGGCAAAGAAAAGAGGATAAACGATGATGAAATGAAGCCCAAATAGGATGGATGCAAAGCTAATACTTCCCTTAACAGCCTAGGGTCGAAGAAACGAGTCGACGATCCGACATGACTTCGCCCCAGGTTGAAGAAGAGCGCCCCCCCCCATGCGCAAGCAAACTGGGCAGCTTTATATAGAGGTTTCTTGAATCCAGAACTTTCTACCTCGATTTCAAAGGATAGAGATCACCAAATCTCGAGATCTATAGATCAATCTCGAGATAATAGTTAGGATAAGAGTTAGGAACAAACGGGACTCTATTTAGTGGAAGGATCTAAAAGATATTTACCCTAGAAGGTGGCCCCGAAGCCTAATCTGGAAGAGTTTGTGTTACACGAAACTGTAAAAAATCAGATATTTCATCCACAATTCCCGCGGATATAGCCCATGAAAATTTGAGTTCTATAGACCAAACTCGAGATAATAGAAAGGGCAAGAGATAGAAACAAATGGGGCTTCATCTGGTGGAATATCATGGAAGATAGAGCCCTGAGAAGGAGACCCTGGCGAGTAGAAATCGACCAGAGAGTCCTACGGTGAAGAAATCGAAGTTCAGAGTCATCTGGACTCTCTGTTGGAGAGACGGCCTATCACGAGGCCACTTTTAATAAGAAACGGTCATGGGAGGACGCCAAACAACCAAAGGTTGGGGATTCTGCTCTGTATTTGGGCCTTTTGTGCTTGTTTGTTAATGAACTTCAAGGTAAAAAAGTTATATTCGTTTGAGGCATTCGTCATTTGGCTCTTCAGTTTATGAACCTTCTCATTCTAATTATGTCATCTTGTTTGTGGACAGATATGCGTTTCTCTTTCTTCCTTTTTTGCGGATGTATTGGAGTTTCTCTCCTCAGCCCCGTTATGCACAATCTATGGATATGGAGGGTAACCTTCTCTCTCTTTCCTACCGAAGATCCTTTGGCACCTTGGTGCATATGTTTATTAAAGATACTAACAGAATGAAGTTACAGGGCACTGGCAATGCGAACTTCTACTTTGCAACTGGTATTGCATATGCATGCCTGCAGGTATCTCCCCGTAACACTGTTGGCACTTTTATTTTTAAAATATTCAAAATCTCAACTTAATTTCTAGATTGAATGTGTACTTATGAATGAACAAGAGAAGGCCATAAATGTTGAAATTAGAATACAATGGGAAAATCAGTTGGTTCTTCTTACTGACACTACGTAAGTCACAACTCAAAAATTCTAAATTCTACCCATGGGATTGATCTTGTCATGAGTTCATTTTTTTTCATAACTGTGTTATTTTGCAGACACTCCTGGTCGTTGAGAGCGTGAATACGATTTTGAATCATGATAGAATGCTAAGAAAGCAACTGACTACATAATACTTGGAAGATTTTGTATCAGTGAGCATAATTTCTGCTCTCGCCATTGTGATGATCCTGAAAGCAAATTCACATATGCATCTCTTAATCCAATTTGGACTCGGTAGTAAACAGATTTCTGCTAATCCCAAGATCGCCACTAAGGAACTCTTCAACTCTAGGTTGTTCGAAGTGATCCATGTGCAAAACAGGACTTGGAGAACACCAACCGAAAGAGTGACAACCTTTGACATGCCGCGGACTAGGTTCACTTAATGTTTTTTTAAAAAAAAAACATAAGTGATCAGCCGAGGGTCCCTGAGACTAGAGAGTGGGGAGAAACATGCGGTCCTCGTTGAATCATGTGCTGTTGCATGATCTTAGTTTCAAGAGAGAAAAATGAGTATGTACTCAACTGGTTATTTACAATGCAACTCATTTATGAACATGTCAAAATTTGTTACTTCGATTTCACGTTACGAGTTTTTCTGCCTGTAAATTGACGATGTGTACCAGAGTTGAGAGTATCTGCACTTGAGTTCTCATTTTGTACTTTTAAGGGAAAGATGTTTCTTAAAACTCAGTACAAGCTGCTGTCAGTATACCTGTGTAAGACAGCCATAAAATTATCATCATTGTCGTTGTTATGCTGTGGTAAAGAAGTGTTGTATATGCTCCCAAATCCTCTCAAAGTTGCAGACGTGTGAGTCGTAATACCTGTGAAGGGGATCCTATGAAAATCTTTATGACCTAAGAAGTTACTAACTTCGTTATAATATGTACTGTGCTTCAACGCCTCACTTCTTTTAGCTGTCATACAAACTATCTATTGAAGTCGTGACACCTGTGAAGAGCTGTATTCTCCTCAACAGATATCGCCTTCAACCATTACCGTGCGTTCCAGGCTCGGGTTGCCCATTCCTCAATGGTGGAGTCCGGGCAAAGGTTGGAGAACAGGAAGAGGGAACGCGCCCAAGGATTGTCGTCCTTCCCTCGATGGTTTAGCCCAGGACTTAAAATGGAGAGCTCTTTGCTTCGAGAGAGAGAGAGAGAGAGAGAGAGAGAGAGAGAGAGAGAGGCAGTGCAGCATTACTTCACCTTCCACGTTGTAGAAAATGTGACTTTGTCGATGGCACAGGGAGAGAGAGAGAGGCAGTGCAGCATTACTTCGCCTTCCACGTTGTAGAAAATGTGAGTTTGTAGATGGCGCAGGGGCGTGGGTGGGGCATCATAAAAGGTAAAAGACAAAGAAGAAGAAAAAAAGGACATGACCCACGACTCTGACTAGACTCAAGAAATAAGAAAAAAGAGACTTGAGTCCTTAATCTTCAGGCTCCCTCGATCAATCTGGCACATTCCCAATTTTGTGCACTCCATCTATCGAATTACCTGAAAAATGTTAGAGAAGAACGTGAGCAAGAAGCTCAGTAGGATTTATATCTCTATCGCCACGTAGTATTTAAGTAATTACCAATTTATTCATGTGGATAGAACTATATGCATGAACGATACAAAATAGGTAAATCTGAGAAATGATAACCAAACACAGAGTCATGATCAACAGGAATAAAGAAAATTAAGTAGATGAGAACAAGTATATTCACCTCAATCAAGGCGTAAGGAGCAAGTATCATGATGGCTACAAGTCAAGTGGAGCCACAACTAAACATGTACAAGTGATTGACCTTTTATCAAGTCAAGTTAAGCAAGCAAACACTTTCAAGTATTCATGTTGAATGAATATATAATATTCATGTACAAGTGGAATGTCGTAGACTTAGACTTACATGCTAGCAAGTACTTCGGTGTAATGCCTCACCATGTCATTAAAACTCTCATGGGCACTAAAACTTTTTGAGTGCTCTCCCCAGGACCAGACCGGGTCCCTTAGGTGCATTGGCATTGAGGGTTGGATCAGAGATCCCACAAAATCTAGAGATCCATAATATTTAATGGCCAAGAATTCTAGGGACAAGTCATGTCGCCAAGGTAATACTAGAAGGAATATGAATTCCTTAAAAGAATTTCAATCGACAAGTGTATTAATCAAGAGGGAAAAGTCGTTAAAGAAAATGACTTTAAGGAAGGATATCGAATGATTTCTAGGAATATGATTCCCAAAAAAGACCCAATAAAGGTCAGAATAACAGGAAATACTAGCCTGGAGAGGATAGAATGGTCAAAACACATTAAAATCATGAAAATAGAAATTTCTGATACACTGGTGAAATCACGGTTCGGATTAGACAACTATTAGAAAATAGCGGTCGCCACTGGACCGCTATCAAGTACCGACAAAGCAGTCGAATAAGTCAGTGAAAGAACGCGTCCACTTAGGCTGACGCCTTTACAAGAAGGCATTCACTACACAAGACGCGCCAAAAACCAATCGTGAAAATTCACAAGAATGCGGTCTATCGCGCGACCACTACTAGAAGGAAGTGGTCAGGATAAGGCCGCGATCATGCAGACAGAACAGAATGCTGGCAGAACTTGGATAGAGCCTTGCTCTGCCCTTCGTAGGTTCCAGGGGTTCAGGGCTTAGTGGTACAACCTGTTCGGCATCCTAGTGGGAATCCCAGGCTCGTGGAGACTTATAGAGGCCTTGAAACACGAACACCTAGTCCGACAGAAGGAATATCTGACAGAGAGGCATTATATGTCCAAGAATTAATGGGCTTAAAACCATAGAAAATGAGAGTAATCGGTAAGTCGAAACCACCGGAGTGGCACGACCCTCGACAATCCTACATTAAATAATACTGACTAGTAGGTAATAACCAGGTGAATAGCAGCAAAAGGGTCTATGAACTAATCCATTAATTTAGTAATTTATTCTACACCTTTTCCAGATATTGGATGACAAGACAATGATTAAGTTAGGAATAGTTATTTCATAAAACCTAGTTAGCCATGTTCTGTAACACTATTAGCATGTGGTATAACAGTGAATAACAAAGCATAACACATGGGAAATAACCTGAATTCTTGCTGGAAGATAGGGTCAGAACGTGATCTTCAGGAGGCCACATATCCATAAGACGGTCTTGGGAGGACCGCTATCATAAAAATAAATATACATATTCCTTTTTTTGGAAAATATAACATGAAGGCGTCCACTTTTTGGGACGCTCCTAAAAGAAGGCGTCCAGGGGGACTGGGGTAGTACCTAGGAGAAAGTCCAAGGGTAGGCAAATCCCTCATCGATTCCTTCTAGATCTAGCCAATAGGTGTCAGACATGCCTAGCCATTCCTCAACTGCTAGAAAATCCCATCCAACTGTTGGAAATAGAATGTGAGGAGAAGTGTACAGTTGATGAGGGGTATGGAGTTTATGAGCTCACAGATGAAGAGTACCCTATTGAAGAAGGGGACGAAGAATATGAGGACGTGGTTGACGCTTATGCCAGCGGGATGAGAAGATTTGATGAGCCGTCAACTGCTGTAGAAGAATCCACCAAAGTGGTAAACTTGGGAATCGAGGAAGACCCTAGGATCGTCCTCATAAGTAACAATTTGTCCTCATCTGAAGAAGAGACATTAATTAAAGTTCTCAAGGAATACAAGGACACATTTGCATGGAGCTACGAGGATATGCCGGGTTTGGATTCCGCCCTGGTCGAACACCGCTTAACTTTAAAACCAGGGTCAGTCTCGATAAAACAAAGGTTAAGGCGTTTTCACCCTTAGGTGGCTTTGAAAATAATGGAAGAGGTCGACAAGCTCCTCAAATCCAGATTCATTAGAGTCGTCCTTTATCCCCAATGGGTGGCAAACATTGTCCCGATCATGAAGAAGGATGGAAGGGTGAGAATCTGTATTGACTTTCAGGACCTTAACTGCACGTGTCCAAAAGATGATTTCTCCTTGCCTCATATCGATGTCTTGGGAGATAACATGACAGGTTATGAAACTCTCTCATTCATGGATGAATTTTCGGGATACAATCAAATTCGCTTGGCAGAAGAAGATCAAGAGATGGCGTCATTCACCACACCATAGGGAATTTATTGCTATGTGGTTATGCCATTCAGGTTGAAAAATGTTGGAGCTACTTACCAAAGAGCTATGATAGCGATATTTCATGACATGATCTACGTAAATTTAGAAGTGCATGTGGATGACCTGTTGGTGAAATCAAGGACTAGAGCAGAGCATGCAGAAGTCCTAGCCAAGGTATTGCAAAGATCAAAGGAGTTCAAATTGAAAATTAATCCGAAGAAGTGCGTTTTTGTTGTTTCATCAGGTAAGTTATTAGGCTTCATCGTGAGTAAAAGGGGTATTGAGATAGATCCTAACAAGGCCAAGGCAATTAGAGATATGCCACCTCCGAAGAATTTGAGAGAAGTTTGAGGATTAATTGGAAGGCTGTAATTCATTCGTCGGTTTGTGTCCCAACATTCACAAAGACGTAAACTTTTCTATAAATTAACCAAATCGAGAACTGAGTTTTGTTGGGATTCTAAGTGCCAAAATTTTTTTGAAGGACTGAAGGAGTATCTGGCCAATCCACTCGTCCTAATACCACCCACACCAGGAAAATCGCTAATTCTCTACATCTCAGTCCTAGACGACTGCGTGAGAGCTATTTTGACACAAGTCAATGAAGAGGGCAAGGAAAGGACAACCTATTACTTGTCTAAACTTCTCAACTCCTGTGAGCAGAAGTACACGACTATGGAGAAAATTTATGCCACCCTTGTTTGGGTGGTGTAGAAATTGAAACACTACTTTCTAGCTCATGAAGTCCATTTGATTGCCTAGATGAATCCTATCAAATTCCTTCTAGAAAAATTGGTCCTTACCGATAGGTTAGCATGTTGGCAAAGTTTCCTCTCACAATTTGACATTACCTACATTCAGCAAAAGATGATTAAAGGCTATGCCATAGTCGAGCATCTCACCCATCATCCTCTCCCCAAATTTGACCCTGTCCAATTAGTGTTTCCAGATGAGGAACTAATGTCCATCAACCAGTCGAATGATCGCATGTGTGTAATACCCTAGAATTTTCTAGGAATTTCATGAGAATAAATACAAATAAAAATTCCTTAAGAACTATTAAAGCACAATTAGGAATTTATTTTAACAAATTACATACATGCTAGTACATTCTCGTTACATGACTTTCTAGTGCATAGATTTTATGGTTATGAAAAGTACATTCTTGTTCATGAAAGGCGAAATTACATTCATGTTATATTCTTGCTTGATCATATTTCTAATCTACAAGAATTCTCACATCTCACCTTGATCATATCTTATTTTTCATGTCACTTGTGTTATTTGTGTATTTCATCATATTTTCATGATTTATCTTACACTCTAGAGCTAAAATGATAATTACTTAAACAATGCCTTCATATTGATACGAAGATACCTATTGGACAAGTGTGCTCATTACCCTACTTTTCAATCTTTTTCAGGACATTCTAGCGAGTTGGATTCAGACTATTCAAGTAATAGATCCGAGAGTGATTTAAGAAGGAGCGAAGCCTTAGATTGTCATTAGTGATAGTCAAGAGTTGCTATGTAATTTTTCCTTTTTATTGAGTCTAGTTAGTTAAAAAGTCAAGAGTCAATCTTAGGTACTTTTGATTTTTATCTAAATAAAGCAAGGATTTTACCTAAATTATTGTGCACTCATTTTATGTGTGGATGTGATTACGCTATGATTTTATTGCTTGCTTGTGGCATTCTAGCCGGCTGTTCATGGTTCTCGAATTTCTTTCGTTGTACATAAATCTCGGGACGTGATAGTTAAGTTGCTATCAGAGCCTAGGCTTAACTATGTCCTATGAAAAAAATGTCATGTCGTAAGCTAAGTCCATGGTTAAGGACCCATACCTATGAAGCAAGGAAGGAAATTTTAAACCCCGTGAGAATGGGTAGAGCCATGATGAGATAGTAAATTAGGAATTTTCTCTTAAGTAATTCTATTAATTCCATAGGAATTAATTAATTGATTATCCTCTCAGGTACCTTATCTCTACAATTGCACACTGTGTTGACTGGGACGGGATGCAACAGACTGTTGCAGGTCTCACCCAGGCCTTGCCAAATATGGACCAAGCTGGTGCAAGCGTTGGTGCCGGTGACTTACATCGAAACTTTCGAAGTCTAAATCCTCCAAGGTTTACTGGTTCTTCCAATCCAGATGAAGCAGAGAACTAGATTGATGAAATGAACTGTATATTCGAAGTCATGCAATGTGCCGACCAAGGGAAGGTTCGTCTCACCACGTTCCAACTCAACAAGGATGCACGTACTTGGTGGAAATCTATTCCAGCACCGCCTAAAGATGCACCGCACACTTGGGAAGCATTTCTCACACTCTTCTGAGCAAAATACTTCTCTGAACATGTTAAGGAGAGGAAGGCGGTAGAGTTCACTTCTTTGCATCAAGGCATGATGATGGTGGTAGAGTATGAATTACAATTCTCTCGCCTAGTACCCTATGCTCAACATTTAGTGAGCATAGATCTCCTCAAAGCTAATCGTTTCATGGACGGGCTATGGCCCATCTTCATTCAACAACTTGGCTTGCAAAATATTTGGACATATGCGGAGATGGTCCAATGAGCCCATCTATGTGAAAGGACCTTGGAGAAGGTCAAGAAACTCAAATACAAAAGAGAGGAGTCTAGCCGAAAGATGGATCGGCGTGGAAAAAAGGAGAAGTTTAGCATCACGAAACCCTACAAATCTCATGATAGTAAGAAGAGATCCTGGAACAAGAGTGGTAGCGGCTACCACAAGAACAAAAAGGCAAAGGAGGAAGATAGGCAAGTCATGGCGGCTTATATATTTTGCCAGAAATTCAGCCATGCGGCAGAGGATTGCTGGAAGCGTCTCGGCGCTTGCTTAAGATGTGGAAGTTAGGAGCACCGCATGCCGGATTGCCCATGCATGAAGGATCAATCTGCCAGCAGCAGATGCAAGCGACAGGCTCATCTTAACGCTGTTCTGGATGATGATGAAGCACCCAAGGATGATGGGCTAATGGAAAGTACTGTTCAAACTAATAATGAGCCCCAAAGCATGTTTCAAAGTTAATTGTATAGACTATTTGTCCTCAATACTAATAGAAGGCTTTCCTAGAGAAGCCTCTATAAATTATTTAGTAAAGCTGTTAGATAGCTTTTCAAGGCATTCATATGACACACTATTCCTTCTCCTTTATCACTATATGTAGACAATTTTCAAGTCCTTTCCTCCTATGTCTTTCTAGATTATCAGTCATAAACCACTCGGCTAGTTTTGGTTACCAGACTTAACTCCTTAAGAGATGGTTATTGCATTCAGTCACTTCCTATAATCTGTGAACTTCTTGTATCTGTTATTCAAAATTTGCCTTTTCAAATAAACTTTTGTTCCTCCCTAATACCATATTTTGATAATGTCAAATGGGGAGAGAGAAGACTGTTTGAGTCAGTTTGAGTTGGTATAGGAGTCAGTTTGAGTTGATATAGGTATAGAGGAGTTGATTGAGTTGAGTCGGTCAGTTGGTCAGCTTTAATAATGGAGCTTTCAGCATGTGTGCCTTCTATCTCTGGCTGTTGAGATATTCTGTTGAGATATCATGATTAATCCTACTTCCTTCAGTTTCTGATTGTCCAACTATTTTCTCAAGGAAGACAAATTTTCCTAATTCACTTTAAGACTCAATGAATCATAATGTTGCCATCATCAAAAAGCAGGAGAATATTGCATTCAGTAGGTTTCGATGATGTCACTATAGTTATAAGTCACTAAGGGTTGAATCATCTTGAGCATGTGTTAGAACATGAGCTGCATTTTTGAGCATATGTGTTTAAGATTGTTAAATTAATTAAAAGTCAATTGTAGGATGACAAAGCAAGTCATGCAATTTCAGAAGAAAGTGTTGACTCTCAGAGTCGACCCCAGAATTCAAGCATTCTATCTGGGCGTCTTAATCATCAGTGTGTTGACGCTATGATAGACATACATCGATGTAGTCTTCCCTACCTAATGAAGCTTAAAGCTTGGACTCAATGAATCAAAGGAAGCTTAAAGTTCAGATTCAATGAAACTAAGCTCGGACAAGCTCGGACAAGCTCAGATCAAGCTCAAGCTTAGACAAGCTCGGACCAAGCTCAAGCTCGGGCTAAGCTCGGACCAAGCTCAAGCTCGGGCCAAGCTCAGACCAAGCTTGGACTAAGCTCAGAGAAGCTTGGACCAAGCTCGGACTAAGCTTGGAGAATCTCGGACCAAGCTTGAACTAAGCTCAGACTAAGCTCAGACCAAGCTCGGACTAAGCTCGGACAAGCTCGGACTAAGCTTGGACCAAGCTCTTACGAAGCTCGAACTAAGCTTGGACGCCATTAAGTAGAGTCGAGCATGAAGCTGAGTAGAGCCTATGGCAACAAAGCTCGAACTTATTAAGGCCAAGGCTCAGACTTCATAAAGCAAAGATTGGAGTGCCCACGTGGATACAAATTCAAATTTTTGGCACGTGATCTAAGGTCACTTGATTTTTAGGATGCGACAACTTCTCTACTATATAAGTTGAAGCGTTCTCCTTGAAGATTTACACTGCTGCTACTACTGTTCGAAGTGAGCAAGCCCTTCAGAGAAAGAGATAGAGAGCCACTTCACTTCACAGAGAGAAGAGAGAACCTAAGTGCAGCCAGTGAGGATTGTACGGAGGGTGGACCCCCTCCACCTCTGTTTCTGGATTCAGTTGGTTTGTACGGAGGCCGTGTTATGGCGGATGCCAGTTTTTCCCTCCATCCCTATGGTGCCTTTGGTGCAGAGTGCCCAGTGGAAGCGTGGTGGGCCTGTAACCCACAAGCTCCAGGATCAGATTAGTAGCGGCATATGGAATATATTCCCATGGTATGTGTGTCCTAGAATGATGAGGATCGTAAGCAATAAGGGCATTTATCAAATTATATCTACTTTGAGTATTTTCTTTTCAAATGGTCACATTAAAGGACTCTAGTGTTTCCCTTAGCCCTTCTGACTTCTCCGCTCTCGTATGCTCGAGGGAGATTCACCTTCTGTTACACGGGATAAATGTCCGCCCTGGATAGATTTTCTCTTATCAAAGAGAGAGAGCTGCCACGAGTCTCTCCCCCTCTAAGTAAAGCTTATCCCTTTCAGGGGACCCAGATTGTTAGGTTTTACTTCTATGCCAGGTTTAGCTGAGGAAATTATCTTGATAGCCTTTCGTTGCCTTGGTTTGTGGTGCATTGGGCTCCTCTTGAGCTTAGGGAGAATCCTCTGCATGATCGACTACGCTGAGACTGTCTGGCATGCTTTTGGCCCTTGACTCTCAGACTTCTTGTAAGTAGGCCTTGACTACGGAGGTGGGTTGTCACTTACTGGGATGAGTAGGTCTTAATGGATGTTTGGGCCGAGAAGTAATGGGCTGTGAATGTCCCCCTCTCTAGTACTAAATGTGGCATACATGGCAATAATACAGATGAATTTCGCTAGATGATAAAACCATGTAACATCAATAACTTTCATGGATCGGCAAGTGTATTCTTATATCTCAATTTTTTTAGGTAACTTGATCAAACTAATTAGGACAAATTCTTATTGTAACAAACATCATGAAATCTCAACGGAAGCACAAGTGGACTACCTATCTAGTGAAGATAGACATTACTATCCATTTATTTAGAAGACTGCACTCGAGTACATAATACTATCTGGACCAAGACCATACAAGTCATATTTGAATAAGTAATAATGTACATCATGTTGTTAAAACATGACCATGATTGAACTATAATGTGTATATACAAAAAAATTGTTTTTGCCTCGTTCAACTTTAGTTTGAAAAGGATTTTGAACCATTGAAAAAATAATAAAATAATCTTGTTAATTGAAGCCATTTCATGTTGAAAAGAAATTTTGGTTGTTCAATGTATCCTATGTATATGTATTCCTTTTATAGGAACTGAGGAGGGCATATCTCATCAACCCATTAGGGCCCCTCTGTTCGCGGAGTCCTAGCCCTCTGTGCTCGCTACCCCACGCATTGGCCCAACAGGTTTCCTACTCTAACACAAGCCCAGCGCAAACATCGTACGCACGTGCACCTGACCCCTCAGCAGCCACAATGGGTATCCCGGTAACACATTAATGACGGGAGGTGTGCCAATTCGGCGACAGGAGGGAGGATGCCGCCCACACCACTCTCCCTGATAGATCAATCTCATGCCTCCACTAGTGAGCCCTACCACATTAATAGCAGAGCTACCACTCTAGTTAAGAGACAGTGAGCCAATACCCATGCCTCTGTACCTAATCAACCATGTGACCTCGATGACTCACGTCTCCTCTGGCCATAGCAACCCAACAGTCAACCCCACGATAATGGTATAAATAGGACACTGGCCCAACAGCTAGGAGGTATGTGGCCTAATCCCCTCAAACCCTCACTCTCTCACTCTGGCCTTCCTCTCACTCTCCCACTTT
The DNA here is from genome assembly GCA_024336825.1 of Amorphophallus titanum. NCBI lineage: Eukaryota > Viridiplantae > Streptophyta > Magnoliopsida > Alismatales > Araceae > Amorphophallus > Amorphophallus titanum. The sequence continues at coordinate 13,595,040 of JANBPO010002057.1, read as the reverse complement.
CCCCGAGTATACTTACCTCCTTCCCCTATAGTTGCCTAACTTGGCCGTCAGAGGGTTGTCCCCTAGGGTAAATCTCAAGGCTCCTTCTGACTCTTTGTTTGTGCCTATAGGTCCTCCTCCCGCGCTGCTATTTTTTTCCCAGTCCAACAAATCTTTGGAGGTCTAGATCATGATTTGGTGACCATTTCTTGATTGCTACACTTCCTAGTGCCGTATGTGGGAACTTGAACACATGCCATGGTAGCAAGGACTGGCTATCGCAATGTTAGCAACAGAAGGTGCACAGTGGGCTCCCGCTAGGTGTCTCGGGGGGGGGGGGGGGGGTCCGATTTCCCCCAAAACGTTGTGTGAAAACAACAAAACAAAGGCCCAGTAATTGTTGAGTAAATTGGATTAATAAAATAGAAAACAAAGGGCCGGAAATGTGGAAAGTGTGTCGTGTAAGTGGATTGTATATGGACTGTATGTTTCGGTGCATGATGTAAATGAATTTTAAAGTTCAAAATTTCTGTTAACAATTTTGTGGCATCATCTATGCGTGTTAGTATTTCAAATGGAATTGATATGATTGTGTCATTAGAATTAACAATAGTATGGTCATAGGTGCATTGCAGGACAATCGAGCTTACAACATATAGTCGTATGAGGTGATGCCTCCCCGACCGAGCACCGAGTGACTCGGGAAGCGTGCGCCACAATTCTCCTTCCTCCTCTCTTTCCCTCCTCTGACGACTGACGATAGACATGAAGGGGTGAGATGGCCAGGCAATGGCGGTGACAGACGCCAAAGTCTGAGGTGAGATCATGCAGTGGTGCAAGTGTGGTTCATTCACGGGTGTGATGGACCAGTTGTGGGGGATTGTGCGTTTTGACAAGATCTGACATTTTCCAAAGTGCAAGATCATCTTAAGAGATAGGGGATGGATTCCGACCCTTCCTTGTATGTTTCCTTATAGATTTACACCGATTCAAGGTCGAGAGAGGGTTTATTTCATGTTGGGGAAAATAGCATACTCAGGATTGTGTGACGATTTCCAACCAATCTGTGTGATAATTCGTAGTATAAATGTTTGCTACCAATGGTAGGAATGGCGGGGAGAGATTCCTCGGTGTTTTCCCCATCATGTGAGACGATCGGGACGTGATTTGAAACCCTCGGATGAGGTTCTATCCAGATGTAGCACACAAAAGGTGGCCAGGTCGATGACCGCCAGTTGTTGGTGGCCAGGTGTTTGACCGCCTTGCTTAGGTGGGCGTCCAGACAGGTGGCCGCCCCATGGGAGGTTGCCCGGTGGGGCAGCCAAAGACCTGGCCACCCAACGAGTATTCCCCGATGGGCCGCCAGAGGGGTGGCCATACTGCTCTGGTGGGCAGCCAGGCAGTTGGCCGCCCTGGGTGTTCATGCAAGAGGATGACCAAATAACTTGCCGCCTTGGTTTTGTGTTGCTGGGTGTCCTTGTTACCCTTGTTTTCTATGGAAGCTTGTTCCTGCGTGATCCATGTGGGCCGACGATTGCTGGTTTCGTTGTCCAGCCTTATGTCCTTGTGGTTGGCAGCATCGGGCCGCTTCATGGTACTCCAGTGATTTCCATTACAACCGTGTGCCCATGCTATGGCTGGCAGCCCTCCAGTTGTAGCCAGTTGAGGTGATCTTTGACACTGTTCAACCTGGAAGAGGTCGAGGGCATTCACCTTAGACAGTTTTGGAGCCGATTACCATGATCACATGAGTTCTTTACAGTTTGAGTCCAGACTAGGGGAAAATTGATCAAGGGCCTGGGGGAGGTTGCATATGTCTAGTGTGTATGCACATGGTTGGATGTACGGACACTATGTTGTTGGTGGTAGAGGCAAGGACCCTAACTAGTCCTAGTGAGAGGGGCGTGTGTATGTGTATGTCTCAGCTGCTACACTTGGTCCGAGCGTGAGATAAGAGACATGATATAAGACATCAATAAACGCATCCGATCTTCCTATTAGTGGGTAATTCTCCCATCACTCGTGATCGAAACTTTGCCAATAGTGAGGTCGAGACTTTCCTGACAATGTGGCCATAGCCGTGCTTCTTTCAACCGTTGTGGTCGAGATTTTCCAAGTGACTTACTAACGATTACCTACTTATTATTAATTACCGTTGTGACTTTGTAAAATGAAGATATGCAGAATCTTATTGAGCTAATAAGATGCGACTCACCCATTCTTTTCTTTTAAGTGGAGATTCGGATGTTTAGCACAACGCCGGTGGTGATTTTTAGTTGCCAACACGTGAGATACAATCTTCATTTTTTAACATACCTATTCCTTATTTTCAGTCATTATAATGTTAACTTTGAAAGAATAATCCTACATAAATATTATTGACAAACTGAAAGGACCAATCAAGTGGTAGAAGATATGTTGAGAGCATGTGTTATGGACTTTGGTGGAAGCTGGCATGACCATTTACCTCTAGTGGAGTTTGCCTACAACAATAGCTATCAAGCTAGTATTCAAATGGCACCATTTAAGACACTATATGGAAGAAGTTGTCACTCACCTATCTATTGGAGTGAAGTTGGGGAAAGATAGTTTCTAGGTCCAGAGACAATAAAGGATACTACTGAGAAAGTCAAGCTAATTCAAGAGATACTCAAGATGGCCGAAGACAGGCAGAAATCACATGCTGATAATCGAAGGCGTAACCTGGAATTCCAAGTAGGTGACCATGTATTTCTCAAAGTCTCTCCAGGTAGAGGTATTCGAAGGTTCGGCATCAAAGGCAAGCTTATCCCAAGATTTATTGACCCTTTTGAAATTCTTGAAAGGGTGGGTGAAGCGACTTATCGATTAGCTTTACCTCCTCAATTAGTTAGAATTCATGATGTATTTCATGTCTCAATGCTCAAGAGGTACGTTCCAGATCCATAACATGTTATAAACTGTGATAACTTGGAAATCCAAAAGAACATGACATATGAGCAAAAGCCTATCAAGATAATTGAACAAGAAGTATATCAACTTCAGAATAAAGCGATCCCTATGGTCAAAGTTTAATGGAGAAAATTTTGGCCACATGAGGCAACATGGGAAACGAAGGAAGCCATGCACAAGAGATTTCTTGAATTATTCAAATGTAAGTACACTCTCCCTTAAAGTCTATATTGAATTTGGGGACCAAAATTTTCTTAAGTGGGGGAGAGTGTAATACCCCAAAATTTTATATAAGGAATTTAGAGTTGAAGCTGAAATGAAGAGTACTCATGTAAGCTGAAGGCATAATGCACTGTGGAAGCCCTAGGGGATAAACCACAAGTTACCTTCTATCTCATGGCCAGGCATGGGAGAAAGTAAATCCCCCTCGATGGGAGCTATGGGCACTCCCTCTCCTCCCTCTCCAACTACCGGAGGGGCAATAACCTCTTGCTCAATCGCTACAGAAGGAGTGGCAGCAACTGCAATATGAAAATTAGCCTGTGCACCCGAAGCACAAGCAGGATGCAAGAAGAAAAAAAGAGGAAGAAAGATACCTTCGGCCACATGCGTCCGGACATGAGAAACCTCAAACTCCTTAAATGATACCACGAGCAGTGAAACAACCACTGGCTCTAGGTTTGCTGTCTTCTTTCGCCAGGCCCATTTCGCTTTAGTAGTTGCCTCCTTCGCTTTGGCCACTGCCTCCTTTACTTGAGATTTGATTCGCTTTCACGTATCCCCGGGAGGCAAAGGTGTTGTAGTCAGAGCCGCCTCCAGGATCTCCAAATATGTTGGCTTCTAAGCCTTGATAATTAGCTCCCTAAAGTGCCTGGTCTCCTCCGAGGTGAGCCAAACTACACACACATACAAGGGTGAAAAAGAATGATATACACTACAGCAAGAAAGGGACCAAAAGCTAAAGGTAAAAGAATGAAGGATACCTACTGGCCTTGTATAAAAAGAAGAGAGTGGGCAATAAAACAGTGAGGGCTCTTGGTTCTGTGAAGCAGCCTCACAAATCAACAAGCATATATCCCCTATCACTTCGCATCATTCGGCCAGCGATGCCAAGTCCGCATGACCACGAGCAGATAAATGATAATACAAGCCGAGGTGGTCTAGCCCCCATCCGTCGGCGTACTTAAAAGAAAGGAGAACAGGTTGGCTCAATATGGCTTCGCTAGGACCACCAACTGAAAGCCTATGCAAGCGTAGCAATGCAAATAGCCAAGGGGTATCACTGTAAAGTGCTGGCCGTCGATCTTCTCTCCTAATGAAGGTCCTGTAGGGATGAAGCCGATCGCTCTCAGGATGCCAAGAAGCCATAGAAGGAAGAGGCTCCTCCACTGGAAGAGGAATTTACTGAAGAATCAATAGCTCACCGCTCACACGGCATAAGCCTTGAAGTGTTTTCTAGAAGCCATCCTTGTTGATCTCTGGCAGTTTTGACTCGATCTTGGATGAGCGTAGTTTAGCAGCCTTCCGTGCCTCCAGATAGGCCTCCACTGCAACATTAGTCTGGAATTTCAATTTCTTCATATAGGCTAGGTTAGCATCTAGGGCCGACACTGGTTAGGAGTCCAAGAACTTGCGCTCTGCAATGGCCCAACATTCCCTCGTCCAGTTCCTATAAAAGCCCGTGCACGCATTCCACCATTTGATGTATTCTGAAGTCACACGGGGGAAGCGTGCAGGGCCTGAAACTCTGAATGAAATAGCCTCTTGGCGATGAAAATAATCCCACCACATGCGAGCCTCGTCATTTGCTACCTGGCCAGCCCGGGCCCTGTTTAGCAACGCAAACTGAGTGGAAGAAGCAGGTATATGCTGGTCATAGCCAAAATTCTGACTGAATCTGAACAGATAGTAAGGCTCCAGCCATAAAATACCACTTTTGTGGAAAACCAAGACACTCGGCCTTATGGACATAGCCTAATACATTAGCTCTGACTCTAGGATCAGCCTCGCACACCTGGTGCCAGAAATGGGGTGAACATACTCTTCTGTCTCATCAAGACGACACTTCCGTCATGCTGTTCACCAATGGACTTGAGTGGGCAGCTAAGCTCTAAAAATGCAAAACTTCGGGTGTGTCTATTGGAACTTTGGTCAGTTTGCCCCGAATAGCAAAGGGCTGATCTGCTATCTGGGTCGGCTTAACACTGGCAAATTCTATCATCCTCGGGACTAGTTGTGCCGACTGAAGTGACCGTGGAGTAGTTTCTAGGAACAGAGTGCAAACCCCGACGTTGAAAAAGTGTAGCGGGCCAACCGACCACAGATTCCTGGGAAGACGAGATCGGTGCAAGTCTCCCAACATCTTGTATATCAAACACAATGCAACCGGGTAGAGTGAAAGCTTCATCCCCCATGCCATCAGGCAGGTGGGGTAAATGGCCTCATCCCTGATCACGCTCTCATCACCATGCGGGAGAGCGAAGGAGCAGATCCAATAAGTTAGATACGTAGCACAATGAGTGACTGCGTCAATGCTGACAAGGTTAGGCCCTCCTTGTTGTCCTCCCTTCAATACGGAAGGGAAAGCAGCTTGTCGCTAAACTATCTTCTTCTGCTACACAGGAGCCGACACTATCGAGGGGAAGTCTTTGTATTTCTGCTCCCCTCTGAAGAAATACTGGAGCCAGGTGCCCATCCTCATGTGCCTCTTTTCTCCAAGCTTGCATGCTTCCCTGGTATCGTATGAGGAATGACAAAGAGTACGATATGCTTTCATCAGATAGCAATAGGCGAAGCCAGTCAAGTATCACCCTTCATCGTCTATCTAATCTTTTAGCCAGTCTGGCCAACAAACTTCTTCATATGGCTCACCGTCGATCGGGAGGCCGCTTAACTGAGAGAGACTCCAGAGGTCTAGCGATGTCTCTCTTTTTGAAGTATAGAAGGTGTTGTACTCAGGACAGAACACCTCAATCATACCACAACACAGACCCTTGGAGATGGGGTAGCGGTACCTCAATGCATATACATTGTGGTATACACCTGCCTTGATCAAAATGGGAGCATAGTGCTGCAGAGCATAATCCGTAAATTCCACTACTCCCGGTTGGAAGGCATGGGCATCAGTAGCCTTCAAGTCGGCAAACTAGCATACCAAAATCTGGTGCTTGAAGTGCACGGCCAGGCAATCCAGCAAGAAAGGTTCCTCTCTATACCCCCATTTTAGCGGGGCCAAGAATAAACCAAAAGATGGTTTCTCCCGGTCAATGTGACCTATAGTCTCATTCCATCTGGCTAGGTTGATTTTAGAGACTCTGGTCAGCAGTCCATCCTACGGAGTCAACTCTTGAAGTCCAAGCACGACACCCCATTTCTTGGGCTCATCGGGCAAATAGATGGGTCTTCCCCGCACAACAAAATCTATCTGGCTGTCCCGCTTAACAAGTAGTGCCGACTTGACTTTCCGAACAAGGAATAAGTCCCGCTTCCCTTGAAGATTGAACCATTTCATCAAGGACATCAAGTGCTTGTCCATGGGGTGATCCACCCTGTGGCCATCTCGGTGGTCATCTTTGAAGGAATCACTCCCGACAATCAACAGACGATCAATGTCCACTGTGTCGGTCTCTGAATCAGAAGACTCTGCAATTATCGCCTGCTTATCATGGCCCCTATCCAAGGAGTTAACATCTTCCCAAGTCACCACAGTACAGGAGGACGAAGGAGAACCAGATGCCATGGTATCTGCATCAAAGGAAATATAAAAGAAAATGAACAAAGTCAGAAAAGAGTTATTGGGCACCGAATGCTTCTGATGAAATTTCGAAAGAGTCTCCCCAGCTCGGGAGCTTGCCAGAAGAAAGTGGGAATGTGTCCACTAAGGAACGGTCCCTGAAACAGGTCGTGGGTGTCACACCAGGGCCAGACGGGACACCCAGAGTAAAACCCCAACGGGGGGTTATGCAGACCAGACTGACCCCCCAGCCTAGTCCATGTAAACCCATCCAATAATAAAAAAAAAGGCCTTTGCCCAGTCCCTCCACCCAGTCCGCGTAAACCCCTTGGGGGGGGACTTTATGCGGACTAGGCTAAACCCCATCACCCTGGTTCGCGTAAACCCCCTTCCATGGACTACCCTGACCCTTCCCCTTCTCCTCCAGCATCCTTTATAAATTCCCCCCTTAGGGAATGCCAAGGGACAGACACAACAGGTAGGATCCACCATGAAGGCAGACACGCACAAGGGCACTTAGCGTGCGGAGCTCGGAAGGCATTTTGTTGGTTGGCTTGTTCGGCTAAACACATGCCGAGGGTAAGTTACATCAACACCCCTCATATGGCATCTAGCCGATTCATACAAGCCCCTCCTTGTTGCGTATGGAGCTTCATGGTAATGACATGGATGCCCTCATGCTTCAAACATCAACTCCCTGGGACCGCTCGTCGACCGCTCTTTCTCAGCCGATCACTGACTGTCCTGCTCGTTGACCTGAGTTAGCCTGACTACATCCCGGAAGCAACGTTCTAAAGAACTTGAACTTCCTGGATGCTTAGTCCTAACTTTCAGACACATAGACATAGATGGCAGACATACTTACCAATGCACTCCCAGACGCACAAGTAGCCATAGTTTGAGTTTGTGGATGGTGTGTTGGCTTGTTGTTCGGCTAAACACGCGTCGAGGGTATGTCGCATGATCATCCCTCATACGACGTTTAGTCAAGACACAAGCCTCCCCATCAGACGAGGGCATGTTTCACAAGTCTTGATGCAAGATGGAGCATCAAGTCCCTGCCTTGATGAACGCGCCCTACCTAGATACTGTGTCCAGAATGGGGCTACCCAGTCGACCACATTCAAGCAAGAATGTGGCCTCCCTAACGACTGCATTCATACACGGACTAGCATGACCCCCCTTCAATCCTTGGCCTATAAAATCCCTTGGGAAGGCCAAAGGTCAAAATACTTCACCATATTGACCCCTATGGGCAACATACAACTTGTCGGCTTCTCTCGACGAGGGCGACGATCCAATTTTGGTTTGTTGATCTTGTGCTTGGTAATCACACGTTGAGGGCATGTCGCATGATCACCCCTCAGACGGTGTTCAAGCCAAGACACAAACCTCCACGTCGGACCCCCCAGTAGATAGCATGTAAAGGCAGTTCTGCGAGCACCCAACGAGGGGGACAATCTGGCCTACATCAGCGTCCTAACCAGCGAGTACACGCTAAGGGCACACTACACAAGCCTTGACGCGAGATAAAGTGTGGGGTCTCTGCCCTGATCAATGGTGCCCGACTGTCAGAGTCTCAATGACTCTCAACTACTCCAATCACAACGGTGCGCACGACACCCAACTGTCCAGTCCTGACGGAGCCTAACTGTCCTAGTGTCAACGGCACCCAACTACACCAGTTACAATGGTGCCTATGGCACCCGACTGCCCAGTCCTGATGGCGCCCGAATTCCCTAATCTCAACGGTGCTTAACTACACTAGTCATAATGGTGTCCATGGCACCCGGCTGCCCAGTCCTGACGGTGCCTGACTTCCCTAGTCTCAACGGTGCTTAACTACACTAGTTATAACGGTGCCTACGACACCCGATTGCTTAGTCCTGATAGCGCCCGACTGTCCCAGTCTCAAAGGCGCCCAATTACTCCAGCCACAATGGTGCCCATGGTACCCAGCTATCCCAGTCCTAACAACGCTTGACTGCCATAGCCTTAACGGCACCTAGCCACTCCAGTCTCAACGACGCCCAGTTACTCCAGTCACAATGGTGCTCATGGGATTGTATGGTTTGATTGTTACACTCCTTTGTATGATGGTGTGAGTCGGGAGAGTTTGAGTGAACTTAGTTCCTTGTATTGCGGCGGGGATGATGCCGGACGACCTGCCTGTCGACATGATGGAGCGCTATATCTCGGTGCAGCACGCCAACAAGCACGCCACGCAAAAATATGTGCCGCCGCGGCTGCCGATAACGATCCATCAATTCGTTGCCAGCGGCGAAGATCGCTGGGGCGTGGAATGGTCGCTGGATGACTGGTACCTGGCCGCCGACGAAATGATCTGCATCCCGGTGGAAGGCAATCACATGACGCTGGTGAAGGGCGAGAACGCGATCACCCTCGGCGAAAAAATATCGGCTGCCCTGCTGGCATGCAGTGCGGCGCCCACCGATCACCTGGAGCGTCATTACACGCCGCGGATTGCGTTGCAGACGGGAACCGGCAGCGAAGACATGTTCTGCATTCCAGGTGCGGGTGCCAGCGTGACGGCATTCACCCAGTTGCTGCCGCATCTGCCTGCGGGCATGCGTATTCACGGCATGCAGCCGCGTGGCCTGTGCGGCAGGCTGGTGCCATATGTGGATGTGGAAACCGCAGCCGAGGCTTACGTGCATGCCATCGGCGATGAAGCCTGGAGCGATGGCGCATGTCATTTACTCGGGCACTCCTTCGGCGGCTGGATTGCCTATGACATGGCGTGCCGACTGGAGGCCATGGGCAAGCGCGTGGCGAGCCTGACCCTGCTGGACTCGGAGGTGCCGGATGGCTCGCTCGTGCGCGGCAAGAAAGATCGACTGGACGCGTTGATGAAGATGGTCGATCTGCACGAGATGCAGGTCGGAGACTCGCTGGGTGTAACGCGTGAAGAATTGGCTGCGCTCGATCGCGAGGCCCAGTTGCAACGCTTGTGTGCGGCTTTGGTAAAGGCAGGAATATTGCCGCGCTCGGCCAACGCGGATGTATTGCGGGGCGTGATGAGAGTGCTCGAAGCCAACATCAACACGCCTTACCTGCCGCAAAGCCGTTATGCGGGCACGATGCACGTCGTGCAGGTTCCCGATGCGGGCGTCGATATCGAAATCTGGCGCGAACAGCAGCAGGAGATCTGGAAGCCGCTGGCCGCGCAGGTGCAGGTATGGAAGGCGACGGGCAATCACATGACCATGCTGCAGAAACAGCACGCGGCTTCGCTGGCGGCGTTGATTACGCAGATCACCAGCGAGTGCGACATGCCAGCGTAATCACCGCCCTCCCTGCGGAAGGCGGGGAGGGCAGTTTCGTCTTCATCCAATTATCAGTCCGGGTCAATCCATGCAGATCAATCCGCTGTTTTCGAATGCCGAGCATCACCCGATTGTTGTGACACCCCATGGCGACACTCGCCTGGAAGCTTTATGCGAGTACCTCAAGGCCAATGCTGCTGATCTCAGGCAGAAGCTGCATCGGCATGGCGGCATCCTGCTGCGCGGTTTCGAGGTGCGCAACGCCGATGATTTTCGCGTCGTGACGGAAGCACTGGGCGGGCAATCGTTTGGCTATGTGGGAGGCGATTCGCCGCGCAGCGCGGTGTCCGCGGATGTGTACACGTCTACCGATCATCCGGCCAGTGAAGTCATCTCCATGCATAACGAGATGTCTTACCTGCCGAGTTATCCGCGCCGGCTGTTTTTCTATTGTCAGCGGGCAGCCGAAGCAGGCGGGCAGACCTCGTTGGCCAGCGGGCGCGATATCGTGCGTGGCTTGCCCAAGGAATTGATCGGCAAGTTGCAGCACAAGCGGCTCAACTACATCCGCAATTTCCAGGCGAAGGGCCGGGTAGGCAAGAGCTGGATGGATACGTATCAGGTCACTGATCGTGCCGAGGTGGAAAAGATCGCGGCGGAGCAGGGTTCGGTCTGTGCATGGCGCGCGGACAGCCTGCGCGTTTCCACGCTGTGCGAGGCGCTAATCACGCATCCTGAAACCGGTGAGGACCTCTGGTTCAACCAGGCCGAGCAATGGCACAAAATTGTCAAATACTGTAAAAATCAGTCCTACCCTAAAGAAGCCACAGCAGATGATAAGAAAGCTATAAGGAGGGTGGCCCAAAAATACACGCTGGTTGGAGGAGTCCTCTATAAAAGAAGCCTTATTGGTGTTCTTTTAAGATGCCTTGACGACGATGAGGTTTGGAAGAGCGTTGAGGAAGCACACTCAGGTGTGTGTGGAGGCCATGTAAATAGCCAAATGCTTGCTAAGAAGATCATTCAACAAGGCTTTTACTGACCCACCATGGAAGAGGATTGTGTCGTCTATGTTCTTAGGTGCATCAAGTGCCAACTTCACGTTGACAAAATCTATTTACCCATTTCCTCTCTTTATCCAGTATCCTTCCTATGGCCTTTCTCCATGTGAGTTTTCGACATCATTGGTCCTCTTGGTGATCCTAACTCCCTCACCAAGTAAAAATCCTTCATCGTCAATGCAACGGAGTACTTCACCAAATGGGCTGAAGCCAAAGCCTATGCGAAAATCAAGGCATCAACAGTCTGCAAGTTCGTCATGATGAACATCATCGCCAGGTTCGGCATCCCAAGCACAATCATCACTAACAAGGGGCTGTAATTCATTGCTCAGGACCTTTAGGACCTCTGCAAAAGGTAGAACATTGCATTGCATCATTCATCACCATACTATCCATAAGGCAATGGCCATGCAGAGGCCACTAATAAAACACTGATCAAAATTATAAAAAAGACCTGTGAGTCTAATAAGTTCTCGGATTGGCTAAAAAAGCCTATTGAAGCTCTGTGGGCCTATCGCACTTCAGTCCGTACTCCCACAGGGCAAACCCCATTCACCCTTACCTACGGGATGGAGGCCGTAGTCCCGTACAAGACCATGATTCCTTCTCTCAGGGTACAACTGGACAAGGAGCTTTCCATCGATGAACGTCGTGACTCACTCCTTACTCAGTTCGAACTCTTAGATAAAGTGACTAGCCACTGCCGAGCATGCTCGTGTTTACTAAAATAGACTCGCGCATTTTTATCAAAAGAAGGTCATTGAGAGAAAATTTAAAGTCGGTGAGATGGTCGTAGAAAGAATTTTTGTAAAATCTAGTGGGCCGCATTCTAAACTCCAACCTAATTGGGAAGGACCATATGTGGTTCGGGCTGTATATCCTGGCAACGCCCACAAGCTAGTCAACGTTGAGGGGACCAAACTGCCCCACCCTTGGAATGAGTTTTATCTAAAGAAATACTACCCTTAAGTAGGTGTAATAACCGGCATGGAACGAGGACCATTGGAATTGAAAATTCACTCTTCGATCTTTGTAGTCTAACTCGGGCTTAACTCATACACCATACTCCGCTCTCGGAATCAAACGGCGAGGAATCCGAGGAAAGCTAGAGCTAGACCCAAAAAATAAAATAAAAAAATTAAAAAAGAAAGTAAAAAAATAAAAAGAAAAAAAGAGAAGAGAATAAAAAAATACTAATGCCTGGTGATCATCGTGGAGTCAAGTCATCGCATCCATCTTTCATGTTAGGATAAGGCCCGTTAAGGTTTGGTAGGTCCTTGTCCAGTTATGTCAGCCTATGCCCACTAAAAGAAAGCAACATGCACACACGCACGTGTTTTAGCCAAGAAAATTGGTAGCATTGCCTGTGGTGGGGTTGCACCTCGAGGTTTCTAGGAAAGTCGTAATCTTTATCTTCTACCTCCTCGACCCAATGAGACAGTCGGCGCCCTTAAAACATTGAGCATAAGGGAGCCGAAGTACAACACCCTGAAGACGAGAGTAGGATCCATCTCTGCGAGCCTGAGTCGGAGCACGAGAAAAGGGCAGTGTTCCTGCAGGCATACAAGAGGGATTCCAAAAAAAAGATAATAAAAGATGGAAAAGAAATGACAAATCAAAGTCAAATAAAAGTCTGGTCGTGGCCGTGCTGTTATCCAAATGTCCACTTTGTAATTTCTGCTAATACGATAGTGATTATGCACAAAGAACTTCATGTTTATTTTGAAAACATACAGCGATAAATGTGACATTTAAATCATTTCAAATCAAACAAATATGATGATCAGGATGCAAGAGCATCAGCAATCTGATCTTTTAGGCCTGCCCCCGCCATGTTCTCCAAATGGGGGAGCACTCCGGAGATCGCTTCCGGTGGGAACAAGGTGGGCACAGACCCGTGCTGTCACCGGGCCTCCTCTTAGGGGCTTCTGGCTTCCGGGCGGTTCCGATGCCTATCTGGGATTCCAGTCGAAAGGGCCGACCTGCTACCGGTGTGGTAGGGTGGACCACCTGCAGTGAGGCTGCATCTTTCCGGTGGTAGAAGGTCAAATGGGAGAGGTAGACAAGGAGGACCAGGGTGTCAGAGGGGCAAATGCTACCGTCCATCGGTCCAATGCCGATGTCACCCGAACAGGCAAAGCTCCCAATCTAGGCAAGGGGAATACAGGGGGTTGCTTAGAAGGGGCTCCTTACCGCTGACCTGGTCAACAGCCTGTTGGAATGGCTCAGGCATTGTTACTGGGTTAAACCAGTTGAGGGGGATTGGATGCGGCAAGGGTTAAGCAGGTTCTGGACAAAAGGATGCAGGAGGGAGGTCGGCTGGGAAGTCACCCAGGTGAGCAAGGATGGCTTCCTGGCCATCAGGAGGAGAGCAGAGGATGTCTTAGCAGAGGCGCAGGCGGGTTCGCCCGAGCAGAATAGATCGTCCTCTGGGTGGCCAAGTGGGGCGTGAGAAGAGGCACTTTTCCATACCACAGGCTGTGCAAGATCTAGATCCAACCGTTCGTGGTGCCCCTGGCATTCTGCGATGAAGCCTGTGTCGCCTGCTTGGTGAATCGTTTCACGGCCATAGAAGTAGGGATGGTCAGCCTGGTGACAGAAGGGGAGCGGATGGGACATGACATGGTGGTCCGGGTTACTTGCCCAGGCGCGGTGCCGGCTGTCATGTCCGTCGAGCTTGGCGGCCACCTCTTCCCAATGAGGGTTCTTCGCTGCCCAGAGCAGCAAAGGACCACTGGACACAACGAAGATGAACAGGGCCATCTGGTACCCAGTTTGAATTCGAATTCAAACGTATCGGGCGGGACTTTGGGTAAGCTAACTACTTCAAATGCTGAACATTTTGACCGGACTGTATCCAAAGCTGAAAGCAGCAGACTGAACGTACCTGTTAACCCGATTGCGCTCTATACAACCCATGACTTACCCGAATCTGATATGCTCGATCATATTGAGCCCAAGGGACCCATTACTGCACATCTTCCGTGCCCAACATCCCCAAACAGTGCTCCACTACCTCTACAGCGATGAGGCGATACCAGCCGCCTAATCAATCACTATCGGTTACCAGGGAGTTCATTGGCCACCGAAATAGTGACCATCCCCATGTCGCCCCTGCAGCAGCGGGACAGACTCTACTCAAAAAAGCTTCCCAGTTGGAGACGTAAGGAAGGAGGTTGGTCGGGTGGAAACCAGGCAGCTCAACCGTGGGGTGCCACTGCCGGCCACTAAAGCCCAGGCTGGTCCAGTCACTAGAGCAAGAGCCAAGTCCCAGACGGTCGGTACAGCGGCGAAGGAGGCTGGACTGGAGTCCCAAGAGCTACCTCATAGGGTGGACTCTCGTCCGGACAAGGTGACCTCACACCCCATAGATACTTGGAGGGGGGGGACTGGGGCTCTATCCCTAGCCGCCCCACAGGACCGTCCAGCCCTTTATAGGAGGCTCCCTCTTACGATGTTGGAGACCCAGGAGGAGGACATCCTCTTCAATTTTCTGGAAGTAGATCAAGAAGCAGGCCCAATTGAGGTTATTTTAGAGATCCCCCTAGCTCAAAGAGGGGGTTTCCTATGGGATGAGTGCAACTAGAGATAAGGACACTGGTAGTTCTAGATTGAGTCGTTGGGGTACTGTCGTAGTCCAGGAAAAGACCACACCCAGTCACCTAAACCGATCGATCTAGATAACCACCAACAGACAGACACCATCCTAGAATACGACCTAAGATTGACCAACACACAGAACAGACGCAAAATGGGACAACGGCCATCATGGCGAACAAGAGAACTATAATGCACCAGCATAGGGGCGTTACCTGCTATAACGGACCACACAAGGGGCGTTATGACAGACAGACCCAAAACACTAATACATACAATATAACGCACCAAAATAGGGGCGCTATATTAGCATAACGCACGAGGATGGGCACGTTATGGCCAACGGACCAAAACTCAAACCAAGGGGAATATAACGGACCTCCGTAGGCGCGTTATACTAGCTTAATGCACCACAACAGGCGCGTTAAAGCCAACAGACCCAAAACAACATGGATAAGAGGCATATAACGGACCACAATGAGTCTGCCATAGCCACATGATGCACAGGGTTAGGCGCGTTATATCAACTACCATACCCAGTCAAACATCAATCAAACATAATGTAACAGACCTGCACCGGGGTGTTATCTGATCATAACGCACAAGGAGGCATCTGTTATGCCTAACCGATTGACACGGACTTCGAGGAAGCACGATCGTCGAGGGTCTGACACAGCAGCATGCCTCGAAAACAACTTGAGCATAATGCACTTAGACAGGGGTGTTGTACTCAAATAACGGACTAGGGATGATCCGTTATGCTCCATGACCTCGAAAGATGAAAATGAACAAACCATAACGATCTTTCAAGGGACCGTTATGCCTATAACGGCCTCTGGTAGGACCACTAAATGAATCCGATGGGTAAAATAGTAGAACAATCGAATCGGCCCATTCCACGTCCCATGCCTGCCGTAGTGCAGGTGAAACAACGCCAAACGATCATACAACACATTTGGAGTCAAAAAATGACACATGCATCCACTAAAATGCAAGGTCGGGAGATTTCGACGAATCGACCCTAAACGAGTCGTCGGGGTTCCCGAACTCCTACCGGCCACAAATGATGAGCAATCGACATGAAACTGGTGGGGTTGGGATCTTGACATCCCAGCGGTCAATTTGACACTAATTACAACGAGAATGGTTGCCATTTTTTCGGTGAACTCTACAAACCCCAAAAATTACAACTTGCACTAAACTGGCCCGATCTCCCCCGATCGAGCACCATTCTACGTAAAATTACAGGGAAAACATAGAGGATGAAGTGGCGGTCCATCTCCCTACCTCCACCGATGAAACTGAGCATCGAGGCGACTAAATCGCGTCGAAAATCACCACGTGAACCGAATCGTCAGCTTTGAATCCATCGTTCGGGATCGCGCCAAACCCGCGCTGTTCCTCGCTCCACCACAAGTCTCAGCAACCTCCCGACGTCACTACCTCACCCACGGTCGCCTCCGTCTACAGTCGGAGCCGATGGATCGAGAGAATGAGAGAGAACGAGAGTGAGAGAGCCACTCTAATAAAACTCTAATCCTTTTTTAATGCGACGGAGATAATACCTCCAAGGAGACACGACGAGAATAATATCTCAAAGAATACACACCGGAGAAAATACTTTAAAGTAGACACCCCAAACTACCAAAATTGTGATCCGAAGTAATAACCTAAATAGACTCCTGCTCTTGGTCACGCCCAGACAATCTCAAAAAATACTGTTGCAAAATGCACCTCCCATGACTTCGTTGGAATGGAGATGGACGCCGTTCTTTTTCGTCGAATCCATCTTTGCACGAGATGTCAGAAGATTTTTCATCATTTAAAATCTTGAGAATCAACTCAGAGTTTGTTTTGAAGAAATTAAAATTTTTGATATTTTTATACTTGAGTATTTTATTCTCCATAAATATCACAGCGCCTGGTTTCTTTTTCCCACGGGCGGGTGTCTTCACTTGCTTCTTTCCAAGGTACATATTGTAGTTTTACTACGTTATTTACCTTGTTGGCGATCACATCTTCCTTTGTTTAGGTATTGGTCATCTCTTTTCATCATCTACTCTATTTATTTCTTTGCTCCACACCCACAGTGTGTGCTTTCCTTTTGTTCCTTTGCTCCACGCCCCGGCGTGTGTTATATTTATTCCTTTCTTTATTTCTGCATTGCTAAGATGACATGCCCATGTGCTCCATGTTTGAGATTGATTGCTTGAGTTAGTGCATCACTTGCTCACATCATATTTCACATATCTTCATATTTACCATCATAATTACATTGCACACCACATTGCACACCACATAGAAAAATATCTACAACCTCTATTTTCTGGCGATCGCGGTGGGACATCTAGTGCCAATCGTACTGACTTACTATTTCACTTGTTGTTCTTTGCTGTTCCCAGTAGCCCATGTATTTTCCTCAATTTTCCCATTTTATTCCCTATCATTTTCTGCTCTCTAGTTCCCTGGCGGTCTCCTCCCGGCCATTTCTGGCCTGAAAGCGGTCTAGCGATAGACTATCTTATTTGCTTAGCAGTCTCCTACATGACCGTTTCGCTAGTTATAGGTACGCATCCCTAGGATGTTGATATTTCTATAGTTTTTTACTGTGTTTATTATTCTTGGGTGCTATCTGGTCTCCTCCTCTGCTGTGACATACATTTATATCATTGTTTGCATATTGTTTGTTAGTTTTTGGCTAGAAATTACATGCACTCCGGTGCACATAGGATCATTCATTTTTCAAATCATAGTTACATTCCCACCTTGGTGTGTGATCCTCTCGCCTCCATATTCCTTGGGGTCGACTAGGTGACCACATCAGGGACCTCCATAAGTCCCCGTGAGCCGTGGATTCCCACACGGACACTGGGCCCGTTGTACCATTGCCACCCCGTGTCTAGGTTGCATAAGTAAGGGAGTGTTTACACCTAAAGTTAACCAACTCCCTGGTATTCTTAGGAACCTATTGTTGGAGAGAGCATTTTAATTGAAATCATTAAGGTTCTAAAGGAAGAAAATAATAAAATTTGTGCATCATCATAACTTGGTTCACTTGGTGTGCCTCTCATCCCTTTCTTATTTTTATAAGTTTAAAGTCATCTTGTCTAGTTACTCATTTATGGTTGTTTGTGTTGTTTGCTTTGTTTTTAAGGTGCCACATTGCATGTGGAGTTGCTTTCAATCCTTAGGTTCATCTCCTAGGGGTAATTCCTCTTTCAAGTCTTATTCCAATCCTTTGTTCGAGTCCAACATGTCTTCCTACGATCTTTCCCATTCCCATGAGGAATCTCTTCCCCAGGGTCTCTTAGGGGACCCGCCCAAGGTCATCCAACTTCCATCTGGAGAAGGGTCCGTCCCTCCTCCACCCTCTATCTCCATGGAGGGTGCACAACCCTCCCTTTCCTCCAATAATCCCACCGGTCATTTCTTGCAGATGATGGCCCAGTTGGATCCGGCCCAACTTTAGGCCCTTTACCTGACCTTACAGGGATCCAGTGCCCCATCTCCTATGATTGCACAGGGTCTGTCCACTACCTCCGTCTCCCAGCCTAGGGTTGATGGGCCTGGGTTTCCACCCATTCCAATTGATCTCACCCCGGTCCAGCCTAAGACTCTGCGGTTCTCCAGTCTGGAGGTGGGCAGTCCTCTGGCTCGGCCCCTCAAACCCTTGATAAAGGGAAGACCGTTCTTCCCTCATCCACGCAGGCTGATTCTTATAGGTCCATTCCATCGGTGCCACAAGTCCTTGTGGGCCCGGTTGATTTCACTCGCCCTCAGCAAGGGGCGGCCCATGTCCAATCCAATTTGGGTCATCCTCTGGCCCAATATCCGTCTTATGATAAAATTACCAGTCCGAAGGAAGGAATATCCCACGGAGGGCACATTCATCACTGAGAAATAGTGGGGTAAACATGAAACATCGAGAAACGTGAAACTATATCTATGGATCGAGATAGAGTGCCATAAGTAAACCCACGATATGGGTCATAGGAAAAACTCAGAAGAAAACTGTAAGTCAGGAAAAACTCAGAAGAAAACTGTAAGTCAGGAAAAACTCAGAAGGTGCAACTATATCATCAAATAGCGCCCTCTCATAGAGGTGCCCCAATCATTCATTTCCAAAATTTTTATATGTATATAACAGGGACAGGAAGATTTCTATACAGGGGATATGGCGCCCTTGCATAGTGTCTTCTTTCAGGATATAGCGCCCTAGACAGGGGCGCTATATTGAATAGAGTCTGGGGTTCAATCGGGGTTTTTGACATGTGAATTCTTAACATGAATAGTGTCACTTTTTAAATAAAAAGATTTTTTCAGATGTGAACATATGAGCAGGAAGATAAAAATAGCAGAATTCTAGAACAAATTGGCGTCATGGCCTTCCACCTAAGCCAAGTTGTATGACGTCATGACTTTACGTCGAAGCCGTTAAACATTCTCGTCCGACATCATGACTTTCTACCTAAGTTGGTAAATATTTTACCTTGACATCATGACCTTCTGCCTAAGTCAAGTTGTATGGTATCATGACTTTACGTCTAAGCCATTAAATATTCTTGTTCGACGTCATGGCTTTCCGCCTAAGCCGGTAAATATTTTACCTTGGCGTCATAGCCTTCCGCCTAAGCTAAGTTGTGCGGCGTCATGACTTTATATCTAAGCCCTTAAATACTCTTGTCCAGCGTCATGGCCTTCCGCCTAAGTTGGTAAATATTCCACAGTAGCATCATGGCCTTCCGCCTAAGCCAAGTTGTATGGCGTCATGACTTTACGTCTAAGCCATTAAATATTCTCGTCCGACATCATGACTTTCTGCCTAAGCTGGTAAATATTTTACTTTGACGTCATGGCCTTCCGCCTAAGTCAAGTTGTACAACGTCCTGACTTTACGCCTAAGACGTTAAATATTCTTGTCTAGCGTCATGCCTTTCTGCCTAAGCTGGTAAATATTTTACCTTGGCATCATGGCCTTCCGCCTAAGCCAAGCTGTACGGCGTCATGACTTTATGTCTAAGCAGTTAAATATTCTTGTCCGGCGTCATGGCTTTCTGCCTAAGTCGGTAAATATTTTACCTTAGCGTCATGGCCTTCTGCCTAAGCCAAGCTATACGGCATCATGACTTTATGTCTAAGCCGTTAAATATTCTTGTCCGACGTCATGGGTTTTCACCTAAGTCGATAAATATTTTACCTTGGCGTCATGGCCTTCTGCCTAAGCCAAGCTGTACGGCATCATGACTTTATGTCTAAGCCATTAAACATGTTTGTCCGACATCATGGCTCCTTCCGCCTAAGCCAGTAAATATCATATCTTGGCATCAAGGCCTTTCGCATAAGCCAACTTGTATGACGTCATGACTGTACGTCTAAGCCATTAAATACTCTTGTCTGGCGTCATGACTTTTCACGTAAGTCAGTAAATATTCTGTCTTGGCGTCATGGCCTTCTACCTAAGCCAAGTTGTACGGCATCATGACTTTATGTCTAAGCCATTAAATACTATTGTCTGGGGTCAGGGCCTTCCGCCTAAGCCGTTCAATACCCTGTCTTGGCGTCATGGCTTTCCGCCTAAGTCAAGTTGTATGGCGTCATGACTTTATGTCTAAGCCGTTAAATAGTATTATCCGGTGTCATGGTCTTTCACCTAAGTCGGTAAATATTCTGTGTGGCGACCCGGGATCTGAGTACCTGATGTGAAACCACCTTGGGGGTGATAGTCACAAGATGAATGACCCTCGGACCTAGCAAGCAAACAAAGAGCGGACGCACCATGTTTCTCAATTTTTTCGCTTAATTTTCACCCCTCATTGTGGTAGCGACCTCACTGCTACTCACACCAGATTATAAGAGCTACGTACCCAATTTAAGGGAATAACTTATTAATAGGTGCCGATCCCGGCATATATTGTCCTGGCAATGTACGAATCTGCCCAAACGTGGTCATGCCGGGTCCGCACTCATGGACCCATATGTGTGCACCACAATGTCATGAGCGGTCTCAAAATAAAAAGGTCGCTACTGATCGATGACCCTGAGAGTGATATGGTCTGCTTAGAGGGTTAGCCCTCGAGTTCCCCACTCATCATAGGGTACAGGAGTGCTGTCCGGGCATGACCATCTTTCTGGAGTACGTCTTGACTCTTCGTGGATGAACCTCCTATACCGTCTCTAGTACTCTTCAGGATAGGGGAGGTGTTGTCGAAATTTTATTTGAATTTGTTGAATAAATAGGTGAATAAAAGATCAAAAATAATAATAACAACGTGATCTCTAACTAACCTGCATGAACCTGAGGGAAGCAACTCCCACCTATAGATCCACTCATAGTCGCGCGAATATAACTATGAGTGCTTGCATTTCCCGAATCCTTGGTGTATCAAATGGTGATTTGCGGAAGGTTGGATTACGTCTGGCTAGAAGTTATCACTATGCGTGATGGTGATCTTCGGATCTATGTTCTCTACCCTCGTACCAGGAACTGGTTAAATTAGATAAATATTACCATATTGCTTGCTTGTGTGCATGATTAAATCTTGTTCTATTTTTGTAAAACGAGCATCATCTGCATGTATTCTTTTCAACCCCAAGGGCTTTTCTACTTTGACAATTTATCAAGGGTTTTTCTTCTTTCGAAAGGATGTAACTAATGCCATAGCCTTTATGGTATGACGGACTTTTAGTCTCGACACGATCATCCACTATTGTCTGATCAGTTAGATGAGCGCATAATAAAACTTTGCCACAAAAGTGACTGGCGTGTCCTGTGCTAATAAAATGAAGAAATAATCATTAATAAATTTTGTCCCCACAAAGCTAGCACGCCTAGTGGGACTAAGTCTCCCTTGATCTTTTCACCAAAGTAGAAGGCCCCGGGACCTTCGCTAAAAATATTGACTACTTGTTCGTTCGATTTTATAGGAAGCAATGGCCTGCGGACTTATTGCACTTACCTTTGGCCCACAAGTGGTCGCTACCCACTCGGAACACAGGTACCTCGCGGTGCCCACTATTTTCGAAACTCTGCCACCAGTGGTGGTGTTCCCTAATTTTCTTGGAGTCACCTTCATCGGCTTGCTGAGGGTCGAGGAAGAGGAAGTTGATCAAACTATGATGGCCAAGGCCGTCGCCTTGCTGCACTACCTCATTCTTCATCCACCATGTGGACTACTGTGCTATCCCTACCAGCAACAAGGCATCCGCGGGGAAGAAGAAGAACCAAAGAAGAAGAACTATTGTTGTTCCCCGAGGCTGACTCTCGACTTCTAGGAAATCTATCCTAATTGGTGGCGCTCGAGTATATCTGAACGGCCGCCGCGTTGAAGCTCTGTTAGACCGCATCGTCTCAACAGTTCCTACACACAACACAATCCAAGCACTTGCAAGCTGGAAGGCCAATTTAGACAAGGACGTCCGGGGGCTGTAGTCCCCCAAGCTACCAAAATTCAAGCATATTTGGGTTCCCAAGAGGACCCGGGGCCCAGCTTCGACCCCGCAAGATTCAACATCAACTGTTAAAGACCCCAGGAGGCGAGCAATAAAGCTACACCGAAGGAAGAGGAGATCATGCCAGTGGCCTCTCCGCCTACTCATAGAGTCTGTGCCAGGTAGACCAATATTCTCTGACGTTCGACAAGATGAAACGGAGCCGCTAAACTATCACAACCTCCCTACACATTGTCAATGCAAGATTGACTGCTACCCTTTTCTCTCTCTCTACCCCGCAGTCAAGAAGAAATGACTGAGTGGTCAGGAATTACTTTCATGGCTTGGAAAGCTTCTCCCGAGTTCGATAGCGATTGCTCAGCATCGTCAGCACCAAAGAAAAAGAGGAAGAAGGAAAAGAAAGAAGAAGGATGGCATCACTCATGTACATCAATGGATATGAAGATGGCTTGCAAGTCGAATACTCTGAAGCTCCCCCATAGCAGGAAGAGAATAAAAGGATATCAATGTTTGAAAGCTCAACCTTCCCCGGTCAAGCCAAGAGGGTAGTCTGGGGGCAAAGAAAAAGAATGCAAGTCTTCATTTGCAACATGGCGGGGGTGGCCAGTAGATATGGGGCCCTACCCAAAGACCCAGAAGAGTTAGCCAAGCTATCCGAAATGCCCGTGCTAGTAACAAGAAGAGGCAAAGCTACAGGAGAAGTGCTCAAAGCAGCCAAAGAAAAGCAAGCTATCACTACTTCGACTGCCAACATGGTGGCTTCTGAAGAAGAAGACATTCCTGTGCCAGCCTCATATGAAGATGTTTCGGGTGAAGCATTCGAGGGTACTTCTGCTATGACAACGCTAGACCCAGCTATCTTAACGATGTTGTAAAATTACTGGCAAGAGATTGAAGCTTTGAAAGGCAGTTGAATGAAAAGACTAAACAAACTCCTATCCCCTGGCAGCAAGATATGCACGTTGAACCATCCTAGGAAGCTCCTAACCAGGTTGATGCTACACTCTCAACTACTTCTCAAGCAACAAGCTATGGCAAGGCTGCTCTCCAGCCACATTTCCTATAGCCACCACTGGCACAACCGACATTTCCACAAATGCAGCATATACCACCGATGATGTCTGCATCACTTCAAGCTGCAGCTATAACCACTCCTCCTACGTAGCAGCCTGCGCAGTTCCTTCCAAGATCGGTGGACCCGGCCATGGTGAATAAGTCAATGGTGGAACAACTTATTGAAATGAAGCTAGTCGAGAGGACAGATGGTGATTTCAGCACTTTTGATGTGTACAAGGTGTTGTATCCATCGTAATATGCTGCAAAGAGGCTCCCACTTGGCATCAACAAACTGCCTAAGTTCGAAAAGTTCGACGGGCAGGGCTCTCCTAAAGAACATATTGCTTACTACATGACAGTGATGGGCGATCTGTTAGCAGATGAAGCCTACCTGCTAAAATTCTTTGGATCCTCACTGATAGGCTTGACTTTTGAATGGTATTCCATTCTATTAGCTGGCTCTATAAGCGACTGGGCAGCTATGCAACGGAAGTTCCAGGAACGGTTCCATGTTGCTGAAAGGGAGGTCACAGTAGCTGAGTTATATGCCTCCAGGCAGAGACATGATGAGACAGCCCTGGAGTACATCAAAAGATGGCATAATCTCAGTATGAGATGCAAGCGACCGCCACATCCAGAGGATGTAGTGCAAATATGCGCGCCAAATCTGAGTCGGGGAATCCTCGACAGGATGATCAGAATTGAAATCCGATCTTTCGATCAGATAAATTATATGGTTGCAGAGATTGAAGGCTTCATCTCCAACTCTCCCACTACTCCAGCTACTACAAGCCAAAAGGGAAAGTCTACTGACAAGTGCCCAGCACCCAAGGAAGTTCACACAATTAACTTCTGTAGCACCCTAGATAAGAATCGAACTTTTCCTAAAAAAAAAACCTACATGAAGGCCTTATAAAAAGAAACATACCTTATAAGGGTCACTATATATATATACAAATATTTAAGACGCCCAACATCACTTAAAGACCCAACATCACTTAAAATATCAACACATAGATAAAGGTGCAGGGTTCGCTTCTTTGTTTCCAAACCAAAAGGAAATAGCGCCCCTCACAAGGGCGCCAATTTCAAAAGGCCACCCCTCTCTTGGGCACCATTTCCATTTCCCTGTAAAAAAAAAGTAAAGGAGAAAACCCATGAAGGAATGGGCACCCTCTTGCAAGGGCACCAATTCCAATGGGTGCCCCCCTCAAGGGCCCCATTTCCTCAGGGACAAGCTAGCATTCCAGCTGCCATTCTTCTAGAAGGTTTGAAACAAGAACAACAACTTTTTGCTGGCAATGTACCCTCTCCCCGGCAATGGATTTGAAACATTAATGGCTTCCTTTCGCTGGCAATGGACCCACAAGGCAATAAACCATTCCCTTTTTGGGTTGGCAAAGGACTTTCCCTATAATTATATCCTCTATTGAGTAGGCAATGGCTACTGCCATCATCCTGCTGCCTGCAGAAGAGAATACCCCCCTTCTTTTCTTCGGAAGACGTGAAGGGCCGTATTCTTCCTACATTCTACATCCTGCTACTGAGATTTTTCTATAGAGAACGTGAAGGGCTTGGCTTTCTTTATTATTTCTTCTTCTCTACTTCGTTAAGCACTCTAAAAAGGTAGGTGTTCTCAAGATCTTGCCCAACCCGTAACTAATATAGGGTAACATACCATGCATGAGTAATACTAGTATAATCCATCTTCCATGTTATATAACCTGTTCCATGTTATATATCCTGTTACATGGTAAGCAAAGGCGGCCCCAGAAGGAGTGAAAAATATCCCATCCGCCGTGACATCTGTGGCCTTATGGTGCCCGGATAAGTGCCAGATTGCTGGTGACGATGGCCTCACTCAGACTGTAAAGCTGTCAAACTGCCTGAAGAAGTCTAGACTCTTCTGATCAGAATATTGTCCCTGCCGAACAAAACTCTCTGGAAAGCTCGAATAAGAGAATGTGCAAGTACTTTGCATGTTGTCCCTCCCGAGCAATATGACTCGTTCGAGACGACACCTCACCCTCAGCAAAAGAGGGTCATCACCCTCCATACTTGAAGGCACAAAGCTCTTGATAAAAGACAAAAGATGTCGGTCCAGCGGGTAGTGAGATGGATATCCCCCAGATCGGTAGACTCCCTGTCTCCTCGTGATACGAGATATGTCAACTATGCCTTCGTCTGCACTAGCATCCTCCATTGGGCCCTCAGCGACCCAAGAAAGACCGCGGTCTACAGCGTCAAAACTATCAGAGGTGATGCTGTGCAGAGGAAAAGGTGGCATGGGCCTATCTATCCTCTGCACATAGTGATCATCAGAGCTCCCAACTCTCGACCTCCAAGAATGATCTCTACCTCTGCTTTGGCGAGCCATGTCTGTAGGAGCTGCAAGGACCAAAGACAAAAGAGATCAATGAATGGGAAAGTCGAATCAAAGGTCAAAACAAACATGAGGACAGCAACAAGAATACTAAGATGCGGTCTTACAAAGTCCCATCATGTCAATAAACTCGGGGACAAGTAAAAAGCTACAAAAGACATGGGCCATCCGCCCCCACCTCTGGCTTTGACAGATGTCCCATGGGGGGTATTTATTGCACCTACTATTTGTCTCGGATAAATTGAGACACTTCCCTCAAGTTGGTCGAGGTTCAACATTCGGCGTACCGCTACTCCGTGGAATATTTCCACACGACGGGACTCTGTGGCATATGTATTATTTCAATTATAAACCCCTTACAGCAAACGAGATGGTCGAGAACCGGACTAAATCCACAACGATTGTCAAGGTCATGTGGTTCCGGGCAAACCCCGAGAGGCGAGGTTTTTCTCCCTTGGATGTTCGGGGTGAACAAAGAAAACCCTCGTAGCAAGTAAAAAATGCACAAGAGACGGTGTACATACCTCTGGAGAAGTCCAACGCAAATGTATCACGCAGCTCAGACAAACACAAACTCCCTCCTCCTTGGCAACGGCACGGGGAAGATGACAAACGAACAAAAGGCGCGTTCTCTCCTCTCTCCAGGCGGCGTGCTGCGAGCAAGACTTCAAAAAGCCTAAAGGAGGAGGCTTTAAGCAGAAAGGGTGGGCAAGGAAACCCGCCCGAGGTCAGAGAGACCCACGTAGGGTCGCTCGACCCCGAGCGGACCCGCACGTAGGCGGGCAGACCCACCCGGGTTCGCACGACCTCGGGGGGACCCGCCCGGGGTCACCCCGGTGGGACCTGACTGGGGTCGAATAACCTCGGGCAGGTCCCGCGTGGGCCTGCCCGGGATCATTTGACTCCAGGTGGGGTCCCTGAGTGCCCCTTTTCTCTGTCATTGAAGAAGAAGAAAAAGAAAAAAGGAAGAAAAAGGACCCACGGGATCATTTTCATCCCGTCCACCCCATACGGGTTAAATCAACCCCGGTGGCCCTCTAAATTCTATACATAGACCCCCGGGGGTCCAAAAGGAGGCATCTACAGATCTGCACACACAAAGAGAGGAGGAATCAAGTGACTGTGAGAAGAAGCTTTGATCTTTGTTCGGCCCATTGAGGGTATGTGATACCCCGAGCATTGTATTTATGTCCCTACGGACTCCGTTTGTAATTATGCCCCTCTGAGGGCTATGATTGTAATTTTCTATTCACTTGGGGCGGCAAAATTATGTAGTTCCACCCACATAATAGAAAATTACAAAACATCAATGATTGGGAACCCTAAAAGTGAGAGGATCATTCTATCAACTTTATTTGCCCCTTTTTCTGTGCAGGGAAGAAAAGCTGCAGGAACCTCTTCCTCTCCCACGATTTGAGCTAGAAGAAGGAGTTTTCAGTCTGATTTCATCCTCCACATGTGAGCTGAAGGTGCTGCATCTAGTTCAAGGGAGATAGAAAGTGAATCTTCATCATTCTTCAATTGGGTTCAGGACAAATCTCGAGTTTTGCTACTGGCTGTTGGCTGTTGCTTCAAGCGAAATCTTCTTGAAAAGAAAGGGGATTCTCAACCCCCAAACCTTTTATACTTGCACAACCTTGCATCCTTTAGTCTTTGAGCTTATCTTGTAGATTTTATTTCACATACCTTGAAGAAAACAGTGTGTGGGTGTTGCATTCTGCGCAGCAGGTGTGTGTTGTTGGTTGCATCTTGCAACGTGTGTGTGGTGCTGTGTGTTCACAGTGTGTGTGCGTGTTTTGATTCACATCATAGTGGATTATCAATCCTCACACAGTGAGGGGTGGACATAGGGGGCACGTTTGTGAACTCGAACCGCATAAAATCCAGTGTCTGCTGTGGTTGTATTATTTGTGTCGCTTGCTTATCATGTGGGCTCTTCATGTGAGCTAAGTGTTATCTTGCCATCATATTGTGCTCACGTTCCTCAAGTCGTTCTACGCTTCGTGTGAGTTCTTGCATCTAATGAGGGAGAGTTTCTTTGTTGGGGTTTTATATTTTTCCATCTAAAGTTTTTAAGCTCTAAGAAATAATTTTTTTTAGTCAATCAATTCACCCCTCCCCTCTTGATTACCATTCGCTTAGGGACAACAATTGGTATCAGAGCATTGGTATCTGTATTCACTAACCTTGCGGTCTCAGAGAAGGATCTATGCAAATGGCAAACAAAGGGGTGTTGCTCAAAGGGCACTCGATACATAGGCCTCTGATTTTTGATGGTTCAAATTATCCATATTGGAAGAATCAGATGTATATTTTTCTCCGTGCACAAGAATATGAAGTGTGGCATGTCATTAGTAAAGGCCCATATGTGTTACCTGAAAATGAGGATGAATGGGGAGAAGAAAATATTAACAATTGTACAGTGAATTTCAAAGCCATGAATATAATTCAATGTGTCATTCACCCTAATGAATACTCACATATTTATATGTGTGTTTCCACACAGGAGATGTGGAACAAGCTTCGATTGATATATGAAGGGACATCTGAAGTCAAGGAGACCAAGGCGAACTTAGTGGTCCATGATTATGAGTTGTTTATGATGAAGCCAGAAGAGTCAATATCAGAGATGTTCGCAAGGATGATGGAGATCTTGAACAGGCTGTAGGCCCTTGGCAATGAATATTCTAACAAAGATCTTGTAAGGAAGGAACTAAGATCACTATCACCATAGTGGCATACAAAGGCCACTGTAATTGAGGATTCGAATGATCTTAGCACCTTAACTTTGGATGAGTTGATCGGCTCCTTGATGACATATGAGATGAATATCAAGAGGAGCGAGGAAGATCATAAGAAGAAGGTGGCTACAATAATGGCCCTAAAGACCAACCCTCAAGACTTAGAGGATAGTGATGCTAGATCCACACCTAATAGTAAAGAAGAGGAACTTGTGGCAATGATCACAAGGAGAGCAAGGAGACTTGTTAGAAAGGCCAGAAGAACTGGAGGACAGTTTAAGAAACCTCCTAAGAAGATGTTCACCAAGAAAGGAGAAAGCAGCAAGAAGGAAGAGATTATTTGTTATGAGTGAAAGAAACTGGGGCACATGCGAGGGGAGTGCCCAGACCTTCAGAAGAAGTTTAAAAAGGAAAATTTCAAGAAACCCAAGGCCATGGTCGCTACTTGGAGCGATGAAGATGAAGACGATGCAGACTCCAAGTATGAATTAGAAAAAAATCAGACCTGTAATATGAAATATATCAAGTTATTTTACAATGTAATA
This sequence comes from Amorphophallus titanum, assembly GCA_024336825.1. Taxonomy (NCBI): domain Eukaryota; kingdom Viridiplantae; phylum Streptophyta; class Magnoliopsida; order Alismatales; family Araceae; genus Amorphophallus; species Amorphophallus titanum. The sequence continues at coordinate 13,566,278 of JANBPO010002057.1, read as the reverse complement.
GAATTAATGATTGACACATTATTACGCAACAAAAATAAAAAAACTTACAACAAGTGTGACAGAACAACCAAATATAAATGTATGGGCCCGAGATTCATCCCCGGCTCTTCTCTTAGCACGATCAATTGTACCTGACCGTTGTTTCTAGACCGCCAACACTAATTTCTCAAACTTGTGCATCGTTCCTTGTTGCACGGCGGCTGCCCAATTGTAATCTGAAACTCTCTCAATGTCATCTAAGCATGATAGCATCTATTGTGGACAATAATACATCGACCGTGGGCAAAGGAAAGTGGACAGCAGGAGTAGAATCCACAGTCGAACAGTGTCGGCCACATCCTGCTCTTCATCAGACCCAATAATTTGCTGGATGAGAGAGCACACTTTCTTCCGGTCAAATGTTCCTGCAAATCCAAATCGATGCTACAATTTTGACTTCTATTTTGCGGATCCATAATGTTGAACCGGCTGACTAGAGCAAGGTAAGCTTAAAATTATGCCCACATGTTCCACACTGAATGCGACCTCCTTACTACCCATACGGAAGTAATTTTCTCCACCATGGGCACAAATATTCTCCTCCAATAGTGTCATGGTAAAGGTGAGGGGAGAAGCATTGTCAACATATGGACCAAAGGGTGTGGTTCTCATCAATGACTTGTAGCATTCCCGAGATGCCATCTGATCCCTATCCTTCATGTAAATGTCCATAGAAGACCAGGCCGAGATGACCTTTGTGTTCACTAGATTCAAAAAAATATTTAAACAAGATATTCAATTAATTGACTGATCAAGAAATAAAAAAAATATTAAGATTAAGACAAGGGTGACAAATGTATAAACAATGGAGTTTAGGTGTGGCAAATAGGTGCTTAAGGGTGACAAATGTATGAAATTCGGTGACAGATAGGTCTTATGAGTGACAAATAGATAGATAAGTGTGACAAATAAATAGGTCGATAAGGGAGGAAAATAGCTATATAAGGGAGATAAGGAACCCCCCTACCTTTAACTTGTCGTCCTGAAGTGGAGCCCTTAGAAACCCTGGATTCCTCAGAGGTTTCTTCTTCGGACGTAGGAATCATAGCTTCCTGAGATGCAGGTGGGAGTCGTGGGACATTCAGATTACGGTGGATGAAGCATTACACAGGTGTCTCCTTCTGCTCCATGGCTGTCAGTGATGAAAGAGTAGTGACAACTGAGGATAACCGCACAGCAAATGATGAATAGCTCGCAAATTGCTTATAGGGGAGACGAATAGCACCGCGAGGAAGAGGAGATGCCGAGCATGATGGAGAGATGAACTGCCTTTTGGTAGGTTTGTTAAGAGCCAAGACATGGCGGGAAGGGTAAATAAGAAATTGGGGATTTTTTATTTCAAGGTCTAATTCAGCGTCATCATTTCTATTGATGTGGACTGCGGCGTTGCATCGACAGCAATACGTGAACACACCCCCGTGTAGCCGACGTGTCCCATTTTCCACGTGGACCAATTGGAGGTCAAGGGTGATAAATGTGTCTACATAGGTGACAAATGGGTTAGCATGGTGATGCGGGACGAGAGCACGCATGGGAAAGTCGATGGCGACGTCCGATGCGAACCTGTGAGTATAGCCTTATGGCACTACCCTCCACGCAGGGAGGGGATCATGGGGATGGGAATAATTAATACAGAACTATCCTCAAGCAAGAGGGGGGAGCATGGGGAAGGGAGATGGGCCAGCTGCCCTATGTCTGTCCTGCAGGACAGAACCAACTTGTTTCTCCTGGTATGCGATGCATAGACATCCGAATTGGGTACCGTCGGAGCTTAGACAAAGTCTGAGAGGTGCAGATGCACTCCTTAAAATTTGGCACCGTTCTGAGGTCACAAGAAGGGGCCACGCGGTGAGCCATTGCGAGAGCTTGTATGCTTGTGGAGCTTAGGTCCTAGGAGTGTCTTTTGCATCATTGGGTTGTGCCACATCAGATCATCTGCTCTATGATAATTTTATTCGTCATCAACTGGTCGGTCGGGCCTGGGCAGAAGTGGGCCTGCTGCATTAGCGGTGTCGCCGCTGTTGCCTGAGGTGCTGCCGCAATCCCCTGGTGTGGAATAACTGGGGGTTGCGTTGAAGTGGTATATTGCTACTGGGAGGGAGTGCCCCCTGTGTAATCAGGCGCCAGCTGAGATGCGGCTGCCTATGGTGAAGCTTCAAGGGTTTGGCCCTCATTTCCCAGGGTTTCGAGAGGAACTTGTGCTTGTCTAGAGGCAGATGCTTGTGCATTCTTTTCATTCAGCTACTTTTTCAATGTTTCAACCTCCTGCCAGTATTCTTGCAAAAACATCAGTATTGCAGGGTCATGCATGGCGGGGTTGAGACTGACACCTCCTTCCCCAGCTGGACTTTCTTCGGACGATGTGGATGGTCTCCCACCGTCGCCTTCAGCCACAACTACATTAACGGTGACGACCATCGCAGTCTTGTCCCGACTGGTTTCTTCGGCAAGGGTCCGCAGCCCCTCGCCGGTTTGAACTGGAGTTCGGGGCCAAGCTCGCTCGGACACCTGGATATGTTTGAATCTGGTTGGCTTCGGGGCCAACTACCCTTTTGATTTGGCTTTGACGCGATCCAATTTTTCTTGGGCCAGTACTTGGAAAGAGTTATGTACTGGCACCATTGGGATTGTCCTATCAGGCATGATTTTGGCCTGTCGGCCATTCAGGAAGACCTAGATGCCTCCGATGAGTACGTATTTGCCCGATGTAGTTAGCTGGCTTTGCAATGTGCCAGGGTTCTTCTTGGCCACCCTCCTAGTGACCAGCGTGCACTTTCGGTTGGCGAACACATAGGAATCAATGTGGTAGACATGGCAACCCATCGCAACAGCATCAGTTGGGGTCACCTTGGCAACGGCGATCGATTCCATCTCCTGGATTTTCAAGAGCTCCATGAATGCGACCCCCAAGAAGTTGGGGAAGCCGACGACTAGCTAGAAATTGTCAAACTGGATTGGCATTGCCAAATAGCCATGGGTGGCATGGCTAGCGACAACAAGAGGTCCGAATGACACGGCCATCATGGTTGTCAAAAAGTAAACTGCAAGATTAGATCAGACAGTTGAAATTTTAAGAAGGGGCCATCGGGCCCCTAATCCTGGCAAAGAGATGAAGGAAAGTTTAGTCGATCTGACTAGTCAGACGATTGTGTGCATCGTGTCGGGACTAAGAATCTGCCATACCATAAAGGTTACGGCATTAATTACATCCCCTCAGAGAGGGAAAAACCCTTGATTGATTGTCAGGAAAAGGGGCCCCATGGCCTGAAATTCATAATAATGAAAGCGAGAGTGAAATCTCGGGTCGCATTTAAACAAACCCACATTGGGGCGTAAATGTTCATAGATGCATATATGTCGGTCACTCACGGACCATTTCATATCCGAATAGAAGTCTGTGTTTGTAGCATAAAAGATGGTGAGAAAACCGCGCAGATGTTTGCCTTGAACATGGCAAGTTTAATGAGAGTGTGAGATTGGATCCCAGTAGAGACGGGTCAAGTTCGATGAACTATCGGCCCGAGGCAGCGCCGAGTCACGACCATAACGGGATGGTTCCCAAGGTCCGGATCCGACTTTGCAGGGCATCATTGATATTATTTTCACATCGAGTCTGGGGGAGCGAAGCTCCGAAGCATTTGTGGTTGTACCATTCTTTGTTATTGCCATTCAAGTTGTTAAATTTCATTGTCTATTCATACACACGAGTGGTTTATTCTATTTATTTATTGTCATTCCCCTTTTTTATTTGATTGATTTTTTTTTACCTACCCAAACTTACAAGGAAACCTGTGATTTCTGTGCCAATCTCACTCACCATGTGAGTGAGTGTCCTATTGTAGCTTGACTCCTGCTAGTCATCCAAGATCAAGTCCAAACTACCTTAGGGTTCTCTCAGCCCAAGTGTGATACCCTTTCAAATGATTAAAATCTTGGCTGGAGTAATCAACCAAATTTTCCTTGGATGAATCAACAATCCAAGCCCATTTGTCTAAACTGTCACCCCAAGAAGCTCACGAGTGGTCTATGTGTCATCAACTTTAGCCCAACTCATCTCCCCCTAACTTCAAAAGCAACATCGATACTTGGGGTGACTCACCCGGCCACTACTCCGAATCTCAAATCATGTACTCCCAGACTACTTACCATGACCATCCTTTAATATTACACCAACCCCCTCAACACGTGAATGATGATGATGATGATCTTATGCCTGTCATTCTGGCTCAAGATACCAATAGTGAGAGTGAGGGGGAGCGCACCAGCAATACCATAACGAAGGAAGGGAAGGAATTAGGGGGTGGATTGACGGATAAAGATGGTCATATTGATATCATCACCCCATTTTATGAATATTTTAAGATTGAGAATATCCCTGTGAAGATTAGTGGCCCAAGCAACTCAATTGAGGACATACATAAAGGGGAGGGTTGCTTAGTGATTAATAATCTTGTTGATTTAATGAAAATAAATTCTGAATATCCTCCTTCCCTTGAAGAATATGATGATGGGGCATTATTGGAAAAGTTTACATTTCATCTATCCACCCCATTATTGGAAAATGTAAATGATAATCTTCAATTGAGTAAGAAGATTGATGGGGTCTTACTTGAGAAATTCACATTTGATCTTACCCCTGAGCCCTTTATGTTTGAATCAGTGGATGAGTTAGATCCCAGGCTCGCGCTTCCTTCTCATTTGATTCCCCTGACAATACAACCTCTCCACTATGACATTCTAGGACCTGAGGGGGACGTACCAGTAATATTCACTTTTGATTTGACTTCCCCTCAAGAAGATAAATTGATCAGTGCCCTTAATGCTCATGAGACTGTTACTGAGAGGAAAGTGGCTAAGAATGACAATCTTGTTCATCAGCCACCCGTGCCTGATCAAGTTACAGTGGAGGAAGTAATCAGTAAAGGGTTAGTCAGGAGGGACGATACAGGGGACCAATGGGTAGATGTTCTGTAAAGGTTTTACGTCAATCTTGAAAGATTATTGGCCATTGATCCTTTCATGATTCCCAAAGATAAAAACTGGCTCACACATATGGTCAAAGTTAAAATCAATAATGTGCGAGACCAACATATTTCTAGCCCTAATACATACATGCTTACTCTTGTCTTCCAATGGCATAAGGACTGGAATTTGAAGGAGGGCAAGATCACTTGGTGGCTCATTCTGAATGCCACCCGTTGGTTAGTGAGCTACATTGCGTATGGCGGAAGACGTAAAATTTACCGCTTCTTGGGAGGCAACCCACAATTTTTCATGCTTTTCGTGTGCTAATAAATGACTTCTTGGGAGGCAACCCAAGTTTGTATTGTGATTTTATTTTATTTTGCAAGTGTGAATAAAGGATAAGTTGAGGGGAGAGAGAAATGATTGCTTACTCTGTTGCCTAGATTTTCAAAGTCAAGTACCGCCTTTCATTCTAGCAAGGATGCCCGTCAAAGTTCACTTCCGTTAGGCTGTCCCATTTGTTGATCGGAAAAGAATGCAGCTTTTCCTTCTTTTAGAAGTACCAGCAATAAAATCAAACCAACTTTGGCTCCTTGACTAGAAAAGTATGAGAGAAACTAGGAAATCAGAAGAACCGAGTAGAGATAAAACCCATGTGATCGCCACCCAAGTGTGGCGACCCGGGATCCGAGTACCGGAAAGGAACCGGCGCGTCTCGAACCTCGGCCTGCCTCAACTTTATTTAGATGAAATAAAAGTGTCTTTTCTTCTTATGTCTCCTTGTGGTCATTCTCCACTTATACATGCTCTGATCGACTTGAGTGTTTCGACTCATCACGTCTCGATATTCTGCGTCGAGGCGTGACACCTCTCAAGGGCTTAGGGTAGATGAGCATATAGAGGCGAAACTAGCTTTGAGTAAGTGCCATGCCCACCCTTTGTATCTTTCTAGTTTAGCCACTATGGTTGACTAACCTTGCATTGCTTGACTAGTTTTCTTGTAGCTCCGTTAGAGACTGGGGCGGAAGTGGCTTTCTTACCACCCCTGGAAGTTGATCCTTTGCCAGACGACAACGTCAAGTGCGACTTCAACGTTGACAAGGCTCTTTGCATGATGGATGAGACTGGCCCCAATGCCGAGACGTTCCCTGACTTTGAGTCATGGAAGGCCTCCGTAGATGTTCGGCTAGGTAGAGTCTTATGGGACTGAATATATTCTGGTTATGGCTGTGCTTGCTTTTGGAGGCTAACGTAGCTATATCTTTCATGCAGAAATGGTAGGGACACCGGGGGCCATGGTCCCTCCCAAGGCGCGAGGTGAAGTGCCCCTCCCGGTTGAGGAGCAAGAACCAACAGGAATCTGGGACGGCTCGAGTAAGTGCCGAACCATTATAAGGAGGGTTCTCCACTATTTTTCTAGCATTTGACAGGTTGAGGTTGCTGACTATGTTTATGATTTAGTTTGCCAGGTGAGGACCCCACTGCTACCCTGGAGATGATCTAAGAGCTGGTTAGTACAAGACCATCGATGGCGCTTCCCTCTTTCAATTGTGAGCTAGGAGTGGCGTATAGCCTGGTCGCCCTTGTTGCTGGAGACACGTCTGGGTCCCTATTGCAGCTGTCGGTAGGGACTCCCCTCCCTCCTTTACCAGTCGTTGTCTCTGCTTGTGTGGTGGGGATGGTTGGGTCTTCCACCATGGGACCCTCATGCACGTGACTGGGAACTTAGCCACTTGTGCTGGACTTTTTGTACCACCTGGTAGTGCTAAGCTCCTTTTCGATGTTAGTCACAGGTACTTCATCACCTTTGAAGGATGGTGAGCTTCCTTGTGACATTGCTGGAGCTATAGAGGGAGAGCCTACGGTGGCGACTCCAATTGGGCAGGATGAAGAGATCATCAACATAGAGGGGATCTCAAAGGGGAGTGCCCCAGCTGGTGAGCTTCTTGTCCGAACCCTTGACTGGGTGGATTTTTTTATATGAGGCTAGATTATGTGTTGACCTGTTATTTTATTGATCTGCAGGGGCTTCTAGTTCCACCACCTTCAGACGTTCATCGGAGACTTCATCAGGCTCCTCAAGTAGTGGTAGCTTCGTCATGGAGAAGGAGGAGAGTTCGAGCTCTTCCCCTTCTGGGGCCTCCTCCGCCGAGAGGGCTGAGGTGGAGGCTACTTCTGGAGGTGCGTTGGGGTCCTTCCTTCCCCTCTTTAGCACTAGTTCATACTTTCTGGTAGAGTACTGATGCTTCTATATTGCTCGTAGCACTGGAGTCAGGGTAGGAGTGCTTGTCGGCTCCTAATGAGGGCGATCAAGAGGAGATTCCCGCCTCGCCTATAGCTGTCGGAGTGGACTGGGCTATAGCGGAGGGCTCCTTGGTGGTATAGGAGTCATTGCCTTCCCCGACCCCGGTGAGTGACGTCGCAGGCGTGGAGGGGCTTGCACTGGGTAAGGGCTGGAAGTTTTATCAGATTTTCCACCTTATTTTTCATTGAAATTTTCACATGTATTTCTCACTTTCCCTTTCTTCTTTTTGGAACTATGCAGCCTCAACTGATCAAGGAAGAATATAACATGAATGTAATTTGACCTTTCATGAACAAGAATGTACTTTTCATAACCATAAAGGCTATGCACTAGAAAGTCATGTAACGAGAATGTACTAGGGCTATCGAAAAAGAAGAAGAGAGAAGAATGACGTCGTCAGTTGACGACAATGGGTATGAAGATGCCCCAGATCTCAAGGTCGATGAAGCCCCTCCCCAGTAGAAGGAGAGAAGAAGAATCTCTTTGTTCGAGAGATTGACCTTCCCTGGTTATGCAAGAAGGAAGGTCCACAAATAAAGAAAAGGTATGCGGGTTTTTACCTACAATATGGCCAGGTTGGCCAAAAAATATGGGGGTCTGCCCGAGCAACCCCAGGAATTGGCTCGATTAGTTGAAAGGCGAGGGCCAAACACTAGAAGAACAGAAGCCGCAAGGGAAATGTTGAAAGCGGCAAAAGGGAAACAAATCTTATCTGATAAAATCACCACCCTGACTGCAAACGTGGTGACAGCTGAAGAGGAGGAGGTGTTGCTGAATACCTCACCTGAAGGCGCTTCAGGGGAAAGAGTAGAAGTCATCCCTAGTACAGTGACCATGGACCCATCTGCATTAATGCTGCTCCAGAAATATCAACAGGGGATAGAACTTCTGAAGAAGCTGCTGATGGAGAAAACAAAACAAGCCTCGGCCTCTAAGCAGCCCGAGATGCAAGCCAAGTCGTCACAGGGAGGCATCAACCCGTGCTACTTCCCACCATTATATACCCTGCCCCAGCCGGCAGAGCCCAACCTGGCGGCCACCCAGCAACTCTCACCACAGCCGCTGATGCCACCGATGCTGCCACAAGTGCACCAAGCGCCATCATTACCGCGTCCTCCTCCGTAAGCGACCACCTTGGTCACCCCCTACCTGCAGCCAACGCATTTCTACCCTGAACCAATCGATCCGACCGCTGTGAACAAGTTAATGGTGGAAAGGATGATCGATTTGAAGCTTGCCGAGCAGAATGAAGGTGACTACGTCACATTTGATGCTTATCGGGTGCCATATCTGTTGCATTATGCAGCAAAATGGCTCCCTCCGGGGATTAACAAGCCATCTAAGTTCGACAAGTTCAATGGGAAGGGATCCCCAAAAGAACACGTTGCCTACTACATGACCGTCATGGGTGATCTAGCCACAGACGAGTCATATCTGCTGAAGTTTTTGGAGTCCACACTGACAGGGCTTGCATTTGAGTGATATTCTAGCCTCCTGGCCTGGTCAATTAGCGACTAGCCGGATATGCAAAAGAAGTTCAGGGAAAGGTTTCACGTCACCGAGAGGGAGGTCACGGTGGCTGAACTCTATTCAACCAGGCAAAGGGTAGATGAAACAACTCTCAAATATATCTAGAGGTGGAGGAACCTCAGAATGAGGTGCAAGCGGCCGCCGCATCAAGAGGATGTTGTACAAATCTGTAAACAAAACCTCAGGAGGGAGGTACTAGAAAGATGATTAGCATGGAAATCTGGTCATTTGATTGCTTGAACAATGTAGTGGCCGAAGTGGAAGCTTTCCTGGCAAGGCCTGCCCCTGCATCAACTGCTGCCACCGAATAGAAGGCAAAGGTAGTAGAGCGGCGCCCAACGCCTAAAGAAGCAAACACTCTTGACATTAAGGCCTTTGAATAGAAAAGAGATCAGGGAAAGAAGGCAGCTGCACCTCAGCCCGTGTAGCAACTCTGAATTTTTAAAGAAATGAAATTTAAATAAAATTATAAATAGTGACTTTCATAAAGTCGTCATTTTGTTAATTAACGGATCTGTTAATAGCCGTCACTTAATCAAGTAACGATCCTACTAGGATTAGGGAGGTAATTAACGCCCTATCTCAAGGCGCCAATTATTAAAATGAAGTCCATTTGTAAAGGTACGAATTTACAAACTGACGTCCCATGTCCAGTCGTCAATTAAACAGTGCCCTCAAGCAAGGCGCTATTTCACTATAAATCGTAAAAACGACAAGACGTTACCGTGACGGTTTCAAACAGGGAAGATAAGGTCGAAACTCAGATCGAGCCCAAAATTAGAGGGTGAGTCATCCACGTCCATCCCAACCTCCACAAAAAAAAATCAAGTCATTTACCCTATTGTAGCTATTTTTCCTAATTCTATCTTTTTTTCCCTAGCAGTCTGTCTTCTATTCAGGTCCTGTCACAGCAACCCTGTGTTTCCTCAGTTCCACCCCTTTCCCTCTATTTGTTTGAGTCACCAATTTGATTGGAAGTTCTATCCACCACACCCATCATCCACGAATTTTCTTGATAATTGTGGAGTCCTTTTTCTATTTTTAAAAATCACTATCTTTTCCCAAATCTGTTCTGTCCTGTGCAGTCCAGATCTGACCCCTGTCCACCATAAAATCTCCAGAAAATCGAAACCCCCATTAAAAGTTTCATAAAAAATATCCCCATCTTCCTGACCTCAAGCTCTACAACTTTCATGAAGAACTCAACACCCAGATCTGACGTTTGAGTCACGGTAAACGCCAATTCTCAGGAAAATCCATTTCTGTCCTGAGTTTTCTGAGTCTGTCAGCCAGTAAATTGTAAATTCGACCAAGGCCAGATCTAGGATAGTCAAAATTCTTTCTCGGGCCATAGATCGAAGTTCTTCAAGTCAGCTTTCCAACGGCATGAATTTCGCGTCGATCCGACATCGAGATGGACCGCAGCAGCTGATCTCGCTGGGTCACGCGTCGTAAAATAGAACTTCAGATCCGTGGGCAGTAAGGTCAACAAGTGAAGACTGGAACCGACTCGCCTTCCACAAGTCAAGCCAGCATGTCGCCGTCCCAGGGAGCACCTCTCCAGGAGCTAGTGTTACAGTGGTACCCCTCCGGGCCCATTCGGACCCATCGACCAGCACGTGAGCCCCACGTTTGTGAGTACGCGTGTCGTCAAAGCTACATCAAAACGCTGCCCGTCAACCCAAGATTGGTCCTCCCGGGCCCACGTGTGTAGCCCTTTACCTCCCTATGTAGAGTGGGCATCGAAATTCACTGTTGTAATTTAAATATTTATTGTACCGAGAGTTACTGGCTTGGCTGGGATCATCTTCCCCATGCCCGACGCATGGAGGTAAATCTGCTTCCTCTCCCTTTCGCATTTGCTTTACTTGTATCTATTTGTATATGCCGCTGCGAGTGTTAGGATTCTTTGCTCGATATATTGTTATCACCACTGCTAGAGGGCGAGAGTGAGTGACCTGTCCCATCACTTAATCCAAGTACACGCGAAAAAGTCGATACCTGAGACTCACTACTGATTTCTCAACCGTGCATGGTCCCACGCATCCCTCGCTAGGGACGCCCGCGAGCTAGAGTCCCAGGTCACGTGTCCATCTAGCATCATAGACCAGATGATCAAAACGCTAGCATCGATCACACCTTTGAATGTAGGTCAAGCAGTCACACTGGAGAGTGGGCCACCAGTAGCCTTGCCGCAGCAAGATCCTGGCAAGCGATCTTCTCCCTTGATGCGTGCCACAGACACCTTCGTGGACCTCTTGAATTGCTCGGTGGGCTTCAACAGTATCGAGGCATTTGAGGAGGGGACTAAATAAAGACCTTTGGTACAAGGCTTCATCTAAGAGGACAAAGCCCTAAGCTTGATACTTCAGTCTCCGAGCTTCTCGAGGGTCGGGGGGCTCTTGAGAGTCCTGGAGCGAGGATATATATGGGGTCCGCCAGTCGCTTGGTGATGCCTGATCAATGGTCATGAGCTCTGCTTCTATGCTTAGTCGCTCTAGCTCTTCGAGGAAGACCGATCGAGTACCTCCTGGGCAAACAGAGGAGGCCAATCGAGAGAGGCCATCTGCCCGGGAGTTCTCCTCCTGAGTTATCTGGATGACCTGAAAACTCTCGAATAGCAGGGCTATTCCTTTTACCAATTGAAGGTATTTGATCATTGGTGTTTTCGAGCTTCGTAGTCACCGTTGACCTGGCTGGTGACCAGCTGGGAGTCAGTATGAATCCTGACTCGTGTGGCCCCCAATCGTCGTGTCATCCTGGCTCCCGAGATGAGAGCCTCATACTCGGAGACGTTATTGGATCCCTGAAAGTTGAACTTCAAGGTGTATTGCAATTCTACTCCATCTGAAGATCTGAGGAGGATGCCGGCATCGAAGCCAACCGAGTTGGAGGACTTATCAATGAAAAGATCCCAGGTGGGCCCAAGCACCAGCGGAAGGGCCTCCTAAGTTGGAATGGTGCTCTCCACAATGAAGTCCGTGAGTACCTGTCCCTTGATGGCCGAGCGGGGGCGATAAGAGATGTCGTAAGCCCCGAGCATTATGGCCCACATGACGAGATGACTCGTAGCTTCAGGGTGAGTGAGGATCTTCTTCATGGGCTCATTGGTCAATACGACGATGGCGTGCCATTGGAAGTAAGGCCGGAGGTGCTTGACCGAGGTCACCAATGCTAGCATGAGTTTCTCGGTTGCAGGATACCTTCTTTCGGCCTCGTTGAGCACCTTGCGGGTGTAGTATATTGGTCTCTACACTCCTGCGTTGTCTTGAACTAGGACTGAGCTCACTATGGAAGGAGTCGATGAGAGGTAAAGGTGTAGTGTTTCACCCGAGATCGATTTCGATAACACTGGGGGCGAGGTCAGAAACTCCTTTAGCTTTTCAAAAGCCTTCTGACATTCCTCATCCAAGGAGAATGTGGCAGACGCCAATTTGGGCCCTATCAACAATTTAAAGAAAGGTAGGCATCGCTCGGCCGCTCGAGATAAAAAATGGTTGAGCACAGCAATTCGTCCCATCAGGCACTAGACATCCTTGACGTAAATAGGTGGCTGCATGTTCTGGATGGCTTAAACCGTGTCGGGGTTAGCCTCAATCCCGCATTGGGTCACTAGGAAACCCAGGAATTTCCTGGATCGAACCCCAAAGGCGCATTTCGCTGGATTGAGCATCATGTTGCACCTTAGGAGGGTGCCGAAGGTTTCAGCTTGGTCGGTGAAGTGGTCCTCGGCCTTAGGTGTCTTGACGAGCATGTCGTCAATATAGGCTTCGATGTTTCAACCGATTTGTCCTTCAAAAATATGGTTGATCAGCCTCGGGTACATTGCTCTGATGTTCTTCAGCCCAAAAGGCATTTGGGTGTAGCTGTATAAGTCGAAGTCAGTGATAAAGGTTGTCTTCTCGATGCCTTCAGCATCCATTTGGATCTGATGGTAGCCAGAGTAAGCATCTAGAAAATTGAGCAATTCATTACCGGAGGTCAAGTCGACTAGTTGCTCGATGCTCGGTAGTGGGTAATAGCCTTTTGGAGTGGCTTTATTGAGGTCGGTGAAGTCCACACACATTCGCCATTTACCTGAAACTTTTGGTACTAAGATGACATTAGAGAGCCATGTCAGAGAAAGGACTGGTCGAAATAGGCCGGTTTTGTTTCCCTTAACAATCTGCTCTTTGATGATTGTCTACTTCTCTCGGGCATGCTTTCTTCTGCATACGTTGCTGGATGGATTTCATCGACGGGTCAAGGTTAAGCTTGTGCATCACCATCTCCCCAAGGATCCTAAGAAGATGCTCATCAGACCATGTAAAGACTTGAACATACTATGATAGAAAATCATCATATTGCTCTCGTAGATCAGGTGGTAAATCAGCCCCGATCTTTACTTCTAGAGTTGGGTTACACCAGGCCCTATTGCTCGCTCGTCGGTGGGGCTTTGAGGGGCTAGGAGGCCCTACTCGCCTTTTCAGCGTGACGCTTCCTTTCTCAGCTTCTATCTCCTCCTAATGCTATGCCTTCAGAAATAACGTTGATATGGACTCCGCGGGGGTGATTGTCAATTTCATTTGAGGAAGACTGATAGCAATTCACCACTGGGCCCTGATGTTGTCAGTTCATCCTCGGCTCCCTCGACCCCTATCTTTTTCCCTTCCGGCCTTATGGCTTTGACTAAGATTACATAGCACCTTCCAGCTATTGTCTGGTTTCCTCGGACTTCCTTGATGCCGTATTTGGTGGGAAACTTCAATTTTTGGTGATAGGAAGAGGGCACGGCCTTTGTTTAGCTGAGGATACCTTATCCGAAGATGGCATTATAGGCCGACATTCCCTTAATCACTATGAAGTTAACCATAACCGTGACGGTCTTAGGAGGGGTACCAATAGTGACCGACAGGCTTAGGGCCCCCTCGGGATAGGTTGTCTAGCCATTGAACCCACGAGGGGGTTTCAAATCGGGCGAAGCTTGGATGGGTTTTCACTCATCTTAAGGAAACATTCATACGAGAGTACATCAGGGGCACTACCATTGTCGACCAGTATCCTATCTACGTTACAATGGTTTATAGTAGCCGATATTATGAGAGCATCATCGTGCGTGGTAGTTACCCCTTCTAGGTCTTGGTTAGAGAACACTAGGGCCTACTGCTCGCTCGTCGGTGGGGCTTTGAGGGGCTTGTTGTGCCCCTGTGGTCATTGGTCATTTGTATATCATGGTTTTGATACTGGCTAACACTATAAGTCATTGTTGTTCCCTGCTCAACCTCTGAGTGGGCGGGAAAGGATTGCAAGAGCCTTGATGGGATTTGGTGCTGGGGTTGAAGGCAGGGGCGCAGAAACGGCCGCATTCTTCCGCCAGCAGGATCAGGCTCTCTCCCTTGAGCGCCAGCAAGCCATGGCGCAGGACGCCATGCGCGTTACCTCGTTGCTTGGAAGTGGCAGATCAGAGGATGCGCTAAAGCTCATTGACAATCGCATTGAGCAAATCAACAAGCTCGGCGGCGATCCGTCCGATACGTTGGGAGTGCGCAATCTGATTGCTTCTGGCAATTCTGCGCAAGCGTTGCAGGAGATTGGGGCATTCCTCACTGCCGCTCAACAGCGCGGGATCATCAAATTACCCGAGCAGCAATCCGCGAAGGTGCTGCCCGCGAGTTCGATTTCTGAGACTGGGCAAGTGGCGACTCAAGACCCTAGGACAGGCGAACTTTCGCTCCAAACCATTCCTGGGTTCCAGGCCGCGCCAGTGAAGGAAAATTACAACCAGCCCTTCCTTGCTGATGGCTCGCCGAATCCTGCCTTTCAGGACTACCAACGCAGTCTGCGCGCTGCTGGTGCGCCGACTACGAACGTTAACGTCCCTGGCGAAGCTAGAGGTATTGCGAAACTAGAAGAAGGCTTAGTGGAGAGCTTCCTTCCGTTAGTGCAACAGGCGGAAACCTCCGCAGCCGTAGTGCCTCAGTTGCAGACCTTGCGGCAACTGGCGGGCGCTACTACGGAAGGTTTGACGGGCCAGCTTATGAGCCAGTACTTCCCCACCTTTAGCGACCCGAATACCGCCTATTCCAGCTTGGTTAGCCAGATTCTTCCCAGCATGCGTGCTCCTGGCAGTGGCGCCCAATCTGACCGAGATATCGACGTGTTGCAGAAAGGCATTGGCGGTCTAGGGGCTAGCCGCGAGGTCAAGATGCTCGTTATTGACTCGCTGATTCGAAAAAATGATCTGATTCAACAG
The DNA here is from genome assembly GCA_024336825.1 of Amorphophallus titanum. NCBI lineage: Eukaryota > Viridiplantae > Streptophyta > Magnoliopsida > Alismatales > Araceae > Amorphophallus > Amorphophallus titanum. Next base: position 13,551,207 of record JANBPO010002057.1, on the reverse strand, counting down.
AAGGCCGATCTCACTGAGCGTCTTGTAGCAGGCGAAATTACTCCGCGTGAGGCATTGCGAGAACGCCGCAAGATCGATACGCAATCCATCCTTCCTGATGCATTGCAAAGCAGACTCAATGCAGTTATTGGCGAGAATTCCACGATCCCGCCAGCCGCAGCGCAGAATGGCATCACTCCTGATCTGTGGAACACCATGTCTCCCGAAGAACAGCAGGCATTCAAATAATGGCTATGACTCCTGAACAGCAAGCGGCCCTTGCATCCGCTATCAAGCGCCGAGCGGATCAGCGCCAACAGGCCTATTCTTCGTTGAATGAAGGAATTGGGCCAATGCAGGCATTCATGATAAGCGCTGGTCGCGGCTTGACTGATATTGCGCGTGGAGTTGGGCTGGCTGATCCAGAAAGTCCGGCAGAGGCAGCCGCTATTGCGAACTTGCAAGAACGCCGTCCCGAATCAACCCTTCTGGGAGGCGTGGCCGGTCAAGCAGCTCCTTTTGCAATTCCCGGGATGGGAACAGGAGCGATTGCGAATACTGGCGCTCGCATCGCTGCAAGTGCCGCTCTTGGTGCGGCAGAGGGTGGTATCATTTCAAGAGGCCAAGGTCAGGGAGCATCTGATGTTGCTACTAATGCAGGTATTGGGGGTCTTATTGCGGGTGGTCTTGAGGCTGCTTTCCCCCATCTTAGTCGCGTTGGCCGTGCATTGGTCCGCAGGGCCACCGGAAAGGCTCCCACCGGAACATTATTCGATGCTGCTGGACAACCTACCGCTGAATTGACTCAAGCCGCTGAAAGCCTTGGTGTTGACTTGGGCGCACTCCAGAGTGGCGGCACTTTTACTCTCCAGTCCCAGCCACCAAATGTAGACCCCCTCCAGGCTATACGTGCTGCCCGCTTTGCTGAGGCGGGCATTCAGCCAACCAGAGGCAATCTTACCCAGCGGATTACAAGATTGTTATATTTTAGAGTTAAAAGTTGTAATTACCTTTATAGCTTATCAATTAGAGTTGTAAACTTCATTTTGATGAAATAAAAGTATAATTTTCTCATTTATTTCTAATTTTATAAATAAAATTATACTTGCTCTGATCGACATGCTCGTTTACGACTCGTCACGTTCCTGATTTTTCGCGTCGGGGCGTGACAGTTCTTGAGAGGGGAGCGGGCAAGAGGACCCATCCAAAGCCCTGGCCATCCTCTTTCACTAGTCATCGCGACTGTCCCGACCACCTCCGCCACCGCTCACAACCACCATCACCGTTATCAAAGTTATCTTAGCACTATTTGGTTAGATTTTGACCTTCAAACCATCTCTCCCTCTTTCCCATCCTCCCTTGTGCTCCCCCGTGCTCTCCCAACTCCCAGCAACCCTCAGAAGCCCCTGAGCAATGCCCACAGAAGCCTCTGGTCGAGCCACTGCCATTTTGGAACCAAGAAACATTACCAGAGATCGTGTCCAAGAGGCGGCCTTGCGACTGGCCACCACCTTCAAGTGGCAGTCATCCCAAGATCACCACTTGGTTGGCCCCTACAAATGGATGTGCAGAGTTTGCAGCATGAAGCCCTTTTGATCCTGACCTCATTTCACATCAGAATGGCATTAGCCGAGGTGGTAGAGTTGGCATCGTGATGCCTAGGTTGTCAGCCGCAGCCTGAAGAGTGGCCAACTAGCCTTCATGAAAGCCATAGTCCTTGGTTGGACCATGGACCTTTGACAGCCGTCGTGTTCAACTCTTCCTGGTACTCCGAGGATGAGGGAAAACACTCCACAGCCTCCAGCCCGATGGTGGCCATTGCCTCCTTCAACCTCTCGGTCTAGGCCTCTGTCGCCTGGGCCTTCTCAATAGCGGCACTCGCCCGAGCATCTGCGGCGTCGGCCGGCCTAACTGCCTCATGAACTGACTCCCCCAATGTCTAGACCTAGACTCGGAAGGCTTCCCGATCCCGCTCAGCCTCTGCCAAGGTCCACCCCTGGGACGCCAGGTCCCACTTAAGCTTGGCGCACTGGGCCTACAATTCCTTCTGCATGGCCTAGCTCTCTATGAGTCGCTGAGTAATTCTGGAGAACTGAAATCCCCACAAGCCAAAGGTCCTAGCTATTGTGTCCCTATGGTTTTGATGATGTCTAACACTACAAGTCATTTTGCGTTTGCATGAAGAAATAGTCATTGCAGTCATGCATAGGAAATGTCATATGTGCAACATCTACCTTTTGCGAGCCAGGTCATTATTTTTCATGCTAGTCAGGTCAATGCATCATTGTTCTTCATGCTACACAGGTCAATGCATCAATGGTCTTCATGTTATCAGGTCAATGTAGCTGAACAACTTTTGTCAACTCCAGGTCGATGCACTTCATCTATTTAAGAAGAAAGATCAATGCAGCTGAACATTTCTTGGCAACACAAGGTCAATGCAGCTATTTCAACATCTGTTAGTAAGGTCGGTGCACTTAAGCAATTCAAGATGAAAGGTTGATGCACCTCAGTTATTTCAAAAGGAAGGTCGATGTAGTTATTTCAAATCTACTAGCAAGCATGATGCACAAGTTCATGCATCGGTGCCTCAGTACAAGCAATTCATCAATCAGGTCAATGTATAAACACAAGGCCCAAGAAATCAGGTCGATGTAGATCTTCATGCGCTAACCGTCTGAAGATCTGAATCTCAGTTTCGTAACCTGAAATTAGACCCGATTAAGAATACTAACTCCAACAAAATAATGGCACGTGATCCAAGAAAAGGTGGCACACTTTTCTAGAGGATTCTAGATGAAGAATATTCATAGTGCCAGGTGGACCAATGAGATTTCACTAGGTTTTCTGCCTCATCCAAACCTTACGGAGACCCTATTCTATTTAAAGGCTACCTCCTATCACACCTCACATGGGATAACTTTCAAAATTTTCAATTCAACTTCATTACTCTCTATCCTCCAATGTGGGGTTGCAAGACTCTTTTATAAACCTTATGAGAAGACCAAATGGCCACTCATTAAAACCTGAACACCTAACACCTAACATCTCTTACCCATCATAACTCTCATGGGAAGACTAAAGACACTAAAAGACTATTACATGATGGGAATATATCTTATTTTCTATAAAAAGGAAAAGCACACATCTTAGCCCACTAATGTGGCCCATTAACATAAAACACTAAAAATAACAAATATAATTTGATGGTTGTCCCAGATCTCGTCGATGCGTTGGAGCCAATGGTCCATCTCCAAGTTGGAGTGCAGCGGGCTCCGCACTCTTGGTGCAGGCGAGCTGTGCGATCATCGGGTACTCACAACGAAGACGTGGGAGGCTTCCCGCACTTGGAGAGAATTTGCCACGGTCTGCCCCCCCCCCCCATTCTGAGGCTGTTTCGAAGGGGAGTGTTGGGGGTCCACAGATCGGTTTAAGAGATCTTGACATAGTCCCATCAGGGCATGGATCTGCTGACGTTTCTCAACGAGATCATCCATAGTGACTTCATGGCATGGATGGGTAGAAGAGGCTTCTTGCGATCCACGATGGGAGTTGGGCCCTTGGTGAGAACCACACCCCCAGTTGCTGGCATTGCGAAGACTCCCACGAGGTGCCATAACTTTTCGCTCAAACTTTCCACAGACGGTGCCAAAAAGTGTAGAGGGCAAAATCTGGTTCTTGCACCTCGTACCAAACTTTGGTATTTGTTTGTTATGGAAGTCACCCGACACCCGTGGAAGCCTACAGACACCAAGAATAAGGGCGTCAGAAGGAGTCCTGGGCATTACCCCAAGGGATAACCCTCTGATGCTTAAGTCAGCACAGCCTCAAGCAGAGAGTAAAGAAGAGTAGGGGAGAGAGGAGATGGTAGGAGCCACGATAGCAGTTTCGGGAGAGCCGTAGGCCTTCCGGGCGAGTGCTCACCATTGCCAGTCACTCACTAGGCAATAAGAGTGTTCGGAAGGAGGTTTCTCTCTCAGCGGGCGATTGTGACCTCTATGCAGTAGGGAATGTAGCTCTTGTGCTTGTCTCTTAGTAGGCGTTTCTTGGTGGAGTTCACTGTCCGTTGGTCCTCTGTCGAGGTCCCTTTTTTAGGGGGTTGTCCTGGAGGGGGGCACTCATCCCTTAACAGGGAAGGGCACTAGTCATGGAGTAATATTTCCTGTAATAGCAGGAGAGTTTTCGATTGAGGGACAGTTATCTCGAAATCGACCGATTCTCCAGCAGATCCCACGACGCCCATGGGGCGTGCTCACCCTTAGTGGGGTAGGAACCATCACTGTGGGAGGTAACATTCGATCGTCAGAGGATCATTCGGTGATCATGGCACTTAGCTCACGGCCTTCCCAATTTGGCGAATCCAAAGATAGTACATCCTGGGCCATTCGTCGTGGGCAGTGGCGGTCGGGGCCCGCTGGGCGTGCCATGGATCACGAGTCGTATTGGGCCAAAGGTAGATGGGCCTTATGTGGGACAAGCTGGATTTACCCTCCCTAACCCTATTTCTTGGGGAAGGAAGGACCCTCCGTTGGAAATTTCTCTCGCTAGATTAGAATTTCTTTCTCTATCGCCTCCGTAACACCCCAACATCGAAGGATTCCCTCTTCGATCAGTGGGTTGGTTGTACACTAAAAACCCTAAAACCTGTTTTAGTCATGTTACTCTGAAGAAACATGACACCTAGCTGTTAATGTAAAAGATTATTCTAATCTACACCGCCCCGAACTGATAAACGAACAATGCAAAAATATACGACGTGAATAATGAAAGTAGGGGCGATGAAGAGAAGAAATGAACCGTGATCGCCACCAAGGTTCTACAGCACCAAAGTGTACCGTCCCATGACTCAACCCGAGTTAACGCGGAAAGGGCCGATACCTGAGACTCACGGCCAGTTTCTCAACCACGCCCGGTCCCACGCATCCCTCGCTAAGGGACGATCGCGAGCTACAGTCCCAGGTCACATGTCCGTCCCGCATCAAAGACGGAGACCCTTGTATTGCTGGAGAGCGCTGCCAGCTAGAGCGGGCAATTCTGCTGGGCAGGGATAGCCTACATGGGGTTGCCTTCTACAGCTTTCCGAGCTTCTCTGCAGATTTCTAGATGCAGTGACAGTTTCCTAGTGTAGAGTGTCTGGGCTTCTTCGACAGGGTAGACCAGTTTGGGGTCTGTGTCAACACGTTGGGTCCAGCATCCTGGGACCTCCACGGCCATCACCGGGTCGAGGCCAAGGGAGCGGCGGGGCTGGTGTAAGAGCCGTTAGGGCTATAGTTTGCTAGTGAGGGATATGATGACCACAGCCTTTTGGACGGGGTCCTTCGGTAGACAGTCATGAGCTGGTACGACTGTTGGTCAATGATCTCCTTACATCGATACCACCAGGGTGCGACCGAGTGGCTGACAGGCGTAGTACATCACTATAGGATGCTTCTGGACCGAGCAGGGATCAGATATGTAGTGACAGCGGCGCTGTATGGGTACCCTTGCTCTGCGGGGTTGATTCCGACACTGGCGTAACGCTTCAACCGCCAGTGGAACACAGTGGCGACGGCAAAGGGGGCGACCTCCCTCGAATTGTGGTCTTTGTTCAAGATCTCAGGCTTGCTGATCAGTGGCCAGAGATATGAGGAGGTGGTGCTAGATGACGTCCATCGTAGTCACACTGACGGGTAGGGACGATACCGGGTTCCTCACAGTTATCGGTATTTGCTAAAGATTTCGAGACCCCTGGCTTTGCTAGGGAGAGAGAAGGCTGTGCAAACTCCCAAGGTGCCTTTGAAGGTGTGGGTTCGTTATTTCTACAATGGGCCCTTTTGCTTCTATCAGGAGTTCGCGTGAGATCAGACCCTGTGGGAGGAGTATACTGAGGAGGAGCTACAGTTCAGGACCTACTCCAGATACATCTATGCATTGCGAGAGGGGTTGAACCCCCATAGGCTGCCAGACGTGACTCACTTGGCTGCGTATCTGGCATATTGGCTGGCGACGTTTGTGGTCCCTCACGGGGAGGATAGTCTTTTGAGGGCCAAGCTACTGTGGCCCGCATGCTTACTGGCGGAGGGGCGGAGGCTAGTGTTGGCTCCTGCGGCATTGGCCAACATCTACCATGGGTTGGGAGTATTGTTAGCACATCCTACACCACGCGAGCGGAGTTTGCTTCTGCCGACCCACTGCCTTAGCGTGTGGGCCAGTTTACTATTTCCTGGGCTGGTGACGAGGATGACGGTGGCAAACCCATTGGCCCCTTTGCTGTTCAGCTTCATAGGACAATAGGATGGAGATGTCATGGCACAACTGGAGGGAGCTAGGAGGGCCCTATCTTACTTGCCTAGCAGAGGCGAGGACGGGCTCCCATTTAACAGTGCTTCGAGGGACTTTCGTCTAGTTCTGGTGCCTTCGAGTGACGGGGCAACCTGCGCCCTTCCACATCAGCGAGAGTCAGACACTTTAGTGTACACAGAGTGGGTGATCAGCACCTGGCCGGCAGTGTTGGCACTGCACTGGACTGCTATGAGCGTCCTGGAGCCTTACTACCCACACAGGTTCGCTTGAAACTTTGGGTACGACCAGGCGATCTCGCCAAATCGAGAGTTCCCTTTGGCGAGCCGATTGTACAAGGGTCAGGACAGCCACCTAGTAGCAGCTGCTTGGTGGGACTTCTATTGTCTCAGGGAGCTGGAGCAGTTATCGACACTGAGGTTAGACCGCCACGGGAGGTTCGACATCCATTACGCCAGGAGGTGGTTCGAGCATAGCCATGAGTTAGGATGATTCTATGGAGGTTCTACATTTCAAGATTCAAGATTTCATTTGTTACATGCCAATTCGCGCCCTGGTCTCCGGCTACTTTAGGGCTGATGAGCCTATGTTTCAAAAGGTGGTTGTTAAGAAGAGTTCCCTTGCATTGGTGCTAGTTTCTTCTCGAGCGAGGTCGGTGGCAATCTCCTTGCTCGCCGGAGGTCTTACCATTGATGCTATTACTTCCTCTCGCTCCGTCACAGTTTAGATTATTGGACAAGAGGGGTTCTCTACCCGGGTCGTGATAACTCATATGGTCGCTAAGCAGATTATGAAGTCTATATTCAAGAGGCAATTGGCCGCATTCTCAACATTTTCCAAGGACATTCTGCACATTCTATGTAATTTCCCTCAATTTATCAGCATGTCGACCATGTCAACACCTTGCATTACTCTCCCTCAGTTCCATCCTGCCTTTCTATCAAGGGAGTTGTACTTCAAGTCTAGTTACCGAGTGGAGTTGCCAAACCTCATGCTGCTTGTGTCGAGTGACAAGACTCCGTGGTTCTATGATATTCAGCATTTTGAGGAGTTATCTATCCAAGAATGTCCGACGATGGTTAGCACCGGGTGTCTAGGGGCAACTGCCCCAGCAAGGTTGCATGTTCATAATCGGGTCAGGCCGTCTACTAGATGGGCTTGTTATTTGAGAAGACATTACAAATCAAGAAGCCCAAAGGTCCGGTTCTGCGCCAAGCAGGTCCGTGTTCAAGAGATATCCGCTAAGAAGAGGCGACGGCGCAAGTACAAAGGCTGCAGGTTGTGCACTCAGGGGTCCACTCCTCCTTATTCTTTCCATTCATCATTTCTTCTACTCAGCTCCCACCCTTGGGTGGTGTATCTTCCCACTTCATATCCTACTTCTATGATCTTCTCCTCTCTTCTGGGATCCGCAAGCCCCCATTCCTATTCTTCTTCCCATTCGAGGCCTCTGGATTCTCCCTCCTCTTACAAATCTAGGCCTCGGCCTATGCCTATCTTTCACCCCAGCTTTGGGACCTCTCCTGATTCTTCCTCTTCCCATCTGGAATCTCTGGATCTTTCCTTCCATCCCAATTTCAGGACATCTTCTGATTCCCCGGGACTCCCGGGTGTTGCTTCTGCTCCTTCCCCGACGTTGTCGGGTGATTATCATTCTCCTTCTTCGACCCTATCGGATGACTCCTACTCTCCTTCTCCAACTATGTCAGATGATTACTCCTCCTCCTCCTCCTCATCCTCACAGCAACCTCATCACCATCTTTCCAGTCTCTCATCTTCACCCTTTCGGGATTCACACCCTTTTTCATGCTATTCTCGAGGTTTTAGCCCGCCTTGATCTCAGTTGATCTGATTTTCTTCTGTATCTGGTTCCTTGTTATTAGGGTCTCTGTGCCTTAACGAGGGAGTTGTTGCCCTCGTCTCTCTTCCTTTTTATCTTTCTTCGTCCAGTTTGGTGTCTGCCACTCCTCCATGTAGAGGAATCCAAGCCTTTGCTATCCTCTCCCTTTCATCCTATCAAGCGAGGAATACAAAGCTCGTGCTGCTCAAAGCTTGATGATCAAGATCGCGTCAGGATGTTGCTTTCATGCCATGGATTTGCAAGGTATCTTTTATTTTGGGCAAGAACATGTTATCACTTCTATTGCTTATTTTTCTACACATGGTCATAATGATGGTTCCTCAACACGTTTGAGCGGCTTTAGGAGTCTTAGTTTAGTTTAAAATGAGTTCGCTTCTGCAGCACCTTCAGGCTGGTGATAGCTCCGCGCTAGGAGTTTGAATTCTTTCCCCGATCATTGGGTGACCCTTTTGCCATGAATTTTTCACACACTTCACGGCAAGCCATAGCCGATCTCCTTTGAGGCAACACCATTGCTGCTTTGGCCATATTTGGGTATGCACAAAGGCCAGAGAGCAGCTAGAGAAAAAGAGCAGAAGCCGCCAGAGAGTGAGCAGCAGGAAAGAAAGAGAAAAAGAAAAGAAGATCTATGTGAGAGTCGGTGAGAAAGAAAAAGAAAAAAAGGAAGAAAGAGAGATCATGAGATCCTAGTGCAGCCAGCCTACATTGAAGATCAGTGGTGGTTATCTGTTCTTGGATCAAATCCAGAACAGTCATTGCTCCAGAGGAGCTATATATTTTTATTTTCATTCGTTCTTGTTGTTCATTTTTTAATTTCTACTTTGTTCTTTCGACTCTCTGTTTGGAGATCGGTTTCCTTCTGAGCGATCAAAAGAAGGGAGATCTAATCTCCAGGTTTCCCTCTGTGGATTTAGAGGAAGAGAGGATCTAATCCTCTGGGTTTTGGTGAGCAGTGGGTTACTGTTCACGTCCCTTCTGCATTTGCAAAAGAACGGAGATTGTGGTCTCCAGTTGTGGGTGATTGGGTGTCACTCACTGGTTCCCTCTATGCATCAGAGGAAGAGAGGACTGGTCCTCTGGTTGTGGGCAACTGGGTGTTGCTCACAGTTCCTTCTGCGGTTATAGGAGAAGGGAGAGTTGGACTCTCCGGTCACTGCGGTAACAGTGGGTGCTGATCTTGTGGGTAGCAAGATCAGGTTGAGGGATTTGTCTCCCTCAGTTTCAAGCTACTAGGCAGCCATTGTTTGCAGACTGAGTCTGCGTCTTGCTTTGGCAAGGGAAGCCTCACTCCAATTTGGAGTGAGGGGTGGATGTAGGCGGACTGGTGTCTGGCCGAACCACCTAAAAATTCATGTGCGCCATGGTTTGCCTTGTGTGATTGACCTTGTCTTCTACCTCCTTCACAAGCCCTATCGTTTGTTCGCGTGAGTATAATTCGCTCGATATTATGTTTGCCTGATTCGTCGATTCTGTGAAGTGTTTGATTGTGTATGTGTGAATAATTAGTATCATTCACCACTAACTCACAGATCATGTATTGAAGATTTCGAAGGTCGTCTCTGTGTTATCGTTCCTATATCCACAACTGCATAGTGTTTGCTTATGAGCTTAGTAGTATTACTGATGCCATGTAGGGATTAAGTACAGAAACTCATTGCTGTGGCTTGAGTTAATCAATTCATAGTTTCCAGTCAGAGTTAATATTTTTTTTCGGTGAAAGATTTTGTATCGAAGATCCATTCCCCCCCTCTAGATCTATTTTAGAACACCACATAATCTATCAACGACTGGGACTCGGGGTCGAAAACCCAAGTGACGTGCTGCGGAGCTGGGGACCTGAGACAGGGAGCCTGTGTCGAGTGCCGGCTAGGCTGGGGCAGAGGGTTGGAGACCCGAGTAGAGTGCTGAAGAGCCGGGGACCCGGGGCAGGGAGCCCGTGTCGGGTGCCATCTTGGCTGGTACTACGGTAGTAGCCAAAGTCTGAGGCATAGAGCCCGTGTTGGAGATCAGCCGATGCTGGGCCTGAGAGCTGACACTTGTCTGGGCGAGAGGTGATCTGGGACCCGTGGGGGGGGCTTTAGTGGAAACCCTTAGTCTGGTACTTGGGTCGGTCATGTTGGGTCCCGAGAGGTGCAATAGGATCTACAAGGGGGGGTTGAATACTTCCTTTCACGAACTTTGCCCAATTAAAAACTCTTAGAGACCAATCACATGAGCCACTCTAATAAAATCACTTAGACATAATGCGCAGTGGAATTAAATAGGAATGGCTTAAATGAAAGTTAATTCTCCTTGTCAAGGAAAACACCTTGGTGGCTATGTCCAAGAGTGCAGCAAGCTGCCAAGAGGCGTCTGCATATGAAGGCACAAGAAAGAAGGTTGTATGCAAGACATATATGACTCCATTTTGCTTAGAATGAACTCCCTAGTGCCTGAGAGCAAGAATGCAGTAGGCAACTAAGGAGATGCAAGTGTAGTTCAAAAACCCACGTCGAACGCCGCCACGGGAAGGGAGCACGCCGAAGAGAGAGGAGGTGCGACCGAGAATGAACCCCTCACTCACCCTCGGCGCCTTAAAAGGGTAAAAAAACCCTAGGGCGCGTCGAGATGACTCCTGCGCCGAGAGGGTCACGCGTCGGGTGAAGAGAAGGCGCGTCGACTCCTTCGGCATTACCGTGCCGAAACCATACCCTGCCGAGGCCGTGGCGCCGATAGCTCACCACGCCGACCTTGGGCACGCCAAAAGGCTATAACAGGGTTCACCAGTCAATTTGGTCCCCGCCCAAACCAGGGTCTAGCAAGCTCAGATCTGTCAAAATGATGATGATAACTTCAAGAATAGACATGAAGATTGAAATGATAAAAGAATGAAGATATCAACTTTCAAGTTACCATAATGAGCAAATAATCTTGAAGCTATGCACAAATGTATTAAAAGATACACCAGCAGGTCCCGTGCTGATCATCTTTCACTCACGCCACCTGCTGGTGGGGGGCATTTGTTGACGCCATAAATTTGCAGTCAACTGGAACCGCAGAAAGATGAAGACTGATGGTTAGTCTGCCGATAGCCGAATCGAAGATCAGGCTACAATGATGTTCCTCAGAGCTTCAACCATGATGAAAAAGGGGTCTATCACAGTTTATACTTTACCCAACTAAAGCCTTTGGCAAGATCTGCTGCCCGGTATGGTCGTCATTTCAAATGATCTAGCCGATTAAACCGATTATCAAAGTTAGTGAAATTCCAGATAGTTATTCGAGTGCTAGAAAAAAAGAAAACCTCCACAATATTATGGAAGAAGCAAGAGGACAGGGTTTGATGTCACCGGTCAACAAGGATTAAAAGCATTATAACTAAAGATTGCAAATTGTGGAGGGCTGGTTGAAGGATAGCCTATATCTATATGCTCATAGCCCATGATCTCTGAACGGGCTTGAAAGAGGCCCATTTGCCACCAACGGCACGCCGAGCACCATGCCACCAAAGGCACGTCGAGATGACCAAGGAAAAGTGCCCCAGGAGATGCTCGCGTTGATTGGTGAGGGCCTTTCCCTTCTAAAAAAACCTCTGTTTTGTGATAGAGATAAGCAGAGACAGATAGAGAGAGGAGAGATACAGAAGAAGATAGGTATCCACACCCAGACTGAGAGCAGAGCCTGCGAAGAGTCCACTGGGAAGAGAAAGCCCGCCAAACCAGTTGCTACTAAGTGGTCATCTCAGTTGTCCTGTTCAAGGTGGGAGTTCGTCTATAGAATGCCCTTAGGGGCGACATTCTCCCCCTTCCCCGTTTTATATCTCAGATTCCTTGTTGTTATCTCGTTCTTCTTCGCTCCGTCTATAAGGAATGTGATTTTTTAACGCCTTTTAGAGCCTCCAGTTGTACACATGAGCTGTTCTATCCTTTCTGTGTGAAAGATGTAATTCTCAATAACTAATGAAAGTAGAAATGAAGAATTGAGTGCAGGTTACATCCAGGTTGTGATGTCTGTGCATTTCGGTTTTCTTTCTTTCTTCCTTTATCTAGGGGTTTCCCATACTTCTTCTTCTCTCGATTTTGAAGGTTGATTTCACAGTTGCCATCCCCTCATAGAGATAATAGAGATCGTTAATCTGTTTGTTAGTGATGTTCATGGTATAAGCATAATAATGTCAGGATTTGGATTTCCTAAGTCTCACTGTTATCGAAAGGGCTTTGTGAGTTAGTAAGTTGAATTCACTGATTATGAGTGATAGAGCCCAAGACAATCTATCTCGTGGTCTCCTATTCACTCAATCAGACAATTGTTGCATCAAGTGCCTCCCTAGATCTCCCGTGGCTGAATGCATCCTCCTCCTTAGATGCCTTTTCCAAAGGCTATTTTTTCAAGCCCTTTGAAACCACTAGAACCCCTGAATCCTCATAAAAACTGATGGCAGTTAATACTGAAAAATTACTGGACTCACATAAGAAAGGCTCCAAGATGAGTGTCAAGGTCTTTAGTATGCCACAATGTGTTAGTTCCAGTAATCTTGCATGTAGCCACTCTTGTTGTCTTCCTAGTTTCTACAACCTCTGAAGTTATTCACTTTAAATACCTCAATCATCTAGCTCACACCATGCCATGCTCCTTTGCGAAAAGTGTCAGTATTCAGACTCAGTCTAGAACTATCATGAGAAATGTATTAGGCTTGAATCCCCTGCTTGCACTCTCTCATTTTAGACTACTACATCTCCACATATGCCTACTACACCCCTATGCAATCCTCCTTCATTGCCTCCCCACATCTTTGTAAACCACTCCTAGAATTTTGATGATGCCAAAGGGGGAGAAGTCTGCTGAGTTATATTTTGGAGAAGTTTGTTTAGTTACAAGTTGTAGAGTGAGTCAGTTCAAAGTGTGATCCGTCCAAATGTCAGTTAGCTCATGAGAGATCTGCCTAATGTAAGTGGTCTGTCTAAAGTCAGTTTGTCACGTCAGTCTATCCCTGCTGCATAGTTTAGTCTGAATTATATTCATATAAAAAATCTACTACCTACCAAAACCATGTCCTAAACTCTTATAACAAAAATGTGAATACAATGACTCATAGTTGCCATCATCAAAAAGAGGGAGAATGTTGTAAGCATTATATTTTGATGATGTCTTACTATAAGTCTTTGGCTAGTTAATTTGAGAAAATTTGAAATATCTTCCTTATTGGCTGAATGTGAAGAATTTAACTAAGTTCTCATAGTTGTGTCGACTGAAGTCCTCTACTTGCGTCGACGCATCTTTAGTTCAACCGCTTACCAAGAATTCCTCCAAGGCTGAGTCAACTCCATCCCTTCATTGCATCAACACCAGCAACCACTATGCAAGCAATATCCTTCAGCTGCATCGACTCCATCCTCATGATGGACCAACTCAGGACGGCCTATAGAAGCAAAGTAAAGTGTACATCAGCAATTGCATCGACGTGAGCATATCAATGCGTCGACACCGTGTCAGCTCTAGAACAGTTATATGAGTGACACTCTTCAGCTAAGTCGACACTATTATTACAATAGGTCAACACAGGGCTCTCTCATAGAAACTACTTCGGATGCATCTTTACAAGGATGCATCAACACACCCTCCCAACTGTATCGACGCACAATGGCTTAGCTCGCAACAACCCAAGTGGAAGGGTAGATGCACCAATGTAACTCCTTCACTTCGTAGATGAATACTCTATTAAATCTTACCCTGGCTCCTAGCAGCTCATGAAGATGAGAAGCTATGTTGACGCAGGGCACTAGGTGCGTCGACCCACATGAAGATCTTTGTCTGATCGAAGCTCGTTCGTTCAAACACATAACGTCCTCAGAAGTCAACAACGCAAACTCCCAAAACACATCTCTCAAGGTCTCAAAAAAGGCCCTAGGACAGAGATCTATCCTCTTCATCATGATACTGTCAGAATGATTTTTTGTGAGAAGGATCTACCAGATAACAGATTTGGGAAAAGTCACTTTTCATGGTGTCCATTTGTCGGCAGTCAACCAATCAAATTTCACCTCTGAAAAGTTGCTAGGATAGAGATCCATCCTTTTCACCCCAAGCCAATAAGGAGGTAGATCTGGAAGGGATCTAGGACAAAAGAACCTTTGTTTAGTGTAAACCAATTGAAGAGGGATAATCTCGTGCTTGTCCTGAGCTGGAGATGATGACCACGAAGTACGAACTGTAAGATAGGGAAACGGGTCAAGGGTGCCCAGGGATGGTTCCTTGGGGAAAAACCCTCTGATGCCTAAGTCATTAGAGCCTTGATGCGAGGAGTAAGAAGGGGTGAGGGCGCGAGATTCCTCTCCACCAAGTGGTGAAGTGGTTCTTGCTGGGGGTGACTCGGCGATGCCGATTGGAGGAATCCCTCCACTTCAAGTCACCATTCACCATTGCCTACACAACGCCCACTCCCCTCTCCACAATCTCCATCACCTCATACCCCTCGGCATCCACCTTGCTCGAAGCAAGCTCCTTGTTCTCCATAGCTGGAGTCTTTTACCGATATCTTCCTGGCTTTGATGGCCACTCACGCATTGCCGCTCCCTCTAGTTGTACCTTGTCGACCCGCGGTGGGGAATATGCTCCAATTCTGTGATTATCATCACCAGTAGGGGCATTTGGTTGAGGATTGCCCAGAGTTCTAGGAGCAAATTTATGACTTGGAAGATCAGAAGAAGATTGATTGGTCCGCTATTCACAAAGTTGTTATACATCACTGCAACAAGCAGCAGCAAGAAGCACCACCTAGGTAGTCGTCTCCATCACTACAAGACCTGGGGCACCCCTGTGATCCTTTATCTAATATGGCACCCGCTCCATCGTCTTCGCCATCTCCATCTCCATCTCCTACCCCATCTCCATCACCACCACAAACTCAAGTCTCTACTCAGGCTAGTGCCTCCCCTTACACTCCTGTTACCTCTACCACCACTTCCACTCCCAACGTCGTGCGACATGTTGTGTCAACACGCCGATGTTGGGCCCCATGGCCTTCAATTTTGCCTAACCCATCTTTACCATATTCACCGCCCGAGCCTGAGCAAGCTTCGCCTTCACCTACAGCTTCACTTTTGCCTTTGCCTTCACCTGAGCCTGTCATCGCCGCTACCCCTCCACCGCCTAAGGCCTCTACATCTTCTAAGCCTTCACCTCCACTACTTATCAAGCCTAATACCTCCATTTCCCCATCTACTTCCACCCCACAATGTGGGTGTGCATTACTGTTGGTGCCCCTTGGATTTGGTCCCCAGGATGATAATGAGCCGAGTCAGGACAGTTCAGTGCCAGTTATACATTTCAAGATTCAAGATTTCATCTACCGGATGTCAATCCGTGTCCTGGTCTCTGGCTACTTTGGAGCTGATGAGCCTATGTTTCAAAAGGTGGTTGTTAAGAAGAGACCTCTTGTATTAGTGCCAATTCCTTCTCAAGCGAGACCGGTGGCAATCTCATTGCTCACCGACATGTTTACTATTGATGCTATTATTTATCCTCGCTCTATAGTTGTTTAGTTCACTGGCCAAGGAGGGATCTCTACCCAGTAGGTGCTAACTCATACGGCCGCCAAGCAGATTATGAAGTCTATGTTCAAGGGACAATTGGCCGTATCTTCCATGCTGTCAAAGGACATTCGACACATTCTATACAATCTCCCTCAGTTTATCAAGCCGGCCATGACACTGCCGCCCTTGTTTAATTATGTCTCCATGAGAGGGTATTGCCTCACGATTTTGAAACCGACGGTTCTACTTCATCTGATCTTGGGCTCTGGTTGAAGAGCATGTCTGTGTTGTCTTTATCCCACTGTATCATTGCACTTATCTATATCTCTCTGTGTTGTCTTTTTTCCCGCCATGTCCTTGTCGCATGTGTCTTTATCCCTCCGCGTCGTCGCACATGTTGCCTCTTGTCCCCCATGGTGTTGTCGTCATCTCACGTGTCTCTGTCCCTCCATGTCTTTGTCCCACCGTGTCCTTGTCCCACCGTGTGTGCTGTCCCACCACGTTATGTTGTCTTGTCCCACCGTGCCACGCATGCTTATTATTTGTTCTTGTCATGTTTTACTTTGATATGTTATGTTTTGTTCATATTTGTCTTGTTATGTTGCGTTCATCTTCATGATTTTGTTATATTCATTGTTATGTCATGTTCGTTGTTATGGTTGTGTCTTATTTGAAAATCTCATAAAAATCTGAAAATTAAAAATCTAAAAAAATGTCATTTCGCTTGGCAGGTAAGTCAGGTATGACTTTCTTTCCCAGCTTTTTCCATTGCACCCTTACAAGTTTTCATACCGAGGGGTTACCCGATTTTGCCTGAGACGTCATTACGGGTTTTCACCTCAGGTGCATTTATGGCCTTTTTGCCCCCAACCACCTCCTTATGGAGAGATTGGCTTATTCCGCCGAGGCATCCCTATTTTAACCCCTTTTTGGTTTTTGTTTTGTTGCTATTTTTTTTTGTTTTGGTGCCTACGAGCCTTGCGACTGTCATCCTTAGCTTGTTGCTGTCAGGGGACGTTGGCTGTAGATTGTGCCATCAACGACTTGTTGCTATTGTAGAAGCGGCTATAGATCAACCCTCAATCGAGTAGCTCGGAGCTTTAGGGTGAATTTGGAAACTAGCTGGTCTTTGTTGTAGATAACTGGAACTTTGACTGGGATCTGGATGGCTCGGCCTTAATGGACATAATGGTAGAAGCCGAGCTTAGATTGAGTGTCCACCTGGGTGTTGCTACCCTTTGGGACATGATATGTTCTAAAGGGATAAACCTCCTACTGGGGCTTGTTGGTAGTCACCGGTGGGGCCCCAATGGAGCTTTACCGATGTCACCTGTTGGCATTGGCCGAGATTCCACTGAGTCATTGGCTGATGCAAGTGGAGTTTCTCTCGAGCTACTGGGTGGGTGTCGACGGGATTTACCCGAAATCGTTGATTAACGTTGGCAGGGTGGATTCCCAAGTTACTAGTCGATGTCGGTGGGGTAGCATGCGAACACCTTTGCAGTGTTGTTGATGATTTGCATTACCCCTTTCCCTTCAGGGTGTTTCTAAGGGTGGACCAGTGTCCCCAATCTATCACGAATTGGAGTCCACCTTGATGGGTGCTTTACTAGATAGTACGATGTTGAGTCGAAAACCGCTATGCTGGATTTTGAGCTTGGTGCCATTCTAGTGAGTAGAGGGATCCCTTGACTCGTGACCTCCAAATGGGTTGGGCCTCTTTTCTAGTGACCCATATTCATTTGAGGGAGGACTGATGCTCCTCCTGGGAGTTGCCCTCTTGCTTGGGTGTGGAAGGCTGGATACTGGATCGGGGTGGTTGCCCTTGGCGTGATACTGGTGCATTGGCTTCTTTGAGTCTCGCCTTCTCTTCTGGAGGCAGGGGCGGCAGTAGTGGGTCACCCATTTTTGTAGCTACTGTGGCACCCCCCCTTTTTTTGCGGGGCTGGGGTTGACTGGGCACCAATGTGGTGGACCAAACGAACCTGGTCCGGGGCTGTCTGGAGCATGGCATTTCTAGTGACTGTTGGTGTAACCAGAACTCGGGAGTTCGGTGCTTGAGCTGGGGCCGACAGAGCAGTGACCTAGAGCTTGACGTTCACTTAGGCCATTGGAGTTGTTGTCGGAACCCATGGCTGAAAGCCTGTATTGAGAGCTGATGAGGATGGGATCTGGGGCTGGAAACTCATATTGAGTGCCGACAAAGCTGGGACCCAGGGCTAGAACCCTGTCTTGTGTGCTGATGGTGCTGGGAACCAGGACTGGAAGTCGGTCTTGGGCATTGATGAAATTGGAAGTCGAGGGCAGAAGCCCATCTCAGGTGCTGATGAAACTAGGATCCGAGGCTGGATGCCTATCTTGGGGGTTGATAAAGCTGGGACCTAGGGCTGGACGCCTATCTTGGGTGTTGATGATGTTGGAATCCGGGATTGAACGCCCATCTTGGGTGTTGATGGAGTTGGATCCCAGGGTAGGCAGCCCATTGTGGGTGTTGATGTAGCTAGAACCCGAGGCTGGACTCCCATTTTGGGTGTTGTTAAGGCTAGAACCCGGGGCTGAACACCCTTCTTGGGTGTTGTTGGAGCTAGATCCTAGATCTAGATGCCCTCTTTGGGGTGTTGCTGGAGCTGGAACCTGGGGCTGAAAACCCATCTTGGGTGTTGATGTAGTTGGTAATGTTGGAATGCTATCTCTGCAATCGCAGAGGGGACGAGAATGAGAACAAAAGGAACAAAAGACCAAGAAAATATGGAACTAAAGGAGAATACATGAGCCCCCCCAGGGTAAAACCCACCTCCTTCAACTTTACTCTCTGGACTCTCTTCTCCTCCCGCTGCTTGTGTGTGTGTGGCCTCTCAATCTCTCCATCAATCTGTCTCTCAGTTCGTCTCTTTCTGTGTATTCTTCTACTTCTTCTCCGTCTCTTTGTCTGTCGAGGGGAAATGCCCAATTTATATACTGGGAGAATAGGGTATCGATGGCGGGATGGGATGAGCGGATCATTACCAAATCGTCGGCCCGTCATGCCAAGGGCGCCACCGACTCGCCAGTTTGTAAGGACCAAGGGCGCCACCGACTTGCATGGGAGAACGCCCCACCAATTCATCTAACAGGTGACGCCGACTCACCATACACGTGCCACTAGATCAGCCTGGTTTGGAGCTACCGATTCAATGTTCATGGCGCCACTGACTCAATGGAGGGCATGTTCGATAATTTTGACATTTTGCCTTGAAATTGACCCGGTGAGAGCTTGTCATCCAGAGTAGCCCTGGAGTTGATGCAGTGGCCCCAAAATATGCTTCGAATCCCTGATTTGGGGTTTCCGGTGATTTTCGGCATGTGCCAAACCCATACCGATTTTCTCAGGTTTTATCCTGATTCGGCCTTCGGCACTGTGATTTGTGCTGCCAAGCTTGCTTTAGAGCCACATGGGGCTTCTTCATCGAGTGAGCTATCCCTCGAAGAATTTTTGCCTTCACTGGGCATCTTTTGGGTCATCTACGGCCCTTTTCTGGTGATGTGTGTACCCGAATCGGGTAACCCGGGTTTCCCCTAATTTAGCATTCAGCACGTCAATTTGTGTCGCCAACTCAACTTTGGGGGCATGTGGAGGGTCTTCATGAGGAGGGCCATCCCTCGAAGCATTTCTGCCTTGACTGGACGTCTTTATGGCCACTTACGGACCGTTCTGACATTCTGCATGTGTGGAGTGGACTTCTCAGGTTTTTCACCGATATCGCCTTCGACACTACACATTGTGCTTTCAGGCCTGCTTTATGCTTATAGAAAGCGTCTTCATTGACTGAGCATCCATCTTGGAGATTTTCACCCTCTCAAGGCAGCCCTTCGGTCATCTACGGACCACTTCGGCACCCCGGGTGTCCTAATCAACTCACCCTGATTTTCCACTGATTTAGCCTTCTGCTCCCTGTCTTAAGGGACTAGGGACATTCCTTCATCTCGAGAGGCTTCTTTATCGGGTGGGGAATCACCTGGTACATTCTCGTCCTGGCTAGATGGGTATGAAAACGTGTTCGGCATGATTACTTCGATGTCAGTTCGTTAGCTCTGACCGTCATACGGCCTTAGTGAGATGTGGTAGCTGGTTTATACCGAGATAATGAAATGTGGGGGCTCCGGTACTTCTTATGAGGTGACCTGAGGCTTCAGTGGTCCGAGTGGACTAGTTGTTGACTTTCAGTTGGCTCCTTCGGGCACATAATTATAGCCTAGTAATATTTTAGATGTCAACACCCTCCTAGTGGGATCCCTCCAACCTGGCCTCCCAGTGGCCCGTCCAACATTACCCTCACCCGAGCCAACCTAGGAGTGACTCCCCCTCCCACTCTTGTCCCTAGCCGCAATAGTGGACAATAATGCTTTAGGTGCCTTGGCTATGGGCACTTCACCAGTCAATGTCCTACCAAGGGAGTGTCTAGCTTGCTAATAGAGGAGACCAACCCTTCACCCCAGGTTGGGATTGATGAAAAGATTGAGGTGCATGAGGCCTCCCCCGATTGGGAGGAGTATGAGACCCAATACTTTGAGTACAACCAAGAACAATCCCTCCCATCTTCCGACCCCCACCTCGGTGTGGTTAGGTGCACCCTTGACCAAGCCCAAGAACAAGATTGGCGAAGAACCACTATCTTCCACACCTTCATCCAGATAGGAAATCATGCTCGGAAGGTCATCTTAGATAATGGGAGTAGTGTGTATGTGGTATCACCCGACACCATAAAGCTTCTAGGCCTAACCCTCTCCCCACACCCTAATCCATACCCGGTAGCTGGATTGATACCACCTCGGTACCCATTAGCACTCGTTGTCTTGTTCCCATCCCATTCCAATTCTACCATGGCCAAGTTTGGTGTGACATTCTACCCATGTAAGTAGAGAGCATACTTCTAGGATGACCCTGGATATATGATGTGGATACCACCTTCCTTGGGAGGACAAACACTTGCATTTTCACCCATGAGGGGAAGAGAATCCAACTCAACCATTCACCTCCCCGTTCCCTTCCCAAAAGGGGACTACCCTCCCTAGAAGGGCCCACCACCCCTACCTCTACCCCAACTCCACCCACTCCCTCGCCTCCTCGATTCCTAGCTTAAGCTTGACTCTTGGAACTACTAGGAGCCTACACCAAATCAACAAGCAAGAGTTAGAGGATGAAATTGATCAAGGGGCCCAAGTGTGTGCCATTGTCATTTGTCTTGGGGAGTCCTCCCCAACGGGCCATCATCCAGTGGAAATCCAACATCTCCTTGAAGAGTTCCATGATGGGTTCCCTGATGAGCTCCCGAATAGATTACCACCCATGCGCGATGTGTAACATGCCATCGACTTTGTCCCCGGAGCCACCCTACCCAACCTCCCTCACTATCGTCTCAACCCCACCGAGCATGCCGAACTTAGGAGACAAATTGAGGAACTCATCAAGAAAGGTTTCCTCCGAATTAGCAAGAGCCCATGTGCTGTCCCAACCCTCCTCACCCCCAAAAAGGATGGAACTTGGCGCATGTGTGTAGATAGTCGAGCCATCAATAAAATCACGGTCAAATATAGGTTTCCCATTCCCCGGCTAGATGACATGCTAGATATGCTTGTTGGAGTCATAATGTTCTCCAAGATTGACCTTAAAAGTGGCTACCATCAAGTTAGAATTAGACCTGGGGACGAGTGGAAGACCGCTTTTAAGACCAAGGATGGTCTTTACGAGTGGCTTGTCATGCCCTTTGGACTTTCCAACACCCAAAGTACTTTCATGTGCCTCATGACTGAGGTCCTCCACCCCTTCATCGCCGATCCAAGGAGGCCCACCTAGATCACCTCAGACAGGTCTGCACCACTCTTAGGAAGGAAAGCCTTTACTCCAATCCTGGGAAGTGTCACTTCGTGACCACCCTAGGATTCATTGTCTCAGCTCAAGGAGTATCCATGGACCCCGAAAAGGTCCAAGCCATCCTTGATTGGCCCGAGCCCAAGACCCTCCATGATGCCTGAAGCTTTCACGAGATAGCACCTTTTATAGAAGGTTCATCCATGGATTTAGCACCATGACCGCCCACGGATTGCCTCAAGAAGGGGACCTTTGTTTGGACTAGGGCAGCCTCCAAAGCATTTCAAGAACTCAAAGAGAAGATGACTCAAGCCCCAGTCCTTTGCCTCCCCAATTTCTCCAAAGTCTTCGAGGTCACTTGTGACGCCTCCGGGGTAGGGATTGGAGGCATCCTTAGCCAAGAGGTCATCCCATAGCCTACTTTAGTGAGAAACTTTGTGAGGCTAGAGCGAGGTACTCAACCTATGATAAGGAATTCTATGATATGGTCCAATCTCTTCGGCATTGGAGACACTACCTATTGCCCAAGGAGTTTGTGATCTTCTCGGACCACGAGGTAATAAAGTACCTCAACTCCCAACAAAAGCTTAATGCCCACCATGCCCGCTGGGTTGAGTATATCTAGGCCTACACTTTTGTATTAAAGTACAAAGTGGGTAGTGAGAATCGCGTCACCGATGCGCTAAGTAGACGGGTAGCCTTACTCTCCACGGTCCAAGTGGAGGTCATAGGGTTTGAATGAGTCAAAGGGGAGTATCCGAGCTTCCCTGATTTTGGGAGTCACTACACCACCCTATCCACTCAACCTAACAAGGAACATGAGGGATTTTTACTCCAAGATGAGTACCTTTTTAATGGGGATAGGTTGTGTATACCCCGGACTTCACTTCGAGATTTTTTTGGTTTGGGAACTACATGGTGGTGGCCTTACTGGTCACTTTGGGGTCCAAAAGACCATTGAGCTAGTTGAGAGACAGTTTTATTGGCCAAGCCTTAAGAGGGATGTCACTAAGATTGTCGGCTAGTGTCGCACTTGCACCTCGACCAAGCAGGTGAGGAAAAACATCGATCTCTACACACCTCTCCCCATCCCAGGCTGACCTTGGCAAGACTTGAGCATGGACTTTGTCCTTGGCCTACCTAGGACCCTCTACAAATATGATTCTATCTTCATGGTGGTCGATAGGTTCTCTAAAATGGCACACTTTAACCCATGTTCCAAGACCAGAGATGCTTCTAAAGTGGCTCACTTATTCTTTGATGCGGTAGTCCACCTCCATGGCCTACCTAAACCCATCGTGTCTGATCGAGATGTGAAATTCACAAGCTATAATTTCTCATTGTTAAAGTCTGTGACTGTGGGCACTGCCCGCCCATTGATCTCTCCACTCCATTTTTCTCTTCCTCTAATCCATTCTTAGATCTTTTCTGTCCATCTATCTATCCCCTTACGCTTCCCCCTCCTCCCTCTCCATATTATTGTGTGATCTCCTCTAATCTCCAAAAAAAATGTCAAATTTGAAATGGAGATTTCAGTGGAAGATTACGCTCTTTTTTGTCCATCCTCCTCCCAGGGGCATGTGGCCCCTGCTGCTTCCTTTCCATTAGATTTTCTATCTCCTAGGTTAGACGTAGGACCCATCGAGTCTAGGGAAGTAGAGTCTGTTTGGCCTAGAGAAGTAGGGTCTTGTTCTATGTCATCCAACCCATCCTTGTCTAAGCCGCGCCCGCTGGCGCGTCATTCCAAATCCATTCCTGATAGGTTCTTGCAGGATCTAACTCAGTGATGCCATGCTCTTCTTAAATGCCCAGAGTTCATAGCTACGATGATTATGATAGAAGAAGACGAAGAGCAAGATGGGGTGTGGGGTGACGATGGATTAGGTGTCTATGAGATCATGGATGAGAAGGACCCGGTCGATGTTGAGGATAGCAACGTAGACGACACTGTCGATTTATACGCCCAAGGCTTGAAGAGATTCGACGAGCTGTCTTCAGCAGTGGATGAACCTACGAAGAAAATAAATCTAGGAACTAAAGGAGACCCCAGGCCTATTATCATTACTGCTAATCTCCCTCCACAAGTTGAAGAAGAGTTGACCAAGGTCCTGAGGGAGTATAGCGATTCTTTCACCTGATCTTACGAGGACATGCCGGGTCTTGATCCCTCCTTGGTGGAACACCGATTAGTGCTTAAACCAGGGGCAATACCCGTTAAATAAAAGATAAGAAGGTTTCACCCCCACATTTCCTTGAGGATGAAAGAAAGAAGTTAATAAGTTGCATACTGATAGGTTCATCAGAGTTGTCTTATATCCTTAGTGGGTGGCGAACATAGTCCGTGTCATCAAGAAGGATGGAAAGTACGTATTTGTATCGATTTCATGGATCTGAATAAAGCATGTCCCAAGGATGATTTCCCGCTACCTCATATAGACGTATTGGTGGACAACACTGCCAGGTATGAAGCTTTGCCATTTATGGATGGTTATTCAGGATACAACCAAATCCGTCTCGCTCTTGAAGACCAAGAGAAAATCTCCTTCACCATGTCCTGGGGCACATACTATTATGTGGTAATGCTGTTCGGGTTGAAGAACGCTGGTGCCACCTATCAAAGGGCAATGATGGCTATATTCCACGATATGATGCATGTTTACCTGGAAGCTTACGTGGATGATATTTTGGTGATGTCAAGGACTAAAGAGGAACACCCCACCATTTTAGAGAGCTAGGGAGTGCAAGGTGAAAATGAATCCAAAGAAGTGTGTTTTAAGAGTCTCTTCAGGGAAATTGCTAGGCTTTATAGTTAGCAAACGGGGGATTCAGATTGATCCCAACAAAGCTAAGGATGTCATGGACATGCCTCCGCCTAAGAATATCACGGAACTTTGAGGATTGATTCGACGTTCGCAGTTCATTCAAATATTCATATCCCAGTATTCTCAGAGGTGCCGCACATTCTATAAACTACTAAAGGCGGGGGTCAAATTTGAATGGAATCAAGATTGTCAAAGGGCCTATGAAGATCTGTAGGTATATTTGTCCAATCCCCGAGTCTTGCAACCTCCTGTCCCTGGGAAACCCCTAATCCTATACATTTTTGTCATTGAGGACTCCATAGGAGTTGTCCTGGCACAAGTGGATGATGAGGGCAAAGAGCGGGCAACTTATTACCTCTCTTGGTTGTTTAACCCGACAGAGGCCAAGTATACTGCCATGGAAAAGACTTGTGCCGCTTTAGTCTGGGTAGCTCAGAAGTAAAAATTTCATCCTCGCAATTTAAAGGATTCACCAGGAAGGAAAGAGGCAACTTACTCAAATAGATACGGGAATTGCTGGCGCATATCTTCTTCGCATTCCCATGTAGCCTCATTATCGGAGTGGCGTTGCCATACAACTTTTACAAGCGGAATCACCTTATTCCTCAACTTCTGATCATACTGATCTTCAATACGAATCGGGTACTCTCGCGTAGATAAATCTGTCGCCACTTCAAGCCACACAGACTCATCAAGAACATGCGATGGATCTGGCATATATTTCCTCAACATAAAAGCATGGAACACATCATGGATTGCTCCCATTACCGATGACAATTAAAGACGATAAGGCATATGGCCCACATGCTCCACAATAGGATACAGACCAATGTACTGGGGACTGAGCTTTCCACGCTTGCCAAATCTCATAACGTCTTTCATCGGAGATACTCTAACAAAGATAAAATCTCCTGACTCAAATTGAAAAGGTCTTCGACGTCGGTTGCCATAACTTTTTTGACGACTCTGAGTTGTCAATAGTTTCTGCCTGATCAGATGAACTGTCTCAACACTTTGCTGCACCAATTCCAGTCCTGTCATCAGTCGGTCATCGACCTCAAACCAATCTAACGGTGTACGACACGGTCGACCATATAAGGCTTCATACGGTGCCATATCAATACTGGAATGGTAGCTATTATTATGTGCAAATTCTACCAATGACAAGTGTCGACTCCAGGACCCCTGCCAGCCAAGACAACAAGACCTCAACATGTCTTCTAATGTCTGAATGGTTCTTTCAGACTGACCATCAGACTGAGGATGATATGTTGAACTGAATGCCAAGTCCATGCCTAACGCCTTTTGGAAGCTTCTCCAAAAGCCAGAAGTAAAGCGTGGGTCATGGTCAGATATAATAGATATGGGAATCCCATGCAATGGTACAATCCTTTCAACATAAAGCCTGGCCAGTTTCTGAACATTCCAACTTACCTTAATAGGCAATAATCTAGCTGTTTTCGTCAAACGATCAACCAACAGCCAAATGCCATCATAACCCTCAGGAGATCGAGGTAAACCCACAACAAAGTCAGTAGTCACATGATCCCATTTCCACATCAGAATCTCCAAAGGTTGCAGCATACCTCCGGGTCTCTGATGCTCGGATTTCACCTGCTGACATGTTAAACATTTAACCACAAAATCTGCTACATCCCTCT
Source organism: Amorphophallus titanum (assembly GCA_024336825.1). NCBI lineage: Eukaryota > Viridiplantae > Streptophyta > Magnoliopsida > Alismatales > Araceae > Amorphophallus > Amorphophallus titanum. The sequence goes on along the minus strand of JANBPO010002057.1, from coordinate 13,525,246 downwards.
TCATACCTGGCACCAGAATTGCCTCTTCACATTGATATACATCTTCATGGTTTCAGGATGGATGGTATATCGGGATCCATGTGCTTCACGCAAGATAGCATTTCTTAGAGAATCTTCAGCTATAACATAAATTCGGCCTTTAAATCTCACCATTGCATCCTCACAAAATTCCACATCTGGCATTAATACAACATGAGACAACTCGAAATCAGCTTGTTGTGCCTCTTTGATCTACTGATAAATAGCTGGGGTCATCACCAGACTAGCAAAAACAGCCAACATTAGATCATGGGGAATTTTCAATCTAAAAGTTTCACTAGGAATTTGCTCCCATAGTTTCCATTCCCACATCATCAAATGACTGATCTACACTTTCCTGCTCAGCGCATCGACCATCACATTCATCTTGCCAGGTTGATAAGAGAGAGTAAAATCATAACCTTTCATATACTCTATCCACCTACGTTGAAGAAGATTCAAATCTTTTTTAGAGAAGACATATTTCAAGCTTTGATGATCGGTGAAAATCTCAAATTTCTCACCATATAAGTAATGTCTCTAAATCTTAAGTGCAAAGATCACTGCTGCCAATTCTAAGTCATGAGTGGGATAATTTTCTTCATGCTGCTTTCAACTGTCGGGATACATAAGCTACAACCCTGCCATGCTGCATTAATACTACACCCAAACCCACTCGAGACGCATCCGCAGGATGGTCGAAAGAAATCCACAACAAACCGATAGTACCGTTCGGCCTGCCCAACAAATCGGTATCGACTCAGTCTTTCCGAATAAACTCCATCCGCCATCCGATCAGGACGAGAATGTACCTGGTGGTCCACCACCTGATAAGAAATCCTCCTGAGTTGAAGGAATGTCTCTGGCCCCTTAGAACAAGGTGCCAGAGGCCGTATCAGCGAAAGACCCGAGTGACCCGACACGGGTACATCCTTTTGCTGGATAGGTCCGTTAGCGACCAAATAGCTGGCCAACCAGGGCGAAAGTACCTCGGGTAGTGGCCCACTCCTTGGGAATGTTACAAATATAAATGAAGCCAGCCCGGTAGCACAGATTGTAGTGCCAAAGGCCATCTCAGTGGAAAACCTGATTGTTTAAGCTAAAGACATGGGTAACACTGGAATTGGTCAGTCAACGGCCTGAAGACTTTCCCGACACCTCTCATGATGGTTCCATAAGACCATGATGAGATGAAAGATCAAGATAACTCCCGGAGGTAGTCCGAGACCTGCGGGCTGACTCTGACTTGAACAAACGTGTCAAAGGGCTAAGCCGGTGCACCCCTAAATTGACATGCTCCTTCCACCACTGGTGCCTTTCATACCCGGCGCGCAAAAGAAGGCAAGGCCTTTAAATCGACGTGCCCACCCCCCGCACCGGGTGAGGCCAATCTGGTTAAGGGCTATAAAAGGAGGGCTTTCGATGAAGAAAAAAAAAGAAAGGAGAAGAAGATTGGGGAAAAAGAAAGCCTGCTGAGTGTGAAATTCCCTGGGCAGTCATCCGCCATCTTTCTGCAGAAGAGAGAGGTTCGGAGTGAGGAGAGAACAAGACTAACTCCAATACTCTATTTCGTTGCGCAGAACAGAGGTGGGTTTCAGTGAGCTTCGTTGATCATCCTCTTCCCCTCTTCTTGTTGGAATCTCTGATGATTTGTAATAGAAACGGGCGATGATATGAGCCCTTAGCTCCCTCTCCCCTGTAATCTCTTTTCCCTTTAGCATTTGCTTTCTGTACCCCTTTGGATTTTCAATATGAGGATGTGAGCGACTGGTCTCTGTGCGACAACGCCGGGCCGTGTTTATATATGTAATATGCTGGCTGCTCCCTTTGGCAATGTGAGGACCTTCGGGTCTGAATGGAAATATTTGCGAGTGTCTGAGTCTCCCCTTTCTTCTTTCACATTTCTCTTTATCTCGCCTGCGACACTCCCTGTGTGTGTGGTGTCGCTCGGATTCCTGTGTTAGCATAGAAACTGCCCTGGGCCATCCCAAGGGCTATATCAACATTATCCCCCCTCCCCGGGATACCTTTGGCACATTGGCCGCGTCCAGGTCGTTTCGTGTGTTTGATATACACTTCCTCTCCTCGTCAGAGATACATACCCCCCTTGTTAACTTCTGGAACGAGCTCCGTCGTCACCCCTCCACTCACAACCATGAGTTGGATGGGGTACGACTATCCCCACAACCAGGACACCATCTGCTTAAATATCAAAATCGCCTTCACCTGCTCTGTCTATTAAGTGTTTGAATGTTTGTCTTAGACAACTATGTCTATACGCCTCCTCTCACCATGAGCCCGGTGGCTCATCGCACTTAGTGTACGTGCCTCCATGGCTAACTCCGAACAGTGAGAATTTAGTCTCTCATCTACCTAGCTCGTTTGTTTCTTCTCTACCCCGAGAAGGGTTGGGTAAGAGTCTGTCAATATGGCTCTCTGCCCCACCTTTCTATCTGGGTAACATAGAGATGTTCCTGTAATCGCCATGCTTCTTACTGAGGTGAACATCGATTTACTAGCCAGGGGAGGGGGGAACATCCCCCATCAAACATTCCTGCCGTTAATTTCCTTCTAAGTCACCAGAAGCTCATAAGGCCCCGTCCTCCTGTGGCGTGAAGTTCCGTTTGTAAGGCAAGCTGTGTTGCCCAGCCTTCGCAAGCTGTGAGGCGCAGCAGTGAAGCCACTTTCCATCTTGGATTGTGGGGTGGACGTAGATCTCGAGTCTGAGATCGAACCACCTAAAAATTAGCTGTCTAGTGTGGGTGTTCTTTGTGTGTGGCTTGCTCATCTTGCGTCTGTATTTCACTTATCATTCTGCAGCCAGTGATTATTACATTCCGCATCTGCTTTATCGCTTAGGATATAAAAGAGGGTGACTGATCTATTCACCCCCCCTCTAGATCGCCCTTTAGCTATTCAACACACGAAACGCACGGTGTCTGGGACACTCACGGGGTCATAGGTCGGTCATTGGGTCATGACCGGACCGAACGGAGACCTACACAACGTGAAACGGACACGGCGAGCATGAAGAATCGCCTAGCAGTCTTATCTTGGACCGTTAGGGAGCCTAGCGGTCTACCTCTGGGCTGCTAAGGCCAGCCTAGCGGTCTATCCCTGGACCGCTGAGCCCCAGAAACTCACAACCCCTAGTGGTCACCCCTTGGACCGCGTGGCAGATCCTAGCGGTCTACCCCTGGACCGCTAAGGACCCTGGCGGTCTATCGCACGACCGCGATGCTCGAACCGACATATGGGGACCCTGGCGGTCCACTATAAGATCGCTTGACGCCCTAGCGGTCACTGGAAGGACCGCTAGGTCGTCTCGACCCCGAAAATGGCAAATCGCACCAAAAACTCCATTCCACGCCCCGTACACACCCACGTGAAGGGGAAAACAAGGGGTAACTAGTCCCCTACCTCTTTAGCACTGAGAGGACCCATTTAAACCCCAAAATCGTGATCAAAATGCTAGATCTGGCGCACACCCCAAAAATATGAATTTTCCTTAAAATGTAAAAATAAACCCGCTCGGCTCACCACGGCCTATAAAACTCATGAGAAAGGAAGTACACGAGCTAGGAAACCATCCCCCTACCTCCACCGAAGATTTTGCAGACCGTGGACGCCGATCCACGAAGAAAATGCCGCACGAACCGCCGCGACACCCCGATCTCGCGGTCGAGCTTTGTCGAGCCCTCGTACCTCGATCCTCGGCCCATCCTCGCCATCCTCCTCACCCGTGTCACCCCGCCTCGTCCCCGCCTTAGTCCTTCGGCCGTCGGAGAGGAGAGAGTGAGAGGAGAGCGTGAGAGAGAAGAGAGTGGGAGAAAGTGAGAAATGAGAGGGGAGAGAGAGAGGTTGCGGGGTTACATATAGAAAAACTAAAAAATTCTATAAATTTAGAAAAATATGAAAAAATTACCTTCGCGATCCTCGGAAGACGCATAACGTAGTGGTACTGTCTTGGAGTCGGAGAACGCAACGGTTCATCCTGTACAGTATTCCGAAGGCTCATCAGGGAAAAATACATGTAAAGCACAAAGCACACTTCGGGACCCACAAAAATGATCCAAAAAATATCTAAAAAAATATGGGGCATTACATACACCCTGATGAAGAGGATGGCAAAGGGCCCACCACATCCGTGCCCCATTGGGCGAACGGCCAGCTTGGGATGGCGGGGTGCAGTGGCGCCGGTGGCCTTCTTGGAACAGTGGCGTGTTCTTGGCACATCTGGCATGACTTGGCGTATTTGCAGCAGTCATCAAATATAGTGGGCCGGTAGTAGCCCAATTTCTTGATCTCAATCTTCATTTTCAGGCTTGCTTGATGTGCACCACCTGATCTGACATGAACCTCCTTCATCACCTGCCAGGCTTCCTCCATAGACAAGCAGCGGAGTAGGATTTTCTTTTGGGAATCTGCCATTATTCAGAACAAAGTTCCATTCCTCATTTCATAAGAGTTTTTGATTCTGATCAACTTCATCCTATGTTCTTTCTCCTTCGACAACTGTTGATGCTGGAACCAGTGCAGGAGACGCTCTCTAGTGAGATAGCTCAAGTTAATATGATAGGCACTGTAATGTGATAGCTCGAACTGAGATTGTCGAAGTGGACTTAATGGGATAGCTCCAACTGAGATAGTTGAAGAGGACTTAATAAGATAGCTCCCGACAACATAGTCACTGGTGAGATAACTACTAGAGTTAAGTTTAGATAGATGCTAGAGCTAATATGATAGCTACAGTGGGGTCATTTAGATAGCCAGAGTTATTGTTTAATTGCGGTCTATTGCATGACCGCATTCAAGCTGGTCACGGTTCCTGAACTGATCACATTTGTAGAGAATCTTCTTGCCCTGCTAGAACACATCTCTTCTGGTGTTTATCGCCTTAGAGTCCTCCTTGAGGGATTCCTCCCCGAGGATTTCATTCCAGATCATCTTCTATCCACCTTAGGGACCTTATCCATGATTTTCTCACAGAATGATTGATCTAGGGCTCCTTTTTTTGGCCTTATCTCTCAATTTTGGACTAGGGTTTTTGAACTACTATAAATAGGATCCTCGCCCTAGGGTTGGCAAAGGAGGACATCTAGTATCATGCCAGAACCAGTAGCAACAAAAACTACTCAAAACATGGCAACAAATAATCATGTCAATCAGAGTGTCGGGAGACAACAACCACAAGAGACAAGACAAAATTTAGACAAAAATAAAATTTTATTAACAATTAACCTCATTATTACAATTCTTGACTCCAAAGAAAAAGGCTTAATATGATACTCTCAAAATTCTATTCTAGACTCAAGAAAAAGAAAATACTTGATGACTCTTGACCCGAATTTGTTCAATTTAATAATATTATCCTTGAGTATCTTATATTTTAATCTTTCTTTGCATTTATTTTGACGATTTCTTTCTTTTAGCCATGCATGCATCATATCATCTTTGAATGTTCATGATTCACAAATTACCCCAATTGCCCTCCAATTGATGATCAATCATGCTTAAAATCTTGAATAAGAAATCTCATTCCACTCTGAATTTGAAGGTCTGTTCTAGGTCGACTACTCGATCTTTTTGGTCAGTGTGACCTTTGCTTGAAATTTTTCTATCTCATTTCAATCCAACTTCAAGTTATCCTTTCTTGATCCACTCATTAGTTGTGAACCACACGATGGCGTCGACTGATCCACTAGGCTCGCGTCTATTCCACTAACTGAGTGAAGCCCACAGGTGCTATGCGCTAGGGTGCTTCTTTGTGCAAGAGGTTGATCATCTTCCTTTTTATTTTTCCTTGTCTATCATTCCAGGCAAGGATCATCCGTGCTAGCTTGACCTTGTGGTTGGCTCGGAGCGCTTTGATTATTCCTATCACTTGTTGGTATATACGAGTGTCTTTTCACATTGATGTCCACTTATCAGTCCCCTTCGCTGCATCTCCACTTCATCTCTACTTTGCCAACACTTTGTGTCATCTCTGTCTTGCCTCTGTTTCATCTCCGCTTGTTCCCCTGCAAAGTGGACATCAAGGAGGGGCATCTATAGACACCCATTTTTGACCCATAAGTTGAGCCATTTTTCTTGTTCTCCTATGTTGACGCCCCAATTGACCCTTAATAGGTTGACTTGTAGGTCTATTTATGAGGTATTTCTGTCCATTTTTAGCCATTGAATTCAACTTTTGTACCCTGGATATCAGTCAAAGGCCTTGGCTAGCTTAAATTAATGCGACGTGTCTGATTACCATGTTATTGATCATAGCGGTCATTACCTAAGGCGCATTCATGCAAAAGGGTTTGACTCTTTGGCCAGCACTGTGACCAGTCAATCTTCATCGCGGTTTATTGTGGGAGCGCGTTAACAAGAACGCGGTGCTTACCATGACCGCATTCTCAGTTGGAAATCTTGTCCGACTGAATCTTGCTATTTCTAATTTTTGAACCGATTCTAGGAAGGTTTCGGAGCTCGAATAGGAGGTCGGCGTCACTCGAGTCATGCTGCATGTCTGATATCGATGACTGGCTCTGGTGTCCTCACTAAGAAGAAGAAGAAGGGGAAGAAAGGGAAGAAGCCCTAGAAGCAGAAGAAGAGACAGTGGAGAACGTGAGAGAGGCGGTGACAACCGATGGAGTTTGAGCCACCCCCGAGGTAGGATTCTCCCAAAAACCAGAAAAGATTGAATTTTTCCTTTTATAAATGGTGAATGATGATGAAGAAGAGGTCAAACATGCCTCCAGAACTAGAATGTAGGGCTTTGAAGCCCCGTGGACACCCCTCCACAACAGTGAGGTCTGAATGGATTCTCCATCTAATATTGCAGTCTCCCAAGATACTGCATTCATGAAGAATGCGGTGATCTTGGGAACTGCCTCTTCAACAATGGTTTCACCTTATTTGCCTTTATTTTTAAATGTGATGAAAAAAACCCAAGCCTCTTGATGACATATTCATATGAACAAATGTCATGCATGGAGCCACCCGGACCGACATTTCTTGGTTGCTTGTGAGGGTGGTGTATTTGGCCCTACTCGAATACCAATGGGATAGGTTAGGACAGATGGGGTTTGAAGAGTTCTTGTGTATGGATGTGTTGAGGGTAGACATAGCCCTGATCTAGGACCTGAAGGTGCAATGGGATGCCAAGTGTAAGACATTCATTTTCTCATGGGGTCACATGATCCCCACTTTGGAGGACGTGGCTCGGATCATCAGCTACGAGTGCATGGCCAGGTGATGAGTGGCCAGACATTTGGGAACTATAGGAAGATGGCTTAGAGACTCTTGGGCCTCAGCTTGGAGGGAGAGGGATGGTCCTCTCTACTTCCTAGGGTGAGATTGCAGAAGAGCTTGGGTTTGAGAGATATAGGAGTGAGAGTGTGAGAGACCCCAGCCCAGCACTTGTAGCGGTTAGTAGAGGGGGCGAGCATGAAGGTGGCTAGGGCAACCAGATGAAGGGGAGATAGAGTCCTCCGAAGCTTCCTGATCCTTATGATCGGGAGGCTCTTGCTAGCAACCAGCAGCGATGCGGTGAGTTTCCAGCATTTGCCCTTGCTCTTGCTAGCCCACCTGTTCGATAGTTTGATGATCTTTGGATGGTAGGCTTCCCTTAGTAGCATCTACCCATTATCCAGGTAACACACCCTAAACTCAAAATATTCAATTATTTCATTTACGTAATTTTGGCAATTTGTGATTATCTATATTGACCTTTTATTTTTAGGTGTGGAGCTATCTCTACCTACCCTCTCTCAATCGTGGGACAGAGGTCCGACCCCGACTAGTGCCCTTAGCACGCCGATGGGTGCTAATGCGAGATGGTCACTCTTTGAGGGATCAGATTGTCGCCATCTAGGATGATATTGACACCCTCCCCTACACAGCAGTACAATCTTCAAACTCAGCCCTTAAAAGGGATTTAGCCTTATTCTATGTTGCATATTAACTAACTTTACTCTTTAAAATGCAGGTGAATTGGACACCATATAGAGAGGAGGCCCAGGATCAGCCGTGCGTGATGTCTGGCACTCTCTACTTCGGCAGGGAGATTTGGCTTCATTCACTAAACATAGTGGAGCCCCTCCACTATAGGCTGATCATGAGGACGCTGGGGCTTCATCAAGCTCCAGACGGTGGTGAGGCCTAGGCAACAATTCCATAGGCTTCAAGGGACCGTGGATTATAGGATACGGGCGAGAGACCAAATCTGGGATTGGGAGCAATGGGGACGGCCTGTGACAGTACGTGTCTAGTCTGACGAGGTGTATCTACAGGCATACTCCCACTACTACAGGAATTGGGTGTTCCGTGAGACACGCCGACTAGTGAGCTTAACCCTTTAAAACTTATGAAATTTATGAATTATGAATTGAATCACAGGCTAATGAATTTTATATGCAGTTCGAACCAGCAATATACTCATGCGTAGGAGAAATAGAAATGATAGTAATAATAGCATGTTCTTGCACAAAATAAAGATACATTGTCAATCCATAGCGTGAAAATAGCATCCTGAAGTGATCATGACCATTGAGCTTTGAGCAGCACAAACTTTGTATTCCTTGCTTGCCAGGATCAAGATGAAAAGGATAGCAACTTTTGAAGATTCTTTTACACGGAGGAGTGACAGACATCATACTGGATGAAGAAGGATAAAAATGAAGAAAGACAAGGGTTAGAACTCCCTCGTTAAGGCACAGAGACCCTGATAATAAGGAACCAGATATAGAATAAACAGAGATCAGCTTATGTCAAGGTGGACTAAAGCCTTGAAAGCAGTAAGAAAGAGGGCAAGAACCCCGAAAAGGTGAAGAGGGGTAAGTAGAAAGGGGAGAAGAAGAATCATCCGATGCAGTCATAGAAGAGAAATGATAATCACCGGACGGGGTCAGGGATGGAGAAGTAGAATCACCTTACAGGGTCGGGGAAGAAGAACCATAGGCACTCGATAGGGTCGGGGAAAGAGAATGAGGACCACCTGACAGGGTCGGGGAAGAAGAACAAGAATCACCCAACAGGGTCGGGGAAGGAGAATAAGGACCACTTTATAGAGTCGGGGAAAGAGAACCATAGACACCTGACAGGGTTGGGGAAGGAGAACGAGAATCACCCGACAGGGTCAGGGAAGGAAAATTAGAACCCGAAGATACCAGAGGAGAAGAATCAGAAGATGTCCCAGGATCGAGATGATGAGAAGGCATAGGTCGAGGCCTAGAATAACGAGAAGAGAGAAAATCTAGAGTGCTTGGATGAAAAGAAGAGGAGTAAGGATTTATGGATCCAGGAAGGGAGGAGAAAATTACAGATGTGGGATTAGACGAAGGAAGATACACCACCGAAGGGTGGGAGCTACGTAGAAAAAATGATGAATGGAAAGGAGAGGAAGAGGAAGTGGACCCTTGAGTGCACAACATGCGGCCCCTTAAACTGGCGCCTCCTCCTCCTCTTAGCAGTAATCTTTTGAACATAGGCCCACCTGGTGCGGACTCAAACCTTCAGGCTCCTTGATTTGCAACATCTTCTCAAATAATGGGCCCACCTGGCAGACGACCTGACCCGGTTACGAACATGCAGCCTCATGGGGGCGGTTGTCCCTAGACACACGGTGCTAACAACAGTTGGACATTCTCGGACGGACAATTCCTTGGACAAATCGACATTGCAGAACCATGGAGTCTTGTTACACGGCACAAAAACATGGAGATTTGGCAACTCCACCCGGCTATCAGGCTTGAAGCATAACCCTCTTGATAGAAGAGAAGGACAAAACTGAGGGAGAGCAATACACGACAGTGACGTGGCCGACATACTGATAAACCAAGGGAGATCACATAAAATGCACAGAATGGCCTTGAAAAATCCTGAGAATACAACCAATTGCCCCTTGAACATGGAATTCATAATCTACTTAACAGCCGTATGAGTTAGGATGATGCAGGTGGAGAACCCTTCTTCGCCAGCTATCTGAACGACAATGGTGCGAGAAGTGATAAGATCTTCAATTGTAAAACCTCCGGCGAGCAAAGAGATTGCCACCGATCTCGCTCGAGAAGGAACATGCGTCAATGCAAAGGAACTCTTCTTAGCAACCATCCCTTGAAACATAGGCTCATCAGCCCCAAAGTAGATAGAGATCGGGACATGAATTGGCATCCGGTAGATGAAATCTCCAAACTTGAAATGTAGAACTGGTGAAGCATCATCCTGATTCTGCTCATCATCTCCCTGGGGACAAGACCCGAGGGTCACCAATGGCAATGCACACCAGCTCCATGGGGTGGAAATAGGTGGAGGAGAAGTAGAGGTAGAAGGTTTGGAAGCTGTGGAGGTGTAGCAACTCATCAAAACAAGATACAAACATGTTGCTCAATGAAACACACACACAAGCACAATCGTTTTGTTATCATTAAAACCATACACCAAACATCAACTAGGGGATGCAACCGGACCTTTCGTCTGAGTTGATGAATTAAAAGATCCCCTTTGCTTGGCTTGGACCTTCCGCCCGAGTCAATGAATTAAAAGACCATCTTGCTCGTCTCGGACCTTCCGCCTGAGTTGATGAAGTAAAAGATCCCCTTTGTTCGGCTCGGCCTGTCTATTCAAGTCAATGAATTAAAAGACCCCTTTGTTGCAAGCTTTCCACCCGCACCTCCCGTCCAGGTCGATGGATAAACCACCTTCCTCTATTCATCACGAGACACCAACCCCCTCTCGGGGATTGGTCTCGCCCAGTTGGCCCAGTCCTTTCTCCCAGCCCGACACATTAACTATGTTTCTTTTCTTCAGTATCCACCCTATATCGATGACTAAATCCCTCCTCACTCAGGCTAGACATCTCAGTCTGCGTGCCTATGTGGTAAAGCGGTCCCCTAAACCCTTCACTAAAGGATTGAGTGCTTTCCTACGAATATGCATGGAACCAGCTGGCTTGGGAATGGAAGATATGAGACTAAAGAGCTCTACACCCACGGGCCCCGTGCACTCGTTCCTCACTTATGCCACCCGCGGGTGGGGGGCATTTGTGGATGTCAAAATTTACCATACGGCACGTACGTCTCGGCACTCAAGGGTAAGTCAAAGACGAAAAGGTCGAACAAACCCTGTACCTCCTCCAAGCTGGACGAATGCATACCCGGTGCTCCGACACCCAACAAGGAAGCCCCTCAAGCAGAAAAGATGGCCTCGACTCCCCAATTGGTGAGGCCAAAGGCCGAATCAGGAAAAACCTAGAATCCCAGATGCGGGTTTGACACGCGTCAAAACCTACTCAAAGTCCTAGACCGGGACTCGGAAGCTTTGAACTAAACACCCCGGAGGCGGTGCATTACAACTAAAGCATTACGGGAGAACAAGCAGTCGTCCAAATCAACACGAAGCCCAGGTGAAACCCCTGATACTTAAAACAGCATGGCCTTGCCCACCCTACACTTAAACAGGCTTGCCCCTCCAAGTGATCCTAAACTGGCGTGCCCCTCCAAGGAGGTCTTACCCCGGCGGGCCCCTCCTTCCCTTTCCAGCGTGCCCCTTGAGCACCTAAATCGGCATGCTAAATTCATGTGGGTTTAAACTGGCATGCCCCCTGGCCGCATCGATTTATCCCAAATCCATCCCATCTGACTTTCGATGCTCTGTTCTCACATCAGTCTGGCGTGCAAAGAGCATTCAATGTACCTGAAGCCCTATCACCACTACCGTTCGATAGTGTAGTGATAGCAATGGCGAAGCGAGCAGCAATGGTGGCAGCAGCAACAGATCTCCCACCAAATCTATGAGCATCCTATCCTCAGACGAACGCCAGTGTACGTCCCGAACCAATAGAAGGTAGTGCACCAGGTCAACTCCAGACATCGCTGGGAATGATGCAGAGGTGGCGGGAACTTCCCTCCACTGGCCATTCTATAAAATGGCAAGCCGAAGAGACTATAAAAAGGAGAGAGTGAAAAAGAAGAGAAAAAGAGTTTGGTGAGAAGAAAAGGCTTGGAGTTCCCCCTTCTTCCCTGAGCTCTCGAGCATCCGAAGGAGAAGGAAGCTTCATCCACTCGCGCCTGGAGGTGAAGAAAAGAGAGTGAGTGTGAGAGAAGAGAGGTGAGCTTGGGGAAGGGGTTTGGCTCCGCTCTCCCCCCATCATTGTATATATTCTCTTTCACTTCTGCTTGCCTTGGTTATGGGATAGTTTCCCCCGTGTATTTTACCCCCCATTTTTCTTCTATGAATGAATAAAAAGAAGTACCTTTTGCAAGCATACACAGTGTCCCATTTCAGAAAAGAACAACTCTTTTCATTAACTTGAAAGAAAGAGTACATGAAGTGCAAGACAAGCTTACAACAAAGATGTGACGGGATTACAATGAAGTAAAATGAAACTAAAGTAATAACAATAAGAGGAGCCTGAGATGTGAAGATGGTAACAGCAATGGTGATGATGTCGCCATCCTCTCTTGGCCTTGGATCACGAACCACCTTGTGGAAGATGTCGTCTACGCCGCGAGGAAGTCACCTTGTCGTTGAAGCTGTCTTTGGAGGGTGAATAAATTTGAATCCAAGATGAATTAGGTGATGCCCAATAAGAAGAAGTTGAAGAGGATGAAGAGAGGAAAAACTTTTATGAATGGAACAGAGAGAGAAAATATGATTAAGATGGTGAAATCAGAGGAAGAAAGGAAGTGATATGCACAGATGAACAGTAACTATACAGGACAGCCCTGCTGGGTACTTGGTGGTACCAACTATCTTTGGCTCCTTCCCGCCAGTGGTTGGTTTCCCCAACTTCTAGGGGGTAGCCTTTGCCAACATGCTAGAGGTCGAGGTTTCGGAGCTGGCCAGAGAAGAAGCTAATAAGAACTCTAGGGCCTACAATGCCCGAAGCCGCAAGAGTCTGACAACAGGTCGAGCTCAGCTGAGTAGCTACATGGTGCACCATGTGGCTCAAGGGGCTCGCCCCGCCTATTACAATAAACCTGGGGGTTGTCGTCAAGGGAATTCCCATAGAAGAGCTGCTGCCCCTACTACCGGACATCTATCAATGTCCAGGAAGTCTGTGCTGGTCGGGGGTGTCCATATCTTCCTAGATAGACGTGATGCTCAAGAAATCCCAGATCGGGTGGTCGCTACTATGCCAACCTGCAACTCCTTCCCAGCCCTTTCTGGGAGGAGAGCTGAGAAAGAGGAAGAAGGCCGTCGAGGTCAGAAGGAGTTGGCCCCAAGGCCGATGAAGTTTAAACAAGTTTGGGTCCCTAAAAGGATCCAACTTGTTCACCGAGAGGCACCTGTCTCCTACCACTCCAAGCCTGCCGAGGCAGGGAAGAAGAATGAGAGGGGGTGGCCCCGAGAGATGAAGAGATTGTCATTGATCCTCCACGCTGCGCAAGTTTCAGGGCATGTGCCTGACAAGCTGATGTCCCCACAGCGGGTAGAAGATTTGAGCAACCCGCCGGATGATCCCGGCTAGCTTACATCCCTCCAGCAGCTGGTCAACAACTCTCCCTAGTCTTGCATCAGGGATTAGGGCAAGAAGAAATGACCAGCATGGTCAAGAACTATTTTAGGGGTATGGGCAACCCCTCACTGGGCCAACAACTGTTGTTGCAAGTAGCCGTGGCGAAAGAAGAGGACAGTCTGTCGATGGCAGTTGAAGAAAAAAAAGAAAGAGGAGTGACATCATTTTAGGAGCCCAGATTTATGTCTCTCGGGGCATGGAAAGGGGTGATGAGAAGAGGATGTCCTCTGTGCTTGTCTCCTCAATCCTCCTGGGCCTGAGTACCTACAGAGGAACAAAAAATATTAGAAAATCATGATCGCAAGAGGTGTTTACCTGAACCTCACAGGGGTGATGATCGCGGGGAGATAATCAAATAGGGAGACGATGGGGTCCCTCTTCCTCATCCTGGGCCAACCAAGGGCAAGGAGCCCTGCTTTGTCCCTTATGCTAAAGTCCTGCAACGTAGCTCAAAGAATAAAGAAGAAGCAAGCCATTAGTGAAATGAAAAGTGTAGCATCTACTCTAATGAGGACTAGAACGGGAATGATGGCGGCAAGATTACCATGGGGTGGTGCTAAGGAGGGATAGCTGAGACTTTCGACCACCTGTCTTCCCGTTTGTTTTGGGAGGAAATCTCTAAACGTAGGAGCTAAAGGGATTCTACTACATGCAATGTACTTACCTGAAAGCTGTAATGCAGGGAGTAGGGAGAGTGACTGGGTCCCAGGGCAGGTGACCCATCCTGGGTGTTGATGGAGCTAGAACCCGGGGCTGAACGCCCATCTTGGGTGCTGGTGAGACTGGGACCTGGGGTTGAACGCCCATCTTGGGTGTTGATGGAGTTGGATCCCAGGGCAGACGACCAGTCCTGGGTGTTGATGGGGCTGGATCCTAGGGTAGGTAGCCCGTCCTGGGTGTTGACGATGCTAGAACCTAAGGCTGGATGCCCATTTTGGGTGTTGATGTAGCTGGGACCCAGGGTTGGACACCCGTTTTGGGTGATGTTGAGGTTGGAACCCGGGGTAGAACACCCTTCTTGGGCGTTACTAGAGCTGGAACCCGAGGCTGAACGCCCGTCCTGAGTGCTGGTCATGTTGGAACGCTGGGACCCAGGGCGAAGTGCCTATCTTGGGGATTGATATAGCTGGGACCCAGGGATGAAAGCCCGTCTTGGGTGTTGATGTAACTGGGACCTCTGGTTGGACGCTCATTTTGGGTGTTACTAGAACTGGTCCCCGGGGCTAGACGCCCGTCTTGGGTGTTACTGGAACTAAGACCCAGGGCTAAAAACTCATCTTGGGTGTTGAGGTAGCCCTGTCCCGAAGAGGAAAACCTATGCTGGGAGTTGGAATTGCTGGATTGTAAGGGTAAAGACCCCATTGTGGAGCTGGGTGGCCCAGGGCCCAATGCGGAGAGCTCGCATCAGGGACTGACCTTGATGAGCCCCGGGGTGGTATACCCAAGCCAGATGCTGGGGAGCCTCGAACTCAGGTTTGAAAACCCATATTGAGTGTTGGCTCGCCCGAGACTCGGGTTGAGAGGCCCGAATAGAATGCTGGGAGGCCTTGACCCCAGGGTGGGAAACCCGTGCTGGGGGTAGGCTTGACTGGGACTCAGAGCTGAGAGCCCGAGTGAGCTGCTGAGGAGCCGGGGACCCAGGGCAAGAAGCCCGTGTCGGGTGTTGGCAGAGCTGGGGACCCAGGGGTCAATGACCGCATGGGTCTTCGTTGCTGGAGGAGCAGAGGGGCCAGCTGCCTGTATGGACAGTCGTCGGACTGGGCTACTCGTCGGCTACGATAATGGTGCCTGAGGATCAGGGTGAGCCAAAAGTCAGGGCAGAGTTGCTGAACACGATTGGCGTCACCAGCCGTATGTTCCCGGCGTTGATGGCGATGATGATTGGACCGTAGGTCACTATCACCATTGGTTTGCTGTTGCTATTGCTAGTGTAGGTTGGTCGCTTGATGACGACCGGTCGCATGTTGCATCCTGGACATGGGGCCCTCCTCTTCCTCTCTGATAAGAAAAGGTGAGGGCATTGCAGCGTATACTTGGCAGGTGTGACTCTTCTTTGGCAGAAAGAAGAAAGGTAGGAGATGTCCCACTGGGCGTGCCAATTTGTTTACGTGCCTGGGGAGTCACTTCTATTTTTCCTCGCGACAGGGATGCACACTCGCCTTTTTACGGAAGGCCGAGATAGGTCGACTTGGCACGCGAGAATTCTGGGGGTATTTACAAGAAGGTGAAAAGAACGATAGGAACGCACAGGAAGGAATGATGTATGGTTAATCATTCTGGAAAACTGGGACAGGGATGGCTGGATGGAATGCGGGCATGCCAGTCGATCTCTCGACGATCACCGACGGAACCACGTGTTTGACTGGGGATCTGTAACCAGGGCACGGCATGTGGGCACGGAATGTCGTGTGCCAAGTGGAGAGAAGGAGGTTTTGCTGGTACAAGTGTAGATGATTGTGGGGGCTCGTGTATTAGACGTCTTTTCCCACCGATCGCAAGCAACCGGTGTTTATTTTACATCAGATTAAATCTAAACACCTTTATCTCTACTGCTGAAGAAGAGAGTCAGAGACCCTGGATGTTACGACGTCGGGAGGGCTTAGTCCATGTGACAGTGACAGGGCAACAACAACGCAACAAGGATAACTGGGAGCAGAGGGAGACTGGTTCCAGTGTGGACTGGAAATGATATGAACTCTGGGTTTATGAGAATGTGGTATCGACATGGACGGCAGAGCAGTAAACCCTGACTTGACAGAGAGCCGACAGGTCCTGGCCCAGGCGCAGAGTGGCTGATGCTGGCTCGGCAAGGAGCAGGCAAGTCCTGGCTCAGATGTGGGGTCCGTCTAGTTAGAGGAGTTAGGACCGAGCTGGGAGACAGATGGCGGTTTCTCGGGCAGCCTCGGGACTGGTAGCTGGCGAGGATGGGGGTCAGTTCCCTAACTAGATTACATAACTTATGCCATAGAAGGCATTTATGTGGGGCGTGCAAGCCCGATTACAAATGTTTGCAAGCCACGGGACAATTCTGTCATTTTGTGATGGTCCCTGGGTCATTGCGTTACTGTGCGGGTATTTCTGCATTTGTACGTGGCATCCGTCAAAGGACTTGTGACTCAGCAGGATGCCGCCCGAGGGGTGTCACAATATAGTCCTGATACGAGATAGTGTTAAAATCGGGGAAGTAGGGGAGCCGTGGGCACCCCTGTGTTGGAGCAGTTGGGCGTCGCTAAGGCCGAGGCGACCAAATGACACGGGTGCCACTTGTCACTAGCGTGCCCAGGTACTTTTGAGACAGGAGCGATCGGGCGCTGTTGAGATTGGAGCAGTCGAACGGCGTGAATATCGCCCTAACTGGAGTAACCAAAATTCGTTGGGCTTGGAATGGCCAGGCGCCGTGGGCACCATTGTAACTGGAGCAGTTGAGGCCGTAGGCATCACTTTGACTGGAGTAGTTGTATGCTGTTGGCACGGTGATGATTGGAGCAGTCGGGCGCCCTAAGCACCGCTGTGACTGGGGCGACCAAGCGCCGTTGAAACTGGGAGAGTTGGGTGCCCTAGATATTGTCGCTAGAACGATCAGGTGCCATAAACAGTGCTGAGACTGGAGAGCTTGAGCGCCGCTGGGGCTGAAGTAGCAGGGCGTCGCCGGGGCTAGGCTGTCGGGTGCCACGGGCACCGTTATAATTGGAGTAGTTGGACATTTGGGTGCCGTGGACACTGTTGTAACTGGAGTAGTTGGGCAGTCGGGTGCCGTGGGCCCCAACGTGACTAGAGTATCTAGGCAATCGAGTGCCGGGGGCACTGTTGTGACTGGAGTAGCTGAGGGAGCTGGGCGCCAGGAGACTCTGATGGCTCAGTGCAGTTGAGATTAGCAATCGGGTGCCGGGGGCACCATTGTAGCTAGAGTAGCTGGGTATTCGGGTGCTGTTGGCATCGATGTGACTGGAGTAATTGGGCAGTCAGGTGCCAAGGGCACCGTTGTGACTGAAGTTGTTGGGCAGTTAAGGTTAGAGTTTCCCGGTGTTGCCTGGACTCGGCCATCGGGTGTCGAGGGAACCATTGTGACTCGAGTGGTTGAGCGGTTAGGTGCCGTGGGCCCCAATGTGACTAGAGTAGCTGGGCAGTCGGGTACCGACGACACTGTTGTGACTGAAGCTGTTGAGCGCCGCTAAGGCTAGAGTAGCCCGGCGTCGTCTGGACTCGGTGGTCGGGTGCCGGGGGCACTATTGTGACTCGAGTGGTTGAGCCATCGGGTGCCGTGGGCCCCGACTTGGCTAGAGTGGCTAGGCAGTCGGGTGCCGAGGGCACTGCTGTGATTGAAAGAGATGGGCGCCGTGATACCTTGATGGTCATGCTCGAGGCCCGTTGACAAAGGCAGGGGCCTGACACTTCATCTTGCGTCGAGGCTCGTGAAGTATGCCCATTGTTAGGGCAACAATACTGAGGGCATGCTTATCGAGGTGACATCACAGTGGCGCAGGATCATTGAGGTAGGGACCAAATAGGGTACCTCCGCCCCGTAACATCAGGCAATGCATGATTATTGATGTAGAGGCCAGATAGGGTGCATCCATCCAGCAGTGTCAGGGTCATGCTCGAACATCGAGGCATGGCTCAGTTCAAGTACTTTCATCAAGTAACGTCCAAAGTCATGCACGAATATTGAGATAGGGCTCGAGTAGAGTATTTTTGTCAATCGACATCAGGGTCGTGCATGAATATCGAGATAGGACCCAGGCAGAGTGCTTTCGTCAAGTGACATCAGGGTCGTGCATGAATATCAAGACATGATTCGAGCAGAGTGCTTTCGTCAAGTGACATCAGGGTCGTGCACGAGTATCGAGATAGGACTCAGGCAGAGTGCTTTCACCAAGCAAAATCTGGGGTTGTGCATGATTATCGAGATGACATGCATTCGTCAAAGTAGGGGGCCGCCTTTTAGGAGGTTGGTGTTTGGGCTAGACACCGTATGAGGGATGATCATGCGTCATGCCCTCAGCGTGAGCCTAGCAAACACAAAACCAACCAACCAAGTCCTTCGCGTGCCTTTGTCGTCCGAGGGGGTGAGCTCGTTGCATCCACTGCTTGCCTGTTTGGCTTCGAAAGGGGAGGGTTTTATAGAGGAAGATGAAGGGTCAGGGGGGGTTTAGGCGGACCAAGTTGAGGGTAAAACTTGGTCCGCATTGGATGCATTCTTCTATTAATTAAGTTGTGTCAGGAATGGAGATAACTTACCTTTAAGATCGATTGGGTGATGAACTGTTGAAGGGTGTAGTGTAAATGACACTCTGTTCTTCTACCGTGAACAGAGGATGAAGCTTGCATTAACAGGAGGAAAAAGATGGTACGGCCGGCCCCCTTGTTGCTTGGTCGTCCGTAGGAGGAAGAGGAAGAGGATGGGATGCGCAGGCTTCAACAGCAGCAACGCGGAAGAAGGCAGGACGCCGTTCGGCAAGCAGCAGTGCAACAAGGGCTACTACATTTGTTGGGATCGTGGTTTTATAAGGTTGCATAGATTCTCGAGAGTTCTACGTCCGGTAATTGGTAGTCGGGGTGTCAATGGATCCGCAGATCCGATAATCCAATCCGAACATCAATTTTTGTTCGGATTCAGAGCACCTTATTGATCCAAAATGTTATACGCTTGTGGATTCCGGGCGATGTTTTTCTGCTCCGAAATCAATGTTTTCGGATCAGTTTTTCGGGGCGCCATTAAAACTCTGATTTCGGGGCGAGCATCCTAGCGCCATCGCGATCGGCTTCGTCCCTCCACCCTCTAGGGTTTCTCCAGCCTCTGTGCTCTACAACTCCACAACCTCTGCTCTAGGGTATGTTGATCTTCCCTACACTCGATCAAATCCAGATTTATTTGTCGCCCTCACATCGGTTGTCTTCTTCTCGTAATCGCCCTCCCCCTCGGATCTCCAGTCCCACGCCGTTCCCATGGCACCCAAGGCCGAGAAGAAGCCCGCAGAGAAGCAGCCCACCTCGGAGAAGGCGGCAGAGGAGAAGAAGACAGTAGCGGAGAAGGCTCCTACCGAGAAGTAGCCCAAGGCGGAGAAGAAGCTACCCTCCAAGGATGCCTCCGCCGCCGGGGACAAGAAGAAGAAGATGATGAAGCGGGGCAGCGAGACCTACAAGATGTCCATCTTCAAGGTGCTAAAGTAGGTTCACCCGGACATCAGCATCTCCAGCAAGGCCATGGGCATCATGAACAGCTTCATCAACGACATCTTTGAGAAGCTCGCCCAGGAGGCCTCCCGCCTCACCCGCTACAACAATCCCACCATCACATCCTGGGAGATCCAGACCTCCGTCCGCCTCGTCCTCCCCGGTGAGCTCACCAAGCATGTCGTCTCCGAGGGCACCAAGGCAGTCACCAAGTTCACCAGCTCCTGAGCGTGGGGTAAGACAGGGCTATGTATCTTGTCTATCTATCTATCTCTTAGGTGGGCAGTGCAATCGCAGGTGTTCTTGGATGGCATATTCCCAGTAGCTGGCAAATCAGACATTGAGGGTATCCATCCCCCACCCTACTTCGAGTGGTTCCAGGCCAATGAGGTTGGTTTTCAGATGAAATCAGATTGCATCAACTTAAGACCAGGATTCACCGACTTCCCGATGATCCATCATATCGGATTAGATTTGTCCATGATCCGATACCATAGTATGTCCATGTCTGACTAAAAGTTGAATCACATGTTTAAATCTTTTCTTATTTTATTTAAAATTAAATTTTACAATATTTAGATAGTTTACCTTATATTTTAAGTTGTACAAGTATTATTACTAGATCTAACAGAGGGCAATCATATTAAAAGTTTGTTGGTTGAGACCAATGAGAGTCCTTGACCCACCAACATGGTCATTTATCCCGAGATTGACTAGCTAAGATTTAGATTTTTGCTTGATAGAAAAAATTTGTAACTCCTTATCTTTCAAACTACTCTGAAGTGCACCTTTTTCTTCCTCTATCTCTTTATTCTCTTGACTCAGTTCCATAATTTTGTTATCAGCCCCAAGTTGAAGCTACTCAAGATGTGACATTACAGCCAGATAATCCTTGTTCTCTAATTTCTCTTCTAGAGATATACAAGCAAAGCCAGGCACATGTACTACTGCACCTGAAAAGTAGGGATGAGTCTCTAAACAGAGACTCGGTAGGGGTCCTGCAGAACCCCAACCGAGAAAAATAACAGTGCAAAGGAAAGCAGTACTAGCTAAACAACCACAGCAAGAACAGCGAACCAGTGGCTGGTCAAAACTCGACACTACAGCGACTCCTACTGGCAACAAAAGGGAAAATCCCGAACTCACAATCGAGAACCAGACCACTCTAACACCAGACCTACTGAGGAAACACCCACGGCAACCCTACCGCAGAAGCCTGCCCACACAGGCATGACCAACCGGGACCGCACAGTCCCACACTGGCACGGCGAGGCCTCGATAATCCCTACCAGCACCTCTGGCCACCACCTCAGGAAAATACGCTAGAACGGTCCCAAAGCCATGTCTCGCAGATGGGAAATGAAACTCAGAAATAGGAGAGTCACGTCTCACATGACAGGAGTACCGCCCACTAGAAGCATAGTCAGATGCGTCCCCTGATGACTTACACCGCGCCACAGTGTCTCCCTACTCATCCCGGGCAGAAATTGAGACGCACACACAAGTAACACTAATAAGGGTGTAGTTGGGGTCATGCTCGTCATCACGCGTCTGAAGTCCCCAACCATGTATGCACACACTGACTGACTACGGTACATCAGGCCCTCTAGCTGGTTCTTCCTCCCGGCCCAAACTCAAGCCACCACAGTAGGAGGCCAATGGCAACCAGCCTAAACCCGTCTCTCTCGGGTATCCTCGCCGCCACTCCCTGGTGGGACCACATGTGTGTTGGAAGGCTACAACTAGTGGGGAGTCACTGATGTGACCACTCTCCGAGGAGAAACTCTGAGAACCACGCACGCACCCTGCGTGAAAGTCACAAAGAACCAAGTGGCGCTAAGCCACTGGACTCTGGATAGTCCTCTAGACTCACTAAATCTAACGGTCCTTGAGTCACAAGACTCGAGGTCAAGACCGCTGCACCGAACGACGCCATGCTGTCAATCTGCCCTAACCCTAGGGTCAAAAATCTCGGCACGATGACTCACGAGGCAGTCCACAACCACCGAGATCATTCCCTCAAAAAGGGAACTGAGAAATCCTCCAGCCCCAGGCTGGATGATTGGACTCGCAGTCCAAGGCCTTAGGCATGGCCTACTAGGAAACCACTTTCTGAAAAACTCACGACGTGTGGGGGGAAACTTCACCACACTCACGCCGATTCACGGTGACTCAATCAAGCATAACAAAAAGACCTAGAACATGTGGAGTCACCCGAACTCTCAAATTCACAGACACACTAATCGAGGTAACACGGTACCTTCAGACACCCCAAAATATGGACACGAAACCCACGGGGTGCCCGGGACAATTACGAGACCGAAGGTTGACCACTGGGTCACAACCAGGTCGACCAGAGTCCAACACAACGCTTAAACGAGCATGGCAAATACGAAAGCCAAGAGGTAGCCCTCCCTGGGCCGTCCAAGAGCTAGGCGGTCTAGCTAGGACCGTAAAACCTAGCATAGCGGTCCAGCCAGGACAGCATAGCCCCAGACCCCTCCAGAACCTAGGCGGTCACTCGCAAACTGTCGAGAAGGATGGTGGCCCATTGCCTGACCATTGGGTGTCACCTAGCGATCAGTCGCATGGCCTCTATTCTTCTCGACCTCCAGCGGCTTAAAACTCAGAAAATGGTCACGCCCTGACCGCAAAAGGGATTAGTGGTCTATCACCAGACTGCTCGATGGTAGAAGTGGCCACCACAAGACAACCTCACCACGGGGGTAAGAGAAGGGATGAATGGTCACCTCCTGGCCATTTCACTCTAAAATGGTCACTTTGGGACTACAAACAGAAACGAGGCGGTCACTCCATGACCGCTTAATCAGGAGGAAACTCACAACGGTCAAGACTCGCCCTCGGGGGTTGCGCAATCGGCTAGGACACAAAGTCTTGCATCGAAAAGGGATTTGTTCGTTAGCAAGTAGGTAATGCTAATGCAAAGGAAGGAGTTTTATCCCGATTCGGGCATAAGGCCCGTAATGGTAAAATTGTATAACAGTCAGCTAGGACACGAAGTCTTGCGTCGAAAAGGGGTTCATTTGTTAGCAAGATGGTAATGCCAACGCAAAGGAAGGAATTTTATGCCGATTCGTGTGTAAGGCCTGTAATGGTAAAATTGTATAACAGTCAACTAGGACACGAAGTCTTGCACTGAAAAGGGGTTTATTCGTTAGCAAGAAGGTAATGCCAACGCAAAGGAAGGCATTTTATGTCGATTCGGGTGTAAGGCCCATAATGGCACTACGGTATTTTGGGAGCTCGGCCAGGGCGGAGTGCCACTAGGCCAAGGAGGATTTCGGTCATTCTGAGAATGCCGGTTGAACTGTGTGGTACATCTTCATATGTTTTCCATTAAGGGGGGAGAATTGGACGACTCCCTTGTGATTTACAAGAACGTAGGCACCCCCTTCATATACCCGACAGACGACATACGGCCTGATCTAGTTTTCAACCAACTTTCCCTTGGGGTTGGAAGCCATTATTTCTCTTCTTTTGACCATTACCAGGTCACCTTTCTTGAATTCTCATCCTTTAACCAGCTTGTCGAAAGCACGGGCCATGCGAGCTTGGTAGAGTTGGATATTTTGTTGTGCTCGGAGACACTTTCCTTTGAGCACGGTGAGCTCTTCTAGTCTTCTTTCTTAATTGGACTGTTCACTGCTAGCCAACTCGTGCTGAATGGCGATTCGAAGCGAAGGGACTTCCAGTTCAATTGGCACCATAGCCTTCGACCCATATATAAGGGAGAATGGTGAGCAGCCAGTTGGGGTTTTATAGACCGTACGATAAGCCCAAAGTGCCTCGTACATCCTTTCTTCTCAGTCTCTTTTATTAGATTTGACAGTCTTCGCCAGCAGGGTGCATAGCATTTTATTGAAAGCTTCTGCAAGCGCATTGGCTTGGGGGTTGTAGGGGGACGACGTCCTCTAGTCAATCTTGTATTTATCAGCCAGTTGGTAGACCTTCTGGTTCCTAAAATGGTTGCCATTGTCAGATATAATCCGGCTGGGGAACCCGAACTAGAATGTTATATTTTACCGAAAGAATCTGGCGACCAGCTCCCCGGTCACTTCTTTTAGCGCTATCACTTCTACCCATCTGGAGAAGTAATCTGTTGCTGCTAAGATATATTTGCATCCTGATGACGATGCTGGCAAAGGCCCCACCACATCTGTGCCCCATTGAGTGAACGACCAACTCAGTATAGTGGGATGCAAAGGCACTGGTGGTCTTCTTGACACAGTGGCGTGTTCTTGACATTTTTGGCAAGCCTTGGCGAACTTGCAGCAGTCATCAAACATAGCAGACCACTAATAGCACAGCTTCTTTATCTCAATCTTCATTTTCGGACCGACATGGTGTGCCCCAGCTGACCCGACATGAACTTCTTGCATCACCTACTGAGCTTCTGTCGAGGACAAGCAGTGCAATAGGGCTTTCCTTTGGGCATCTGCCATTATTCGAAACTGGGTTCCGTTTCTCATCTCATAAGAATCCTTGATCCTGAGGAGTTTCATTCTTTGTTCTTTTTCTTTTGGGAGCTATTGGTGTTGAAACCAACATAAGAGATGCTCCCGCCAATCGGGCTGTTGAACTTCTTCTACTGTTGTCACTTCATTATCTTCTTCATTAGCCAGAACCTCTATCACACTGGGGACCTGATGTCGATTAATTACTATTATATGCAGGCTTGTATCAGGCAGGATTGTCAAAGAACTGGCCAATTTTGAGAGAGCGTCTGCCTGAGCATTCTATCCTCGGTTAACGTGCTTGATTTTGACGAAATTGAATTTCGTCGTTCTGATCTCCCTCTTCTTCCCCTTACAGGACGGGAAGAGGAGGGTGTACATCTTGCTGCTCACTTAAGAGCTCTTTGTGCTCCGACGCAGTTCTGCATTCGTGCTACGCACCACCACCACCAACACCAACGGCGACAATGGCAGCTATTACTTACGGCCCCCAGGTCATCGCCAATCACGTCAGGTTTGGATACCTGGCGACTCCACTCGTCTTCGATGACTTTCCAGCGATCGTCGACTCGCCCTTCTTTCTGGGCGTGGTACCTGTGGCTGAGGCCAGCTCAGCCACGTCTGCAGCAACAACCTCTAAGGGTGCCAGGCCCTTGGCTTCAGTGACTGGCTGGGTCCGCCGGGTCAAGAAGACAACTATCGGGGGTGTTAGGCCCTCGGCCCCAGTAATTGGCCAGGTCCACGCGGTCAACAAGTCAACTCTTGGGGGTGTCAGGCCCTCGACTTCAACAATTGGCCGAGTCCGCTCGGCCGACAAGTCAGCTCTTGGGGGTGTCAGGCCCTCTACTACAGCAGCCGGCGGGCCTCGCCCTGCCAACTCCCCACGGACTAGGGGTGTCAGGCCCTTTGTCCCATCAAATGGTCGAGTTTTCTCGATCAATCAGATTACTGTCGACGCCGCTCCTGCACAACGGGGGCAGCACCGTCGCGACAACGACACCAGTTTTACAGTGGCCACCCTCAGAGGAGCTACTTCTGCTCAACAGGGGCAACGTCACTGCCACTATGACGCCAAGCCTATGGTAGGCATCGCCAGTGTCGCTCCTGCTCAACGGGGGTAGCGCTGTAGCCGCAAGGGTACACAGCCTGCAGCGGTAGCATCCTGCTCAGGCAAGACTGTAATTGTTGGAGACATCCGCATTTGGCTCGATGGAGGCGAGTCGATCTTGCCACAGGACCGTCATGTCCCAACCATCCCGACCTCCAATCGCTTCGAACTCCTCCGGCAAATTCGAGAGAACGGAGCGAAGAAGAAGAAGCATGTCGTACCGGCGGCAACTCAGGGTCCCCTGCAGTGGCCCAAGCCACGATCTCCCTGGCCAAGGATGGGGGCAACCCAGTGGAGGAGCGCCAGCTCCATTTGAAGAAGATATGGGTCACCAAGGAGGATGCCCGAATCATAAGACATGCAAGGGCAGAGGAGCCCTTCCGCATGTCGGATCTTCAGCAAATCTGGAGTCTGACAAGAACTGAGGCCTCGACATCTCTAAAGTCTACAACTCAGCCTCTACGGGGGCAAAAGCGTAGAGGAATGGGCAAAAAGGTGTGGCTGACCTCCCCGTGGGTCAGTTCCACGCACACGGAGGAGGATCACTCTCCTCAAGCTTCCACATCCCGAGTCTTTATCTTTGACAGACTAGGGATGCCGCCCAAGCCAGATCGATGACCACCCAGGAAGAAGCGGGTGGTCTAGGTGACGAATGATTCTGTCAAAGTGTTCACCTGTTATGCTACCTCCAGCGATAAGCAACCCGAGGACACCTCGGGAGAGCTCAATCAATCTCTTCAATATTCGAGGAGGCCGAGGCCCACGTCCCAAGTCTTGGCGCAAACACAGCAGGCGCCAACCGCGGGGACCTCTCAACCCGAGCCGGCACGACATGAAGAGCGTCAGGAGGACGTCCACAGTGTCGATGGGGATTGACACCCCCGGCATGAGGAAGATCTGGGGGAATAGATACACACTCCCGCGTTGGAAGAGCTCTGACACGAGAATCAAGAACTCAGGAATCTCTTACAGGCGCTATTTCATGAAAAGGAGGTTCCTATCCCACCTCGGGCGACACCCACTGGGGTAGAACAACAACCTTCTCCCATTCTAGTTGCAACCAATGCCTCAATCACAGCTGCAAAATTGCCACTGGTGGTGGACTTTGAAGTCCTGCAGCATGAAACCAATGCACGGTCATCTGCTACTCTCAGTTCCTCCCATACTCTTCTTCTTCAGAGCAATAGGTTCAAATATATAGAAAAGGGACGTGGAGAGTTCCCTTCTTCCTGATTTTCTCTTGTGATTGGTTCGTTCAAAATCGGCCACTTGATTGGTCCGAGTTTAATACAATGGAAACTTGTAAAGTATCTTTTTCCAGATCTATTCTCAGACTGGTCCTTTTCCATGGCTATTTTTGATTCGTCCATGTTTATCGAGAAGACAACATGGAAAGTCCCTTTTTCCAGATTTATTTCCTAACAAGTCCTTTTCACAAAAAGTATTCTGACTGTCCCATGAAGAAAATGAAGGATCTTTGTCCTAGGACCTTTTTCAGACCATGAGGCACGTGTCCAGGAGGTGTGAGCCATTGACCTGGAGTAAATAAACACAACACTAGTTGACTCTACTCGAAGTTTGCTAGAGTACCATTATGAGTTGACTTAATCTCATGACTTGCTTCAGGTGTGTCGATGCACTTAGTTGGGTCTGTTGACACACCTCACCTTCTACACGAGCTAGATTGTGAATTTTACCAATATGTGTCAATGCAAATAGTGGGATGTATCGACGCACTCCACCGTCCGCTCGGGTTGCTATGAGCTGAACCAGTATGTGTCGACGTAGCTAGAAGGGTGTGTCAACGCACCCTTGTAAAATGAACCTAAAGTAGCTTCTGTGAATCAACCCTGTGTCAATGCACTGAGAAAATAGTGTCAATAAAGCTGAAGAGCGTCGACCATATAATGGTTGCTGGATATGAAGATGTGTCGATGCCATGAGAGGATGGAGCGGATGGAGTTGACGCAACTTCGTTATGTGATCCTGAAGCTACTCCTGGAAGCCGTCCTGTGTCGATGCATCGAGAGAATGAAGTGGATGGCGTCGATGCAGCCTAAAGAGAATTCCCGGAACAACTAGTATTGGAATTAAATCTGTGTCGATGCACTAAAGGTCTTGTGTCAATGTAGCTAGTTGTTCGCTCTAGCTGTTCTGCTACTTGTGCACAAGTGGGTCAACTCACCTGTGAGATAGGTCGACACACTTTGAATACTTAGTCAATTTCTTCTCATTTAGCCAATCATTAAAGAAGTTGTTTCAGGTTTTCTCAATTTTCGCTTGCAAATGACTTATAGTTAGACATCATCAAAACATAATGCACACAACAGTCTTCAGAAGCCATCACCAGCTGACCAATAGTTTGGGAATGTAGCCCAATCTAGGTCCACTTAGGACTGACTGACCTACAAGCATGACTCTCGCACACGTGCATTTTGGATGCCGTGAGATTCGACAACAGACGAGTTTTGAGGCCACGATTACAAGGTTTATCATGATGAATGCAAGATGACACCCACATTGCTAAGATGTCTGCCATGATACCCTTCCATAGTGAACAAGTGACTGGGCAACAGATGATCCCCACGATCAAGTAGGGCATCAGTCCACTAACTACACCCTCGCTAAGACAAAAAAGAGATGACATCACTATGGCTGGAATAAATAGATCCTAGACGGACCTAGAAGAGGAGATGGGATGATAGACAGACAGTGAGAGTGACACGGTGACATACACATAAAGAGAGAGACAAAGGGATCTCCAGCACCTCCAGGCCTCAACTACGCCTTCGAGCACTCGACGCCCAGTCGAGAACTCACTCCTCCACAACTCTCATGTCCCTCTCTCCCTGATCTCTCATTTTACTATCACACACATCTCTGACTTAAGCATCATAGGGTTGTCTCTTGAGATCATACACAGGACTCCTTCTGATGTGTTGTTCATCCTCAATGTAGCCAGAGGTTCTTCCCCTCCAAACAAATCTTAAGGGTTGCTTTGATAAAGGGGTAAGTCTGGTTAGGGTGGGTTACTCGGGATGGGATGACTTATTCTTGTTTGGCTCTTTTTTCCTTAATCGTCCTGAGAGTCCTCTTTCACCTCCAAGGAGAAGGACTCCATCCGGATACCAGAACACCCCTATCCGGCCTCTTTCCCCAACGTGCACTAGTTGCCCTCCCCAGCCCTAGGAGTTCTGTAGTAGTCAGATTGCAGGAGCCACATTTCATCCCCCGGTGATTCCAACTCATCACCTTCAGTGTAGGCCGACCCTGGAGCCCCCTCTTCGACTCAGCGCTGGTCTCATCTCATTCTGGTACCAAGGCTGAGAGGACCGACCCTAACAAGGCTCCCCTATCCTGTCGGTGACTCAGACTACGAAACCTTGTGAAAACGAACGACACAGGCGCTCCTCACCTTAGATTGTGTTCATTCCAGATCTGGATCATTCCTGAGGCATCCTTCTTCTCGTCGACTCCATCCCCGACCCAATCCGGCATCAGTCCAATAAGATCCAGCCTGGGTGAGTCAGTTCCAGTTTCCTGTTCCTCCACTCAGTCTGACCCGAATGGCATCCAGAAGTTGAAACCGAGTTGTTCGGGTGAGTTCGATGGAGATTTTCGATGAAGGCACACTAGACTCGTCAGTCTTTCAGTCAAAAGTGGTCCCACCTCGATCTGACATCCCAGCCCAGAGTACTGCCCCAAACAAGAGCTCTCTGGTCAATAGCAGGTGCAGTCTGCGCAGTCCCACAGGATTCGGCGTCCACGGTTCGTCCGAGCTCTGAGCAATACGATTCTTCTTCCTGGTGTCTCACAAGTCGAGCAGCGATCCAGCGGCACTGACCTCATCTCCATCGGCCATCGGAGCGGGAATTACCATCGCTGACAAGCCGCGACTGCTTGACAGGGCAAACAGAGCGTCAGGCAGTGTAGACTGAAGATCTGGGTGCACAGTCGCATCCGATTCCCTTCCCTGCCTGATCGGCTGAACTCCCCTCCCTGCATGGAGGTAAATTTTGATTGTAAACTTAATTTCCCCACCCCTAAGCTAACCCTCCTACGAGAGGCTTAGTTTTGTATTAAAATTATCGCAGGTCAAGTGGCATTGGCGCAGCGTGCGGGTTGTGTTCCCACGCTTCCCCGCTCGCCTTCGTCTCCGATTGAAATCCATGTCTTCACATTGATGAGGTGAGCGTCTGGTTCCCCCCCTACTAGTTGACTTTTGCTTGTCTAGTATCGCATCTTAATGCCCATCAGACGGTGAGGTGAGCGCCCACTCCATATTCCACTTATTGTGTGCCCACCACGGAGTGAAAAGTGAGAGCCACACCCACGGTGTGCCGGTCGCCCACAAGTTGGGAATCCCAGCCCCTTAGGGGTACATCCCAAGCAAAGTCACATCCCCAGGAACATCAACATCCAACCCCAGACCCTCGCCACCATCCCCGGTTTGTCCACAAGAGATAGTGTGCGCTGCGCGAGTGAGCCCATCGACGTGAGTCCGATCACCCATCCGTGTATGCTTGCGGGTCTAGGTCCTAGGCGCGTCAAGTCATCCCTGCATCACCCCTGGCCGTGTCACAGCAAGTGGTATCAGAGCAAATTTTAGACTTGTCTCTACAAGTCTAGTCCTAGGGCGTTTGCATCCATTCCCCACAAGCATCATCCTCGTTTGTATGGCTACCTCACACCAATCACACCCATCCCCTTCGCCTCTCCCAATGGATCCCAAACCCCATGGAAGCCCCACGACTAATAAGGTTGACTGCATCCACTTCCTCATGGAGGCCATGCCCAACATTCTTGGGCAGCTTGATAATATCACTACCCAACTTGATAAACTTGAGGTAAGTAGTCCCGCACCAAGGAAGAATGAGAGTTACCCCCGAAAAAATCTAGATGACCCCCTCTTGGCGCTCTTGAAAGTCAAAACCCCCGCCTTTGAGGGATCCTACTGAAGTCCCGCGATCAATGACACCTAAGAGGGGGGTGAATTGGGTGTTTACTAATTCCGGTATAGTCGGAGTAGCTGTAGAGTCGAGATTTTACCGGCCACCGTATTTACTATTCCTACTGTTACTATTATTCTAGCTGTAGTTGCTGCTTTCCGTATCGCCGTTATTTTCGGTTGGGGTTCCGTGAGACCCCTACTGAACTAGTGATAGGAGGCTCACCTCTGGTTTTCAGGTGTTATGGTTCTTCCTCATGGTTCGAGGATACTACATGGTGGTCCTTGCTACCAGCTCGTCGGGCCAAGTGTTCACTTGACATGTGGTACATTTTACTACTTTAGACTAACTTTTGTTGGACTGGACTCTATTGTAGTTAGTTGCTTATTTCAGTTAATTATTAAATTATCCTGCTTTATTTCCTATTTCTGTGTACACCACACCAATCCTTTTAGCCCTTCCGAGCCCTCTAGCTCGTGGGCAGTGGGCTAGGATTCGAATGGTATCAGGTCTTCCCAGTATCTGGATCTTGGGTCGTTACAGTTGGTATCAAAGCTATGGTTGTGCAAGTACATGGGAATTCAAGAAATTACAGTGATCAGAATCCATAAGGTCCAGTACAGTCAGCAACTGGCATAGGGTTTCGTGTTTATTTTTCGCTTGGTTTCTCACGTGAGAGCATGCGTGCGTTGAGTTGGCACTGTGAAGGTGGTTGTCACTTTTTGTTGGAGTGCCTTCATGGGGTTTGAGGATCGAGGTCAAGAGCTTTCTCCCTCATCGATGGTGGCCCTGATTGTTCTGCATTGGGTAGAGGTTGCCGACAGGTGCATTGCTGCGGTGCTATGTTCGAGGAATTACAACGAGGTCAGGTGACTGGTGAGGATTGTCCGTGGATAAGTGGCCGTGAGTGTGCTCTGGAGCAGCTATTATTGGTTTTGGCTGTCCTAGTTCGAGATTTATCTAGCCCCTGTGGCGTTGAGATTATAGTTTGAGGTGGCAAAGTAGGCGCTCTGATCGAGATGTGCTCAGATGAGCGGAGGATCTTCTTGGATTGGGCTGTGGTCACCCTGGATTTGGTTCGAGGTTGTGGCAGTGGCAGGTTCAAAAGTCGAGGATGAGCATTGGCAGGTGCCGATTATGGTTCGTGTTGCGGCTCTTGGCGTGGTGGTCCGTGCGGTGATAGCTCGAGAATGGGTTGGTGTTAGCACGGTTAGGTTCGAGAGAATGATGTCTGGTGGCTAGAGATGTTGCGGCCTTCGAGCCTGGCATTTTGGTGTATTTTTCATCACTCCTTGGTAAGCATTTGGTGTGTTATCGATTTCGAGCTCAGAGGCAGGTGTAAGAGAGGAGCGTGTGGCAGTGGCTAGCTTAACCACTGTGGCAGAGTGTGGCTGTTTACGAGAAGCGTTGCCCATTCCCCGAAGTATAAGAGTGTGTTGGCGCTACTCCAGAAGGATGTGTGCCAGTTGGGCAGTGTTCATGAGAGCTTGTGGCTGGTGTTATACTTTCCGAGGTGTCGTGAATCAAAGCTTGCAAAGTTGCAGAGGATGTATTGAGCATCGGAGGATTAGTTTCTCAGTGTGAGATTATCTCGGGTTGCGTAAGATGTATTATTGCCATGCCGTTGCTGGAGGCATTGTGATTTATGGCACTGGCAGGATGGAGAGTTGGGGAAATGTGCCAGCAAGTGTGCCGTAAATGATTCAGGTGATGTCCCGAGGCTCTGAGGTAAGAGCGGAGCCGAGGATTGGCAGACGTCCTTTTGGATTGTTTTGAGGTGAAGGATTTGATAAGATAGGATGAAGGACGGTGCCTGTGTGTGGTGGTCTCTGATGAGACATTGGCGTTGGATGGTGATCCCTGGTCTGTGATCAGCAAGGGAGGATTCCCCATAAGTCTTAGTCGAGTGACGTGAGGACCGAGGAGGGATCCTGTTATGCCCCTGTGATCATTGGTCATTTGTATATCATGGTTTTGATACTGGCTAACACGACCAGAACTCATTACTCAGATATGCAAAGAAGTAGACAAGCTCATTGATGTGGGTTTTGTTGAAGAAAATCAATATACCATGTGGCTGGCTAATATTGTGCCCGTGAAAAAGAAGAATGGGCAGATCCGAATATGTGTAGACTTCTGAGATCTGAATAAAACATGCCCCAAATATGACTTCCCTGTGCAAATCATGGAAATCATGGTCGATGCCACAACCGGCCACGACGCTCTGTCATTTATGGACGGGTAATCTGGATATAACCAAATATGGATCGCAGAGCATGACCTGATCCATACTATCTTCTGAACTCCCAAAGGCATCTACCACTACAAAAGGATGCCATTTGGATTGAAGAACGCTGGTGCAACTTATCAGCGGGCGATGACAAGAATATTTGATGAGCTGCTCTACCACAAGGTCAAGCATTACATAGATGATCTGGTGGTCAAGACCAAGAAAGAGGAAGACCATCTGTAGGACCTCCGAGTCATATTCCAGGGGCTCGGGCAATATGAACTGAAGATGAACCCCATGAAGTGCATATTTAGAGTGTCGAGCGGCAAATTCTTGGGCTTTATTGTTAGATACCGGGGGATTGAAATAGACCCCATAAAGATCAAGGCCATTCAGGAGCTACCTCTGCCAAGGAACCTCTTTGAGTTGAGATCTCTACACGGCCGTCTGGCTTATATCCGGCGGTTCATATCCAACTTGTCAGGGCGGTGTCACCTCTTTCATAAGTTGATGATGAAGGGCATTCCCTTCTATTGGGATGAAGAATGTCAGACAACGCTTGACAAGCTGAAAGATTATCTGAAAACCCCTCCAGTGCTGGGGGCACCAGTGAAAGGACGGTCGTTGATTTTGTATATAGTAGCCACACACTACTCCCTGGGGGCAATGTTGGCCCAGAATAATGAAGAAGGGAAAGAACAAGCCCTCTACTACCTCAGTCAAAGACTTGTCAGAACTGAGGAGAAATACACTTTCATTGAGAAAGTCTACTTGGCTCTGGTCTTCCTAGTCAAGAAGCCTGACACTATATGTTGTCGCATGAAATAAAGCCGATATCTAAAGTGGATCCGCTTAAATACATCTTATTGGAACCAGCACTCAAAGGCCATATAGGTAAATGGGTGCTGATTCTCATGGAGTTTGATATCTCCTATGTGCTACAGAGAGCTACAAAGGTCAGGCCATCACAGATTTCTTTGCTGCACACAGAGTACCTGAAGACTATCCACTGGGGACAGAGCTGTCTGATGATGAAACCCTAGAAGTCTACCAAGTGTAGCCTACCTTGTGGCAGTTGTATTTTGATGGAGCATCCAGAATTGACACCCCAGCAGCTAGAGCAGCCAGAGTCAGGGCCGGGGTAGGCATCGTCCTGAAATCTCCTGAAGGAGAGGTCACATAAACCTCCTGCTCAATAAATAAACCCTGCATAAATAACGAGGCAGAAAATGAAGCCCTGATAATTGGGTTGCAGATTGCTCTCTCCATGGAAATTCAGATGCCCAAGGCATTCGGGGATTCCATGCTAGTTATAAAGCAGTTAGAATGAGAGTTCGATGTGTGGAAGCAAGAACTCCTCCCTTATTACCAATTGGCGCTCCGCCTGATGGCAAGATTTTATCTCATTAAAATCAAGCACATCAACCGGGGACAGAATGCTCAGGCAGATGCCCTCACAAAGTTGGCCAGTTCTTTGGCAATCCCACCAGACACAAGTGATGAGGGCATCTCACAGCGCTCTCTTTGGCTCGGATCGCCGGCATCACTTTAAGGAGTCTGACTATGTTATCATATGTAATTTTCCTTTCATTAAGTCATATCTTATGTAATTTTCTTTAATTGAGTCATGTTGTTAGTCCATTTCTCTTATTATGTTTAATTGGGCCTTAGTACCTTAGTTATGGGCCCGTTTTCTTCTTAGAGGCTCAAGGGCGTGGCTCTCTCTGGGCAGTAGCGGATTCTTCTCTTATAGAAGCTTGATATTTATAGCCGAGCCTTGAGCAAATGGGGTGAAGAACTTTCCCTCTAAAATCTCTTTGAGGAAGATACTCTGCCAATAGTACGACTTGAGCTAGCTGGCCTCAAGTCCAAGGATAGGACAATGGCGGCAGAGAAGAAGGGAGCTGACTAAATCTTCCATTAGTCAATTTCAAGTCTTCACATTAAATGCCCTTTAGACATGTGGTCTTCTCACAGCTGGAGTTAATTCTATCTTGCTGAGGACTGCTAGGACAAGAGTCACATGGGGTGACAGTAAATAAGGTGGCAAACTATGATGTTTCCTTTCTCCAGCTGGATTTCTGACATAGGTAGCTCCAAGAAGGTAGATTAGATGAGACATGTTAACAGGGACAAAAGTTAAACATGGGTACTCCATCCAGACCTCGAAATCTATGAATTTAGACATTTGTGATACCTATTTTCTCTCTCTAGATGGCCCACTTGATCTGTCAAAAAATTGGCTTGGATTGCTTCTGGGAGAGCAGATAGGTCATGCCAGGAAATCAGGCTGCATGCTTCCCAAACACCAAGGATGCTCTCCTGCGGCTTCAAATGCTCTCCTGAGGCCTTGAATGCTCTTCTGGGGTTGCAGATGCTCTCTTGAGATAGAAGGTGCTCTCCTAAG
This sequence comes from Amorphophallus titanum, assembly GCA_024336825.1. Classification (NCBI taxonomy): domain Eukaryota; kingdom Viridiplantae; phylum Streptophyta; class Magnoliopsida; order Alismatales; family Araceae; genus Amorphophallus; species Amorphophallus titanum. Next base: position 13,490,381 of record JANBPO010002057.1, on the reverse strand, counting down.
GCCATGGATGCTCTCCTGAGACCATAGATGCTCTCCTGAGGCTATAGATGCTCTCCTGAGGTAGCATGTGCTCTCCTAAGGCCATAGATGCTCTCCTGGGGCTTCGAATGCTCTCTTGAGGTTGCAGATGCTCTTCTAAGGCCATGGATGCTCTCCTAAGTTTGTATGTGCTCCACCAAAGGGTTGATATCAAATGCCTTTGCCTACATGCTCTCCTTGGTTTGGAGTATGCTCAGACCTTGTCAGTTGGCTTCCACATGTGCACAGACCTTGGTTCCTCCATGTGCTCAGACTTGGATGTTGCATGTACGTAGACCCTAAACATGCACAGACTTACATGTGCACCCTAAGTATGCTTAGACCTATATGCACAGACATGGATGCTGCATGTGCGTAGACCCTAGACATGCACAGACTTACCTATGCACAGACCCTAAGTATGCTTAGACCTATTTTCACAGACTTTAAAAACATGCATAGACCTATATGAGACTAATGCAAATGTGCATCGACCTTATATATGTATAAGGCAAATGTGCATTGACCATATATATGCGTAAGGTAAATGTGCATCGACCTTATGTATGCATGAGGCAAATGTGCATCGACCTCCTTAGTCAGAAATACATATGTGCATCAACCTTATAATGCACCAGAATGAACATGCATCAACCTGGTATGCAACCATTGTGCATATGCATCGACCTTAGTATGCAACAAGAGGAATGTACATCGACCTGATAATGCTATAATGTAAATGTGCACCGACCTAATATGTGCACAGACTTGGTTATGAAAAATACAAATGTGCATAGACTTGGTTATGCAAATGTGCATAGACTTGGTTATGCAAATGTACACAGACCTTGCATGCAATGGTGCAAATGTGCATCGACCTTCTTGACCAACATGCAGATGTGCATCAACCTTAATATGCTAAATAGTGAATGTGCACCGACCTGATAATGCATAATGTAGATGTGCTCTGACCTCATCAGCAAGTCTTCTACATGTGCACAGACTTCATTCAGCATGTTGTAACATGTGCACAGACCTTGTAATGCTGAAGGGAAAACTTGCACCGACCTTGCTGTGTTGGAAGCAAAACATGCACCGACCTTCTCTTGTGCTGCCACGATGTGCATCGACCTTAGTTCTGTGCAGACTTGAAGTGCATCGACCTTGACTTGTGTTAGTGAAATGTGCACAGACCTACGAGCAATCTCTCAGACTCGAGAGAAAAAGTAGCTTCCATAGAAGCAGGGTATTTCAATCAGACTCTCTCCTCTCGTTACAGGACTCTTCTTCCTTTCTCAGATGTGGCGGCTTCAGACGAGACAGAGGACTGGAATCTTCTTTCTCTTTTCTCCCTTTTCGCTCAGCTCAATTCTTCTCTGGTTCAGTCTCTTGCCTCTTCTTCGTAAGAGCAGCATCCTTTATATAGGTGCTCACTGAGGAATGGGAGTGTGGAGATTACACTTTTCGCCCAGGGAATCATCCAGAAACTGTTCACCCTTTTTACCACGTGTCAAAGTCTTCGCATCTCGGATCACATGCCATTCTGTTGCTCCAACAACTCAGGAAGTCCCTATCATTTGATCGAACACCTAGTCAGGATCGAGACTGCATTTATGACTAGTATGTACGAGGTTCATGTGCGGAAGAGACAACATGCACGGACTTACAACACTATTCTGTTTTGGTTAGGATCGACTTCCTTATACACTAGATAAAAACGTGCACGGACTCAAGGTGTACGTATGAGCAATGTGCACAAGGTTAAATTGAAGAAACTATGCTTGGATAGAACAACGTGCATGGGCTTAGTTCTGTTCAAGATGAAAGATGCACGGACTTCATTCGATGAAGTGAGTGTCCCAAGGCAGAAAACCTGCTCGGACTTTATGTGACTGAAACATGTAGGGACTTACAACCTGCACGGACTTAACTTGAAAGTGTGCAATATGCACGGACTTTGTGCAACTAAACATGCATGGGCTTACAGCCTGCACGGACTTAACTTGAAGACCTGCAACATGCACGGACTTTGTGTAAGAGATGCAGGACGCGTGCAAGGATTTTGTTTCAACAGGAGTAAGAAATGTGCACGTACTTTGTATGAGCAAAGTGCACAGACTTCTACATACATGGACTTTAAATGCAATGAAGTAAACGAAGTGCATGGAATTTGTGTGCATGGACTTGAAATGCAGTGAAACAAAGAAAATGCACGGACTATGTGTGGTTGGACTTAAAATGTAATGAAGCAAAGAAAATGCACGGACTTGAGTTGGACAATGTGCACGGACTTCAAGCGATATAAAGTGCACGGACTTGGATAGCACAATGTGCTTGGACTTTGAAGGAACAATGTGCACGGAGTTAATATGCATGGACTTGCTGGAAGAAACACATGCACGGACTATATATGCTGAAATGGAAATATGCACGGACTTCATTATAAGAAATGTGCACGGACTTATGAAAGGAACGCGTGCACGGACTTTATTGGAAAAGTGCGCATGGACTTGGTATGAATAGACAACATGCACAGACTTTGTTTGTAACAAGATGAAGTACTACGTACGGACTTCTAAATGCTTCGAACAACTACCACGGACTCTCAATGACTCAACACCTATATATCGAGCAGAATTTTTTCGAAGTCCAAAACATGCATGGGCTTGAGAAAAGTACTGACAGTATGCATGGACTCTCATTGTACAAACACTTAACAACCGAGTGAACAACAATGTGCATGGACACTATAACTTGAACTACGCATGAGCAAATATGCACAGAGTTAATATGCACAGAGTTTTAATGCATGAAGGCTTTATTGCAGAGAAAGATCAGAAATAGAAGCAATGAGAAGTACAGTAATTAAAAGGTTGTTAGAAAAACTGATCAACCGAATTTGACAGGTACTGTTGAACATCATCAAAATCGTAGGAATGCAACAGCTTCTTCTCGGCGAGCAGGGCCTTCATGGAAGACAAGAGCAATGGCTCGCCAGGTTCCTTACATTTGGACCCACGACACTCGGGGACATCATCTCGAGCCTTCTGCTTGCCCTTAGCTCGGGCATGGGAAGGACTCTCGGAAGTTCGGGGCTTACTCGGAGCAGGCGTCTCCTCCAAGTCGGCAGCCCCCTGCTCCAACGGCTACTCCCCCTCATTAGTCATCCGCCTCGAATCTAAGCAATAGAAGCCAAACCCTTAGAAGGAGGCCCACCTGCCCGACCCAAAAGCATAATGCAGGGCACTAAGGATCTTACCGTGTGATGACAACATCCAGGAAGGATATTCCTCGATCTTCGCCACCGTCATCAGCTCGGCGGTCGATTGGCGATGCTCCTGGAGAATCCTAATCTCCTCTTCCAGCTCTGGGGGAATCGCCACTTGCTTCGAAGGGATATACAGATGGAAGTTGGGCGGCACTATCGGGAAGCCCCAAGAGATGCCACCCTTCAATGAGCCCACCCAAAAGACTTGGGTCTTCCACCCCTTGTGAGAAGAATCTTTGGCAGAAAGCGTCACACAACTTCTTCCCCTCTTCGCCTGAAGATAGAAGAAGCCTTTGCCGGCATGCGTGTGCTCCTTCAACTCAAAAATGGAATGGAAGAGGTCCAGCGAAGTGTGAAGCCCGCACGAGCGATAGAGAAAGATGAAGGAGAAGATGAAGGTGTACGAGTTGGAAACCAACTGGACAGGAGCTAGTTGATAAGATTGAAGCAACTGGATGACGAAATGGAGGAGAGGCAGGCAGAACCCACACTTCCAAGCCAAGAGGAAAGTGTACAAAAGGCCCGAACGAGTATCCAGACTCGACTCGTGAGGTTGGGCAAGAGAGAAATAGTACTGCCACGGCAGCCTAAAGCGCCCCTCCATCGCCTTCACTTCCGCCTCACTCAACCCACTGCACAAAGGATGGTCGGGCTGCGGCACCAGGCTTTCCATGCCCTGACCAATTTCCTGTTCCTCAGTAGTGGGGTATTGCTCCACCATGGCTGAACAAGAGGAACAAGGGGAAGAGGAGGGAGACGTCGACTCAGGCGACTCGGGAGGAGGTGGAAGTTGACGAATCGCCGCCGTCGCGATCTCTACTACCTCTGTGAATCCCTCTACGATTCTCTGCTCCTCCAGAACCCCCTCGCGGTGCATGAGCTTTTCAGAATGCAAAAGCGATGGAGAGACAGAACCCTAAATAAAGGAGACATGGAACATAAACCCGCATGACATTTATACTCCTAGTGGTTCGGCGGGAGGCGGCGTGACGTTCCGCACTCCAAGAAGGGACTCCTCACACAAGAGAGTCATTATCATGGGCGTATTCCCAGGACAGCCACATTAAATGGCCCCTATCGGAGAAAAACCCCCCACCCAATTCAAGCCACTAATGCCATCCCCACAAATGTTACTCTTTCGAGCCCAATTTTGGCTCGGGAGTAGGGGGGACAAGTGGAGAGGGGAAAAATCTACCATCTGAGAGCGTAGCCTAACTAGATCCAATTTGACCAAACCAGGCCCAACCCCCCAAAGTGACAGCCCCATTTTGGGCCCACTTACTCCAAGCCCAATACTCACTCAGACCAGCACTTCCTAGGCGACCCTTGGGTCTGGAAGGCTGAGCGACAGATCGGTCGGGAAGGCCACTACGGGGACCCAGTGCAACCTGTCTGAGCTACATGCCCTTCGCTCAGGAAGACTCCAAGCAAGCATCCCAAGCTCAGACTAACTGTCAAAAGCTTATCCATGCATCCGTTACGCACCCTTAAAGGAACAGGGAATCCCAAGGGATAGGGGAGATCAAGAGTCATTATTCTATAAAGAGCCTACAACAATGATGTAACCACCCTGAATCCCCTCGACTCTCTGGACCCATACGTTAAACGAATTGGTATATAAACCCTAGGGGTACTATCCATGAAGGTAAGCAATAATCCTGAGTGAGAACCACTACACTTCTTGGTGGAGAGGAATCTCGCACCCCCTTCTTCTCCTACCTTCTCCCTTCACATTTGTGCTTTACCACATTTACTGACTTAAGCATCAGAGGGTCTTCCCTAGGGATTCATCCTTTGGCACCCCTGATCTGTTTCCTACCTTGCAGTTTATATATACGTGGTGATCGTGATCAAGGATTCCTCCAAGATTTCATGGCTCAGGATTAGCGCGAGATTACACCTCTTCATCTGGCACCGTCTATGGGAAATGATCGAAGAGCCATAATGGCGTAAAAACTTATGGTAGGAGGACCGTCAGCAGCAAGGGAAAGGCCATAGGGGGAGGGGAAGGAGAGCCTATGTCTCCCCACTCCATGGGAAGCTCCCCCTCTGAAGGTAACAACCAAGCCAATGAGCCACCTCCACCAACCACAGGGGTGCAACCCCCCAACGGGAATTCTAATGCCCTCCAAACCCTCAATGCAAAACTAGATATCCTCATAGAATTAATGAGGACCCAGGCAGCTAGGGAGGAGAAGTCACGACTTCCCTGGGAAAGCCCCCCCCATGGAGGAACCTCCCTGCAAATAGCCGGAGGTCACTTCACCCTCCGGGGATAGTGTGTAATATCCTGGATCTTTGGCGGATCGTTGTTAGGTCCTGTCGGATCTCTATTGAGTTTTGGATCCTTTTAGAAGAGTTTCGGACTGCCTTTGCAGCCCTGAGTTGAGAGCACTTCGTTCTGATTATCCTTCAGTTCCGGGGCGTCTTAGGGCGCCCCGCTCACCTTCCAGCCAAGGAGAGTAGTGTCATGCGCCATACGCACCAAGTCACCAAACCCTTCGATGCGATCGAGCGCGGCCGTATCGTCAACCTGGGCGAGCTTTTCACGCCGACCAGCGAGAGTCGCGGCAAGGAATTGGAGCGCGCCGGTCTGATCGCCCCGCGCGAGAAGATGATTCCCGCCGCGCCGCAGAACAAAGATGCGGCCAAGCAGCGGCGAAACAAATGAGGATCGGTCTCGGGGTCATCACCTGCGGGCTACGGCCTTTGCATGATTTGCTCGCGCCGGTTGGGTCGGTCCAAGTTACTTTTACCGATATGGGAAGGCGCGGAGCCGCGTATTCCCGAAATGAAGTGCTGCGGCAGCTCTGGAACGAAGGTTGCGACTATTTTTTCTTGTTCGACGATGATTGCTACCCGGTCATGCCGGGCTGGGCGGAATACTTCATCGCGCAGCACCGCGAGTCGGGCTTCGATTTTCTCGGGCTACCTGAGATTTTCAAGAGCAAGCTGCTCAGCACCACGGGCGAGGTCCAGCTCTGGGATTCGGTGGTCGGTTGCTTCAGTTTCCAGACGCGGACGCTGATGGAGCGTGTCGGCTACTACAACGAAGCCTATCAAGCCTACGGGTATGAAGATGCCGGCCGCAACGATCGCGTCCGGCGGATGCTGACGCTCGGCGGCTTCCCGTCCCCGGTGCGAGCATCAGCCTACATCCATAGCCAGGACGTTTTCGGCGAGCACCCAGCGCCGAATCTGAGCAACGACGCGAAGACGACGGGCATCCTGGCTAATCGAAGTATCTGGCTGGCCGAACTCGGCTCGTCACAGCTCTATTACCCGCATCCGAGGATGACGGCATGAGCCATCTGGAGCTGCAAGGTAGCCCGGAGACGTCCTGCGGTTACCACCGCATCTTCCTGCCTTTCCAACAGCTGAAGGCCGACGTGAAGGTGCCGACGCTGGTATTCAACCGCTCGGTGCCCGGCGGCGTTGCGCAACTGCGGCAAAAGCGCCGCGAGGGCTATCGCATCCTCGCGGATCTCGATGACTTCTGGGATTTGCCGCCGGATCATTACCTCTCGGCCAGCTGGATCGCCGCCGGTACGCCGGCTCGCATCCGCGCCTGCCTGGCCGAGGCCGACGTAGTGATGGTCACGAACGCGGAGCTAGCCGGCCATGTCGCGACGGTCAATCCCCGCGTGGTCGTCGTGCCCAACGCGCTGCCCTTCGACTCGGGGCAGTTCACCCGGGCCGGCGCCGAGCGGGCCGCCACCTTCGTCTATGCCGCGGGGCCCAGCCATCGCCCCGACGTCGCACCGGTGGCGGCGGCCCTCGATTCCGAGTCGGTCGTTTTCGCCGGCCATGACGACCGGCACCCCGAATGGCAGCGCCTACGCCAGCTGGTGCCCCGCGCCGCGCGACTTCCGGTGCGTCGGATCGGCGAGTACATGGGATCATACGACGGGCATCTCGCTGCGCTGGCGCCGCTGGCCGACAACCCGTTCAACCGTTGCAAATCGAACCTGAAGATGCTTGAGGCTGGCGCCAAGGGCCTGCCGCTGCTGGCGTCCGACGTGTTGCCCTATCGTGAATCCGGCGTGCTGCTGGCGCGGGACGTCGCAGGCTGGCAGGCCAACATGCGGACCTGCCTGGCGTACCCGCGGCTGGCGGCCGAGATGGGTGCTGCGCTGGCGGCGCATGTTCGCACCCACTTCCATCTCGATCAGGCGAATGCCATCCGCCGACAAATCTTGGAGAGCTTCCAGTGATTCATCACGTCGTGCCCTGGATGACGGGCAACATCGGCGGCGGCTTGAACGCGGCGATCGCTTTGCTGCCCGACGATGCCTGGGTCTGCGTGCGCGATGGGGACACCCTGTTCCTGACTCCGCAGTGGGGCAAACAGATCGAGGCCATCGTGGAGGCGCAGCGCGAGCATTATGCGGTCATCGGCGCCATGACCAATCGTCTGCGCTCGCCCGAACAATTGCACGGCGGCCGGATCAGCGAGGAGGCCGATATTGGCGCCCACATCGCCATCGCCAAGCAACGCTGGGACGCATACGGAACGGCAGTGCGCCCGCTACAAGACGTCGCGGCGGGCATGCTGATGCTGTTCTCGAAGCAATCGTGGATGGCGCACCCGTTCGCCGAGCATTCGATGCATTTCGATCGCATCTTCTGCGAGGCGGCGCGCGCGGCCAGCGGTCGGATCGGCGTGGCACTTGGCGCCTATGTCTTCCACCTGTATCGTTGGGGGCATCCGAATCCGGCCTCTTACGTAGGGCATCTCGCATGAGCCTCGTCACGCTCGACCAAGCCAAGGCCCAGGGTCGCATCACATGGACGAGCGAGGATACCCTGCTCCAGGCGTACCTCGATGCCGCCGAGCTGCACGCTTGCCGGTTCCTCAACCGGAACGTCTATGCCGACGCGACAGCGCTCGGTGATGCCATTGCCGCCGCGCCCGCCGCGCTCGACACGGCCAAAGCCGCCTACGATGCCGCCTATGCCGCATGGCAGCTGCTGGACGTGGGCGACGTGGCGGATATCGCGCTCGAAAAGCTTAATCAGGACTGGGCTGAAGCCAAGCTTGCCGCGCGCATGACCAATTTCGGCATGGTCATCAACGCAGCTTTCGTCCAGGCCGTTGTACTGCTCGTCGCCGGTTGGGCGGTCAATCGCGAGTTCATCATCACCGAACTGAGCAATGCGATCGAACTGCCGATGGGCTTCACGGCGCTGTTGTTCCCCTTTCGCGTGCGGCAGGGCGTGTAATGCGCGCCGCCGGCCGCCGCCAGCATGAAATCGTCCTGGAGCAGCTTATCCAGAGCGGCACCGACGAATACGGCACGCCGATCACCTCGTGGACGGCGCTGCAGCCGGTCTGGGCCTCCATCGACCCGCCGAGTCTGCCGGCTATGCGCGGTGGCGGCGAGAAAATACTGGCCGGCGCGGATACCGCGGTCGACTTGGTGCAAGTGACGCTATACCCGGTACCCGGCCTGGCGCCGGAGCAATGGCGCTTTCGGTACGAAGGGCGGGTCTACGACATAAAGACGGCCAGGCTGAACAACAATGGTGATGAACTGTCCCTGCTTGCACTGGTAGGAGCGTCCGATGGACTTTAACTTCGAGACGCCGAATCTCGCGGCCTTCGAGCAACATTTGCTGCGGATGGGTACGACGATCGCCCGCGCCGCCGGGCGCAAAGCGCTGCGGCAGGGCGCCAATGTCATCTTGCGCGAATCGAGGCGCCTGGTGAAAGCAGGCCATCCGGCGTTCCCCGAGAGGATTACCGGGCTCATGGCGCGCTCGCTCTACACGCATGACCGCGGCATCATGGGCGACAATATCGTCTTCAGCGTGGATATGAAGCGGCTGGCGTTCTACGGTCGTTTCGTCGAGTTCGGCACGTCGCGTTCCAAAGCCTATCCCTTCATGCGGCCGGCGGCTGAGCAGATGGCGCCGGAGGCGGTGCGGGTCATCGCCAATACGCTGCAAGGCATCATCGAACTGGAATGGGGCCGACCGCTATGAACCTGGAAACGCAGATCGTCGCCGCGCTCACGCCGTTGGCGCCCACGACGCCGTTCGGCGACGCCGATCCGACCGTGCGCCCACGGATCACCTACCAGATCGTGGCTGGCGGATACAACGAGACCTTGCGCGGCGCCGGCCCCTACCGCGGCCGCCGGCAGATCGACGTGTGGGCGTTGACCTACGCCGCAGCCCGTGGACTTGCCGATCAGGCTAAGGTAGCCTTGCGATCGGGGCTGAATGTCGGAGCCATTACTGACAATCCAGACGATTATGAAGCGGACACGAAACTCCATCGCGTCAGCTTCGACGTGGCAGCCTGGCTCTCTTAACTCACCGAGGACTTCGACATGAAATTGCTCTCCCATATCTACGCCATGACCGTTCTGGCTCTCGTGATGCTCGTCGAGCTGATCGTCGGCAAGCCGTCGCATATCGTGCGCCATACCGGCCTGCGCTACGGTACCAAGAACGATGCGGTCAGCACCCAAGGTTTCCTGCTGGAGGTCAGCCTGGATGACGGCGCCACGTATCTGGAAGTCAGCCAGAATACCGATATTCCCGACGTCTCCCAGGAAGCCTCGGATCTGGATGCGACCAATTTGCAGTCGACCGCCAAGGAGTATATTGCGGGCCTGCAGGATAGCCAATCGGTGACCCTGACCGGACAGCGGGTCGTGCTCAGCGCGGGCCAGAATGCCTTGCGGGACAATGCCGGCGCGACCAGCACCTTCAAGTTCCGCAATACCTATTCGGACGGCTCGATCCTCTCCTACGCGGCGACGATCAAGAAGTTCGGCGTGACCGGCGGCACCGATGCGGTGATGATGTTCACCGCAACCATTCGTCCGTCTGGCGCGCAGGTCTGGAGCGGCACCGGCGGCCCGACCACCTGATGCTTCGCGACGATCCGGCCCTTCGGGGCCGGAATTCTATTGCTTTCCCCTGACCGGAATCCGACATGACTCGTCTCACGCGCGACCAGCTGCTTGCCGCAGCCCAGAATTTGGCAACAATCTCGGTGTCCTGCCCCGAGCTGGGCGGCGACGTGGTGCTCACCATGCTCACCGCCAATGCCAAGATCGACTGGGCGGCCGAGGCGTATCCCGACGGCAAGGTGGACATGAAGCAGTACACTTTCGGTCTGCTCGCGCGCTCAATCCTCGACGACAAGGGCGCTCCGATGCTCACCGCCGAGGAGATCGGCAGCTTCGGTGACGACCTGGTGCTGCGATTGCACGCGGCAGCTTCCAAGCTCAACGCCATCGGCGCGCAAGAGGTCACCAAGACCGAGGGAAAATCCGACGAGGCCCCGGCTTCGCCTGGCGATTCCAACTCGCCTGGCGACTCGGATACCCCCATCCTGACCTGATGCTGGCGGGCCTCAGTTCGACGCAACTGGCCGAGATGGAGGCGTATAGCGCGATCGAGGCGGACCCGGAAGGCGAGGAAAAGCGGCAGGCACGCAAGCGGCAGGAGGAAACGGATCGGCTGGCGAGGCAGAAAAACGTCTTCATCAATGCAGTAAAGGAATCGGCCGATGGCAACCGTCGCGACACTTGATACCGTAATGCGGCTCAACTCCACTGCCTTCCGGCAGGGGATGGTGCAAGCTGCGGCGCAGGCCAATTCGTCGCTCTCCTCGATCAGCAAGAAAGCCAGCGAGACGGCCAGTGTGCTGCTCTCGCTGAAGCGGGCCGCCGAGACCTTTGGTAGCTTCTACTTGCTCAAGCAGGGCCTCGGCTCGCTGCTCGAAGCGCAAGTCCAGTTGCAGGCCATCCACTACACCCTGATCGCCGCCACCGGCTCTTCAACGAAGGCTGCTGACGCCTTCAAGTTCGTGAGCGATGAGTCGGCCAAGCTCGGCCTGATTTTGCCGGATGCCGCTCAAGGCTTCGCCAATCTCTCGGCGTCGGCCACCGCAGCCGGCGTGAGCATGAAGGACCAGCAGCAGCTTTTCGACGCCTACGCCAAGTCCGCGACGTCGCTGCATCTGAGCACCGTGCAGTCGAACCGGGCGCTGCTGGCGCTGGAGCAGATGTTTGCCAAGGGCAAGATCCAGGCCCAAGAGTTGCGCCTGCAGCTCGGCCAAGCAATCCCCGGCGCCGCACAGCGCTTCCAGAACGCGGTCATGGAGATGACCAAGGGCACCAATCTGGCCGGCAAGTCCTTCGACCAGTTGCTCGAAGCCGGCGCGCTCACCACGTCGAAGTTCCTGCCGGCGCTCGTCACGGCTTTGCAGCAATCGGGACGCGGCTGGGAGCAGGCGAGCGAGGGGCTGAACGCCAACATCAACCGCGTGCAGACCGCTTGGTTCAACCTCAAGACCGAGGTCACCAACGGCCTGTTCACCGACGCGGCGACGGCCGGTGCTGGCGCGCTCGCGGACAATCTCTCGCGCATCGCAGGGCTCATCACCTTGATCGGTGCTGGCGGCCTCGCCAAGATCAGTGGCACGGCGCTCGGCTCGGGGGCGGATCGGGTAACGCGGCTGCAGCAGGAATACCAAGGCGCGCGGATGGCCGCCGCTGCCGAGGCCGCCTACGCTAAAAAGATCGCCGATACGGCCGTCCAAGAGGCGGCGTTGGCTGCAACGCAGAAGAAGATGCTGGCGGATCGGCAGGCGGCCAGTGCCGCCTTGATCGCGGAGAATCAGCAGATCAAGTTCAACGCGCAGGCCCAGGTCGATTCGGCGTTGGCGCTACAGGTCAAGCAAAAGGCACTGGGCGCCGCGGCGCAGTCGGCGATGGTGCTGGAAGCGGCGGAGGAGCGTCTCGGCGTGGCGCTGGCCGCCCAAGCGCAGGCGCAGGCCCGGGTCAACGCGGAGATGGCTTTGGCAGGCCCGTTGTCCGCCAAGTATGCGGCGGCGCAGGGCCGTTTGGCGGTCGCCGAAACGGCCGTCGCGGCAGCGCAAGCCCGGGTAGCCGAGACCCGGGCGGCAGAAGCGGCACTCGGCGGCTTCGCGGCCGCAGCCGGACGCGCGGCGAAATCCTTCGGGGCTTTCGCACTGTCGCTGGTTGGCGGGCCTTGGGGCCTGGCCGTCGCGGCGATTGGCGGATTGGGCTACGCGATCTACTCAGCGAACAAGCGGTGGGACGAGTACATTGCCAAAGCAGATGAGGTTGCCAAGGCCAACGAGGATGTAACGGCGACGCTGAAAGACCTCGCCTCGGCCTACGCCAGCGTGGGTACTCGGCCCGATGCCGGCGCCCTGAAGGCGGGCCTGGATAGCGCGGGTGAAGCCGCCGGGAAGGCCCGCAAGGAACTAGACGATCTAATTGCCAAGCGGGCCGAGCTGCAGGATCAGCGGGATCGCTCGACGGCGCGCGGCGGTCCTGGATTCCTGATCGACCCGAAGATCGGCGAGCTGGACGCCAAGATTGCGCACGCGCGCGCGACGATGGACGACCTCACCGCGGCAGCCTCGCAGACGCAAGCGGAACTGGTTGCCGAGCTGACGCCGGCCATCCTGAATAGCGCGAACCCCGCGCTCGATTTCCTCGCGACGAAGGTCTATGGCGCGCGAGATGCTCTGGCCGCGCTGCACAATCTCGCTTCGCTGCCGAGCATGTTTCAGGACTTCATCCCTCAGGCGATCGAGGCGAGCAAAGCGTTCAAGGCATATACCGCGGCCACGGATGCCTCTACGGCGGCGGCACTGAAAGCCATCCAGACGCATGGCAAGTCGAACGAGGGGCTGGCGCAGGTACGGTACGAAGTGCTGCAGTCCTCGGCGGCCTACAAGAACATGACCGCCGATCAGAAAGCCGCGGCCAAAGCCGCCTATGAGTCGGACGCGGCGCTGGGCCGCGGGCTGGATGCGCTGGCAAACAAGACCAAAACGCGAAAGACTGGCATCGACCAAGAGGCCGAGGCGTACAAGTCGCTAATCGCTCAGATCAATTCTCGTATCCAGCAGGACAAGGAAGCCGCCGCTTCGACCAATACGTTGACCGAGGCACAGCGTTTACAGATCAAGGTGCAGGAGGAGTTCAAGGTCGGCAAGACCAAACTCACCGCGGCGGATCAGGAGCACGCCAAGCAACTGCTCTCTACCGCCGTGGCGCAGAGCCTCGTGACGCGCGCGACGCTGCAGCAGCGCGATGCGGACAAAGCGCTGCTCGACCTCGACCGGCAGCTTGCCGAACAGGCGCAGCAGCAGGCGCGCACGAACGCGCGGATGCTCGAAGGTATCGGGCACGGTTCGCAGTGGAACGAGCAGCGCGCCGGCATTGAGTCAATCCAGGACGCCTATCGCCGGCAGCGCGAAGAGGCCGACAAAGCCTACGAATCGGCGAAGCTGCAGCAGGGCGCCAGCGTCATCCTCGACAACCAGCACGCCGCGGCACTCGGCAAGATTACTGCGGCCGAGCAGGAGGCTATCGTCGCCCAGCAGCAGTTCTACGACGCGCAGAAAGCGGCGAATGCCGACTGGAGCAAGGGCTTCCAGTCGGGCATCGAGAACTTCATGACCGAGCAGCAGAACAACGCGGCCGCCGCGCAGCAGATGGTCTCCGACTTGACCACCGGGTTCTCGGGGGCCTTCGTCGAGTTCGCCTCGGGCGCCAAGTCCGCCAGCGACGCCTTCGGCGGCATGATCGACGACATGTACAAAAAGGCGCTCGCCTTCGTGGCGAATAAGGCGATCCAGGCGTTCTTCGATTCGTTCGGCATGTCGGGCAAAACTGCGACCCCGGGCAGCTCGGCGGGCGGATGGGCGAGCTTGGCCGGCAACTTCATGAACGCCTTCGGCTTCAGCACCGGCCCCGGCACAATCGGCGCGGGCCTGGCTAACGGCGGCCCTGCGGCCCCCGGCTCGGTGCATCCGATCGTCGAGAAAGGCCCCGAGATGTTGAGCATCGGCGCACGGAGCTATCTGCTCATGGGCGACAAGCCGGGCCGCGTGACGCCGCTTGGCGAGGGTGGCGCGGGGCGCAGCGTGACCAACATCACCAACATCAATGTCCAGCCGACCAGCACGCGGCGCACGGCGGACCAGATCGCTGCGGCCAATGCGCGGACGCAGCGCATGGCGACCACGAGGAACGGATGACATGACTTTCTACGCCATCCAGATCGCCCCTACGCCCGGCTTCGGATTCCTGGGCGGCCCCGAGTTTCAGACGAATATCCAGAATATCGCCTCAGGCCGCGAGAAGCGCAACGCTGACTGGTCGATCTGCCGGCACAAATACTCGGCGCCGTTCCGCAACATTACGGAGCAGGCATACCGTGCGATCAAGGAAGTCTTCCTGATCTGCCGGGGGCGGACGCATACCTTTCTCCATCGCGATTGGGGCGATTTCACCGCGACTGACGAGTCCTTCGGCACCGGGGACGGCGTCACGACGCTGTTTTACCTGCGTAAGGTCTCGACGCTCGGCGCCGGCAGCTACACGCGCCTGATCGACAAGCCCGACGCGGGCGTAGCGGTCAAGGTGGACGGCGTTGTCACCGCGGCAAGCGTGTCACAACTGGACGGCAGCGTGGCCTTCAGCAGCGCCCCGGCCAATGGCGCCGTGCTGACCTGGACTGGCGAGTTCTTCGTGCACGTGCGCTTCGATATGGACTACCTGCCATTCAGCCTGGACGACAAGAATGCCGGCGGGTTCGTGACCAACGGCAGCATCGACCTGATCGAGGTACTCGACGAATGAGCCGCAACGTTCCTGCCGCGCTGGCTGCGCATCTTCAGCAGCCGGCGACGACCATCTGCTACCTGCTCAAGATCATGCCGAAGCGGGCCGGCGTACCGACGTTCGGGCTCATCACGCTGGACGCCGACCGCGATTACGACGACGGCACCGGGCTGCTTTCGTATCGGGCGAAGCGTGGCTACACCGCGTTCGACCTCGATACGAAAGCCGACCTCAGCGTGGACAGCAGTGAGGCGGCGGGCCTGCTCGCCGAGTACCCGGCCGACGGCGTGACCGCCGAGGGCATTGCGCGCGGCGATTACGATGGCGCGCGGTTTATCCAGTACCTCGTGAACTACGAGGACCTGACGATGGGCCATGTCATCCTCAATTCGGGCCAGGTCGGCCAGGTGAAGATGATCGACGATCTGACCTGCAAGATCGAACTGCGCAGCCTGACCCAGATCCTCAAGCAGAACTCGATTATCGAGCTGACCTCGATCACCTGTCGCGCGCAATTCGGCGATGCGCGCTGCAAGATGGCGCTCATCTGGTACAGCGGCACGGTGGACACCGTGGGCGCCGAGACGGATCGGGTTTTCACCGCTGATGCTGGTGTGGGCTTCGTCGATGCAGTCACCAATGCGTCTATCGGCGTCGGCGACGGGACGACGGTTGCCTTCCAGCTCAAGGATTTCCAGGGCGTCGCGGTAACGGCGAACTACGTCATCACCGAGGTTCGCGTGGGCGGCGTTGCGACGACAGCCTACATTGACAATGGCGCGGGCTTGCTGACCTTCACCGCAGCTCCGGCCTTGGCGGCCGGCATCGCATGGGACGGCGGGGTTACCTTGCCCGCGCCAGCCGACGGTTACTTCGTGCCGGGCGTCGTGCATTGGGAGACGGGCGCCAATGCCGGCCGGGAGAACGAGATCGAGGAGTACGTCGCCGCCACGCGGCAAGTGACGCTGGTCATTCCGACGTATCAGACGATCGCCCCCGGCGACACCTTCACCATTCGGCGCGACTGCGACAAGTCGAAGGCGATGTGCATCGCCTACGGCAACCTGCTGAACATGCGGGCCGAGCCGGAACTGCCGCGCGCGGATGGCTCCGACCTACAATCCCCGACGAAGGTGGGTTGAGATGCGCGCCATCGGACCGCCGCTGTTGCCGCAGGAGCGCCTTGCGTTCATTGCCGAGGCCCGTACCTACCTCGACCCACCCGTGCGCTTCCGGCGCCAAGGGCGGAGCCGGCGTGGCGTCGATTGCGCCGGACTGCTGCTGGTCAGCATGGCCGCCATCGGCAGGCCCGTCGTTGACCTGGAAGCCTACGGCCCCGAGCCGTTGGGCGACGGGTTGCGCGGGATGCTTATTGCCAATCTCGGCGAGGCGCTGCCGAAGGCCGAGATGCAGCCCGGCGATGTGGCGCTGCTGCGCTTCCGGGGCGAACCGACGCACGTAGCGTTGCTCGGGGACTACCTGTACGGAGGGTGCTCCCTGATCCATGCCTATGCCGCGGTGAAAAAAGTCATTGAGCATCGGGTCGACGCTGAGTGGTTCGGCAATATCGTGGAGGTCTTCCGTCCATGAGCGGCCAGCAGATAGGCACAGTCATCGGTGGCGTGATCGGCGCGTATTTCGGCCCGGCCGGCATGCAGCTCGGCATGGCCATCGGCGGGCTGATCGGCGGCGCCGTAGACCCGACGCACGTCAACGGCCCGAAGATCGGCGACGGTCAGCAGCAGACGGCGACCGACGGCGCGCCGATCGCGTGGGTGCAGGGCACGGCCATGATCGCGGGTACGATCTGCCAAGTCGGGCCGCGCCGGCAGATTCGCCATAAGGACAACGGCAAGGGAAGCGGCACGGTCGCAGTGACATATACTGCCGTGCAGGACTTCGCGATTCTCATCTGCGAGTCGAGCGAGCTGCGCGATAGCACGATCAACTCGATCCTGATGGTGATCCAGGATGGCAAACTCGTTTACGACGTGCGACCCGGGTCGGGCATGCTGGCTGATTCAAACAAATGGAAGGCTAATGTTGATTTCCTCTATGGCGATGAAGCGCAGTTGCCGCATCCGACGCTCGAAGCGATTACGGGGGTTGGCAACACGCCGGCCTACCGCGGTAGCTGCATCGCTGTGTTTAAGAGTTTCGATGTGAGTCAAGCTGGCGATCGCATTCCAAATTTTCAGTTCGTCGTTAACGGCCCGACGAATGAAATACTTGATGCCGATTTTGCGGTGAATGCGCTGCTGGCTACTCCGGCGCCGAGTCCCCCAAATAACTCGTTTACAGTTACGATGGCATCGTCCTCGGATCTGCTGACCCTACAAATGGCTGAGGGCCTTACCTATGGCGGGTATTCCCTGTTTCCGTCGGATACGGACCCGCTAGTTCCTCCAGCGGGGGCTTGGACGTGCGCTGTTTGCGTGCAGAATAATGACACCCTCGACCAGACGTTCGTTTTCTCCGGCAACTATCTGACGGCCGCAGCTGCGCTTGCTGCTGCAGTAGGCGCAGGCAGGCAAACTTTTTCCGGCGCTTCTAGCTGGTCTGTTTTTTGTTGGGATACGAATGCCGCAAATAATCGCGGCGGCATGTCAGTCATCATCGGGAGGGAAACAGATAGTGCTACCGGCGTCAGCCTGGGAACAATTCTCTCCCGCGTGTGTATTCGCGGCGGTCTTAGCGGCAGTGACTTCGATACCTCCGATCTTGCGGGCACGCGCGTCGTAGGCTACCCAATCGCGCGTCAAGCGAATGCGGCCGACTGCCTGCTACCGTTGCTGCAGGCGTACTTTGGTTTTGCCTCGGAGTATGACGCCAAATTGCACTTCAAGTTCTACGGAAGCGACGCCGCGATAGTCGTCGATCGCGCCGATCTGATTGAAGGCAATGACTCGAACAACGGCGCAATTGTCAGCAATTTGCGCAATCAGAGCACCGAATTCCCCCGTCGCGTCGTGGGCAGCTACATGGACCCGGCGCAGAACTATACCGTGGTCGACGTAGCGGCCGAGCGCCGCGTCATCGACGTTATCGCCATCGGTGACCAGTCCTTTCAGATCCCAGTCGTCATGGCTGCGAACGATGCAGCGAAGGCCGTCGACAAGGCTCTGAAAGTGGCTTATGCCACGTTGGAGGGTACGCTGGAGTACTCAACGCCATTTGCCGGCTCGGACGTCTATCTGAGCCTGGCGGCCGGCGAGCCCTTACAGTTCCAGGGCAAGCGCTATGTAGCCGATGAGCTGATCCTCGGCAGCAATAGCGTGAAGCTGACAACTCGTTACGATCGGCAGAGCGCGTACACGTCGAACGTGCAAGCTATTCTCGGCAATGCTCCAACTCCGCCATCCTCGCCATACTCGGGGCCGACCACGCTCGTACCAATGAACCTGCCCGCACAGCGGCCGCAGGATAGCGTTGGCGTGTATCTCGCGGCTGCCAGCACCGACGGCCGCGATAGTTGGCGCGGGTGCAACGTGCAGGTCTCCTACGATGGGCTGGCGACTTGGCAGAATGCGCTACAGATCGTCATGGAATCGACGATTGGCATCGTGCATTCTGCAGCTACGTCGAGTAGTGAGCCGATCATTGTTGATGTGGTGAAATATGATTTGGAAAATGCGACGGACGCACAGTTGGCCGCCGCCGCGAACGCTTTTGCAGTGACTGATTCAACGGGAAACGTCACTCAGCTTGCGCAATTTATAACGGCAACTGAGACGGCCACTGAGCATCGGTTCGAGCTTACCTCGGTATCGAGGTCGCTAGGCGGTACCGCGGCGGCCTCAATGACGGCAGGCGATGCCTTCACGCTCATGGACGCAGCGTACTTCCTGGCGATTGATCCGAGTTTTGCCGGACGTACACTTTATTTTCGCGGCGTCGGCTTCGGTGAGGTCGCCGAGTCGGCAACGGTCTATCCTCTCGTTTATGCCGCACTTGCCCGCGCGGATAGCGCGCCATTCGTTACCGAAGATGGCCTGTACCAATTCACTACTGAAACTGGGGCGCTCGCGCTTTCCACGGAGTAACAATCATGGCTCTTTCCCCAACAAAGTATTCGGAGCGGCCGGCTGCTGGCGCGCTCGACGGCACGGAGATTGTTGTCGTCTCCCAAGTCGTTTCGACGGTGCTGACGAGCGTTCGCACCACGCTCGGCGCGATCCAAACATTCTTCCGCACCACGCTCGGCGTGTGGTCAAAGAATCAGTCGGTCACGCCGTTTGCGCTGACCTCGGGAACGACGGTAGCCATTGACGCCAGCAAGTCGAACAACTTCAAGCTGACGATGACGGGCGCGTGCAAGTTATCGAACCCGACGAACCTCACCGAAGGCATGGTGCTGAACTTCGCCGTTGACCAAGATGCAACGGGTGGCCGTGTGCTGACCTTCGATACCATGTTCAAGTTTCCGGGTGGCACCGCGCCAACGTGGGTGACAACGGCTAACGCCAAGAACTTCTTGAGCACCTATTACGACGGGTCGATCTTGCGCTGCAACGGCGCGGCGGGGTACGCCTGATGTTCGCTATGGGGCCGGCTTTCTTTAGGACGGCGGGGTACGCTACGCTGGCGCTCTCAGGCACTTTTGCCCCCGCAACGGTGGGAGTGCCATATTCGTCCAGCCTCACCATCTCGGGCGGCCTCGCGCCATACTCCCTGACGGGGGGTACTGGCATAGCCTCGGGCTCGATCCCCGCGGGGCTGACGCTTTCCATTTCCGGCAGCAATTTGGTGTTGAGCGGCACGCCAACAACGGCAGCAACATCTACGTTTACGGTATCGGTCGGCTCAACTGACGCGCAAACTGCGACGAGTGCGCAGAGCATAGTTACTTCTGCGACGCAAACTACGTGGAGTACCACGAATAAAGCCAGCGACATTGTGCTGAGTAGCGGCAATACCGTTGCTACCTCAAGTCTTTCAACTCAGTCCGGTGGAACAGTTGTTTCTAACACGGGGAAAACAACAGGCAAATTCTACTTTGAGATCGAGAGCTTCTACAACGGTGGCGGGCATGGCGGCGCCACTTACGTCGGCTTCCATCGCAACATTGCATCACTTGCGAATGCCCTTGGCTTTGATGTTAATGGGTGGTGCGCTGCGATTGAAGGTAGCGGCAATTCCGCCCGCCGAACCTATACCAATAGCATTGCCTCCAACGTTGTTACCGGGCTCAGCCTCATAAATCCAGCGCGCGCGCATTTCGCTGTCGATATTGGCGCTGGTAAGCTCTGGGTGACCCATGCTGGTTTTACCGCATGGCTTGGAGGCGGCGATCCGGCATCCGGAACTACCCCGACATTCACATTCGCGCCGGGCACCGATACGTTCTATATCGCCGCCACCCCTCGTGATATGGACAATACCTGCACGCTCATTTCACCGAGTAGTTGGGGGCTAACTGCCCCGACAGGCTTTGGAGTGTGGACCTGATGCCGCTCGCCCGCCGGCTACTCGGCACGGGGCTGACTACTTCCGATACCGCCGCCCCCGCCAGCCGCCCTTGGCTTTGATCGGCCAACCGGCGGCCCAGGGCGGCATGACGTTCATCTCGGCCTCGAACTCCTCGATCGAGCCGAAGCCCTTGGGCACCTCGCTCGCGTTCTCGTCGTAGACGTGCAGCACGACCGGGTAGCCCGCCGCTTCGAGCCGATGCTGGCCGTGGCGCAGGATGCGATTGGCCGTCGCCTGGCAGGCGTTCTCCAGCAGCTTGCCTGAGTACGCGGTCATCACGCACCAGCCGTAGGCGCCCATCTTGGGGTTCGTGTTGTACCCCTCGTAGCTGATCTGCATGCCGCGCCAGTCGTCCCTGCCGGGTTGCAGACGGGGCTTGTGGTACGGGATGTAGCTGCCGTCGGGGAGGAACATGTAGAGCACGTCGTCATGCACGTACATCGTCAGCCCTGAGTGCGTGCCGTCCAGGCGCATCACCGGGTAGAACGTCTCAGGGTTCTGGATCGCCAATACCGCCATCCCTTCGAGCCCGTGCATGTACGGCACGCCCTTCCACGGTGGCACGCCGTTGGCGCACGCACGGCTCATCTCCCACTCAGGGCCGGCATTGGTAGCCCCACCGGCGGCGAGGGCCTCCAGGTGCCACTGCTGCGTCGACTGGGGGCAGCTCTGGCCGCCGCCGAGGAACACGATGTTCGGGCTCGCTGCGCGCCAGCGCAGGATCAGGTCGCGCGCTTCATCGTCGGTTCCTTCATAGCCGCCCATCTGACGGATCGCTCCGATCCAGCCGAGGAAGCCACAGTTGTGGACGATCAGGTGGCCGCTACGCGTCTTGATCGTGTACCGGCTTCGCGGCCCCGCAAACGCAATGTCGTAGACGGGCTTCGAGCTGAGCGATTCGGGCTTCAAGGTCGGCCAGCGTCCTTCGATTCGCTGAGTTTTCCACTCGCGGGATGAAGCGCAGGTTTCCGGGCTCATATCCCCGATTGTTGTCGATTCGGTCCATGTCGAGCCCGGGGGCATCCCAGCCGTCAAGGGTGACGATGTAGGCGAGGAACTTCCGACGGTCATCCCGCCACTCGGGGTAGACTGAGATCCCCCGGCCTCCGTAGTTCTCGTACCCTTTGCACTCGGGGTTGTGGCACCTGCTGACCGCAGCGTGGAACCGAGCGTATATCCGGCGCTTGGCTGATTCGGGCAGCCGAGTTGCGAGCTTTCCTCCCCGGGTGGCACGCGCGGCGAGCTGGCCGCACTCGGGGCACCGAGTGGTTGCACCCTTCTGGAGGTTGGCAACGGCGGGGCTGGAAGTGTTGCCGCAGGAGCACTCACAGTCTGCGTGCCAAGCTCCGCGGTCCCTTCGGTAGACGCGAACGACGGTAAGTTGGCCGAACCGGTCGCCAAGCTCCGGGAGAGGATGCTTTCGCTTGAAGCGAGATCGCTCGCCTCCAGCCAGGAAGTTCCGCAGAGCACCTTGTGCTCCGGGGTCGTCTCGATGCCATCCAGCGCCAGCACGCCCCGGCGCCCTTTTGAAATCACCCCCCCGTGGCTTGTCCATTCGATGCCGTCCCAAAGTTTGTCCGTTTTCGATACATCCACGATAGCCTTGTATCCGCTATCGGTCAACACTTGGGTTTCTGCGGTGAAGCAAGCCAGCTCGGTCACCTTGCCTTTCTTGCGCAGCGGATGGTGATTGCCGGTCTGCTCCTTGTACGCGAGGATCTCGGCCAGCGGCACCTTGAACGTCTCGGCCGCCGACGCCTCGTAAATCTTGCCGTGCGTACGGAACACGTCGATGCGCCACTGCTCGCCGGCCAGCATCGCGTTCACGACGGCCTCGATCGCCGAGTAGTCGCTGCAGATGAACTCATGCTCCTCGTCGGTGCAGAGCAGCGAGCGCAGGCTGCCGCCCATCACCGCCAGCGCATCGCCCCAGATGCCCTCGACGAAATCCAAGTCCCGCGTGGCTATCGCCGCCAGCCCGTCCTCAGCCGCCGCCGCGTTCCATTCCTCGGCCTTGCTGAGCGGCCCGCGTAGCTGGAAGCACCACGGGCAGGCCACGCGCTCAGCGGGGTGCCAGCGCCCACATTCGGCGCACTGGCGCACCTCGGGGCCGCTGTTCGGAAAATTTGTGGGCTGCGGACCTGACCCTGTTGGCCGCCCTGTCCTGGCGCCATCCACGGTGAACAGATCGTGCACCCGGTTGGCTGCGGTCATCTGGCCGCGCAACGCGTAGACTTTCTTGACGCTGGCGCTCCCGACGGCCTGGCGGGTCTCAAGGGCGCGGAGGGCTTCACGCTGCACCGTGACGAGGCTGTTTTCTCGCTCTCGAAGCGAGGCGACCATTCCGTCGACGTTCTCTTGGTCCAGAGAGTCCATGTAGACGCCCTTGCCGGCGAGCCATCCGACGAGTTTCTGCACCTCGCTGGCTTTCTTCACGCAGCCGCCAGTGAGGGCGGCCAGCTCGGCGTTGTAGCGTTCGAGCGCCTGCTCCAGCACGACGATGCAATTCTCGACGCCCGCGCGGTCCACCGGGATGCCGCGCTTGTTGATCGCCAGGTCGAGCAGCCAGTAGGCGCGGCGGTCGGCGGGCATGTCGGGCGTCGCGGCGCTCACCTCGTCTTCGGCCAGCACGTCGCGGGCGTTGTAGGCGTAGAGCCGCGGGCCGTCGACGGGATCTTCCTCGGGCCGGATGCGTTTGCGCGGGTCTTTCTTCGTCGGCTTGCGCGGCACGCTGAAGCGATCGAGCAGGCGCTTGCCCTCGGCGTCTTTCTGGTGCTCGATGCCCAGCACCTTACCGACGTCGGCCAGGGCGGGCGGCAGCGACCACGCGCGCGCCTTGCCCATCGAGCAATAGAGTTGCGTCGGGTGGATTGGCGGGAAGCCGTAGCGCGGCACCGCGACGTACTCCCAGATCCACGACTCGAACTTGGCGCCGTGCGCCTCGATCTCGCCGCCGGCAGCAATGTGGGCGCAGAAGTCCGCCGGTAACGGTTGTCCCGGCAGCCAGAGCCGCGCGCCGAGCCCATCCTTCAGGTCGTAGACCATCGACAGGATCTCGGTCGTCGGGTGCTGCGCGTAGACCGCCGCCCCGACCGCGGGCAACCCGCCGCGGCCCTTGGCGTCGGTGGACGTCTTGAGCCACTTGCCGTCGGCCTCGGACCACTCGAAACCCGCCTCGCTGTAGGTCTCCAGATCGAACGAGGGCCGCACGGTCGAATAGCCCAGACCGACGCGGAGCTTGGTGCCGGCGAGGTGGGTCATACGACGTGTCCCAGCCCGGATTCGCGCAGCACTCGCGCATTGTCCGCGCCGTAGGCAATCAAGCAAATCGGGCCGCCACTATTACCCTGAGCGCGCAGGCCGTCGGGCCGATGGAAATGCGGTCGCCCCTTGACGAAGAGGACGGCGGACGCGCAGTTCCAGACGGAACGATGGAAGCCTTCGGTATCGGTGCGGGCAAAGGCGAGCGCAATGCCATCATTGGGGGCGGCCATCCTGTCGAGCCAGGCCCAAGTGTGCGGTCCGAAAGGCGGGTTGCACCAGATGCGCCCGGCCCACTCTGCGGCCAACCCGTCCTCGGGCAGCTCGATGTGGCGTGCTGCCGTCGGCCAGGGCCGAGGGCTCGGGGCCGCGCAGGGATCGAGGTCGAAGGAGCCGAGTTTATTGAGCACCGCGGGCGGCGTCAGCCACGTGTGGGTCTCCGCAACCGGCCGGCTCGCATAGGGATGCTTCATTCGTAGGGCTCCAGTCCTTCATAAAGTGAGCGCATGGCCAGGCGGTCAATCAGTGTCGGCTCGCGGGCGAGGCGGCGGTAGAACGTGCCGTTGGCGAGCCCCAGTTCCTGCCGGGCGACGGCGTGCGTGTAGGCGCTCGCTTCGATCCACGCGGCCCACTCGGGGTGAACGGGCCGCTCCTGGCGCTCCGGCTTGAGTTGGTCGAGTTCGATGGTCATTCGTTCGCGATCCGTAAGAGGACGTCGGCGTGGCAAGCCAACGGCGCGCACCAGCAGACCAGATTGCCGCCGCGCAGCTCATGGCGGGCAGCAGCAAGCAGTGAAGGCTGGGAGCGAAGCCATTCTTCATATCGGGCTACCGCCTCGCCGCGAGTGCTAACGTGGAACTGGGCGAGCGTTCCAGCCTGCAGATGGGTAAATGGATTGCCAAATTTAGTCGGGCGCCCAACATACACCGCGTCGGCCGGTGCGCCTTTGCGCTTGTTGAAGACCGTCGGCTGCATCTCAATTCTCCAAGTCAGTGCGGTATACGAAGACCTTCAGGCCCATGCGTTCCGCGGTGGCGATCATGTGGCGAGTGCCGGGGCTCTTGCCGTCCCAGATGGCGATCAGGGCTTGCGCATAGACGGCCATCTGCAAGTTGCGCTGGCGCCCGGCCGCTTTCCCGTAGCGCTTCCAGTCGGCGGGGAACTGGCGTACCGGCAGCCCGGCCATCTGCGCCCACCGCTCGCCGAGTTGGTCGACGCCATCGGCGCAACCGCTGACGATCTCGGTCATCTCGAACTTGATCGTAAAACTCAACTCAAGAGCTACAAAAGCGATCCGAAACTCTCCAAAAAGGATCCGAAAGACCTAATAAGAATTCAATAAGGATCCAGGGTATTACAACCTCCCCTCCTTCAAGAAATTTCATCCTCAAAATTTAAGGAGAAGGGAAAGAAGAAGCAGGGAAGAACAAATCCCAAGACACAACTCGAAAATGACACGAATCACGAGAACACAGGTCAGAGGAACACTGTCAGATTATAATCACAAGCACACGCTCAGGACCGAGCACAACACAAATGAACACAAGTCTGACACCTCCAAAACAGGGCAAAGTCACTTACGTCTCATGGGGAAGGAGACACGACACATGCCACGACAACAGATCTCGAGAAAACAGAACAATAGATATGACAAGAATCAGCTTAAACAAGGAAACATAGTCCTCTCAGTAGACAACTCGACATCAATGGCTCCAGTGCCAAAGGCAACAGGGAACACCTGGCACACAAGATGCCAATGACAACACCGGACCACAAACACAATCAAGTCAGTCCTCACTTAGATATGACATCTGACCGAGTCGCATCCTAATTCTACCAGGAGAGAAGAGTACTGCAAGCTAACCGACAAGATCACGGTCCACACTGTGCTAAGACAGATACACAAAATCATACAGAAACAGTGATAAAATGACAACAATGGCAGCACTTGCAGGATCCTGACTCCGTATGGGACACAGAACCACGGAACACAACTGCAAGCGGGGTCACATCAAGGCACAACGATAGCTGAACACACAACTACAAGGGACTAGTCATGCATCGAGTAGCTCACCAAGAGAAGACCCACAACAATTAGAAATGATAATCTCGGGGAATGCATCTCAAGGACCACAATCACGCCTCGAGAACACAACACCCAAGAAAGAAATGTAGAGCAGAGGGTACTCAATCAGCAAGAATGTCGACAGATTCCCCAATACTCACAAATGCCAATGCCAACACCAGAATGACTCCAACACGACACGGCAAAAGGCAATGTCAAGGCATAGGAAGCCAAGACAAAGTCACATCGAGAAAGGCAATTCTCTCTACCCATGGGTTATCAACCCATACGCTTTCGCTGCGCACTCCAACGATACACACAGGCATCAAAAAATACCTCGGTATTCGCATCTCAGCACACGCCCGACGCCATCGCAACTCATAAAAATCACAAATAGCACACCATGAGTATTGATCCAGAGAACTACCAATCACAAGAAACCAAAGTGCAAAGAAAGAGAGTACCAACTTCAGCACAAAGCCCAAGGAGAAAATGTTAATCTCAGCTTACCTTCACATCCTGAAATAATGAATGAGCCTTCACAACACATCAATCGCTGGACACGGCACGACAAACATGGTACACAACAGCACTTAACACCATGACGGAGTCCAAAGCTAAGTAACCGTAGAGCAAGAAGAAGGTTAGGCTCAGAATAAATACTGTCCACACTTAAGTAGACACAGGACAAATGCACCACTAAGACAGTAATTCCAAGGCTTACCTCAAAAAGACTCCACCAAACGGGACGAGAAGCATCAAGCTCACTAACAGAAGCTTACCAGGAAGGGAAAATCCTAGGTCGCTCGAGCATCTTCTCAATCAAGGAATCTAATTGAGCACTTCAATTAGAAGCGAAATGCATCAGGAGCTGAACAGACTCAAGCTGGGATGACCAAAACAACGTAAGAACGTGTACGGCCATCACACCAATACTAAAAGTCACCGGCCACCTGAACAAATGATAGGAAAACCTTGAACTAAGTACTGCAGACTCAAGCCTTTCGGCGAACTCTACCAAGTACAGCATGATCGAGACAGACATCATGATGAAAAAGAAGGACCTCGTCACATCCTGACCAGAGCAAAACCCATCTCGCACAGTACTAACACAGCACGCACACAAAATTAAAATCTATTTAGAGAAGCTTGAGAGGTAACAAAAAGAAAAAGGAAAGGGAGAGATAAAGAGAACAAAAGATTTAGAGAGGCAAACACGCTAACTATCTCTTATTGCTCCAAAATGAAAGGTTATGCTGAGTAGATATTCAAGAAAATAACACCAAAAAAATGCAACACTTGAAATACCGTCTAACTAAAAATACAGATTAAAGAACTGATGAGGAGGGGGTGTAGGAGAGAGAAAATAGAGAGATGTAAGGAGAGAGCCAGACAGAGGTAGTGGGGGGTAAGTGTGTGAGTTAGCGAGAGAAAGAGAAAGGGACGGAGGGAGGGGTGTGTGTACAGGTTTACGATGGTATGGGCGAGATGGGTCAACCCCGCAGGGGGGTGTCGACCCCACGGTGTGCGTGTAGTGTGGGGGGTGCGAGTGCAGGTGTGTGTGCATTATGTGTGGGACGTGTGAGTGTGCAGGGCAGTGGAGAATAGGGATGAAAGAGGGAGCAATGTAGGTGGTTGATGGTTCCGATGCAGTGTGTGTGGGTTAGAGTGAGACAGAGTGAGGGAATAGGGAGGAAGAGAAGGGTCCAATGGTGCTGCAGAAGCCAGAAAGAGAGAGAAGGAGAGGGGGAAGATGGTGCATGGGTGCTGTGCAGGTTGTCGGTGAGAAGAGTGTTGTGAGACCAGAGAGAGGGGGAGAGTGTGTGTAGGGGAGAAAGGGAGAGGGAGCTATGTGTGTGTGCAGAGGTGGAGGGGGCTGCTACGTGCAAGTGAGTGAGAAAGGGAGAGAGAGCTATGAGACCAGAGAGAGGGGGAGCGTGTGTGTAGGAGAGAAAGGGGAGATCTAGAGGGCATGCAGAGGAGAGGAGAGAAGGGAAGAGATTGGCAGAGATAGAGGCAGGGGCTCTGGGGGAGAGAACAGGGCCATCGGAAGGTGGCAAGTGGCACTGCGGCGCAGTGTACGCAAGAGAGAGATCAGCCCCGTGGGAGAAGTGGAGAGTGGGGCGGAGAGACAAGAGAGATAGGAGGGGTTGCAACGGAGATAAAAGGGAGAGGAATGAGAAAGAGAGGAGGCTAACGGGGGGTGAGGTTCACGAGGGACACGGACAATGAAGAGAGATGAGGGAGATGACGTCAGTGGGTGGTGACGTGCATGGTGAAGGGTGCAGGGGGGCGCAGATGAGGGGGATAGTGGTGCTACCACCGAAGGTGTGTGTGTGGGAGAGAAGAGCTGCGACGGGAGGTTAGCAGGGAGGAGAAGGGAGAGGAACCGATGGTGGTGCCGTGTTAGCAGGGAAGAGGGAGAGAGGGGGAGGTAGAGAGAGAGACGCAAGAGGGGAGAGGGAGAGTCGACTGAGGGGGAAGGCTAAGAGAGAGAGGGAGAGGGGTCACGGTGATGGCATGTGTGTAGAGAAGTGGAGGAGGAGAAAGGAGAAGAAGAAGGAGGGGAAGTGAGGGGAGAAGATGCAGGCAGAGATGTTGCCGAAGAGGAGAAAGGAGGGGAAAGGAAGAAGAAGAGGAGAAGAGAAGTAGAAGGAGAGGGGAGAGAAGATGTCCGTAGGGGGGAGATGCCCCTACCTTTGTAGGAGCCACTAGTGCCCTCGTCCGCTGCTCTGCACTCTGCTACTGTTGCTCCTGTTCGCCGTTGTGTGCAGTGCTGCCACGTTGATATGCTAGAGGAGACAAGCACACCTGCAACGTCTGCCCTCTGCACCTTCCCAACCCGCCGGCCGATTCCTTACATGATCTTGCAGGCTAACCATTTTCGTTGGCGATCTGGTCGAGTTCCCAGGCTTGATGCAGTCTTCCTGCTACTGCCATTGGTTCTCATGCCAACATTTGCTGCTGTGGTTATGATCCACACGCGCATGAGGGAGGGGCCCATGCCCATAGCTGCTGTAATCATGCAAGAGAAGGGGAGGGCTCCTGTTCACGCACTCAAGCTCACATCGGCACATGCTTCAAGGGAAGAAGACCTTTTGGCGGGAAAAGTTTTCTTGGGCTTTCCTATATATATGAAGCTTCTTCAACTGAAGAAGCTGCTGCTACTATTGCCACTGCCATCGCTACCACCCAGAGAAAGTGCCACACCCTTGAGCATCTACGAGGAGCATCCTTGTGAACCGTGTGAGAGCAACCCAACACTAGTTCTCAGTCCAGTGCTGTAAAAGAAGAAGAAAAAGAAAAGAGAAGCCTTCAGGGAGAGAGCAGCCCTACAGTCTACCTGAGCCTAAAGAATCAGATCTTCAGATCTGAGATATGTTGCTGCAGTCACCAGCCTCCATATCATCATCCTTAGCTTCAGCTGGTGTTCATTCCTTTTGTCCTTTTTTGTGGTTTTCCCACTGCACTTGCAGTGAGTTTTATTCTGTGCTTTTATTCATCTTGAATCGTCCCTACCGGTCTTGTGTGTAGGAAGACAGATGGAGGTGTGCTCTGGTTTGTGGGGAACTGTCCCTATCACTCTTCTGTGTAGGAAGACAGACGAAGGTGTGCTCCGATCTGTAGCGAACCGTCCCTACAGGTTTTGTGTGTAGGAAGATAGACGGAGATGTGCTCCGATCTGTGGAGAACCACCCATACTTGTTTTATGTGTAGGAAGATAGATGGAGGGTTCTCCGTTCGGTGGTTTTGGGGCGTGTCCCCGGTCAAGCGGTGTGTCAGTAGGAAAGCCTCACCGTGTTTGGTGAGGGGTGGACGTAGGTTGCGGGGTCGCAACCGAACCACCTTAAAATCCTTGTGTTGTGGGTTGTGCATCCTATGTTATTGCTCCATTTTCTCTATCCCCATTCACATGCTCATGTGCCAGTTTCAACGTATGTAATCTTGGTCATCTCTATCGCATACTCAAGCTTTGTGAACTGCACTATCTTGTATACAAACCATTTATTACTTACACGGTACTTGCATCCCCTTCGCTGCCTGCTGCATCTTTGCACTCACGCACAAGGGATCATTCTCTAGCAAATGAGGATCACCTTGCTTACACACACGTGCGCTTTGGTTGATTACCATAGCATACACTCCAGCTGACTTGGTGGGGCCCCAAGCAAGTACCTTATTCATACAGGTCGACCTGTGTAGTCTTTGGACCATGCTTGGCTGTCTCCATTTGAGCTACTCCTATTCAATCCGCTGTTCATTGTGTCTAAGTGTTTTATTTGCCTAATAGGAGAGATTTACTATTTTTGGTAGCTAAGTTTTAAATAGGCCAAAGTTCCTAATAGGATCTATTCAACCCCCCCACCCCCTTCTAGAAACGATTGCACCACGCTGGACCCAACAAGTGGTATTAGAGCAAAGCTCTGCCATTCTCAGATCCTACAATCTGCAGGGAATGATCCCGGTGCATTTTGATAAAATGGCTTCATATGCTACACATTCTTTGTTGGTCTCTCCACCCATTTATGATGGTTCAGATTTTTCTATATGGCTAGGGAGAATGTTTGTCTATGTCAAATCCATAGATCCATAATTGTGGAACCTTATATACATTGGTCCACATGAGCTACCGTCAAATTCAGATGAATGGTCTGCTGAACTCGAGACCAAACATATTGATAACCTTGCGGCACTCAACTTGATAAAAGCTGCGGTTGATTTCAGGTTACTTCATCGTGTGTCCACCTGTAGCATAGCCAAGTAAGTTCTGGATGTGTTGGTAAACATCCATGAAAAAGGAGAACAAGAGTAGGAATGCCTCATGGCTGACCAATTAGAGCAGTCAAGCAATCCATCCTCATCTCAAGTAAGCTCTAACTCGGAGGACTTTACTTCTGAAGAACTCATAGAGGCCTATGATGAGTTGATCAAGCAGTACAAGAAAGTGAAGTCTGAAAATAAAAAATTAAAAAAAGATTTAAAACTTTTATGTTTTGGGAAATATGCATGATTTTGAGGTGTGAGTCAGATTTCGCATTTTGATCATATTTTTGGGGTTTAAACAGGCTCTCTCGGTGCTAGAGAGGTTGGGGAAGAATTTTCCCTTATTTTCCTTGTCACTTCGGGGTGATTGGGGCATGGGAAGGTGTTTTCCTGAGGTCTTCACCATTTTAGGCACGGACTAAGAACGTGCCCATCACGGTATCCGCGTTCTTCAAAGAAGGCACCATATCGGGGCGTCACATTCATCGAGGAAGATGAACAGTAGGGCAGTTAGGGTTGCGGTGGTGAGACCAATCGCGACCAGGTCACGGTCATTAGCCCTGTCGCGTTCCGCCGTTGTCACTCCCGGGTGATCCGCCCTGTTGATTGGGATCGCCCCCCTCGTGGCGGGCACGTTCTTCCCTTGTCGCGCTCATGGTCAGGGTCGCATTCATGAACGCGCCCAGAGCGGGGTATGCGTTCATGTGGGCGATCAGTCTCATGGGCCAGAGGGTGGTAAGGCAGCTTGGCGTGCCTTCCTTGGCCCGTGTGTGTCCCGGACACCCCGTGGGTACCATAACCATGTTTTTGGGTGTCCGAAAGTATCTTGTTACTTCGATTAGCTTGTCGTAGGTCTCGAGGGTCTGGATGACCCCGTGAGTGTTCTGAGTTTTCGTGATTGGGAAAGATCGAGTCACCGTGAGTCGGTACGAGTGCGGTGGGCCCTCCCTACATGTCGTGGGTTTCTCCGATAAGTATTTTTCGGGTGGGCCATGTGTGTGGCCTTGAACTGTGAGTTCAATCAACCAGCCTTGGGCTGGAGGTTTTCTGTGTGTCCTGTGGATGAGAGATCCACTCGGCGGCTTGTGTGCTACCTTGAGAATCGTGTCACCATAGTTCCAGACCTAGGGATTAGGCCAGATTCATGGCGCTGTGCTGTCGCATGCAGTGGTCTTGACCCGAGTCTCGTGACTCAAGGACCGTTGGGTTATTAGGTCTAGTGGGTTGTCCTGAGTCTGGTGGCTTCGCACCACCTATTACTTCGCGTTACTCGCGATGGGTGCGTGCGTGATTTTCTATGCCCATGTTCTGTGAGCCCCCACTGGTCGTAGCCTTCTTACAGTACGCGTGTGCTGACCCACCTGGGAGTGGTGGAGTAGCTTACCCGAGAGAGACAGTTTTAGGCTGGTTACCATAGGGCCCCCACGCGCAGCCTGAGTCTGGGCTTCGGGGGAAGAACCAACTAGAGGATCTGACCTAGGGCGTATGGTCGGTGTGTGTACACTTGGCTGAGGGCGGCGGACCTGTGCTGACAAGCGTGACCTCAGCTAGTCCTTGTTCTGTGTTCCTGGTTACTATACGGTGTCTCAGACTATGCCTGGGGCGTCGTAGTAAGACACCTGAGGCTGCGGACTAAATCGTCAGTGGACGCATCCGGCCTTGCTTTTGGTGTGCGGTACTTATGTCACGTGACGTGAGTTGTCGTGTCGCGGGTTTCCATTTTCCGTTTGCGAGACAGGGTTTCGTGTGTAGTTCGAGTGTTTTCCCAGAGCTAAGGTCTAGGGTTTTCGGTGAGTGTCACCGAGGGCTTCTCCCTAGACGGTGTAGAGTTCACGATGGCAAGGTTGTGACTGTGTTTCCTGACCGCATGGTTTTGGTGGGCCCTTGTATGTGAGGATAGGCCTCCATGACAGTGGCATCATGTCATTTTCCTGGTAGCGTAGCTAGGGCGGGTCGTAGTCTGGTGGTCCCCCGATTGCGAGATCGGGGCATGTTTTCTGGTACAGTAGGAGTAGTTGTAGAGCTGAGGTTTTATTAGCCACCGCATTTACTGTTCCTACTAATGTTGTTATTCTTGCTGTAGTTGTTGCTTTCCGTGCTGCTGTTGTTTTTGGTTGGGGTTCTGTGAGGCCCCTATTGAGCCAATGATACAAGGCAACAATGCCATTCATCTCAAGCACATGCAGTCTTATTCATCTCAAGCACATGCAGTCTTATGTGGTGACTTAGAAAGTTGCTATCATCAAAACAACATCAAGGCATTACCAAAACAAACACCTTCAAAATATCAGATGCAATCAGTCAAACATGTCGAGCAGACTCATGTGCTGACTTATATAATGTTGATATCATCAAAACCATAGGGACACAACATTCTGTTCTCCACGGCCGCAGCCGTCCTCTAATCTGCACGAAGCCCCGGGCGCCGGAGAAGAAGATTGTCTACTCTTTTGCTTGTCTAGGTGGGTCGTCATAGTTTCCCCACCGATCCCCCTCCGTTTGGGTTTTCTTCCTCGATATAATGTAGGTGATAGGGGGAGGGGCGATGATATGAGCCTACTCCCCCCTCAGCATCTCTGCGGCTCTCTCTCTCTTTCCCCTGTAATTTCTTCCTTCGTCTGATGTTGACGACGACCGAGCAACAATGCCGGCGTCAATGTATATAATCTGTATATTTTCCCCAGCTGAATGGATGGTGTGCTCGATGCATTGGCGAATCAAGTGTTTGATGTTATCTATCTTCCCCATGCCATCTTCCCTCTCCCTTGTGTTTCCCTCCTGTAACTAATGGGAGTGGCGTCGTGCGACAACATCGACGTCGTAATGTATGGCAGATGTACCTATTTACTGTGCATTGAATTAATAGACTATAATCGGGTTCGATGCCGCATCCGTCTGCCCTATATTCCCATCCTCTCCCAGTATGTACATCTAACGGTTCCCTGCGTGCGTGATTCCCAGATCCATTTTCCCCGACGTCGGACATGCCCCTCGACACCACGGGCTACATAAACCACTCTCCCCTCCCCGAGCTTCTCTCTCTTCCAATGCAATGATCGAGCCCTCCGCCTTCTCTGTGCACTTCCTCACAGACCAGAGAGGAGGAGATCACTTCTAACATCCCCATTCGTCCTGTGCCGAACCCCTGTTGGCTTTATGAATAAAAACCTGTGCACCGTCGGCCTAGTCAAACTGCTAAACATATCATTTGCGAGCATAATCCCTTCAAACAGTGGGCATTACTGTTCCATCGTAGGCCTGATAGCTAATCAATACTCCTGTTGCCATGCGATGCTATGTGCCTCTCTCTTAGTCCTGTTCTCATTCAAAATCCAAGAGCCTACTCTGTAGTGTTGCTCCAATACCCGGGGAGGGGGACATTCCCCTAATATTTTGTTAGAAGCATCCTTTGGCTGGTAGGGAATCGTCTGTGAGTGACGAATACTCCCACAGGTCACTAGATGAACAGTAACCGGGTTAATTGCAATATACTAAAATCCACAGTCCTTAAAGGACATTGTGGTGGCCGTGGGTTGTGTTCCCCTCGTAGGCTAGCCCTTGGGGTTTCTTTCCCTCTCGGTTGTCCCGGTTCAGATGTTGCATCGACTCGGGTCACGTGCCCCTCGTAGGCTAGCCCTGGGGGTTTTCACTCCCAAAATGAGTCACCTCATCTGTCTACTCTAACCCATGGACTTGGCACCCCTAGTAGGCTAGCCCTCGGGGTCTTCCTATCCGTTCGGGTTTGCCAGCCGCCGTTGTGTCACCCGGCCCTTAGGGGTTTACTCCACCACGTGAGTATTTCCCCGCTTCTCCCCGACAATCCTCCAGGATGGGGAGATGCTGCCGAATTTTTGGCACAAATAAGTTAATAAACCACCAAATAATCCCAACTAAATAAACATGCTCGACTCGCAACGATCGCCGCGCTCGAGTATGAACCTTGCGCGAGCTTATGACTCGACTTCTGGACGGCCTGGGGTCGATTCGAGGGACAATTAATCCAATAAAGTCCCAAAATCTCGTAAAATATTTCTAATAAATCTAAAAATAAATCAATAAAACCTCAGTTTTCGTGAAACGCCGATAGGTATTTTACCTATTTCAACTCTCGCACCAAATTTCGCCTTCTCGAGATTTCCACCACTACGTCCAACTGCAAAGGGTGGGCGGAGAAATTCGTCTACCTTATCAAGTCGTGGGATCATAAGGTCCCTACTAGGTGGATGCGTGGGAACTTCCCCCCTACTTGGCGCGATAGCCAGCCCAGGCTTATGGCCGGAGACCGTCGGAAGGTGAAGGTTCTCAAGCGGTACTCCCTGGCTGAGGCCGACTGTGTCTTGACTCCTACGCTGCTTCAGGAGCTAGAGTTGTGCCCCCCGTTGCCACAGGGCACGGGTTTTGTTGCTTCCTTAATTTGCTTCCTGACGAACGATGTTTGACCCAATTTTGCTTTGCTTCTTGGAGCGCTTGAGCCTCGGAATTGGACCTCCGAGTTCGTGGAGTTGCCACTGAGTGCTCCCCGCCCCATCGACCACGTGAGCCTGGGGGCTGACCGGGTGTCGGTCGTCGCCCCCCCCCCCTGGCGAAGCTGTATTTGCTCCAGGGAGGCTGCAGTACCCGATTCTCACCAGAGTTCCTTTGGTGCGCCCACCAGCGACATCCACTGCAGCGGGGAGGGGCTCGACAGCGAGCAGAGGTCTTGCTTCCTCGGGGAATCTCGTCGAGGAGGTTTCCAGTGCGGTTGGCGAGGGCTTCGACATGGCTGGTGGTCATTGTGCGCCCCTGATTGATGATGAACTGGCGTCCATGGACGCTCGTCGTCGGTCGAGGAAGAGAGCAAGGAGTCCTTCCCCCGGTCGGATTCATGCTCCGCCTTCCCCGGCATTTGAGCGTCCTCCAGCTGCAGCTGTGCCGCCTCCGACGTCAGGCAGATCGGCGGCCGCCCCCCCTGCGTCGGTACCTCTGGTGCGGGGGCGTGACAAGGGCAAGGCCCCTGCTGTCGACGTGGTTGCTCCTGCTTCGTTGGCGCCTCCGTGGCGTAGCTCGTCCCCGCCTCTCTGGGCCCAGCACCTTGTGTTGCCCGGGCTTGCCACGATTACTGATCTTATGGGGAAGACCATTGAGTGGCACAAGCCCTACGGCGAGTTTGGTCCCGAGGCCGAGGAGGAGGTGACGGCGAGGGCGGCGCGAAGCGTCTGCATGTTGGCGAGTGCCTTTGGGCTCTGGAGGCTTCATTTCTAGGGCCTTGCTCGGATGCTGGCATCCAGCCAGGCCACTCAGGCCGAGTCGAAGGCACGTTCGAAAGAGTGCCAGTCGGTTCTGAATGCGCTGCGCGAGCAGCTCCATCAGCAAGGACTGGCTCTTGCCGGGGCGGAGCGCGATCGGGACGCCTTACGGGCGCTGGCCGATGCCGCCGGTGAATTGGCCGCCAAGCTGGGGAAGCAATTCCAGGCTTCGGAGACTCGCGCTCAGGTGGCCAAAGGCAAACTAGCCAAGGTGCGTTCGCTGCTGGTGTTCGCAGGCGAGGAGGCGGTGGAGAGCTTTCGGTCCTCACCGGCTTATCGGCAGGAGTTGACGGAGGTGGCTCTGGAATTCTATGGGTCGGCCCGTGACCGGGGCTTCCACGAGGGCTGAAGTGCCGCTGTGAAGGTCACTACGGCGATCCTGGGATGCGAGGTCCCGGCGCTCCTTCCTCCCCCGCCAATCTATGACCCGGAGGACGACGAGGGCAAGGAGGGACCTACTCGCGTTGAAGCTGGAGGCCCAGTGTCGGCGGCGAGCACGGATGCTGATGCGCCTGCGGACTCCTCGGCGGCGGAAGCTTAGGTCGTGGAGTTGGATGGTGACTCCCCCCCCGCTGGCGTTGTTGCTGCACGTGAGCCTAGTGAAGCTGGGGCACGTGACGATGTATCTGGGGCGGGCCTTTAGGAGGCCGCCTGTACTCGCACGTTTTCCTTCCTGTCTCTCTTGCTGTCTCTTGTCCCTGCCTGAGGGTAGTTTCCCTTCTTTCGGCATAACCCCCGAAGTGTTTTGACATAGTCATCCTTCTGAATTGCTGGCATCTTCGGGTCAGCCTTAGATGAATGGCGCTTTACAACCTTTCGCGCCTCCAGATATGCCATCACCTCGGTGTTGGACCAAGATTTCAGCTTCTTCAAGTAAGTTGGATCAATGTCCAGGGTAGGTTCTGGTTGAGAATCTAGAAGACGGTGCTCAGCAACATGCCAGCAGTCTTTGCGGGAACTTCGGTAGAAGCCCTTCCGTGCATTCCACCACTTAATAAAGTCTGGAGTCACTCTGGGCGAATGAGCCGGAGACGGCACCCTGAAAGATACATCCTCCCGGTGGTGGAAGTAATCCCAGCATATATCAGCTTCATCCATGGTCGTCTGGCCAGCCCAATGCCTATTCGGAAGACTAAATCGTGCTGCAGACGACGGAATGTGTTGGTCGTAGCCGAAATTCTGACTAAATCGAAAGGGATAATATGGCTCCAACCATAGGAGGCCGCTCTTCCTGAATATGAGGACGCTGGGTCGGATGGCTAGTGCCCAATCAATCAACTCCGACTCCAAGATCGACCTCGTACACTTGGTGCCGATGAGCGGATGAATATATTCTTCGGTCTAGAATAGGCGACACTGCCACATCCTGTTTACGAGTGGACCCGAACTAGCTGCTAGGCTCCAGAAATGCAGAACTCCGGGGGAGTCCGTGGGGACCATTGTTAATTTACCCCGAATAGCATAAAGCTGATCTGCCATGGAAGATGGCTCGGCACTGGCAAATTCAATCATCCTCAGCACGGGACGATCTGACTGCATTGACCGGGGAGCTGCTTCTAGAAATAGGGTGCAAACCCAAGCATTGAAGAAATGAAGTGGACCAACTATTCGTGAACCTCTGGGGATGCGTGATTTGTGCAGATCCCCCAGCATCTTATAAATGAGGCATAGAGCCACCGGGCAGAGGGACAGCTTCGTGCCCCAGGCCATCAGATAGGTGGGGTAGATTGCCTCTTGCCTAATTATAGTCTCGTCACCCTGAGGGAGGGCAAACGAACAAAGCCAGTAAGTCAAATATGCAGCACAATGTGTGACTGCATCAACTCCTGTGGGGTTTGGGCCCCCTTGTCGCCCTATCCTTGAAGTGGAAGGGAAAGTTGCCTGGCGATGGACCCTTTTCTTCCGCTTCACTACTGTCGGAGCTACCGTGGGGAAGTCTTCATATTGCTGCTCCCCACCGAAGAAATGTTGGAGCCGCGTGCTCACCCGCACGTGCCTCTTCTCTCAAGGCTTACGTGCCTCCCGCGTATTGTGCGTGGACTGCCATAGGGTGTTGTATGCCTTCATCAGGTATCGGTAGGCGAAGCCAGTGAAATACTTGCCTTCACCATCAGTCTGATCCTTCAGCTAGTCAGGGAAGCAGACTTCTTCATATGGCTCCCCGTCTATCGGCAAGCCGCTCAACTGGGAGAGACTCCAGAGGTCCAGTGAAGTTTCCCCCTCCGCAGTGTAAAAAGTATTATACTCTGGGTAGAATACTTCAATCATCCCGCAACACAGACCTCGGGAGATTGGATATCGGTACCGGGAAGCATATACACTGTGATAAACACCGGCGCTGACCAGAATGGGAGCATAGTGGTGCAGCACGTAATCTGTAAATTCTATAGCCCCTGGTCTGAAGGCGTGGGCATTGGTAGCTTTAAGCTCTCCAAGCCACCCCACGGAAATCTGATGCTTGAAATGGACTGCCAGGCAGTCTAGAAGAAAAGGTTCTGGTGCGGACATAAGAGCGAGCGAGAAGCATGAATCGGTGAGCCGTCGGCACTATACGCGAAGCACCACTCGAGCTATATCGGCTTCCATCTGGCTCGGAGACAGTCTGGAGTCTCCACTCTGAGCCCTTATATTTATAGTATTTATGGGGATTTTACACCAGCGCCCCCCACCTCCCACCTCCTCGCCCAGCACCGCCCCTCTCTGGTCCTCCACCAGCCCTCGTCATCCCCAACATCCCCTCCACCCTCACAGCCATTAGCCCCTCATTTCCCCTTGCTGTACCTCTGCCCCTTGCCACCCCATCTCCACCTACACCACCCTGCACAGTCCAGCTCGCAGGCAACAGCAGAGGCACGAATTGCAGAGTCTGCCTCAAAGTTACCTGGCATCTTCAGGAGGTGTGCCATACATCGCCAGAAAGCTTGTCTAGATAGCTTCGCATCCGTGGTGGTCCCTCTGGCATCTGACATTCCTACTACCTAGAGGACCCATTCTCCCCCAACTGCGCAGATCAGGTCTGGCCAGTGACCTGAGGCTACTTCCTAGATCTCCCACGGCCACATCCCACGGCTTCTGGAGGCGCCGCTTGGCCGAGAGCTTCTACCACCAATCAACGTACATCAGAAAAAAGTGAAGGAGCATTTTCCAAATTTCTCCCTTAGGTGCTCCGTTCTGTTCGTTCTTAAACTGAATAGACACCCGTTCACCTCTCAGACTGCTCCGACCTCCACGGACATCCCCATAAGCGCCATTTTGAAGAGGACTTCAAGACGGTTCCAACGACTCCAGCCATGTTCGATTCCAAGTTTGGGGTCGTTCGTGGTGACCGTTCCTTCCTGCTGCTGAAGTACCCCCGCTATCAGAACCAGGAACCTGGGGCCTTGTTGGCGACCCATCCGCGACCAGCATCGGCACCCAAGGGATTCGACAAAATTCAAGCGTCATCCAGAGGCAATCCCGAAGAGAATCCAACTGATCTCATCACTGGCAAAATTCAAGAGTGGCCGCTGCTGCTACATCTCCGACAACCTGTCCCCC
The DNA here is from genome assembly GCA_024336825.1 of Amorphophallus titanum. Classification (NCBI taxonomy): domain Eukaryota; kingdom Viridiplantae; phylum Streptophyta; class Magnoliopsida; order Alismatales; family Araceae; genus Amorphophallus; species Amorphophallus titanum. Next base: position 13,451,090 of record JANBPO010002057.1, on the reverse strand, counting down.
ATTCCAGAAGGTGGGCAGAACTGACGTCACTCATCGGTTCATTTATTTAAGCCTTCCCCTTCCCCGCCTGGCCGGCTTAGCGCCCCTCCCTATGTGGAGATAGTGTTTGTTGTAATCTACAATCCCCCTCCCCTTGTCCAACCTCCTGCGTGAGGAGTAGTGCATGTAAGTTATTAAACAGGGAGAAGCATCACCGACGCGGTGTGCGGGGAACCCACACTTCCCCACTCGCCCTCGTCTGTGAACGGGGTCGATTTCCTCAAACCGACCAGGTAAGCTCTAACACCTTGCTCTTATTTCAGTTCTTGTTCATTTAATATCCGTAGAATTACTCCGCTAGCGGTGAGAGAGCACCCGACCCTGGAGAACCCTACTTTCCTGTGGTCACCGTGGATTTGTGAGAGATAGTGACCTAGTGCCCCAATTGGCACCTAGCCAGCCCCTTGAGTGTAGGCACTGTACCCTTGGGAGGGCAACCCTAGCCCTGCTGTCCCTCTACTAGCAAGGGTCTCGTTCCACTACCTTCACTCGGCATCGCTGAGTCACCCTAGGAATCATTTGCGCAATAGTGGTTTGGCAACTTTCGAGATTCTCCGCTCTTGTGCATTGCGTTTGTGTGGTAGGTCCGAGGATTTTCATTCTCATAGCTGCATTCACCTTAGTGGTGTCACATCATTATGTCTATTCTGATGAAAACTTATGAATTTCTTTGCATCGGTATAAACCCAATATCTATGATGAAACTCGCTATTGATCGATTGGCACATCACCCGATCACTGATGAAATCTATCCAGGGTAGACCCTACGTCTATTCTGATGGAACTTATGAACTTCCTTGCACCGATATAAATCCCATATCGATGATGAAACCTACTATCGATCAACTGGCACATCACCTCGATCAATTATGAAACCTACCCGGAATGGACCTTCCGTCTGTTCCGACGAGTCCTACAAGCTCTTCATCTATACATCCACAAGTACTCCTACCTTCGGCATTCCTCGCCACTGAAACATCTACTTATGCTAACGGCCCAGTTTGAGAACTTTCAAAACCTCGTCACGCGGTGGAGCGGTTCCCCCATCCTTTCCCTGAAAGGGTGGGCCCTCTCCTGCGATGAAGACACGGGCATATCTACATGGAAGTTCCCAGACTGCTACCAAACCAGCACAAAGCAAAAGATGGTGATAAAGGCATGCACTCGAAGAGATGATAAGAAAAGGCTTTTTCATTGCAAGAGGTGATAATACAATTGGGGCCCTCGAGAGGGGTGCATTACAAGATATGGGGAAGTTAAGGCCATCGGAAGATGTCCTCGAAGTAAAGAAGTCTGACATACGGAGCCGCTCCTAGTTCGCGAAGGAGGGCTTCTTCCTCCTGCAGGTGAATTGATTTGCCTTGGAGTGATGCTACTTATCCCTCTAATAAGGCTACCTCTTCAGCACTTTGGGATTGGGCCATCTCCACTTGTGACAATTCAACCCGGAGATCGCTTAGTTCTACTTCTAGTTCATCCATCCGGCCGCGTATGTATTGTGCCCGACCTGATAAGGCTTCCAGTCTGGTCTTATGCTCTTGAAGATTTAAATTCAGTCCCTCCATCCCGGACCGACAATCGGCTCGTTGCAGTTTAAGGGCCGCCAGTCTATCATTTACAGTACGCCCTAAGAAGTCCCAACGATTTACAAATTTTAGCAGCAGCAGCACACACTGGGTCCATACTTCCAAGGGGCAGCCCAATGCTGGCAAGCCAATTGTTAGGCGCTCAGCCACTTCCTTCAGCTACAAGTAGGTCAATGCCGGTTGAGATTCCACTACCCGGCACAGCATCTCCAAGTTCTGCCAGACGAAATCCTCTGATGAAGAAAGGCCAAGAGAGGCTGCTAGAGCTACTTCAAAAGTGACCTCACTGTCAATATCTGCCCACAGACCTATGTCTGACTTAGAAGATGAAGACGGAACGGCCACTGGGGGTGAGCTGGTCTTTTCAGCAGCCTCTTCGTGGACCACTGTTCTTTCTATTCCCGAATCTTCAGGAGTTGCCTGTTGGGTAATTGACAGAGGTGAACTGATCTTCTCGGCAACCTCTTCTTGGACCGTTGCCTCCTCCATTGCTGAACCCTCAAAGGCTACCTCCGGAGTAACTACTGTAGATGATAGAGACTCCGACTCTATTGCTGGTATAGATGGGACTGCAGCTTCAGGTGCAACAGTCATCATGACAGCAGGGATAAAGGCAGAACCTCTGGCCAAGTCTATCTCAGCCCTCAGTTCTGAAGCCCCAGTTGGAGTGGAACTTTCTCCTAATGTCCCCAGCTCCAATGATGACATCTCAGTCACTGATTGCACCCTTAATGGCACAGGGGGAAACATAGCAGTCGTCCCAATCGAAGCTATAGGTCTAGGGAGCAGCACAGCCAAGGCTTCTGAAGAAATAACATCGGAGGCTGGTATCAAGACCGGGTCAGTGGTGCTAGGCTCCTGAAACAAGTTGGGATAAGTATCCAAGTGGCAAACAAGCAAGAAGGCTATGCAGCTTAATAAGGAAGAAGAGGTAGAGCCTACTCTCATTGCAGAGTCAATCTCTTCAAAAGCCTGCACAGAAGATGACAGTTCTGCTGTTGAAGCAACAAAAGGAGGAATTACCTCTTCCTCCATATCGATGCCAGCAAATTCTTCTTGAGACACCTCCTCAGATGTTGGCGCTGGCAGCTTTGGAATGTTGAACACTAGGACACCCTTGGTTAGCACAGGAGGCATTACCACTTCCTCCTGGATTGATCCAGGTGCTTCCTCCTCACCTTCGGAGGAGCCAAAGTCAATCTCTTCTTCATTAGAGGAGGAGGCAGAACTGCTGGAAGATATCTCCACGCTGGTTATGGGCATACTCGCCACCTCTGTTGATTGCCGGGCTACTGAGCGGGTAACCATCCCCCATGAGGGGACAATGCTCTTCTTCAGCATGGTATTGTGTCCCTCCTGCAACTGAGAAACATCTACAGCAGGGTCCTCAACTTCAGCTCCAACCACTCCAGCCACTGCAAAGCAAACTCGTGTATGTAAAACGGCAGAGAGGTCATAAGAAGACAAAGAAGAGTTGAAAGGCGAGCTCACCTTCAATTTCACTGGCAGGTGTAGGAGAAGGCAACCTGACATCCTTCGAAGTAATGGCAGGAGGCTCCCCGCCTACGTCTTCTGCTGCACTTGTGATTTCCTCGGTGATCACAATAGCGGCTGCTTCTTCTTGGGCTAATGTCAAATAGAAGATATGTCAGGATAAGGGTCAAAACTCCTTGAAGAAGCAAAAGAAAGAGAAGAACCCTGCAGTTCATCAAGAAAGTAATCTCACCTTCAACCGTTTACTGGGCAACTTCCTATTGCACGGCAAATTCCTCAAAAGAGGGAACAGGAGGTAAAGGGGCATCAGTAACATCCGCTGCGGAGGGGGACTGCTTTGCTAAAGTCTTCTGGGCCTTCTTTGCCCGCACTACAACAACCTTCACTGCAGAAGCTGCTCTCTTCTTGCCAGGAGGCAATGGGGTGGTTGTTAGTGCCGGCTCAGGGATGTCAAAATATGCAGGCTTCTGAGCCTGAGAAATGATCTTCTCTTCAATGGGACTTGTATATTTGTGGATGTTGTAAATCTAGACTAGTTTATATAAATACCACTCTGATATTTTTAAATTACTTCCGCCTTATTTTAATTAATCATTGCCAAAATTAACATTGCACGCTGTGAATTCTAATTTCTAATGCAATCCCTCAACAATCCCACTAACCCTTTAGGGGCCTCATCAGCCTCCTGGGTGGCGTCCCTAGTTCATGGTAGCGGTAGTTCGGTACTTGTATCAGGTTATCGGTGCCATGGGCTCTGGGTCATTACATTTGGTATCAGAGCGAGGTTGGGGAATTATATCGGGAATTGAAATCTGCATGGATTCAGAGGAAGTCCCTTTGAGTCATTCGTTGCTGGCTTAGGATGTTTCTTACGAATGCTAACATGTTTTCCGTTGCCGTGTTTCCCTAGATTTGAGATGCCGCCTCAAAGCCGAAGAGCCCCAGCTCCTCTAAATGAGGCTAGTGTTTCACCTGCTCCTGCTATACCGGTTCCTACCCAGGCTGCACCTGTTCCTATTCTACCTGTGGAGTTACCTAGTGGTCGTGGACGAGCACTAAAAGAATTTCTGCTATTCCATCCACTGACATTCAAGGGTCAATCGGATCCCGAGATAGCGAGGGAGTGGTTGGATGCTACCGAGTGCGTCTTCCAATGCATGGAGTGTGCCGTGGATGAATGGGTTATGTTGGCTTCTTATCAACTTCAAGGTACCACACGCACGTGGTGGACCACGGAGTGGGAAGTTACCTTCCATTCCCGTCTGCTTCGACAGATCACATGGGCCAAGTTCGTTGCTGCATTCGAACGTGTCTATACTCCAGCCTGCCTGAAGTTAGCCAAGCTATATCAATTTCTGGAGCTGACACAGGGCGAGATGTCAGTGCTGTAATATCGCGATAAATTCATTGAGTTGGGCCTGTATGCACCCCACATCTTTGTCGATGAGACTGTGAGGACTCAGTAATTTTAGCGTGGACTAAAAGCAGAATTGAGCCTGCCACTGTTCGCTACACGTGTGACTGACTTGGACTCTGCATATCAAGCAGCCATCGTGCTAGAGTTGGAGTTGGCGAGGACCCGAGGATTTTCACAGACTGGGATGTTTCCGTCAGCCGTGTAGCATCAGCCGCCTCACCAGTCATCAGTTTCAGGAGTTTCTCCCACTTTCTCACCTTCCGATAGTGCTTCCTTCCAGCAATCTCAAGGCAGTGGTTTCCGTCATAAGAAAAAGAGGAAGAGATTCGATCAGCCGTCATTTTCTGGTTCGAGTAAGTAGTCTGATTTTTCTGGTCGACCGCGTCCAAATTTCGTTGCTTTTCAGCCAAGAGTATGTTCTAGGTGTGGCGGCAGTCATCTGGGTGTGCCATGCTCTTTGCCGGTTGTCTATTATCGTTGTGATCAGTTGGGGCACGTCTCCCGAAACTATCAGTTGAGGCAACAGATGGTGCAGTTCTCACAGACTTCCCAGTTGCAGCAGCCACAGTTCCGTCTTCCACCACCGCCTCAATCTTCATCATTTCAACGGCCAGTTCCAGCACCTTCTCAGCAGTCGTCTACAGCTACCCGTCCACCGAGAGCCAGAGTTACACACATCACTCATGCGGAAGCGTTGGCGTCTAATCTGATCGAAGCTACGGTTTCAATTTATGATCGCTCAGTGTGTGTTCTTTTCGATTCAGGTGCGATCCATTCATTTATCTCCTAAGATTTTATTGCTCGTATCGAGAAGTCAGTGAATGAAGTTTCCTGTGAGATGCTCGTGGAGTTGCCGTCTGGCGATTACATGTCTACTCCTCTATGCTTGGAAAATTCTCCGGTTATGGTCGGTGGTCGGAAACTGCCAGCGAGGCTTTATGCATTACAGTTGGCCTACTACGACACGATTCTAGGTATGGATTAGCTAGAACTTTATGGTGCCATTTCTTTTTCTTTTTTTTTTCATTCATCTTCTTCCCTCTTCTCCTCCCCCCGGTAAGAACCGATCGCGCCCCCTCTCTCTCTTCTTCCTCCGACGATGACCGCGGCGTGCTCCCCTCCGACTGTAGATGGTGGTGAGATGATGACGTGGCGGTGACGGCGGCAAGGAGATCATGGCAACGTGCGGTTTGTGGAAGCTCATGGGAGCTCGAGGGTTTCAAGTGGGTTTTTCGTGGATCGGCGGCGATCCGTCACGTTTCAAGCGACCTTGAGGTAGGGTGACGGATCTTTAGCTCATTATTTACCTTTCCCGCGATTTATTGGCCGAAGGGAGGTCCAGAGAGGGTTATTTTGTGCTGGAAAGGGAAATCCATGCTTTGGGGGCTGAGCGTTGGATCTAGCATTTTAACACATTATTTCGTGATTTGATGACATCAAATGATGCTCTGGGGCATGGGGAAGAGTTTTCCCTTCGTTTCCACTTCACCTGGGTGTGAATGGGGCGTGGAATGGCGTTTTTGGGCCATTCCCGCTGTTCTCGATTTTTCAGAGTGAAAACGGTCCTAACAGGAACCGTTTTTAGGTTTAGCGGCCCACATGGTGACCGCCAGCCGACCAGGGAGTGTCGGCAGGGTATGCGGTCGAACGACTGACCGTTACCCTTTGCGACCATTTCCCTCGCGAAGCCAGCGTGACTCCCAAGGCATTTCTGACCGTTGCGTTTTGACCGTTGAACAGTTTTTGGGATTGGCGGTCATAAGGTGACCATTTAACCCTGCCTGATGGTCTCAAGGGAGACCGTTTCAGTCCCCAACGGTCACAAGTTGACCGTTTCGCCTTGTTCATGCAGTTTTGTGGCATGGCGGCCCCAAGGTGACCATTTCACATCTGAAGCAGCCCAGGGTGGACTGCTTTTGTTTCAAACGGTCTGCAGAAGACCGTTCCTCTCCTTTGAGTGGCGGCCTGTGGGTGACCGCCTCTCTTCGTCATGCAGTCTAGCATTTGACCATTTTTGCCCTGGGACGGTCCAGAGTGGACCGCCACCTGGTGGGTTCTATCTGACCGGAGTTCGATTCGTGCCGATTCAAATCCCGGGTGAGTGGATCTCGATCCACGTGCTGACCTGGGGTCCGACTGATACTGGACATCGTGTGGGGGACATGTGTGTGGGTGCCGTGGGGTCCTGGGAGGCGATGTGTTCTCGGCTTGTGTCACCGTGAGTTAGTGTCGATACGAGGAGCGGTCCTTGTAGTTTGTCTGATTTAGGCATTATTTTCGTTGGTTAGAGAGTCTACTCCTTCAGCGACCCTCCACTAGTCGTAGCCTTCCGACACGCGTGTAGTCCCACCAGGGAGTGGTGGCGAGGCTACCTCGAGAGACAGTTTTTAGACTGGTTACCATAGGTCCCCACGTCTTGTAGCCAAAGTCCGGCTGAGGGGAAAACCAGTTAGAGGCCTGACCTAGGACGCATGGTCAGTGTGTGCACACGTGGTTGGGGGCAGTGGACACGCGCTGACGAGCGCGACCCCAGCTTGTTCTCATTCTATGGTTACTTTTACGGTGCCCTGTTCTGCCTGGGGCGACGAGGGGGACACCTGAGGCGCGGTCTAAGACGTCAGGGGACGCACTCGGCTTTGCTTCTAGTGGTTGGCATTCTTATCGTGTCAGGTAGCGACTCTTGGTTCTGTCACTGTGGCGTGTGTCTCGATGTCCTCACCGTAAGACCGGTGTCAGGCGTAGCAGGGCTTTTTCATTTATTTATTCATGTTGTACTCCATTTTAGATGCTTGCGTTGTAGTTTCTCGTTTTGCGAGGTAGGGGTCCGAGTGATCCCTACTGAGCCTTTTGTTATGAGGCTCATTCCCTACATTTTTCTGCGTTTCAAGTGAGGCGAGACTTCAGCGGAGCGTGTCTGAGGCTCCACGTGGTTCTCGGCTCCCTGAACTACTCCAAGCAATGACAGAAGGGCAGACTCTGATCTGACGAAGTCAGGAGCTGTCGATCCGCTGGTAGATGCCAGGCCTAAAGCGAAGACCTGTAAGAACAACAAGAAAACCTAGGAAAACCTAGACAGACGACAGACAACACGACTACCACATCGTGCACATTGCCCCACACATGACCGGAACGTTGTGCAGGCGATAGACACTGACCTCAGGAAAAGTCACGAGAGGGCTAACCAGGGAGGTCACGACCCACAAGAAACGTGAAGAGAACCGCGAAGAGCCACGTGCCACGTGACTAGAGTACCCCGCACTAGAAGAACAGCCAACTGCGTCCACTGACGTCTTATGCTGCGCCTACTAGTGTCTTGTCCGCGTACCTTACTGCAAGGACTAGGCCGAGACCAAGAGACTGTCAGAACCAGAATTGAAGTACCATTGCGAGTGACTAGTCAGGGTCACGCCTGTCGACATGAGTTCAAAGCCCCTGACCATATGTGCACACACTGGCCCACTGCCTAAGCCAAGCCTCTAGCTAGTATTCCCCCTCTGAAGGATGCTATGGTTGGACTGGGAGCCCACGAAACTAGCTTAAGAACCATGTAACGGGAAAGTGTCCCACTACAATAGCCGTCACGTCGAAGCGTGCCGTAAGACTACGACTAGTGGAGGCTCACGAACACAAACTCCAAAGCACAAGTGTGAAAGTACTAACAAGCTAACCAAGCACTATCACACGTACTTTGAAGCACTAATGGCAGCACAGCCACTACTGACAACTTAGGATAAGGTAACTAGACCTACTCACGTAATGATCCTTGAGTCTCACGACTCAGAGGCAAGATCATCACAGACAGCGGAACAAGTCACTAATCAGTCTACTCCTAAGCCATAGGAAATAGCGCTCCGTAGGAAATGACTCACGGAGACCAGAGGGGACATCAAGAACCCTCAGCACACCTGGACACGTAACAGAGGTAGGACAGTACCCCGAGGCATCCCGAACACTATCTCGAGCTGGACAGAACGACTGAGACACAGACAAGGTCACCTGTCAACCCCTGGTCTCACCAGGTTGACCGGAACCAAACACGACACACACACAGACACACACAACAATACACAAGCAGAGAAGATGACACTCTGGGCAAAGTGAACCATCACTCAACCGCTAGGTGAAACCGACAGTCAAGGGATAGTCGCTATGCGACTAGAGACATGGACGCTGGCAATTCTAGATTGAGTCATTAGGGAACTGTCGCAGTCAAGGAAGGGACCACACCCAGTCACCTGAACCGACCGATCTAGAAACCACCAACACACAGACACCACCCTAGAACACAAACCTAAGATAGACCAACTCACCAACAGACACAAAATAGAACAACGGCCATCACGGCCAATAATAAGACTGTAACGCACCTCTATAGGCGCGTTAAATAGCTCTGACGCACCAGGACAGGGGCGTCAGGGAGAACAGGCCTAAAAGCTACACTCGAACGATGTAACGACCTACTATAGGCGCGTTACATGCCCTGACCCACCAAGACTGGGGCGTCAGGGCCAACAGACCCAAAACTCAACAAACGGGGCTATGACACACCTCTATAGGGGCGTCACAATCATGTAACTGCCCACAATTGGTCAATCACACTGACCTAGCCTCGACGAACCTAAAATGACTAACGGCTGTGGCGGTCTATCGTAGGACCATGACATAGTGTGACGGTCTCTGGAATGACTGTTACACCGTCACAATGGGAAAAATAGTGGAATGGCCGAATCGGCCTGTTCCACACCCCATTCACGCCGAAGCGCAGGGGAAACAAAGCCATATGACGAGAAAAGGCTCCTAGAGGCTAAAAACACCACATGCATGCATCAAAACGCGAGATCGGGGCGATTCTAATGAATCGAGGAGATATGGCTTCTAATTTCGAGTTTCTTCATCAAGCCAGTCCAGCATGTTCAGCTTTTGCTGGTATTCATTAAAGGTTACCCCCGGTGGGCTATCTTCTGCTCGATAGAAAGTGGAGATGGTGTCGACATGATAACACCCACTATAATAATACTCTTCGAGGGTGAAACCTAACCCTGGATGTTGAGAAACACGTCTCAGCTCTTTGTCTAGGCTGGCAGGATGCTGCCTCTGGAATGCTTCTTTCTCCTTGTGGGGCTGGCCGGAGGGAATATGCTACTTCTGAAACATCTTTGCCATTTGGCTTGTTGTGAACGTCAGCCCCTGAACGGGGACTGACGGATTCTCTATATCTTCAGGGAGATGACAATCGACGTCTTCCTGTGCGGGGTGCTCCTCAACTGTATAGAACAAGCTGCTGGGGCCTTCAAATTGTGCCACCTCCCATGCTTTGAAAGGCTCGACAGTGACAATATTGAGGCCAGATATTGGCTAGGTAAGACCCTTTGGGATTTCAATACGGCCGTGGTGCTGGTCGACCTTGGCTTTATTAGCATCAAGATAGGTGGCGGGAGGCGCTACTCTGCCCACGTCTCCTATACTTGAAATATGCGAGACTATCTTGGGATTGACATATCTCGGTGGCGGCTGTGGGAACCAATCGTCACCAGCGGTGCTTTTTGACGCCCTGGCAAGGGTCTTGGCTTTGGAGGTCTTCGGCGATGGCTCTACATATAGAGAAGCATCGAGTAGATGACACTCGACACTTTAAATGGGTGGAGGTCAGCAAATATCCTCTCTTCCTTCCCCTCTTGATTGTATTTGACGCATTGGTGTAGAATGGAGGGTACCACCATATTTTCATGTAGCCAGGGGCAACCGAGTAGTGCCTTGTATGAGGTACTGGAGTTGATGACATGAAACTGCACCCTGGTAGTGAAATCTGCCATGGTGAGCGTGAATTCTGCCACTCCCAGTGAGACTTCAAACTTCTGATTGAAGTCGGCGATGCGCATATCTCTGACTTTGTCGAGGGACACATTGAAGTAGTTCCTCTGATATATTCTATATGGCAAAATGTTAACAGCTACTCTTGGATCCACCAGAATTTTGTTCAGCTCCCGACCATTCAGCTGCCCCTTCATGTAGAGTAGTCTGTTGTGGTTGGCCGTAGGGAGTAACATATCCTCCTGAGTGAAGATCACATTCGCCTTCGACAGTGCTTCAGCCAGGTAGGTCTCAAATTGGGCAGGCGTCTGCAAAGCAGTGATGATTCCTTGTCGGGTTTCTTCGCTCAGGGAGAGGATCTCCTAGATGGTGAACCTTGCCGAAAGCTACTTAAGTAGCTTCATTATTTTGCTTCCAACTCAGACATTAGATAGCTTCATTTCTTCTGTCCACCTGGGCTTAGGAGATCCTTGAACTACGGCCTCTAACGAACCTGCTTCATCAGACTCTGAGTCTGCACCTTTCTGTCAGGTGTCATCCTCTTATTGTCCCTTATTGCCTATCGTCGGGTGGGTCTTGTCTTCATATGGAGTACCAAAAGGTTGCTGAAGCTGCGGGTGAGTGCCCCCGGCCGCAGGTCTGGCCTCTTGACATGGCTACTTGCCCTTTGACATCTTCAGGAATTCAAGAAAGGAACGGACTGCGGTGCTTCCCCCACTCTGAGCATATAGGCCTGAAGGAGGAGGGATTTAGACACCCTTGACCTCCGGAGGAGGTATCTTATAGGGCTACTCTCCCCTGAAGATAATATTGTGGTTGGCGGGTGGTTGGCACCCCCATTTTTGGCCTGACCGTGTTACATGTGTAGCATTCGCGGCTTTGACCTGGCTTGCCCCGGTAGTGGGTGTAAAGCATATTTCCTCTTCATCTTCCTCATTGGGCAGATTGAAGAGAGCAGAGAGGGTATTGTAGGAGAGCACCGACAGAGGTTGGCACAGGAGAAAAGCTTCTTCCCCCTGTGCGTTACGTGAGGCAGAAGATGTTGTATGGTAGTATATTCAAATAGTTACAACAGCAGGGTGTTTACACAGGGTGGACTCTCGGTGGATGACAACCACCTAACAATTGGACTCTCCAAGGATTATATCCCACCAGATAATAGTACTATTGGGAGATAATTTACAACAAACAATAAGGGAATAACAAATGACCGGAAAAAACTCCTAACAAACACCAAAAGGAGTAGCCAGCAGTACCAATAGCAGAAGAAAGGGGCTGCAGACCAGCGGACTTGAAGCACATGTGCATATTTTCAGACGAAAGATCACGTCAATTTACTATATCAATCATTCATTTATGCTACCAAGGATCCAGGGTGTTCCTGGCCTAACAAATCTGAGGGAATTCCACCCGACACATGTTGGGCAGGGTATCAGAACCTGACGTGAACAAAAAAAAATTCCAAAAGAGACCAACTTTGGAGGAATTTGGACGGACACATCCTCCATTCTCGTAAGCTTGTGAGATACAGCATAGAATCTCCCCCCTCTCCAGCCCCTTTCATGGAGGCAACAACGGCACACGCACGAGCCCATTACACAAGTTTTGCTAAAATAGAAGCAAAGGAAACGAAAGGCCGCAACTTTGGTCGATGCGCCCAGCATTGAGATCTGGGGATGCGAGGAATGCAGCGGGAAGGGGGAGGAGGAGGAGCAGAAGAGAGGGGATCGAATTCGTCGCAAATGCGGAGGAGCAAGAAGAAGAAGAAGCAGCAGCCGAGGGGGAGGCGCACTACCTGAGTTCCCGCAGCCGACGAGGAGGACGCGGTGGGTGCGGCGGAGGTGGAGGTCGAGGAGGGGGCGCAGCGCCGCGTACTTCTGGTACCAGTCGAATGGGCCCTGGTCCTGCCGGTATCGCTGGTCCCAGTACGACGCCTCCCCGTAGGCGTGCGTCGCCGTCCCCGCCCCCGCCGCCGTCGCGCCGCCCAGCGTCATCCCCTCCCTCCTCCCTCTTCACCTGCTGCCGCCCCCCGAAGTCTCCGCCAAGTTCTGCACCCGCTCCCCTTCCAAAGGGCTTCTTGCTGTCGTCGCGGCCGGGGGCGTGGGCCCACGCTAGACGTCGAAGTCGTAGATCAATTTCGTCAGCCACGGTGCGCTGTGCCCAACAAAAGGTGAATCGACACGACCCCGTCTGACCCCACCCATTGGGAGCTCCTCCCTCACATGAGCCTCACAGGTCGCATGCGGAGCAGCAGATCTCACGCACGAGCGCCCACGTTTTGGCGACATGTCAGGGCTGCACGTGGGACCAAATCAAACGAAATGCGAAAAAAGGAACCGGAGACTCTGGACTGTGGAGAAGGGGCAGGGTAATCCCTGCCATCCAGGCTATGGAGAAGGGAGTGCAGGAGGTACTCGGCAGACGAGGGCGCCACGCCACTCTCTCAAGGGCCTCTCGAGTCCACACGGCGTGAAGGGCGAGGCCTCTGGGCTCTGGGCGGCAGCAGAAAGGGAAAGGACGGGGGTGAGGCTGGTTGACCGTCGGGGAAAGGCATGGTGCCGCCGACACAGGCACTGGCCCGGCCTCAGTCGTCGCCTGAGGAGAGAGCACACATGTGGAGAGGACAGGCAAGGCGAGGTCCCGGGCAGAGAGGGATGGCCGGCCTCAGTCGTCGCCTGAGGAGAGAGCACACGAGTGGCCGGTCTCGTATTCCTTAGGATGAGTTCGGTTCATACGTGTGGGGTGAGATTATGTGAAAAAATTATGTGACACATAATTATTGAGTTGTTAAGGGAGTCTTTGTTAATCAAGCACGTTAACCGCCCTCGATTAACGCCAATGAGTGTGAGGGAGGGGCGGGGCCCACCTGTCATTTCTCTGAGATCGGTTTAGATATCCACCCGATAACTCCCCAGCCTGGGGCTGGAGATTTTTCGTGTGTCCCTTGGATGAGAGATCAACTCGACGGCTTGTGAGTTGCCTTGGAGATCGTGTCACCATGATTTCAGATCTAGGATTAAGCCAAATTGACGACACTGTGTCATCACGTGCAACGGTCTTGACCCGAGTCTCGTGACTCAAGGACCGTTGGATTATTAGGTTTAGTGGGCTATCCAGAGTCTGGTGGTCTCGGGCCACCTATTACTTCGCGTTACTTGCGATGGGTGCGTGCGTGGCTTTCAGTGTTCACGTTTAGTGAGTCCTCACTAGTCGTAGCTTTCTTACGCACGCGTGTGCGGACCCACTTGAGAGTGGTGGAGAGCGTGACCTGAGTGAGACGATTTTTAGGCTGGTTATCGTAGGGCCCCTTGCCTTTGCAGCCTGAGTCCGGCTGGGGGGAAAACCAGCTAGAGGACCCGACCCAGAGCAGATGATCTGTGTGTGCACGCGTAGTTGGAGGCAGAGGACCCACGTCGATGAGTGCGACCCCAGCTAGTCCTTGTTCTATGTTACTGGTTACTGTACGGTGTCTCATTCTTCGCCTGGGGCGTCGTAGGGAGACACCTAAGGTTGCAGACTAAGTCATCAGTGGACGCATCCAGTCTTACTTCTGGTGGGCAGGTACTCCCATCACGTGACATGAGTTTGTCGTGACTCGAGTTCCCATTTATCGTCTACGAGACAAGGTTTTACATGTGGTTTCGGTGTCGACCTTTGTGTATGAGCATAGGCCTCCACGATAGAGGTGTCGTGGCATTTTCCTAGTAGCATGGCTAGGGCAGTTTGTAGTCTGGTGGTCCCCCGACTATAGGATTATGGTGTTGGTTTCCTTTTCGGTAGGAGTAGTTGTAGAGCCGTGGTTTTATCGGCTGTCATGTTTTGGGGGTACGTGTATGGCCACACTTTCTATCGTTGTTGTTGTAGCCACTTCCGTTATTGCTGTTATTGTTCTAGCTGTAGTTGCTACTTTTCGCTACCGCCATTATTTTCGATTGGGGTTCCGCGGGACCCCTACTAAGCCAGTGATAGGAGGCTCACCCCTGGTTTACAGGTGTTGCGGATCTTCCTTAAGGTTCGAGAGTGCTGCGTGATGGTTCTTAGCTATCAGCTCGTCGGGCTGACTATTCACTTGGCATTTGGTACGTTCTCTTGCCTTAGACTATACTTTCTGTTGGACAGGACTCTATTGTAGTTAGTTGTTATTTCTATTAATTATTAAATTATCCTACTTTATTTCCTATTTTTATGTACACCACACCTATCCTTTTAGCCCTTCCGAGCCCTCCAGCTCGTGGGCGGCGGGTTAGGATTCGAATGGTATCGGGTCATTCCCGATATCCGGATCTTGGGTCGTTACAATTGGTATCAGAGCTATGGTTGTGGAAGTACATGGGAATTCGAGATATTATAGTGATCAGAGTCTGTAAGGTCCAGTACAGTCGACAGCTGGCATAGGATTTTGTACTTATTTTTCGCTTGGTTTCTCGCGTAAGAGCCTGTGTGCGCTGAGTTGGCACTGTGAAGGTGGTTGTTGTTTTTCGTTGGTGTGCTGGCGTGAGGTCTAAGGATCGACGTCAAGAGCTTTCTTCCTCATCGATGGTGGCCTTGGTGGTGCTGCGTTAGGTAGAGGTTGCTGGTAGGTGCATTATTGAGGTGCTGCGTCCGAGGAATCTGCAGCGAGGTCAGGTGGCTGGCGAGGATTGCTCATGGTTAAGTGGTCGTGAGTGTGCTTTGAGGGAGCTGTTATTAAGTTTGGCCAGCCCAGCTTGAGGTTTATCCAGCCCCTGTGGCATTGAGACCATGGTTCGAGGTGGCAGAGTGGGTGCTCTGGTCGAGATGTGCTCGGATGAGCAGAGGATCTTCTTGGATTGGGCTGTGGTTGCCCTGGATCTGGTTCGAGAATTCCTCTTCCCACGCAGGCCCATCACCTCATTCATCTAATGGGCCTTGTTCTCTTAATGGGCTCCCTTCCTTCAATGGGCCCACTCCTCTTAATAAGCCCCCTTCCCCTAGCCATGTTGCTACTAGCCCTATGGGCCCTTGCTCTTATGATCCTTCCAGGCCCACGCATCCTTCTATTCCTAGAATGGGCTTTCCTTCTTCTCAGGCTAGGTCCCCTTATCTGGCCCAATATCGCGATCTTGGTCTAAATTCACCCTTCCTTGCCCAAGCTGGCTTGCATCCTTCTCAGTCTCTCCCTAGCGAGGAGATGATTGCTCAAGCCCAACGTCAACTTGATGAACTACAACGTCGAATTGATCGTCAAACTTCTTTAAGTGTTCCATTTGCATTCCAAGGTCTTCAGCTTCCACCACGTTCACAAATTCCTATATATCGCCGCTATGGTGGAGTAGGTGACCCCTATGTGCACTTGAAGGAGTTTGTGTACAAGTCGGCCCAATTTCAGCATGACCAACATTTGATGGCCTATTTGTTTGGTCAGTCCTTAGAAGGCCTGGCTCGGGAGTGATTCTTTACATTATCGCAAGAGCAAGTGGTGAGTTTTCAGGTTGTACAAGAGAAATTTCTTCTGTAGTACCAAGACCAGGTTGGGCCTAAGTATTCCATGGTTGATCTGGCTCATGAGCAGATGAAGCCCGACAAGGAATTCTTGACCTTTGCAGACTGCTGGCATCTTTTGGCCGCTCGAGTTCTAGGGCATATTCCGAAGGAAGAGCAGATCAAAATGATCATTTCTATTGCAACACCCGAGTATCGGTGCATCTTAGCCTTGAATGACATCACCTCCTGGCAATAGCTTTATAGCTAAGCCCACATCATCTACCAACAACTCCTAAGTTCCCTTGACCCTGAGTCTCCTTCACCTTCTACGCTGGCGTACGCCTCCTATCCATTATCTCCCATTAGTCAGCCCTCCATGAGTCAGCCCCCCACCACATATCCTTCCATGAGTTGGCCTTCCACTCCCACGTACCCATATACCTCCACGTGTCAACCCTCCATGAGTCAACCTGTCGCCATCCACAGTCAGCCCTCTGCCGCTTTATCCCCGCATGCATCTCCACTTCTGGTCAAGGAAACACCACACCCCGAGCGGGTGGATGTCATCCACTACATACCTCCTCATCCCACTCTGCATACTCCATTACCTAATCCTTGCTTTAGTCATGTGTCACTGCCTACACAACCCCCATTAACCCCACAACCATCTCCATTATCCTCTCACACCCCTCGGCATCCACTTTGCCCGAAGTAAGCTCCTCATCATCCTCCGTTGTCGGAATCATTTAATGATATTTCAGGGCTTTGATGGCCACTCGCGTATTGTAATTTTCGCCGGTTATGCCTTGCCAACCCGCGGTCGGAAATTTACTCCATTTTTGTGATTTTCATCGTCAACAGGGGCATTTGGTCGAGGATTGCCCCGAGTTCTTGGAATTTATTTATGGTCTGAAAAATGATAAGAGGTTTGATTGGGCTGTTATGCATGAAGTAATTTTGGATCTCCACAGCAAGCAGCAGCAGCAACAAGCGCCGCCCAGGCAGCCGTCTCCCTCTCAAAACCAGGGGCATCCCTATGATTCTTTAGTTAATGACACACCCGTTCTGTCGCTTGTTCCGTCGCCTACACCGTTACCTCCACCATCTCCAACTTCGCCAGCAACACCTCCACAAACCCAAGCTTCTACTCAGGCCAGAGCCTCCATTGCCTCCGCTTCCTCCATTTTCACCACCGCTTCCACTACCAACGCCGTTCGGTGTATCGTATCGACACATCAAAGATGGGTGCCATTGTAACGACCCAGAGCTCCAGATACCGATAACCCGATGTAGCATCGAATTACCGCTACCAGGAACTGGGGAAGTCACAGGAAGCATAGTCCTCTCAGTTGACAGCGCCACATCATCGACTTTAGTGCCAGAAACAACAACGAAACCTGGCACACAGGACGCCAACGACAGCACTAGACCATAACCACAATCAAGTCAGTCCTCACTCAGACATTACATCTAATTCAAGTCGCATGCCAACTCTACCATAATAGAAGAGTACAACAAGGCTAACCGACAAGACCTCGGTCCACACAGTGCCAAAACAGATTTACAAGGAACTCCTCCCAAACTGAACACAATCGGCAACAGACAACAACAACAACAACAACAACAACAACAACGACATCACTTGCAGAATTCCAGCTCCGTACTCAACACAGAACCACGAAACACAACTGCAAGCTGGGTCATATCAAGGTACAATAACAGCTGAACACACGACTACAATGTACTAGTCATGCAGTGAGCAGCTTATCAATAAAGAGGACCCACAATAACCATAACAACAATCTTGGGAAACGCATCTTAAGGACCACGATCACGCCCTGAGAACACAACACCCAAGAAAAAAGACTACAGAGGAGCGGAGAGTATTCAACCAGCATATATGCCGACATATTCCCCAACTCTCAGAAATGCCGGTGCCACCACCATAATGCTTCCAGCAACAGCACGACAATCAACAACATCAAGGCACACATGGCCAAGACGAAGCCACATCGAGGAAAATAATTCTCTTAATCGGCCAGAATCTTCCAGCCATCGATCCTCGACCTGTGGTTTATGGGCCCACACGCTTCGCTGCGCACTTATACAACGCACACAGGCATCAGAAATAACTCGATATTCGCATCTCAGCACACACTCGGCGCTATCGCAATTCACAAAACTGCAATATAACTTGCCTCGAGTACTGATCCTGCTAATAACCAATCACAAGTCGCCTAAGTGCAAATCAAAGAGAGTACCAGCTTCAGCATAAAGAAATGCTAATCTCAGCTTATCATTACGTCCTGTGACAATTACTGAACCTTCACAATACGTCAGCCGCCAGACACGGCACGACGAACACGGTGCACAACGGCTCCTAACACAAAACTGAGTCCAAAGCCAAGCAACCGTCGAACAAGGAGTAAGTCAGGTTCAGAATTAACGCAGTCCACACTTAAGCAGACACATGACAAAGGCCTCACCAAGATAGCACTTCTAAGGCTTATCTCGAAAAGATTCCACCAAATATGATAAGAAGAATCAAGCTCACTAACAGTATCTCACCAGGAAGGGCAATCCTAGGTTCGCTCGGGCATCTTCTCAACCAAGGCATCTAATCGACCACTTCGACACAAGTTAAACCCCTCAGGAGCTGGTCAAATCGCAAGCTGGGAAGGCGAAAATGACATTAATCTTCATAGGAGAACATGCACAATCGTCACCAACAATAAAACAAATCAGCCACCTGGAAATGCCACGGAAAAAGAAGTCTCGAACAGTGCACTGTAGATTCACGCCTGCCGGCGAACTCTGCCAAGTACAGCATAACTGAGACAAACACCATGACGAAAAGAGCATCCCGTCACATCCTGACGAGAGCAAAACCATCTCGCACAGTGCCAATACAGCACGCACAAGACCACACACGAAAACAAAGTGACAAATAATCACAAAACCTACGCCAGCTGTCGACTATACTGGACCTAAGGACTCTGAGCACTGTAATATCTTGAATTCCCATGTACTTGCACACAACACAGCTCTGATACCAACTGTGACGACCCAGACTCTGAATACCGGGCAAACTCGATACCACTTGGAACCTGTGAAGCCTCCCAAGAGCGGTAAAGCTCCGAAGGGATAAAAAGGTTTGTGTAGAGTACATTGAAGTTCCAGATAAAACAGTAAGCAATAATATTTCATTGATCAGGTTTGCTAAAATAGTAGAAATAAAATTACTTTTTTAATTAATAATCGAATAGTGTATCCGTGCGTGGCCTATAATGGATCGTTCTTATCTGAGGCTTAGCCGATGATTTTTCTTGCCGATTCGAGTCCCGGGTGAGCGGACCTCGATTCATGTGTTGTCCCATGGTCCGACTGATGTTGGGCATCATAGGGGGACCAGGTGTAGGGCGCCGTGAGGGGTTCTGGGGTGTGACGTTTTCGGCTTACGTCACCGTGAGTCGGTGCCGTACGAGGAGTGATCCTTGTGCTAACATCTCATACTCAGCAGACAACACAAGCACTAGCTCTTCATGAGGAAGACAATCATCTCAGCTGACTGCTCCAACCATCGGCTTCTATGCCATAACAACAAGTGAAACTGGCACACAGAATGCCAATGACAGCACTAGACCACAAACATAATCAAGTCAGTCCTTACTCAGACACCACATCTAATTCGAGTTGCACGTTAACTCTGCCACGGTAGAAGAGTATAGCACAACCAACTGACAAGATTACAGTCCACACAATGCCAAACTTAGACTCACAGGGAACTCCTCCCATGCTGACCATAATCAACAAACCAACCACAACCTCAACAACACCTACAACTCCCCGGTTCCATACTCAACATAGAACCACAGGACACAACTGCAGATTGGGTTACATCAAGGCATAATGACAACTAACCACACGTCTAAAACATACTAGCCACTCGCAGCTTGCCAACAAGGCCCCACAACAACTTGCTTGAAAAAATACATCTCTAGGACCACGATCACATCCCAAGAGCACAACTTCCAAGAAACATAGACAAAGAAAGGGTACTCAATCAGCATATCTGCCAACATATTTCCCCAATTCTCAAAACTGTCCATGCCTACAACCACAATGCCTCAAGCAACGGCATAGCAACCAACAGCATCAAGGCACACATAGCGAAGATGAACTTACATCGAGAACTAATCCTCTCGGCTGGTCAGAATCTTCCACCCAAAAGATCCTCGACATGTGGGTGATAAGCCCACACGCTTCCACTATGCACTCTACACAACACACATAGGTAGACCAAACAACTCGGCATCCACATCTCAGCACACCTCTCAACGCCATTGCAAATCACGAAACTACAATGTACCACGCCTTGAGTACAAATCTTGCTAATAGTCGATCACAAGTCGCCATAGTGCAAACCATCGTGCCAAGAGCCATAGCACAAGCCGCAAAGAACACTAGTCTCAGCTTATCCTCACGTCCAGAAATAATTACTAAACCTTCACAGCACAACAGTCACCAAACAAAGCATGTCGAACATGGTGCACAACAGCCCCCAACTCACAAACTGGGTCCAAAGCTAGGCCACCGCCAAAACAAAAGCAGATCAGGTTCAGAACTAACACAGTCCACACATAAGTAGAAACAGGACTAAGGCCTTACCGAGACAACACTTCCAAAGCTCAACTCAGAACGACACAACAAAACAAGATGAGAAAGATCAAGCTCATCTAACAGCAGCTCACCAGGAAGGAAATCCTAGGTTCGCCCGAGCACTTTCTCAAATAGGGCATCCAAACAACCACTTCAAAGCACAACCTTAACACCTCAAGGATTGACCAAACCTCAAGCTGGGAAGGCCAAAATAACATAATCTCCTCCAGAGAACATGCACGGCCATCACACCAACGATAATGCCACCAGCCACCTGAACAAGCCACAGAAAAACTCAAACACTGCACCACAGATTCACGCCTGCCAGCGAACTCTACCCAACGCAGCACAACTGAGACCGATATCAAGATGAAAAACCACTCTCCATCACATCCTGATGAGAGCAAAACCACCTTGCACAGTGCCAACACAGCACACGCAAGCTCTCACATGAGAAGTAAAGTAGTAAAGAAACACAAAATCTATGTCAGCTGTCGACTGTACTGGACTTTTGGACTCTGAGCACTGCATAGCGTCTTGTCCACATCACCTACCACAAGGACTAGGCCGAGACAAAGACTCTGCCAAAACCAGAACAGTACCATAACGTGAGTGACTGGTCAGGGTCAGGTCTAACGATGCAAGTCCAAAGTCCCTAACCACGACACACTGGCCCACTGCCTAAGCCAGGCCTTTAGCTAGTATTCCCCCTCCGAAGGACGCTACGGTTGGACCGGGGGCCCATGGAACTAGCCTAAGAACCATAAACTGGGAAAGTGCCCCACTACAAGAGCCGTCATGCCGAAGCGTGCCGTAAGGATACGACTAGTGGAGGCTCACAAGACACAGAGACTCAAAACACGAGTGCGAAAGTACAGACATGTAAGAGAGCATTGTCGCACATACTTCAAAGCACCAATGGCAGCATAGCCACTGCCGACAACTCAGGACAAGGCAGCTAGACCGACTCACGTAACGATCCTTGAGTCAGATGACTCGAAGGCAAGATCATCACAATAGCGGAACAAGCTACCAATCAGTCTACTCCTAAGCCAGAGGAAACAACGCTCCGCAGGAAATGACTCACGGAGACCCGAGGGGACACCAGGAACCCTCAACACATCTAGATATGCAAACCGAGGTAAAACGATACCTCGAGGCATCCAAAAACATGGTCTCGAATTGGACAAAGCCGTCGAGACACACACAAGGTCACATGTTAACTCCTGGTCTCACCGGGTTGACCGAAACCTGACACGGCACATACACACAGATACACACAGCATGCACAAGCACTCTTGGCCAACCCATTATGGTCACTTCCCTCATAGGATGTCAACAGACACCCACAAGTCACGGGCAAACCATGAGATCAAGTCAAGACAAGCAGAAATCGGAGCGGGGGATAACGACTACACTCTGGGCAGAGCGAACTATCACTCAACTGCTAGGTGAACCCGGCAGTCAAGGAAAGTCACTGCAAGACCAAAGATAAAGACACCGACAGGTCTAGATCAAGTCGTTAGGGTACTGTCATAGTCAAGGAAAAGACCACACCCAGTCACCTGAACCGACCGATCTAGAAACCACCGACACACAGACACCGCCCTAGAATATAAACCTAAGACAGACCAACACACGAATAGACACGAACAGAGCAACGGTCATCATGGCCACAACAGGACTGTAACGCACCATTATAGGCGCGTTACCTGCTCTGACACACCAGGGTAGGGGCATCAGGGTAAACAAGCCTACAACTATAAATCGAATGATGTAACGCACCAACCAAGGCGCGTTACACCACCTGACGTGCCAGGACAGGGGCGTTAGGGCCAACGGGCCTAAAAGCCTAACACGAATAATGTAATGCACCAGGCCAGGGGCATTACACAACGTGATGCACAATGGGAGGTCTGTCAGGGCTAACCGACTGACCTCATCTTCGAGGCAGACACGGTCTTCGGGGGACTGACATCCACAGTCCTCGGAAACCATAGCACGTTACACACCAAGCCAGGCGCGTTACAGCCATGTGACGGTCCTACTCTGGTCCGTCACACCCAGAACATAACGCACCACCATAGGCGCATTACAGTCATGTGACTTTCCTATGCTGGTCCATCACACCAACCCAACCTCAAAAGACCCGAAACGGCCAACGACTGTGACGGTCTATCGAGGGGCCATCACACAGGTGACGATCTCTGGTACGATCGTTACACAAAACCGACGAGCAAAATAGGGGAACGATCGAATCGGCCCGTTCCATACCCCATTCATGTCGAAGCGCAGGGGAAACAAAGCCACATGACGATACAACACTCCTGGGGTCGAAAAATGACGCATGCACACATTAAAACGCGAGATCAGGGCGATTCCGACGAATCGACCCTAAATGAGTCACCGGAGTTCCCGGACTCCTACCGGCCCCAAATGACAACCGATCGACACGAAACTTGCTTCGGGGCATACCCCTGGTTACATGTCAAAAAAAAGGAAGAAAAAGAAGATAAGAGAGAGAGGTAGAGTACAAAAAGGAGGGTTGAAGAGAGCAGTGCTCAGTCGATGTCCCGGAAGATATCCTTGAGGGGGAGAATCCCGGCGTAAGAAAAGTCTGCCATGTTGAACAATCGGCTCCTCTGCTCCTCAAGGTGCGCCAGCTCCGTTTCCATGGATGCTGCCTCGGCTTTGGCAACGACAAGCGCCTCACTCTCCCTCTCGATGGTCGCCTCAGCCTCGGCCAGCTCGGTCCTGGCTGCTGTAAGATAGCCCTTTAATTCCTCGATTCTATTCTTGAGGGCATAGGCATCACGTTGACCTCCTTCCAAGGCCTTCTCGTGCTACTCCTCGCTGCTTCGACGCACCCCCAAGGCTTGCAGATATTCGCCCTCTTGGGCCTTGATGGTGCCAAGCTTGTTGGGGGCCTGAGTTTCAAGGAATTCACGACAATTCACGTATTTCAGCAATAATAGGACTCGTCGTGACCATTCTCCCAGCGGGCAACCCAGCACCTATAGTGCACTGATTAGCTGCATCACTATGGCATATGCCCCTCGGTATGTGAGGGAGGGGTCGGCAAGCATCATCGACCGAAGCGTCAGCAGCATCTACCGAACTGATGCATCTGAAGTGACATGACAAATTGAAGGTACCGCCGGAAGGGTGAATTCTACTGCACTGTCCACGGTAGCCCATATCTCGACATCCACCGCAGTCAAAGAAGAGGGAAGCACCACGGCCAAATCACTAGACCATCCCTCTTCAAAGGATAACTCCCGGCCAGCCACTGCCAGGGGAGCAGGCGAGACCATCATTGGATCGCCTGACACCGTCCCTTCGTGGCCCGGCAAGGCAGGGACCTCACTCTCGGTCGGGGGAGGGACGTCAAAGGAGACCGGGCCAGACGTTATTGTCAGGAGACCCATGGCCCCTTCTACTTGCGCCTCCTCCTCCCCAGGGGTGGCGATGCTTGCCAGGATTCCCCGCAATAGCTGGGTCTCCTCCGGCGTAGAGAGCATCAGAAGAGGCGGAAGGGGAACCGTCAGCTCTAGGCTGGCCCCTGACTGCAAGAGCGACACCAGAGGCTCCACCTCTGGCCCACAGAGCGATTTTAGCCTATCCACTCCCGCAGGATTAAGGAGCTTCCTCCGCTTAGGGATGGCCCTACGAGCTCTGGCAGCATGCGCTTCCGAGGGCTTCGCCTCCTCCTAAATATACAAGACAAGGTTAGTCACCCATAGCCTGAAGCGAATCACCCAGAAGTCATAATAAGGCGAAGGGAGAGCTGAAAGGTCCCCATGCCCACAGTGGCCACAGGGACTATGCTGCCCTCGGGTGCGATCTCCCCCTCCTCTAGAGGCTCGCCCATCGGCCCAGGTGTACTAGAACTTTCTGCATCCACGGTGACCTCTGCAACATCCGGTGGGGGCGGCTCCTGAAAGTTAACAAGCAGCGGACATAGGATCAGTGGATGGTTACGCGGGGAAGCCCTAAGCGAATGGACTCACACTTACAGGGGGCGGCTCGGGAGGTCCAGACTCCTCGGGCACACCTTCTCCCGAAACCACCTCGTCGGAGAAATAGTCATAATCCACCTTCTCGCCCGACGAGGACGCGGTCCGGGCAGGCACTTCCCTCACCTGTGTAGGAATCTCCCTCGTGGGGTCGATAGCCGGCGCTTCCTCACGTGGGCTTGGTAATGGAGAGGTCTCGAACCTTATCCTCCTCCTCACGTAGATGCACCCCCCTAGGCGAATTCTCAGGGGTACCTTCGATTCAGTGGCCACGCCAGGGCCTACCAAACAAAACAGGATTCGGACCGAGTTGGAGCCGAAGAGTCCCCGAAAGATCAAGGAAGGTATCTAGGGTGGCAGAGATGGTTACCCTCATGTTTGGTGGTGTTTCACAGGTCCTTCCGGCATGCTGGCTGAGGTGGGCCACTCCTCCCTGGAGCTGGGGATCGAGTGGCCTACACCTGTTTCACCAGCAGAGCCGCTGCTGGATGCCAGCATGGGTGCAGCCATGCTCCAGCGAGCCCGAGGCTACGTAGGAGGTGATCCCTTGCCTTCCCCGGGGGAGCTCCATCAGCGGTTGAGGGAGTGTACCCATGGCTATCACGGCCTCAAGTTCCTGTGTGAGCTATGGATGTTCACCCTGGTTGGCATCTGGGCGGAGTACCTATGACCTCTAGAGGCGCAGGAGTGGAGGGCTCGGCAGCTAGGAGCCATTCGAGAGCTGGAGGAGCAGCGGGCTCGACTTGCATTGGTGGCTACCGAGTAGGAGAGGTGTGCTGACGCAACCGTGCTACTTGCTCGGGATCACGCCGCACGGCTGAGGGAGGTAGAGAGTGGAGCCGAGGCCCTGGAGGAGCAGCGATGAGAGGCGGTGCTCACTAGGGTCGAGTGGCGGACTACCGAGATGGGGGCCGAGGCGAGCATGCAGCTTGCGTCGACCTTGAAGGTGGAGCTAGCTGCTACAGAGTTCCGCTTGGCGGAGCTGGAGGGGAGCGAGGCTAGGCTGTAATTGTATCACTCTCCCCCCTCTTTTGTTATCCAGATTGTACATTTTTGTTATCCCAAGGGCATGTCTTGGGCCCCCCTTTTATAGAGAGTATTAATGATAGATTCTGGATTTTGATGTTGTTATTTGCTGGGTTGTTCCACCTTTTGTTCCATGGAATAGTGTCGAATGCAGGGACTGGTGATCACTTACTGTTAGTCTGCTTGATTCTCCCCTACCACGTATTTGTACAGGGTGTAATAGGCCAGATTTTACCCATTTTGGGGGCATTGAAGTGGAGAACTAGGCTTGAGGACAGTGTGGCTAGATTTTGGGGACTGGGAACTGGGGACTGGGTATTGGAAAGAGACCAAGTGCTAGGGGCTAGTCTCTAGAAGAGAAAAGCTCGTGTTGTATGGGGTTAGCGTAGGTTTGCCAGGATGTGGCGGCCTACGAGGTCAAATCTGGGGGTTGGTTCTGGGATGCGTCAGTTATAGGCTGACGCATGGGGTGTTGGTTGTCTTCATGTTGTTAGCCGGAAATGTGGCTCATGTCTAGCTAAGAGGCTGAGGCTGTGGTGGTCGAATGACCCTGAGAAATGTGACGGCCAAGGGCCAGAACTGGGGGCTGGGACTGGCAAACTGACCCGTGAGGGGATCGTAGCCAAAATGCAAGAGCTGGATATTGGTGCTAAGTCTGGGTGATTGGCTAACGGATGTGTGATGGCTGGATCGCTGGACTGGGGACTGGCACTGGGACTAAGTGGCTGGCCTACGAAGGTGTTGTAGCCACGATACTGGAATTGGGGACTGGCAATTGAACTGGGTGGCTGGCCTGTGACGGCGCTGAAGCCTTACTGCTGGGACTGGAAACTGGTACTGGAATTGGGTGGCTGGCCTATAGAGGCGTTGAAGCCATGATGCTGGAACTGGAGACTGGTACTGGAACTGGGTGGCTGGCCTGTGAAGGCGCTGAAGCCATGATGCTGGGACTGAAAACTAGTACTGGAATTGGGTGGCTGGCCTGTGAAGGCGTTGAAGCCACGATGCTAGGACTGGAGACTAGTACTGGAACTGGGTGGCTAGCCTGTGAAGGCATTGAAGCCACGATGCTGGGATTAGAGACTGGTACTGGAATTGGGTGGCTACCCTGTGAAGACGTTGAAGCCACGATGCTGGAACTGGAAACTAGTACTAGAACTAGGTTCCCGTCCGACCCTTGAGGGTATAGTGGTCGCCCTCGCTGCGGAGTGATCCGGAGATAGCTGTCGATAGGATGTTGGGATCGATGGCCCCTATCAGTGAGGATTGGAGAAGGAGTTAAGGATGTAAAAGAGGCGACAATGGTTGAATAATAGATGTTCAGGCTAAAATATGAAAATATCCATGTCCCATGAGAGAAAATATACCTCTGACAGCGTAGCCTCGGGTCTTATGCAAAGGTTGACCTCAGATGATGAGCGTGTGCCAGACACACCGAACCTGTGATTCACCCTTTCAGCCCATTTGTCAGCCTTACTAGCTATTTTACACACTTATCATCCATTTGTCAGTCATACAAGCTATTTGTCACCCTTAGGTTCAATAACCGTCGCCTTAGCCCATTTGTCACCGTAATGCCTTGGCCGTCGCCTTAGCCATTTGTCACTGCTAGTTGTGCATTTGTTACCACTAAAGTGGTATTTGTCACCCTTACTATATATTTATCACTCTTACCGCATGACTACATGAGCAGCCATTGCCTTCTCTTCTTTTCATTACCTGCTTAGCTTTGTCTAGGGAGCATAGTGGTGACTAGTCTATTCATTGACCTTTGACTTTGACTGGGACTTCATGATTATTCAACAAAAAGTTGAGCTTGGCTGGAGACTTCGTTAACTTACGTTGACCTTGACCAGTCAAC
Source organism: Amorphophallus titanum (assembly GCA_024336825.1). Classification (NCBI taxonomy): domain Eukaryota; kingdom Viridiplantae; phylum Streptophyta; class Magnoliopsida; order Alismatales; family Araceae; genus Amorphophallus; species Amorphophallus titanum. Next base: position 13,423,739 of record JANBPO010002057.1, on the reverse strand, counting down.
ATTGACTATCTTGACATTGACCAAGTCCGTTCGTTGTTCTTCTGATTGCTGTAGAAACTCTTGATACACTGTTCATAAATTTGCCCTCATGTGAACTTGACTCCTTCTTTCAGCTCATTCTACTTTTCACTTGTTAGTTCTAAGATCTATTTTTCACCCTTACCAGTGTATTTGTCTACTCTGCAATCTAGTTGTCGCCACTAATAGGGTATTTTTCACCCTTATCCACTACCTTTGCTTCATGCGTCGACGTTCTTAGGTTTTCACAATTTTAGCGCTGCAAGCTATTTTTCAGACTTAGACAACTATTTGTCACTGCTATCGGTCAGTTGTTAGTACTAGGCAACTATTTGTCACCCTTATACTCGCCGTCGCCACTGACCTCTCATCAATCTGCAATATAAATCGGGGTACCGGATGTGGGTTACATAACACTAGTTTTCCCATGAATATGCAGAAAAGGATTTCTGAGGCCCGACGTAAGGTTTAGCAATTGTAATCGTCCTCCTTTCTCCACTCGCAAAACCCTCGATGCCGTGCTCTGCCCTCACACTCTCGCTACTGCTTCCCTTTTCTTTGTTGTCCTCGCGACCTTCACTACGCCAGTCTTGGTGTAACTTGTTGCCTTCGCCGTTACAATGGATGTGCATTCCCGGGGCCAACATCAACAACGATCGTCACGGTAGATTACAAGGTCAGATAGATGGTTGGGGAACCTAATTACACCTACACCTTCCCTTGTCCAATCACCTCTGCAATATGCTCTGATCGAGCGACGATCATTTGACTAGGGTTCCCCATGTTCCCCTTTTTTCTACTCCCGAGGGACTGTGTTACCACCTCCATTACAGCGATGTATTAAATCGACACACCGATCCCGGTCATGACCCTATAGTGACACTCGCTCTTCTATTTTAAGTTCTTAAGGCTCCTCCATAATTATTCTCTGCATTCTATTTTTATTAATCTTGCCAACCAAATTGTCATTTTTTCATTCTGAAAGTGCAGGGAATTGAGGTTCAAAAAATGGGAAGGTATAAATGCTATGTAGTGTGGGTTGGTCACGAACCCGGTGTATATTATAGTTGGTCCGAATGCTTTGTCCAAGTGAATGGATATCCTGGAGCTCGTTATAAGGGTTTTCACTCGGTAGAGGAAACACATGCTGCTATAAATGGGGTTGCCAATAGCAGCCATACATATGTTGATCATCCTCAACTACAGGAAAGGCCCGGCCCTGACTATGATTCAAGGAACCAGGCACTACGCTAGCAAACTACACAAATGTCAAATGTGCCTTGTATTGTTGTTGTTCTATTATGTACTATAGTAGTATTGCTCCTCTTCAAAGAGTCTAGACAGACCCAACACGACTAAAACGTCGTGCACACAACATGACGCTGACCTCGGGCAATGCCACGAGAGGGCTAACCCGGAAAGGTTACGATGCTTGAGAAACATGAGAGTCACAAAAGAGTAACTGGTCACATGACTAGAGTACCCACCACTAGAAGAGCCGCCAGCTACGTCCCCTGACGTCTTATGATGTGCCTACAAGTATCTCATCTACGATACCGCTTGTAGAAGTACGATAGAGACTAAGACACTCTGAGAACCAGAATAGAAGTACTGTCACGAGTGACTAGACAGGGTAACGCCTGTCAGTGTCAGTCCAAAGCCCCTGACCACATGTGCACACACCAGCTCGTGCCTAGAGCTGGGCCTCTAGCTAGTATTCCCCCCTGCGGACGCTACAGTACAGAGCCAGGGGCCCACAGAACTAGCCTAAGAATTGTAAATGGGGAAGTTCCCCGCTACAAGAGCCGACACGATGTAACGTGTCGTAAGGCTACGACTAGTGGAGGATCATGAGACACAGACTCTAAAACGCGAGTGTCGAAGTACATATAGGTAAAGAAACACTATCGCACGTACTACGAAGCACTAATGGCAACATAGATAACTGCCGCCAGACTCAGGATAAGGCAACTAGACCTGAAGTTACAATGATCCTTGAGTCTCACGACTGGGAGTCAAGATTGTTGCACAAAGTGGAACAAGCCACCAATCGGTCTAATCCTAAGTCAGAGGAAATGACTCACCATAAGAAATGACTCATGGAGACCTGAGGGAAACACCAAGAACCCTCAACACACCTAGACACACAGAATGAGGTAAGACGATACCTCACTGCATCCAGAACCATGTCTCGAACTGGATAGAATCGTCAAGACACACACAAGGTCACCTGTCAACCACTGGTTCACACCAGGTTGACTAGAACCAGACAAAGTACAGAATACTGCTCACCACACAAACACTCCTAGCTACCTCACATCATGGTTTTAGCCCTCATAGGACATCGGGAGACATCCACGGGACAACGGGCAAACCACAAGGTTAAGCCAAGATGAACGGAAACCAAGACATCGGGAAACGATGTTTCGCATAATGGTAGTCCTAGACTGAGTCGTTAGGAAAACTACGGCAGTATGAGAACAAACCACACTCAGTCAACCTTCAACCGACCAATCCAGCACACCACTGACACATAGACACCGCCCTAGAACACAAACCTAAGATAGATCGACCATAGAATAGGTCGTAACGGCCAACAGACAACACACAGGGATGAGCGGCTCTAGGATGACCGCACAAGGGCATGAGCGGTCCAGGACAGCTCGCTCAAGTGATAGACCACTAAAACACTAAAGGGGGATGGGAGATTAAGGGTCGGACCGCCCAAGGGGATGAGCGATCAAGGCCTGGCCGCTTAAGCCCACTGACCCAGAAGAGTTCCTGGTCCAAACGATTTTGACCAAACCACTGAACGAAACTGACATACTAAAGTGTCAGTCAAAATGGTCTTGACCAGATAGCCTAACGTGATCGACACCCAACTGTTGACCAAAGGTCAACTGGGATAAGCTGTCAAGATATGGCTGCACATCCCAATGGAAGGACAAGCGGCTGGAAGCTGGCCGCCCAAGAGGGGATAGGCAGACCTCACCTGGCCGCCCATACCATGAGTGGTCTAATGATAGACCACTCAACCTCAAAACCAGACAAGGATAAACAGTCTGAGGCTGGCCGCTCATATAGATGAATGGCACCTGGTTCGACCGCTCAATCGTTACGGCGAGCAAACCATAGGGTTGGCCCAATCTTGGCCTTCCCATGCCCCGTTCGTGTCGAAACGAAGGGGATACAGCCATGGACACACATACAATCACATGGACTCCAACCGGAGTCAAAACGGCTGACAAACGGCGAGAAACACTGTTCTAGAGAGTGGACAGAATCGACGGCCTCCTTGCAATTAGTTCCTAGCTTAGCTTTCCCCTCCCCGCCTGGCCGACTTACAGCCCCTCCCTGTGGGAGGTAGCGTTTGGATGTAATCTTGGCTTCCCCTCCCCTTGTTCAACCCCCTTGCATGGGGAGTAGTGGTGTAATTTCTTAAATAGGATTGGAGCTTCACTGGTGCAGCGTGTGGGGAACCCACACTTTCCCACTCGCCCACGTCTCCAAATTGGACCGATTTCTTCAAACCGGTCGAGTAAGTGCTCTACTCCTTGCCCTCATTTAGTGCTTGTTTGCTCAATATTCGTCTATAGTTCCGCTGGGAGGAGAGTGAGTGCCCGGTCCCGTGAGCACCTTTGCTTTCGAGTGACCGCCGTGGGGAGAGAGCGTAACCCATGCCCTCAGCACCCGATCGGCCCCTTTGAATTGGGCCTCTCTACCCTTGGGAAGATCCTTGGCCTTGTTGGCCTTCTACCAGCAAGGGCCCGGCCCTCACAACCTCACCTCGGCATCGCCGAGTTACCCTAGGTTTTGGGTGAGTGTCGGGTGAGTGGCCGCCGATATCGGTCCATTCCTCTTACTGAGTGTGCTTGCTTGATAAGGTCCAAGATGCATTGGTCTTGTGGCTATCACTCCAAGGTGGTGTCACATCACCTTCCTTGAGTGAGCTCATTGCCTCTGAAGCCCTCCAATCCCTCTAGATGGCCTCTATTTACCTCTATTTCACTCACAGGTCTTTGATTTGGTGGTAGGAGCATTGTGGGCTCAATCCAATGTGTTGTTGCCGCCGGATTGAGCCAATCCACCCCCAGCCATCAGATCAGCGCCCCTTCCCCAGCCGCCGTATCAACCCTCACCATTTGTTCCCTTCTACTGTGGCATTTTGTCTTTAGCGTGCTACTCTGCTTACCTAGTCACCATATCAAAAGCCAGCCGCCATCTCACTCTCACACACGCCCGCCCCTGGCCGCCGTATGGCTGTGTCCGCAGGATCAAGTTGATGCCTTGGCCACCGTTTGGGCCCTTTGCCCTTAAACCTTTCAACCCACATGCCCATGGCTAATTACTGTACCCTTTCTCCTGCCATTCCTACTGACTGACCAGCCTCAAAGGTGCAGAGAAGCTACATTAATGGGGTTTCTACCCCTACATTATGATTTACTCTCCAGGTTTTTCTGATTACTCTCGCCGAGTCTTGAAGGTTTTCTATTAACTAAAGTGTAATATCCGATGACTCCATTAGGGGGACATCGAAAGTACCACCTTATGGCAAACAACATTTCAGTATCCCTCAGCCCCCTCGGTCCCCAGGCTTTGAAATGTCCATTGGTTATGGACCCTATCTTGGCTCTCCGTGGATGGGTTTCCTATACTTCTCTTGGCATATTTCGGGGCAAGGGGAGATGCTGTCGGAATTGTCCCATGGGGTTGTTTTCTAGTAGCATATTGTCCTCTCTCGGATTCTTTCCACTACCCTAACAGATCGCAGGGATTTGTTATTGACCGAACCGTGACCTCCGTTGACCTCAAGAGGGGAATATTAAAGGGATTACCTTATGGCGAAAGCTGCCTCATCGCTTCCCAACCCTTTCGACTTCGGGGCACTGACATGCCCATCTATTATGGACCCCGTCTCGGCTCTCCGTGGATAGGCTTCCTATATATCTCCCTTGGCATATTTTAATGCAAAAGGGGAGATGCTGCCAGAATCGATTCGTAGAGCTGCTTTCCAACATTGCATTGTAATTGCTTGTGTCACGCCCCGAGATATATGGATAGAAGAAGCAAGTTAGGGACGTGCGTAGTCGGCAATACGCCTCAAGCTAGCAATACAATCAGAGTGCAATAACATCCACATAAAGAGGAATGCACAAGGATATAAACTCAAAAATCTAATTTTATTTCTACGGTTCGGTTCGAACCACCCCCCCATTTCAAACCGTGGCCTTTCCCTCTCCCTCTCTCTTTCTTCTTCTCCTCCGTCACTCGTGACCGAGCATCGCCGTCCCCTTCTCTTCTCTCGAGCGCCGTCGTCGCCGTCATTGTTGCCGGGGTGAGGGTGCCACCGGGGAGGAGCTCCTCCCTCTTCCCCTTTCTCCTTCCTCCTTCCATTTCTCTTCTCTCTTCTTCCCCTCTCTTCATTCTCTTCTCTCCCCTCTCGCTCTCTCTCTCCTTTTCACCCGGGGTGGCGGAGCCCTAGGTTCCTCTCCCTCTTCCCATTCCTCCCCTCTCTTCTCTCTCTCACCCTCCGCTTCTCCCTCTCTGGGCATGGCCGGATGGGGGAGGCACCAGTCGTGCCGCTGAGGAGGGCGCTCGCCATGCCACTGAGGAGGGCGCCGGGTGTGCAGGGTAACGGGGGTAGGCCGCGCTAGGTCCAAGGGCATGGGTGTGCCGGTGGGTAGGGGCACGGGTGTGCCGAGCTGAGGGCACATGTAGTGTGCTTGAGACGTCGCACGGGGACTGTGCCGGGGAAGGATGCCAAAGAGTGTGCCGGCGAAGGTCGCTTCGAGGTGTACCGGGGAAGGCACTTATGGGTGTACCGGGGAAGCAACCGAGAGGGGTGTGCCGGTGAAGAGTAAGGGCACTAGTGTGCCGAGGAAGGCTCACGCGAGCGTGCCGAGGAGTGATACATCGGGTGTGCCAGGGAAGACATATAGGGACTATGCCGGGGAAGGACGCCAAAGAGTGTGCCAGTGAAGGTCACTCCGAGGCGTACTGGGGAAGGCCCTTATGGGTGTACCGGCGATGGGTGTTCACAGCGTGCCGCTGAAGGGGATTTGGGACACTTCTTCAACTAAAGGACTTCTGGTGTTGTCCCGCGGGGCCCATCACCAATTTTTTGGGGCCGCACTCCTTGTGGACGTGCACCCGTGTTTCCCCTTACGCCTTTGGCCTAGGAGAAACTCTGTCAAAATTTCATCAAAAATTGACGGAGCCTTGGTCGTTTCAATAATAGTCCCCTTATAGCCTTCATTCCTCATCATCTCATTCATCACCTCCCTTTCATTCCTCATTTATTTTTTGTTCTTGGGTTTATGGCACTTAGTGGACCTCTGCCAAGGCCATATGTGGTTAGGGCCTTTGCAGGCGTGCCGGAGAGCGACGCTAAGGAGCGTGCTAGCGAAGGCCTTCAATAAGCGTGCCGGTGAAGGTTGCCCTGTGGTGTGCTGGTGAAGGCCACGCCAGGGTGTGCCGGGGAAGGGCATGGATGGTGCACAGGAGAGAGACTCCAAAGAGTGTACCGGTAGGGAGGGATTTAGTGTGCCGGTGAAGGCCACTTGAGGGCGCGCCGGCGAAGGCCACTAAGGGTGTGCCGGCGAAGACCCCCCCAAGGCGTACTGGGGAAGGGGCGACTGAGGCGCACCATGGAAGACTTCATGAAAAAGAGTCTTAAGCTACTTTTTCTTCTTTCTTTTCCCCCCCTTTTGCTTACAATGGAGCCTTTTCCCCTTTCGTAGCACTTGATTTCTTATTGTCTACAGTTCATTCTAATCTTTATTCGTTACACTTTACAGATCAATGGCTGTCCCGAGTGGTTGTTCGGCTTCCGCCATGGCGGGCGCCGGACGTGTTCCTTCGTCCCCAGTGCCGACCGTCACCTGGTTCAACGTGGAGGACTTGGACCGGGACCATGCAGAAATGGCCATGTTGGCCGACTCCTCGGGCTCGGACACTGAGAGTATGGACGTCCGAAGACTTGCCAGGGCTGAGAAAGGGTTCACCTTTGATCGTGCCACGGCGGACTACCGAGTAGATTTTCCAAAGGACAAGCACCTGCTCCGTTTCCTTAAGCAGTCACGGTCTCGGGAGAGGCAAGAGCCGTGGGTCTTGAAGGCGATAAAATGAATGATTATTGCTTCTATTGTGGTAGACATGGTCACATTGTGCATGATTGCTTTATTTTGAGGAATGATGAGCTAAGAACAGGACAGCATATGGAAGGTCAAGGCACCTATCTGGTCAGATCAACGCACTTCAAGACTGCCAGAAGACGTATGCCTCCTTGCTACCACCATTGTGGCAAAATTGGCCACACAGTCAAAGACTGTTGGCATTTGAAAGGTAAGACTCATCCTCATAATCAACATGGTAGTATCCATGCTCATTCACAAAGGCTCAATGCACCTGCACAGAGAAAGAATGGTAAATTCCTTGTGCACTGCTTCTATTATGCTGAATATGGACATACATCTAATTACTATCTTTGGATGAGAGTCGGTGACTAGAAAGCAGCAAGGAAAAGAAAGTCATTTGCTAGAAGTGCTGCTAACCAACCAAGACCCAAGCAAGCTTGGGTACCTATAAACTCAAAATGAGAATTTTAAGTGCAAGTGCCTTGGAGCTGAGAAATGCTAAACCAATGAATAAAAGCTCAAGGCACAGGTATGTAAATAAACCTTTTTAATTCAGGTTAAATGTGCATGTTAGGGTTATCATGAGTCATTGCATTTAGACTTACCTTCTTTCTCCCAATAAATCTCGCATGTCTGAAAACTCCCATGTTCCATCTATGTTTCCCCCTTGGTGTGAGATGAACATCTAAGCTAGATTATTTGCTTACACCTGTTTGACCTCTGGTATATCAAATGGTGAAGAGTAGAAAGGCAAGTCAAGCTTGCTCGGAACTCTCACTATGTGTGAGCATGGTCTTAGATCTAAACCTCTGCCTTGTACCAGAGATCAACCCATTCAGCTGCATAATCCATGAAAAAATTGTCATGTTGATGAAATTGAATTGATGATTGAATTGTTGTTTGATCCTTTCTATCATTTTACAGCCATGTGAACTTCTTCCTTAGCATTGCTGATCATTGTTTTGATGATGTCTTCCATGGCTGCATGTGTCCCAACTCATCACTTATGTGGACAAATAACATGCTGATTGTCAATCTTAACTTCCATGAGCATTCATCAATGGGGGAGTTTAAGTGTGTGCAACTTGGTGTAGAAGTGCATTGCATATGTTTGAATCTGCATGTGTTGTGGTCATTGAGTGTCATCTTTGAATTTCATGCACAATCATACATTTCATGATCATGGGACCCATCAAGTGATATATTTCATGGTCAAGGGACCCAACACTACATGACTGGCATGTTCTACCCAACAATACATGAACCTAGCTTACAGTTGTTGGCATCCACTTATTTTCTCTAAATTAATTGAGAATTAAGTATAGGGAAATACTCCCTAAATAGAGCAAAATGGCACAATGCCAAAGGTGCTCTACCAGTTGAGTCGGCCTCAAAAATCAAGACGTCGCCAGGCCAGGTGGCACGACACAACAACCAGAGATCACCCCCGAGCACAGGACACTGCACCAGTCAGTTTCCCGATAACTGAGCCAGATCCAAGGTTCGGGATAGCCTGCTGCGTCGAGCCGCACTCTGAAGAGATTCGAGGATCACCCCCGAATACCCTGCCTATGGTTTTACACCGCCGATATCTCAGCAACCAGGTTAACTCGGGACTCAGAACAGCTTGGCGCATCATACGACTCGTCGACAAGGAGCGAGGGTGATGGGGGCATCCCTTGTCCCTCCACATTTTTTCGAGGCTCGAATTGTTCGTCGACATGCGCCATTATGTTCGTCATGTGTTTCTGAGTCTAGTCATGTAATTTTTATATTTTATTTGAGTCATAAACTGTGTAATCTTCCCTTTATTTGAGTCTGGTACCTAGGTTAGTAAGTCATTTACCTAAGTTAGTTGTCATATGGTTGGTTTGATAGGTTATTGGGCCCAATTCAATGGGCTAGGCCCAGGGGGAATTGAAATTCACACTGGACTAGAGCAAGTCTCTTTGGGTCATCTGTTGCTGGCTTAGGGTGTTTCTTGCGATTACTGATGTGTTTTCCGTTGTCGCATTTTCTTAGATTCAGGATGTCGCCTCATAGGCGAAGAGCCCCAGTTCCTCGAGATGAGGCTAGTGCTTCCCCTGCTCCTACTGTACCAGTTCCTGCCCAGGCTGCACCTGTTCCTATTCCGCTTGCGGAGTTACCCGGTAATCGTGGATGAGCGTTGAAGGAATTCATGTTGTTCCATCCACCGACGTTTGAGGGCCAATTGGACCCAGAGGTAGCTAGGGAGTGGCTAGATGCCACTGGGCTCATCTTCCAATCCATGGAGTGTGCTGAGGACGAAAGGGTTATGTTGGCTTCGTATCAGCTTCAAGGTACCGCATGCACGTGGTAGACCACGGAGTGGGAGGTCACCTTCCGTTCCTATCCACTTCGACAGATCACATGGGCAGAGTTTGTTGCTACATTCGAGCGTGCCTACACTCCGGCCTGCCTGAAGTTAGTCAAGATGTACCAGTTTCTGGAGGTAACACAGGGCGAGATGTCAGTGCTGTAATACTGAGACAAGTTCATTGAGTTGGGTCGGTATGCGCCCCACATTTTTGCTGATGAAGCCGTAAGGACTCAATAGTTTCTACATGAACTAAAAGCAAAGTTGAGCCTGCCATTGTTCGTGACCCATGTAGCTGAGATAGATTCTGCGTACCAAGCGGCCATTGCGTTAGAGCTAGAGTTGGCGAGGACTCGGGGACTTCCTCAGGTTGGGATGGTTCAGCCGGCCGTGTAGCATCAGCCGCCATACTAGCCATCTGTTCCAGGAGCTCCTCCCACTTTCTCTGCTACCGGTGGTACTTCCTTCCCGCAATCCCAGGGCAAGGGATTCTGATTTAAGAAGTCCAAGAAAAATAAGTTCGATCAGTCGACGTTTTCTGATCCATGTCAGTAGTCAGTTTCTTCCGCTCGACCGCGTCAGGATTTTGCTGCTTCTCAGCCGAGGTTGTGTTCCAAGTGTGGTGGCAGCCATCCGGGCGTGCCGTGTTCTCTGTCGATTGTCTGCTACTGCTGCGATCAACCGGGGCACATCTCTTGAGACTGTCCGTTGAGGCCGAAGATAGTGTAGTTCTCGTAGGTTTCCCAGCTGCAGCAGTTGCAGTTTCATCTTCCCCTACCACCTCAACCTCAACCATTCTACCTACCAGTTCTCACTCCTTCCCAGCAGTCATCTATAGCTATCTGTCCGTCGAGAGCCAGGGTTACTCACATCACTCGTGCGGAGGCGTTGGCATCAAATCTGGTCGAAGGTACGATTTTGATTTATGGTCGTTCAGCGCGTTTTCTTTTCGATTCGGGTGCAACCCATTATTTTGTCTCCAAGGACTTTATTGCTCATGTCGAAGAGCCGATGAATGAAGTTTCTTGTGAGATGCTTGTGGAGTTGCCGTCTGGCGATTACATGTCCACTCCTCTGTGCCTAGAAAATTCTCCGGTTCTAGTCAGTGGTCGGAAATTGCCAGCGAGGCTTTATGCATTACAGTTGGCTGACTACGATGCGATTCTAGGCATGGATTGGCTGGAACTCTATGGGGCCATGGTTGACTGTCGTCTCAAGCGAGTCTATTTCATGCCACGCGGAAAGTCAGCCTTCTATTTCCAAGGTATTTGTTTCTATTTCTTTCAGTTGTCTTTTCTGTCGATAGGGTGTGTCGTGTTGTCAGTTTCCTCCTTGTCCTTTCGTCTAATTTCGAGGATGAAATTTCTTTTAGGGGAGAGGGACTGTAACACCCATAGTTTAGCGGATCCTTAGTGGTTCGGATCTAAGTTCCGTCCAGTAAATTTTGACTATTTTTAGGAGTTTTAAGGTATTTTTATGCATTTAATCGTAATTATTAAAATATTGGCTGTGGTATCTCTCCAGGCGAGACAACATTCTCTGTAATGAAATCTGCAAGAGCTTATCCTTTGATGGCCATACGGAGTCAGTAAGAAATGTCGTAAACTCCGAGCAAGATTGCCCATTTGACGAGACGGTCAGAAGCCTCAGGATGGGTCCGAATGTTCCTTATGGGCTCGCTAGTTAGCACTACGATGGGGTGCCCTTGGAAGTAAGGCCGAAGGTGCTTAGCTTAGGTCACCAACGCTAGCACGAGCTTCTTAGTTGTGAGATACCTCTTTTTGACCTCAAGGAGCACCTTGCTGACATAATACACTGGCCTCTGCACTCGTTGATCATCTTGAACCAACACTGAGCTTACCGTAAAGGGTGTTGCCGAGAGATAGAGATATACAGTCTCCCCCGGCATAGGTTTTGACAGCACTGGAGGTGATGCAAGGAATTTCTTTAGCACGACGAACTCCTTCTCACACTCACCATCCCAAGAGAACACATGGGATGTCAATTTGGGTCCTCTCAACAATTTGAAGAAGGGTAGGCATCGCTTCGTCGCTCAGGATAGGAAGTGATTGAGCGCTGCAATCCTTCCCATCAAGCGTTGAACATCCTTGACGCAAGTGGGTGGCTGCATATATAGGATGGCCTAGATCTTCTCGGGGTTGGACTCGATCCCTTGCTAGGTCACCAGAAAACACAGGAATTTTTTGGATCTGACTCCAAAGGCACATTTGGCAAGGTTAGGCTTCATTTTGTACCTCTAGAGGGTGTTGAAGGTTTTGACCATGTCGGCGAAATGGTCCTCAGCCTTTGGAGATTTGACAAGCATATCACCAATGTAGGCCTCAATATTCCACCCAATTTGATTTTCAAAGATCTGATAGACCAACCTCTGATAGGTCGCTTCAGTATTTTTTAACTCGAACAACATTCAAGTGTAGTAGTACATGCCAAAGTCAGTGATAAAGGTGGTCTTCTCGACATCTTTAAGGTCCATCTGGATTTGGTGATACTCAGAATAAGCATCCAGAAAATTGAGAAGTTCATTACTCGAGGTTGAATCGACCAAGGGATCGAAGCTCGGTAATGGATAGCAATCCTTCAGAGTGACTTTGTTAAGGTTGGTGAAGTCAACGCACATCCGCCATTTGCCTGAAGCTTTTGGTACCAGGATGACATTAGCGAGCCACGTCGGGTATAGGACCGGTCTAAATAGTCTAGTTTTCTTGCCCTTATTGACTTGCTCTTTAATGATTGCCTACCTTTCAGGGGCATGCTTTCCTTTTCGTTGTTGAACTAGTTTCACTGTCAGGTCGAGATTGAGGTGATACATCACCGTCTCCGTGGGGATACCGGGGAGATCCTCGTCAGACCAGGCAAAAACATGGATGTACTCTAAAAGAAATTCTTTATATTGAGTCTGCATATTGGGAGACAAATTCGCTCCAATCTTTACTTCAAGAGATGGGTCATCTTTGAGGAAGACTGACAACAACTCCCCATCGGGTTTGCCTGCTGTGGATTGGCCCTTGATTTCCCCTAGCTCTCTATTTTTACTTTCAGGTCTTACAGCTTCTATTGAGATTACATAGCACCTTCTAGCTATTGCCTGATTATCTCGGACTTCCCTTGTGCCGTACTTGGTGGGAAACTTCATTTTTTAGTGATAGGTAAAGGGCACTATCTTTATTTGGCCAATAATACCTCGGCCAAAAATGGCGTTATAGGCTGACATCCCTTTAATCACCACGAAGTTTGCCATGAATGTGACGATTTTAGGAGGGGTACCGAGGGTAACAAGTTGGCTTAGGGCTCCCTCAGTGTAGGTTTACAGGCCATTGAACCCGTAGAGGGGGGGTCGAATCAGATGGAGCCTTGATGAATCTTCGCCCATCTTCAAGAAACAGTCATATGCCAGAACATCAGGGGTGCTGCCATTGTCCACTAAAATCCTATCTATGTTACAATGGTTTATAGTGGTTGAGATTATAAGTGCGTCATCATGCGGGGTGGCTACCCATTTCAGGTCTTGGTCAGAGAAGACCAGGGCCAACTACTAGCTTGTCGGAGGAGCTTTGGGGGGCTTGAAAGATCGGTTGGCTCACTCGGCATGACGCTTCCGTCCTTGGCTACTATCCCCTCCCGAGGCTGATCCCCCTGAGATGACATTAATGTGCATTCCTCGAGGACAATTGTCGATTTCTTCTAGGGGAACCCCTCAATCCTCCAGTTGCTCAGCCACGTACTAGGAGAGATGTCCTTGGTGGATAAGCCTCTCTATCTCATCCCTGAGTTGCTAACAATCACCAGTGTGATGGCTGTGGTCATTGTGGAACTGGCAGTGCTTCCGATGACTACAGTGTCTTGGGTCGGCTCTCATTGGCTCGGGTTAGTGGAGCAAACCCGAATCCTTGATTTCGTGATATATCTCATAGACGAGGATAGATAGAGGAGTATAACGCTTGAACATGTGCGGGGGCTCCCTATGGTCGCCCTCTCGATTCCTCCTTTTCCCATGGCCAGAGACTTGGTCGGATGATCACTTCTTCTCCCCCACTCGCCCTGAGCTCGTCGAGTCTCGGCAGGCATTGAGTACTTCCTCACACTCCGCATGGCGCAGAGCTAGAGTCACTAAGTCAGCGAGAGAGGAGGGGGTGGAGCACCAGTTCTCTTCGGAGGCATTCATTGTGGGCTCCTCCCATCAGCGCGGTGATAGCAGAGGTGACGTCCACGGGGGATGCGCAAGGCCTTCACCTTGAAGTGGTTAATATAGGCCCATAGCTTTCCCCCTGGGCCTATTTGCGTGCCAACAATCCCACTACCGACCTTGGAGAGCCGCTGCCAGTGAAGCTTTCTTTGAACAGTCGCCTGAACTATCGAAAGTTGAGGATGCTTCCGGGGCGAGTGCTCAGAACCAGGCCTGAGCACCTTAAACTGGGGTGGTCACGAACGCTCAGCATTTGATAGCGTCGGACGTCCCGTGTAGGGTTATTAGAGTGTCGAAGCTGTCTTAGTGGTCGGCCGAGTCGCCCTGGCTGTCATAAGACTTGAAGGTTGATAGAGAGACTCGGGACAAGATCTATGCCTCCAAAATGTCATCAGAGAACGAGGATCGCTCCACGTCCTCCTTTGTGGAGCTCTACTGTAGGGCGCGAAGGGTGCGCTCCTGCTTGGCGAAACACTGCCAAAAGTTTTGCAATCAGAGAGAAAGCTCTAGATGGCGTCAGGATGGCGCCTGGGGGCTCTGGGTGATTCCTCAGCTTCTTCCCCGTTGTTCTATGATAGGGGTGTCAATCTCCATGCGTTGGAGGGGTGGCCCATATTTTCTTCCTCGCAGATTGGAGGAGGCTTCTTGTTCTACGGGCAAGGGTTGCGAGGGTCTGCTCTGCTCATTCCAGATAAGACGTCCACCTTTAAGAATGAAATGGCCTCCGGCTGTCAATTGGAAGGCTTCTATGCGGGGGGGACTCATCCGATGACACCGCAACCTCTCCTCCCTGGCTAGCTGGGTCCTCGTCAAATCGACGAGGATATCCAGTTTAGCATTGAGGGTCTAGAGGGCGTCTGGGTTCCCGGGAATGGGTTGTCCTCCCGGGGTCGGCAGGGGTAAGGCGTTGGCCTAGTTGTTGGAAAGAGGGCCCGTCATAGAGTGCGACGCCGTGTGCTCCCTATCCACGGCAGCTGGCGCTTTCCCCTTCTCATCGGGGTTTCTCCTACTGACACTCCTCCGCACCATACTGGCTCTTTGCTCGTTTCCCATAGATGGTGCCAGATGAAGATTCTTGATCTCTTGTTGAAGCCTGAGCCATCTGATCTTCTACAGTCACCTAATATTTGCCACGCTAGTTCAAGAGTTCTGCAAGGTAGGAAACGAATCAGAGGTGTCCAATGTGGTGACCCTGGGAAAAACCCTCCGATGCTTAAGTCAACAAGGTAGTAGAGCTTGGTGTAGAGGAAAAGGAAAAAGGAGATAGGCACGAGATTGCTCTCCACCAATAAGGGTGACTAAGAGTGCTCAGGATTGCTTACCTTTCTGGAGGGTTTTCCTTGGCTTATATAGCGGGTTGCTGCCTTTAGGGAGCAGGGGCAGAGAGAGTGATCGGGGGGCATTACCCCCTTTAATGCGGGCTTTCTCCCTTCCTAGGGCACTTGCCCTTCTTATCTCTTGTCCCTCGAGCTTCCCTTGGCCGGTTATACTCGGCTACCGTTTGGACTTTCCTGAGTGACCATTACTCGAATGCTCCTGGGCCTAGAGACCACCTTGGTCATGATAGTCTAAATCAAATTGGGCTTCTTGGTGAGTGGGCCCAGTAGTGGGGCTATCACTCCTAGAGTGGGCCTAGTTGGGTCTGGCAGGACCAATTGGCCCTTGTCGAGCCATATATTTTAGGCCACTATTTTATCCCTCTCCAGTCCATGATGTAAATGGTGAAATCGGTGAAACCACAAAATCAAATGAATCCAGAGAAAATTTTCTATATGTATATAGTTTTCCTCCGTAAGATTTGGAGGCATTATCTGTACGGTGAGAAGTTTGAAATTTTCACTGACCATCAGAGATTGAGGTATGTGTTCACTCAGAAGGACCTTAACCTCAGGCAGAGGAGATGGATGAGTATATGAAGGATTATGACTTCACCCTGTCTTATCATCCGGGCAGGATGAATCTCATTGCCGATGCCTTGAGCAGGAAGGTCGTGGTCAGTGCGATGATGTTGAGGAAATGGAGGCTCTGGGAATAGGTGCCAGAAGTGACATTTAGGCTCAAGGTTCCCCGAGAGCCAGGGTTGGCAATGCTTGCGAGCTTGACTGTCACCCCAGCCATCCATCGTCAGGTGACAAAGGCTCAGCATGCAGACCCTGAGTTGCCCCAGATTTTGGCTATGGTCGATGTGGAGCTCGGCGAGGACGGTGCTGTGAGATTCTGAGGTAGGCTGTACGTCCCAGTCGAGGAGCAACTGAGACGTGTAGTGTTACTAGAGGCTCATGGGAGTAGGTACACTGTACATCCGGGTGCGACGAAGATGTATCGGAACTTGAGGAGACGGCTCTGGTGGCCCGATATGAAGAGAGATGTTATTGAGTTCGTGGCCAGGTGCCTGACCTGTCAGCAGGTGAAGGCGGAGCACTAGCGACCTAGAGGTACACTTCAACCCTTGGAGGTTCCCACGTGGAAATGGGACCACGTGACCACGGATTTCATGGCGGGATTACCGAGGACTCCGAGTGGGCATGATAGCATTTGGTTACTTGTGGATGGCTGACAAAGACAGCTCGGTTGTTACCGATCAGAGTCAGCTGGAGTGTCCCTAAGCTGGCACATCTTTATGTGGAGTGGATTGTACCCTTACATGGAATTCCCATTTTCATTGTGTCAGATCGAGATCCGTGTTTCACTGCTGGATTCTGGAGGAGGTTCCAGAGAGCTCTAGGCACCAAGTTAACTTTTAGCTCGGCCTATCATCCTCAGTCAGACGGTCAGTCAGAAAGGACCATCCAGATGCTAGAAGACATGCTGAGGTCATGTTGCCTAGAGTGGCAGGGGAGTTGGATTCACCATCTACAATTGGTGGAGTTTGCCAACAACAACAGCTATCATTCGAGCATTGGGATGGCTCCCTATGAGGCATTGTATGGGCGACCATGTCAGACTCCGCTCGATTGGTTTGAGGTTGGTGAGCATGTCATGACGGGACCGGAGCTGGTGCAGCAGTGTGTGAACGTGGTGCATTTGGTCTGTCAGGACATGTTGGCGGCTCAGAGTCGGTAGAAGAGCTATACCGATCGGAGAAGGTAGCCCCTCAGTTTTGTTGTTGGCAATCGAGTATTCTTGAGGGTTTCTTCGATGAAGGGGGTGATGCGCTTTAGCAGGCGTTGGAAGTTGAGTCCTCGCTATGTTGGCCATTTTCTCGTTCTAAAGTGCATTGGTGAGGTTGCGTATCGGTTGCAGTTACCCCCAGAATTGACGTCGGTGCATGATGTGTTTCATGTCTCGATGTTGCGAAAGTACATGCCCGATGACTCTCATATTTTAGAGGATTCCGTTTGGCCCGAGGTTACTCCCGATCTATCTCTTCCGGAGTTCCCCATCCGTCTTGAGGATCGACAAGAGCAGCACCTACAGAACAAGGTTATTCCCCTAGTTAAGGTAGTATGGCAGCGGCACACTGGCGGCGAGGCATCTTGGGGGCGTGAGGACGAGATGCGTCGGCAGTTCTCTTACCTATTCGAGTGAGTTTTCCCCTCTTCTTTTTCCCCAGTGCCTTATTTTAAATTTTGAGGATGAAATTTACTTAAGGGGGGAGGGCTGTAATGTCTCGGACCCTTTGGATCTTTTTTCTCGGGTCTTGGATTTATTTTCGTGGAGAAACTGATTTCATTATGTCCGGAACTATTTTTCAGACATTTTTGGGTCAGGATCTATGAGTTTGGACGGTCTATAGGTGGCCGCTCATCCAGATGTGTGGTCTATCGTATGATCGTTTAACTGATCAATTCCTGAAGATTTAACAGATCTTTCTCTCTCAATTCATGGATTTATCCCCAACTTCCCCCATCATTTTCTCTGCGAATACTCCACCAAATTACGTGTTGTTTCTTCTGGTTCAAAGATAATTCAATTATCTACGATTTATCCTTCATTATCTCGACCTAAAAATGATTGAAAACCCTAATTTCGAGCTAAGACTTATGAGCTCTATAAATAGACCCTAAAGGCCAAGCTTGGAAAGGGGAGATTTTTGGTCGACGGCGAAGCCCTGCCAAATCTTTGAGCGACCCAAGACAAGGTAGGGAGGCCTTCTATGTCCGATCAGGCCTCCGGTTTAAGGGAGTATCTCATTGTTTGTGTCTTTGTTTCATTAGTCCCATCGTTCTCTTCTCGTTTGCATGCATCATTTCTTCTATGTTTCTTCTACGTTACTCTACTCTCTCATACATCATTCACATGCCCTCCTATGTTTTTGACGCCCCTAGGGGTTTAAAAACTTCCAGGTATCCCCCGTTCCAGTCATTTCATGTTTATTTCCCTTCCTCTTGATAGTTATTACACTGTTTAGTTCTAATATTGGGCGTTTCTTTTGTGTTTTACATGTTCTTTGTAGATCAGTAGCATCCTAACGTGAGGCCCACTCTTTTTGGCCAGCCAGAAAGGGTGGAGGTTGAGCTTTTACAAGTTGAGGCGTGGCCAAGTTGGGCGGTCTCCTCCTATCCGCTTGAAAGGAAGGGCGGCCAATACATCACCGTTCATCCCCTTCATGCGGCCGATCCTGAACCGTTCTACTTCCACAGTTCCTCATCCCGTGTTCCCCCCTCAGCACTATTCGAGTAGTCTGTCAATCGACCACACAACGCTAGGGCAGCCCTTACAGAGCCGTTCATCCTTTGCAATGCTAGTACAAGGTGAGTGTCTCTCCCCCTTTCCAAGGTACGATGTGTTTATCACTTCTGGCACCTTGGTGGTGATCACAGGTTCACCATTCCATTCCCCTCTACTTTTAGTTTGTCTATTTTCAAATTGCATTAGTAGAGGGATAGGAAGGAAAGTTCACGTCGGTAGGAAAACATATCAACATCCCAAATTTCTAGCGATCACGGTGGGATGCCTAGTGCCCGTCGTGTTAATATTTTGCTGACCCATCTTTCGTGCTCGGTTAGTCCCTTCTTTGAGTGTTACAGGTAGTGTTTTGGTCCACCTTGTGTTTCTGTCCTCTGGCTTTCGAACGGCTCACAGTGCATCATTCGTTATGTTATACGACTGCTGGTCGACCACTCGCCATTGCTCACAGTGTCGATTCTGCTGCGAGCCTGGTGCCTTCAGCGGCCCACCTTCGCCCGTTCACCATTCCTGTTGTCTTATGCAGGCCGCCCATGCCGCTGGATCAGGTATTTTTTAGTCTTTACACTGTTGGTTTCACTGATCGTGTGTGGTTGATACAGGTCTGTTCTAGAGGATACATGGTCTATCTCAGACTGTCCATCTAGGTATGCCTCTATTCCCCCTTCCCTCTCGTCCAGTATAGTTTCTGTTTGTTTGTCATCTATCATGTTAGTGGTCCCTACTATTGAATGGTCCAAATAGGGCTATCTTCCTCCCTGGACGGTCTCCTACAGACTATCCTTGTCGTGCTACAGTGCACCCGAGCCTCTATCTTGATTATCATCTCACATATTTCATGATTATTTGGTGCTACTGATTGATCTCCCATGTTTGCTCGTTGATTTTGCATGATTGTTACTCTTATTTAGCATGTTTTGGTTAATCATTTGTTGCTAGTTCTTAGATTAGACTTTGCATGCACTCCGGTGCGCATAGGATTCATGCATTTCATTCACATTTAGTTGCATTCCTACCGAGGTAGCTGAAATAAAATTCTATTTTGTTCAATTATCTGTGTCATTTTATATTCTACTCTGATCGACTCGACTGTTTAACTGTCACGTTCCAAGCAAACAAACACGGTCCGCTGCTATCGGTTCGGGGCGTGACATGACCCGAGTCTGACGCTCGGTCTGGCCACTTAGCTTGGCGGCAGGTGTGGCGCATTGACGGCGCCAGAAGAGATGGGAGCTAAGGGTGGTGGTGGAGTCACCACAGGGACCACACCCAAGAAGTAGGGCGATCCGATGACCGGGGTGAAACTATTGAAAGCAATCGGCACCGCCAAGTAGCCTACCCACGCATGGGTGGCGATGACGATGGGACCGTAGGTGACGGCCGCCATGGTTGTTGATGCGCCAGACGAGCAGGGGTGACGGCCGCTGATGGTTGTCGAACGCGATCCGGCAAAGGAAGGTGAATTGGAAGCTGCTGGAAGTGCGAGTAGGTGCTCTCCTTCTACCCCTCTTGCAAGGACAGGAAAAGGGCACTAGGACTTCAGGGCTGGCACAGGCTTTGTCTTCATCAGAAAGAAGGAAGGCGGGAGACATCCTATCGGGCGTGCTATCCTTTTGTTCGCACGCGGTGGGAGCATGTGGGCTGGCGCGGTGTGTGTGGTGACCAGAGTGAGTGGTAGGATATAACTACGGGAGAGATGCCAGAATATAGTGTGCTTCGGACATCCCCTCTCATGGCCATATCTTTCTCAAAGCGGCACCATGCACTCGCCTTTTACGGATAGTTGAGGGGAGACCGAGTGGCACGGGAGATTTTCGGGTTTTAAGGGAAACGTAGCTGGGATGCGGGCGTGCCAGTTGATTTCTCGACAATCACCCATGGAATCGAAAGTTGACCAAGGAAGCACCGCCGGGGTGCAGCACGTGGACTCGAGAGGTGAGGGACACGTGGAGGGAAGGTCGGTTCCATAGGTGCAAGTGCGCAGGCGATTGTGGGGAGTCATGTACAAGACGTCTTTCCCCACCGACCGCAAGTAGTCGGTGTTTATTTACATCGGATTGAATCCGAACACCTTCGTTCTGTGCTGAAGAGAGGTCTATATAGGCCTGGAGTCCTAGGTGGAGAGCAGGGAGCACTTCGCAGCTGTGGGTTCGCACTAGACACGACGATGTTGACTGGGGTCAGTGGGGCTATGGCTTCATGCTAGGTGACATGAAAAGGGGCTGCGGGCCCGAACGTGGATGCGAGCACATTCGTTCAAATGGCAATGTAATTTTTGAGAGCTATAAGGCTTTACAGGTAGGCCATGGTGGCCGAAGTACAATGGGCGCAAGCCGCGGGACAATTCTGACACGGTGGTCGGTCCCCGGGTCAATGCGTGACAAAGCGGATATCCGCAGGTTTTACAGGGGGTTCCTCTCGTGGCATGGGCCATCTCTGCTCTGCCAAACAAGGGGCTTACAACTGGATGAATGGTGAAAGCATCAGACAGGTGTCTGGGCGAGGGTCAATCACGGCTCTAGTCGAGCAGTCAGACATGGCCTCGTGACTACGGGGAAGTGTGATGTTACGTGCGTGCATGGTTGCACCCTTGTCATAACGTCTCACGCGTGCTGGGCATAGACTTGTCTGTCATGGCGACAGACTATGCAAGGGAAGTACAAGCGACATACCCTCGGCGTCCTTAGCCGATGACCAAGTCACCCACACACAATTCTCCTTGCTGGTTGCCTTGCTGTTGCTTAAAGCTTGCAAGTCCTTGATGTCTGTGTGTATCTGTGTATGTCTGTATATCTCACCCCTTGAGCTCCTAAGGGACTTTTATAGAGAATTTGAAGGGTCAGGGAAGGGTTTAGGCGGGCTAGATTGAATGGTTCAAGCCAACCTGGGTAAACCCATTGGAATAGTGCACGGCTGAGTGGGGGAGGGAGGGTTTAGGCGGACCAGCCCATAGGACGCCCTTCTCTTTCAAGAAGGAACATACGAAGATGCTCTTCGACCTCTGCATGGCCCAGAAGATCGTCGAATTACCGGAAGTGCGCAAGTCGAACGAAGCCCATAAAACTGATGATCCCAACTACTGCTCATACCACCGCATGTTAGGTTACTCTCTCGAAGATTGCTATGTCTTCAAGACACAGGCATAGAAGTTGATCCGAGACGGCCTTATTCAAATGAAGTGCAGTCCCGTCGATCCTCTGCAGCTGCATATGTGGTCCAGACCAGCCAAAGCAGTGCGTGTGGTTCACCATTCGGCTAACGTGATCTACATGATGGCTGTATTTTCTCTCTCTGATGATGAACTAGAGGACCCCAGTACCAATCGGAGAGAGCATTTGATCTGGTACCCAGGGTGGCGGCCCTGGCACGATCGCAGACCTCTCTCCTTCCCCAGGGAGAGAACCCGATCACTCTTCGACGTCCTCATCGAGCGGGCACAAATCTTGCCCCGCCACCTGTCGATACACTACACTTAGCGAGACTTTAATCATCCCCAGTATTGTCCCTTTCATGCACGAATCTGCCACGCAATCAAGTCCTGTGAGGAAGTCCAGTACCTCATCCAGGAACAGATATGGTGGGAGCAGATTGACACCGAAGGAAATTCTGTGGCACTTGTTTGACTATGGTAAGCTGTCGAAGAAACTCTAAGCACTGCCAGAAATATGCTAGAGTAGCCTGATCCTCCCCAGGAAAATGGACACGGGCTGCCTTACTAGCACACGCCAGAATGGCTCGAGTTTCAGACCGATAATCGGGAAGCTCCCGAGCGACTGCAGAGACGCAGGGAGCAAGATGCCAGCCAAGAAACAGGGCCGAGTACCTTCTCAACAAACGTCATCCATCCTCCTGCTCCCTCGATCTCCCCTGATTCCTCGACACCACAGGCCGGTCAGCTGGCCCCTGCCACTTCAGCCGTGCAATGGCGACCTTGGCAGGAATTAGAGTCTCTACCCTTTTCCAAAGAAGACACTGCTAGGCTCCTTCGAGTCCTTCTCGGTCGAGAGGACGTCCTGGTGGGCGAGGCTACCATGAGCTCCTCAAGCTCTTCTCACCTTCCCCCTGTTCCACTTTTGACTCCAATGCTCGAGGATAGGAAGGGAAAACAGAAGCAGGGCGAGGCCTCGACTCGACCGAACCAAGTCCTCCCAACAATTCGCAAGCCGGGTCTGCCATCACAAAGGCCATCCAGCGCGCGAGATCAAGACAGCCAACAGGAGCAGCAAGGCCCCAAGACTTCCTCGAGTGTCGCTCGACCCTACCCTCAGCCAAACTATTGGAGTCAAGCTGGGAAGCAGGATGTTACTCATCCTCCTCGGGCCATTTCTCAGCAGAAGCCCCAGCCACCATGGATAAGGCATCAAACCGTGCACATGTCTTCGGACACCAGCACCAGTACACCAGCTCAACAGGGGTAGCCTCCCTCGCCACTGCGGCTAAGGCATCAAACCGTGCACACATCTTCGAATGCCAGTACAAGTCAACTGGTTCCTGGTAAACTCTCACAGCCACCGTGGTTAAGGCATCAAGCCACGTCCACGTCTTCGGACGCCAGTCCAAGTACCCCTACTTACCAGGAACTACCATTCAAAGTCATCGAATAGGCAATCAATGCTACCTTCCAACTACAACTATCGGAAGGTGCCTAGATCGAGATCTAGGTAAAGAGGAGTCACCGACCTCGCCCTGCAAACCCATCGGCTCGATGGCATCTCTGTGCAGACCCGTCAGCTCCAGTTCCAGTGCATCCTCTTCCTACTCCCCTGGAGATGGCCATCGCCAAGAAACAGGAGAGGAATAGAAGAAAGAATCTTAAGAGGCGACTCAAGAAACAAGCCAAACAAGTGACTGCCTTGCAATCTGTAACAGAGCTAATGCCCCTCCGGTTCATCTCAAATCTCTCCGATCGATGCGCGCCTTTTAGCAAGTTGATGAAGAAAGATGCCTCCTTCATATGGGACTCGAAATGTCAGACTACTTTTGAGCAGATCAAGGAGTACCTCCTCACTCCCCCAGTCCTAGGGGCACCTGTCAAGGGTAAACCTCTCATACTCTACATTGCCACCATGGATGCCTTGCTGGGAGCTCTATTGGCGCAGGTTAATGAAGAAGGTAAAGAGCAGCCGCTCTACTACCTCAGCCGAAAATTGATCGGTGCTGAGTACCGTTACTCCCCCATGGAGAAAGTATGCTTGGCATTGGTCTTTGCCATCAAGAAATTACGGCACTACCTCCTATCTCATCGGGTTGAGCTCATATCTAAGCACAATCCCCTTAAGTTCCTCCTCAGGCAACCCCTTCTCTCAGGACGACTGGGAAAATGGGCACTCCTACTCATGGAGTACGACATCACTTATGTCCCTAGAAAGGCAATCAAGGGGCAGGGCATGGTTGAATTCTTGGCAATCCATTAAGTACCAGAAGATTCTCCCTTCAATGCGGCACTTCCAGACGAGGAATCCCTTACTCTTCAACGGCAACCACAGGCTAAACAGAGCGGCGATGTCTTGCATTATTAGCAACAAAACTCCCTCACAGCCAGCCTACCTTGCTGGGAGCTGTACTTCGATGGCGCTTCTCAAGGTACTACCCAGAGCAACCTGAGCTCAAGCATTACGGTAGGTACCAAAATTATCTTCCTAACCCCTCAGGGCAGAGTTTTGTACAACTCATGTGCCCTCATGAAGGCTCTGACCAATAATGAAGCCGAATATGAAGCCCTGATCATCAGACTCTACATGGCTCTCGACATGGGTGTCAAATGCCTCAAAGCCTATGGAGATTCTCAACTGATAATTCGACAGGTGCTTGGCATCTTTGACGTGCGAAAATTAGAGCTGGTCTCATACCATGCCGCCATCACCCGGCTCACCCAGATGTCCTATTTCTTTGAAATAAGCCATGTTCCTAGAAGCGGCAACGCCCAGGCTGACGCCCTAGTGAAACTGGCTGCTGCCATCAAGCTATCGCCTGAGGGTGAAGTCGATATCATAGTCAAACACAGAAGGCTGATGCCTAGCTCACTCGAAGGCAACTCCAGCCTCACGATTTACGAGGTCCAAGGCTTTGACCAGGACACTCCTCTAGAAGAAGAAGATTGGCATGAGCCTATCATCAAATTCAAGAGGGGATTACTCCCCCCTGATCGGGCTCGAAGAGTCCGACTACTCCTCCAGGCAACATCATATGAGTTAATTGGCTACTCTCTGTATCGACTTGTCCACGAGAAGGACAAGTCCATCCCCTTGAGATGTGTCTCCCCAGCTGAGGCTCGAGCTATTATGTGTGAGGTTCATTCTGGACTGTGCGGCGCACATCAAGCCAGAAATAGAATGAAGTACAACATCAAGCTCAAAAGCTTCTATTGGCCTACCATGTACGTGGACTGCGTCTAGTACGCTCACACATGCCATCAATGCCAAGCCTTCGGCACGGTACCTAGAAGGCCTCCTAACCTACTATGTCCCATGGCCCCTACCTGGCCATTTGCCGAATGGGGTATGGACATTGCGAGGCCTTTCCCGCCATCCTCCAAAGGCCATAAGTACATCCTAGCTGTCACCGACTATTTTTCTCGCTGGGCGAAGGCCCTTCCTCTACGGGAAGTCACCGGCGAGGTTGTCGCTCGGTTTATCCGGCATAAAATCATCTACCAATTTGGCACTCCCAGTCACATAGTCTCCGACAACGGGATGCCATTCAAGAACAAGGTTGTATACCAGTTGGTAGCCAAGTTCCACATCAACTGGAGGACTGCTTCAGTCTACAACCCACAGGCCAACGGTTTGGCCCAGGCCTTCAACAAGACTCTCTGTGTTCGAATGGGCAACCAGTTACAATAAAATCACGTTGTCGGAACCGAAGAGGCCCGGTGATCTGAAGAAGAAGGATGACCCTCGCTTCTGCCATTACCATCAGATGCTAGGGCACACCATCGAAGACTGCTATGTCTTCAAGGACGTCATTGAGTCCTTAATAAAGAAGGGAGAGTAGGATATGGGAGAGCACAAGGTGGATCCCCCACAGCCCCATGAAATGCCCGATATGACTTTCGGCGCCAACATGATATCTCTATATCAAGAATTGCCAGAAGAATGAGCAGCGGCTAGCACCCGCGCCACTTATGAAGCTTTCATGGTAGCGTCCGCCCAGGATCAAGTGGGTTGGCAGTCTGTGCCAAAGAAAAATAGAAGAAGACTGGCTCCTCAGCCTGCCCCGACAGTTCATGTTAGGAGTGTCACTCCCCGATCGGCACCGCCACCGGTGAACCCTGTCTGGTATGATACGGCCCCTCGGATGGTCATGAGGCGGCCTACCTTCAATAAGAAAGAGCATATCCTGGTGCGGATCCACAAAGAGGTCAACCCGGTGGTTGAGTGACTCCAGGCCATCATTGATGGGCTTGAAGATTATGAACAGCCTGAGATCTGACCTGTTGAGCTAAAAGAATATGTCCCCTGGGAGGAGTTTGAATCCCTCGAGCTGACCTCCGAGGCAGAAGCCCGGACAGAACAAGAGCATCCCCTGTGGGGCGAGTTCCCTCAAGAGCAACTACCGGCTATTGCAGAAAAGAAGAAGAAAAAAGGAAGGTCCAGAGGTAAGAAGGAAAAGGAGGTCGTCGTCACATGCAACACCATCTCAGTGCAGTTCGACACCGCCCTCTCTCTAGAGGGAGAAGACGAAGGGGCACCCTATGACCTACCAGAAGTGAATCAGGCCGAAGCATCCGCCTCCCAACATGCCACCCAGTCAGGGAAGAAATGGGGATGCCCTCCTCAGGACAACCGCAATATCATGCTAAGAGGGGAGTAGCCCTACCAAGTCCCCGAACCCAAGGTTCGAGGTATAGAGATCCCCCCACCATCCGGTCTTTATCCCGAGAAGTCGAAAAGTCAGGGCACTCCCTCTTTCGTCGAGTTCCTTCGGGCCCACACAGAAAAGTAGGTGCGCCTGTAAGGACCACAGCCAGCCAAGAGAGCCGGCAGCCTCCATGCCCCGTCTGCAAGTAATCCTCTGACCCTACCGGCGGTGGCCCCGTCCCAGTCAGTAGGAGAATTTGACGACATCCCTAACCTTGCCGAATTCATGAAAGCAAAGGAGGAGGCCCAGCAGGCTCCGCCGGCTCAGGTGGCACCACCAAATCCAGCGAAGGAGTCACCTTCCGACCTAGTGCCCCAGGCCCAGGCTGGGGACAAACGTGGCAAGCCCAAAGAGATGAAACTGCTCAAGGTTCGGGCTGCCGATCGAATAGTCAGGCATCTCAAGAAAATCCCGGCCCGATTTACCATCTGGGAGATGCTATCCCTAGATGAAGAAACATGGCAAGCCATCATTGCCGCACTCCAAATGCCAACCCACCTTGAAACCTGTTTGGCGGAAATATCCCCGAAGGTGTCCGTGGCCTTCACGGAGGACAACATGCTCTTGCCCACCTACAGTCATAATAGGCCACTCTACATGAAGGGGCAGCTGAATGGGCAGCCTATCAATAGGGTCCTGATCGACCCAGGAGCAACAGTCAACATACTCCCCTACTAGGTGTACCAGAAGCACTACTTCGACATACACCTGGTTGAAGTGAAGAATGTCAAGATTGCTGATTTTAACCAGATGTGCGAGGTGCCCATGGGGGTTGTAGAGTTTGACCTGGCCTTCGGCGACTTCATTACCAAGGTCCAGTTCCACGTCATCAACTCCAACACCTCCTACAAGGCGTTGCTTGGTCGGCCTTGGCTGCACCAGAATCAAATCTTGTAGGACCATGGCCGCCGAACGTGCTCAGTGGCATAACATGCAACGCACCGTGCAAGGCCTCACCCAGGTGCTACAACAGGTAGCGCAAGACAGAGCAAACCGAGGAGCGGGAGAACTCCATCATAGTTTCCGCAATATGAACCCTCCCAAGTTCATTGGCTTGATCGATCCTGATGATGTCGAGCACTGGATTAGGGAGATTGAACACATATTCCATGTCATGCAATGCACAGATGAAGAGAAGGTGTTGCTAGCCACTTTCCAATTAGAAAGGGACCCCCGATTCTGGTGGGAGTCCGTAGGAGCCACATTGGAGTAAGATCCTGCCACATGGGCTGAATTTGTTGAGCAATTCAACAACAAATACTTCTTAGATCGTGTGCAAGAGAAGAAAGCCATGGAGTCTGCTGCACTGAAGTAAAGGACACTATCCGTGGCCAAGTATGAGGCCCAATTCTCTAGGCTATCAAGGTACGCAAAGCACCTAGTAAGTACTGAGAAGATGAAGATGGGAAGATTCCTTAATGGGCTTCAACCTCAATATATAACCCAACTACCATCGATGGACATTCAAGTCTACTCGGAGATGGTTCGTAGAGCCCAGCTATTGGAAGATGCCACAGAGTTATCATATAGAATCTGTGGGAAAGATAAGAAGGAGCAGATTACAAGTTCTAGCACATTTAAGCCAACATTTAACGAGAAGAGGGCTAGCAATGGAGGAGATTCCTCCCAGGAAAAGAAACTCAAGAAGAACAATAAACTTTCTCCATTACTGCCACACCTTCCAAAGAAGTGTGTAAACATTTTGACAAGGCCGGCCATAGGGCCGAATAATGCTGGAGAAGATTAGGAGCTTGTCTCCGTTGTGAGAGTCATGATCATCGGATTTCCAAATGTCAGTTAATTAGTGATCAAGCCAGAGACGAAAAGCGTTCGATGAAGAAGCGAGCATGCCTCCAAGCTCTCCAGGAGGCAGAACAAGATGAAGGCGGACTGGTGGAAGGTACACTAGAAATCTGTTCCAAGTCTGCTCATGTATTGTTTGATATCGGTGCATCACATTCTTTTATTTCCATTAAGTTTGCCGATCCACTACCCATGCAACCGAAATGGATAGATCTAGTTATTTCAACCCCTCTCGAGAATGAATCCGAAATCACAAACCATTATCTAAATTGTGATGTTATGGTGAAAGGGGAGAATCTACCTGTCAACTTAATATGCCGAGACATGAGAGACTATGATGTCATATTTGGAGTCGATTAGCTATCCAAATACCAAGAAGCTATGGATTGCCGTAACTGCAAGGTTACTTTCAAGGAGTTCCCGGAACATATCTATACTAGCCCTAAGAATCGGAGCAAGTCACCTCTTATTTTAGCTCTCCGAGCTAGTAAGCTAATAAGGAAAGGGTGTGTATCTTTCCTTGCTTTCATCACCATAAAAAAAACTAAGGAGTCCAAGATTGAAGACATCCCAATAGTTCAGGAGTTTCCTGACGTATTTCTAGAG
The DNA here is from genome assembly GCA_024336825.1 of Amorphophallus titanum. Classification (NCBI taxonomy): domain Eukaryota; kingdom Viridiplantae; phylum Streptophyta; class Magnoliopsida; order Alismatales; family Araceae; genus Amorphophallus; species Amorphophallus titanum. Next base: position 13,395,145 of record JANBPO010002057.1, on the reverse strand, counting down.
GATCTGCCTGGACTACCCCCACCGAGAGAAGTGGCCTTCACCATCGACCTGGTCCCTGATGCTGGTCCAATTTCCAATGCACCTTACAGGATGTCCCCTGTCGAGCTCAAAGAGTTAAAAGAGCAACTGATGGAGCTTCTGAAGAAGGGATTTATCAGACCTAGCACTTCCCCGTGGGGAGCGCCAGTACTATTTGTAAAGAAGAAGGATGGATTGATGAGATTATGCATTGACTATCAGCAGTTGAATCACCTCACTGTCAAGAACAAGTATCCACTATCGCAGATCGATGAGTTATTTGATTAGATATTGGGATCGAAGTATTTCTCGAAGATTGATCTCAGGTCAGGATATCACCAACTGAGGATCAAAGATGAGAACATTCATAAGACCACATTCAGGAGTAATCGCAGCAGCCTCCGGTCCAGGTTTGGTGGGTTCCACATCTTTTCAAACATCTCCTTCTGGCTGGAGGGTTGATAAAGTGGAATCCTTTGTCTCATGATCATTTCGACCGTCCGGTCAGTCATATGAGGAAGCCCCGAGATCGGGTCGTGCGGGTCATGCAACTCGTCAGGGAGTCGGCAATCATCATCTCCTCTGACTGGCTGTTCTCCGACCACGTAGAAAATAGTGGGCGGGCCTTCAGGATTCGGCACCTCGAAGGTCCTCAGTTGCTCAGCCGCTTGGCAGTCAAGCTCCGCTACTGGCTTAATGATTCCTGACGGGACTTTAACATCCTCTAGCAGGTCCTCGAGGCAAGGTGCCCTCGGTGTGGGATAGATGGCATGGGGAAATGCCCTAAATACCCCTTCTTCTTCTGCAATAAATGACACATGCGGAGGAGCCACATAGCCTAGGGGTGGCAGAGAAAACCAACCATCCGATTTTATTTTCTTCTTCCCTTTGTCCCGGGCAGCCTTAGGAGCTTGCTTCATCTCTTCCAGGTACAGATTAGCATCTGACAGATGACACTCGAACACCTCAAATGGGTGGAGGTCAGCAAAGATTCTAACTTCTTTCCCCTTACAAGGGTACTTGATGCACTGGTGTAGGGTGGACGGCACCACTCTATTTTGGTGTAGCCAAGGCCGGCCAAGTAGCGCCTTGTAGGAAGTATTGGAGTTGATGACGTAGAGTTGGACCTTGGTGGTGAAGTCACCGAAGGCCAGGTCAAATTTTGCAACCCCCATGGGCACCTCGCATTTCTGGTTGAAGCCAGCAATCTTGACGTTCTTCACTTCGACCAGGTGCACATCAAAGTAATGCTTCTGGTACACCCGATAGGAGAGTATATTGACTGCTACTCCCGGGTCAATCAGGACCCTATTAATAGGCTATCCATTCAGCTGCCCCTTCATGATGAGTGGCCTATTGTGACTGCAGGTGGGCAAGAGCATGTCATCCTCCGTGAAGGCCACGGCTACCTCCGGTGACATCTTTGCTAGGCAGGCTTCAAGGTGTGCTGGCATTTGGAGTGCGGCGATGATGGCTTGCCATGTTTCTTCATCCAGGGATAGCATCTCCCAGACGGTGAATTGGGTCGGGATCTTCTTGAGGTGCCTGACTATCTGGTCAGCAGCACGCACCTTAAGCAGCTTCATCTCTTCGGGCTTGCCACGTCTGCCCCCACCCTGGGCTTGGGGTGATGGGTCAGAGGATGCTTGGTCTATTGGATCTGCCGCGACTGGTGGAGCCTGCGGGGTCGATTGGACTTCCCCTTTCTCTTGCATGAATTCAGCAAGGTTGGGGATGCCGTCAAATTCTTCTTCCGGCTGAGGAGGGGTTACTACCGGTGGAGCCGGGAGGCTGCTTGCTACTTTGACCGGTCGGGGCCCCTGTGGGCGTGGCTGCCCTCCAGATTGGGCCATCAAGAATTCGGTGAATGAGGGAGTGCCCTGGCTTTTGGGTCCCTTTGGGTAGAGACCCAATGGAGGAGGGACCTCTGCACCTCGAACCTTAGGCTCGGGGACCTGGTTTGGTTGTTCCCCTTTGAGCAGGATGTTGCGGTCAGCTGGAGGAGGGCGTCCCCATTTCCTTCCCGATTTGGTGGCATGCTGGGAAGTGGATGCTTCAGCCTGATTCACCTCCGCTGGTTGATAGGGTGTTTCTTCTTCCTCTTCCTCCAGAGAGAGGGCAGTGTCAAACAATGTCGAGAGTGTATTACAGGCAAGGATGATCTCTTTTTTCTTCTTATTCCTAGGTCTTCTCTTCTTCTTTTCCATCTCTACAGTGGCCGGTGGCTGCTTTTGAGGGAGTTCGCCCCACAAGGGTGGCTCTTGCTCTATCCGGGTCCCTGCTTCGGGGATCAGTTCGAGGGACTCGAACTCCTCCCTCTACTGACTTAGGCATCAGAGGGTTTTTCCCCAGGGAACCACCCCTGGGCCCCCTGATCCGTTTCCCTTCCTTACAGGTCTCAACACGGTGATCACTTACTCCAGCTTAGGACCAAGCGTGAGATAGACCATCTTCATCTGGCGTCATCTGTGGGAAATGATCAAAGAGCCAGTATGGTGCGAAAGAGTACGGGGAGGAGGTCCGCCGACGATAAGGGAAAGGCCGTAGGGGCGGCGGGAGAGGCCCCCTCTCAGGCCAGGCAGAATCCCCCCTCCAACACCAACACCCCAGATGACGAGCCACCTCCGCCTGCCGCCATGGGGCTACCACCCACCGGGAACACCGACACTTTCCAAACCCTCAACGCCAAACTAGACGTCCTCGTGGAGCTCCTAAGGACTCAGGCGGCCAGGGAGGAAAGATCGCGCATCCCCCCAGCAAGCCCCCACCGCGGCGATGCGTCTCAGCAAACCACCGGAGGTTGATTCACTCTCCAAGGGCAGCAGATTATCCGTAACAGGTCAGGAGGACCTTCGCAAGCCCCTCCTCTAGAGCAAGAGGCCTCCTCCATGCCAAGAAGGGTGAAACATGGGGGGCGGCATCCGCACCTAGAGACTAAAGTCCCCGAGGAACATCAGGACAACCCACCGGCATGCCCTAACAGCCCTTCAGCGCTGCGATAACCAGAGTTGTCCCTCCGACTGTGAGAGTTCGAGAGACGCTTTGCAAAGTAGGAGCGCACCCTATGGGCCCTGCAGAAGACCCCTTCAGTAGAGGATGAGGAGCGATCCCCGTTCTCTAATTGCATCCTGAAGGTAGAGATTTCTCCCAGAATCTCTATTCCGACCTTCAAGTCTTATGATGGCCAGGGCGACCCGACCGACCACTTCGACAGCTTTGACGCTCTGATGACCCTCCACGGGACGTCCGACGCCATCAAGTGCCGAGCCTTTGTGACCACCTTGGTCTAAGGCACCCAAGCATGGTTCCGAGCCCTCGCCCCCGGATCTATCCGAGACTTCAAGAAATTTGGGCGAGTGTTCAAGGAGAGTTTTTCTGACAGCGGCCCCCCAAGGTCAGTAGCGGGTCTGTTGGCTCTCAAACAGGCACAAGAGGAGAGCCTTCAGGCTTATATCAACCAATTTAAGTCGGAAGCCCTGCGGATCCCCCGCCTGGATGTCGCCTCAGCCACAACTGCACTGATCGGAGGCACCTGTGACAAGAACCTCCACCATGAACTTTTCCTTCACCCTCCCTCGACCCTTGCCGAGCTAGTGACTCTAGCTTTACGCCATGCTGAGTGTGAAGTAGTTCTCAACGCGTGTCGAGGCACAACTGGCTCGGGTCAGGAGGGGGACAAGAAGCGGGCGTCCGAGCCGAGCTCGGGCCCAGGGACGAGGCAGAACTGAGACAGGGAGCACAAAGAACCATCTCAAAGGTACGAGTGGTACACTCCATTAACCACTCCGGTGTACGAAATCTACGAAGACATCAAGGGCTCGGGCCTCCTCCACCAACCCGAGCCAATGAAGTTGAAGAGCCGCAATTGCAGTAAGCACTGCCTGTTCCATAGCGATCACGGGCATCATACCGGCGATTGCCGCCAGCTCCAGGATGAGATCGAGCGTCTCGTCTGTCCGGGACACCTATCCCGGTTCGTCACCGAGCACAAGGAAGACCGAGGCGCTCTAGAAGAGATTGACAATGCCCCCCGCGGGGTACACATCAATATCATCGTTGGAGGAGATGCATCAGGGGGAGATAGTAGCCAAGGAAGGAAGCGTCATGCTGAGCGGGCGAGCCGAGCCATTGAGCCCCCGAAGGCCCCGCCAAGTGAGCCACAGGTTATCCTCTTTTCAGACCAAGACCTTGAAGGGCTGACCACCCCGCATGACGACGCCCTGGTTGTATCGGCTACAATAAATCATCAAGGTAAGGAGTCTGAATTTTGGGTAAGTTCTTTAGAGTTATTTGTTTCTAATATTAAGGACTTACTACCCTCCAAATTTCATGCTAGGAGGACGAGTATCTAGGGAGATAGAAGCCTCCAAAGACGTTGATTTTGTCATAGCAGCTCAGAATTTAGAACAGAAGGCTGTTGAAGATCAAGGAATTAGAGAACGTAAACAAGGTAATCAGGATTTATGCTTTTAGAACTTTTTATTCCCCTTAGTTTCTTCTTCTTAACCCGCTTCTGGTGACCCTTTTTTGGTCTCTATACCGTAGTTGATAAGTGACAATGAAAGTCTTGAGGCGATCAACCCTGTGTTCCTCAAGAGCTTAGGCAACTTGTATACAACCTGGAGGGAGACATATGCATTTTCCGATGGCCTGGCTAATGAGGTTAGCTTCAAAATTGACCTTCTGTCACTCTGAATGGTGTACTATAGACTTTGCTTAAAGATGCTGCCCATGTATTTTGGCCTTTTCCTCATCAATGATGAAGTGGTCGTCCTCGTCCTCCTCAGAAAGCCACATGTATCTCTTTCCTTTTAATATCGGGTAGGAAGAAGGTCCCCCGAAGTAAAGGGAGGCGTCTGCAAGATGACATTCCATCGGGCTTGGTCTGCAAAGACCGTGCATTGCTCTCCATCTTTGACGTATTTGATGCATTGATGAAGAGTGGAAGGGATGACCCCATTTTCATGTAACTAGGGCCAGCCTAGCAGTGTCTTATATGATGTGTCAGTGTCAATAATATAGAAATATGCCTTTGAAACAAAATCTCCCAAGATTAGCTCTATGTCAACTTTTCCCATGACATCTTCAGTGTCTTGATTGAAGCCAGAAATCTTGACCGCCTTAATTTTTACAATAGTGGCATCAGGTACAATGACTTGAAAGTCATTAGTGCCATGATGTTAACTGTCGCGCTGGCGTCCACCAAGATCTGGTTGGTTTCGTGCCTGTTAATCTTTCCCTTCATGTACCAAGAATGATTATGACACATGGATGGCAACAACATGTCTTTGTCTTCAAAAGTAATGGTGGTTGCGAAAGCTTCACATGTTGCCCTTTGAAGGTCTACCACATGTGCCTCATAAATCTCTAGCTCTTGTAGTACCTTGATTAAAGAATCCCTCAATTCTTTGCTTCTGACAATGGCTTCCCATATAGTGATGTTCATGGGAAATTGCTTCAACTAGTGTAAGACCTTGCAGTTGGCTCCATCCTGAGCTTCCGCCATTGATGGAAGTATGTTAGATAAGGTCTTATGGGCCACACCCTACTGATCCTCTTCAGGAGTCTGGACGGCCTTGCCTTTGTCACGAGCGCTGGGACCATCTTGTTCATCTATATTGATTAGGCATGGAGGCGCCAAGATTGATCCATCTATGGGCAGTAGTTGAACTGGATCATCCTTACCTAACGGTCCTACTTGGTCGTCGACCTTAACGGGGGTCGGTATGATGGGGAGTTGACCATCGAGTCTTCTTCGTCTGAAGGGTCGAACACATATGGAGTGTTCTGTATCTAGATTTCTTGGATAGGACTAAATTCTTTACCATGGAATAAGATGATCTGGTCTAGGAGGATCCTGAGTTGTTGTGGCTTTCTCCTGCGTCCACCTCTGTGGCCGCGACCATGCCCTCGGCCATGTGCCCACCTGTCTCACTCACGCTCGGTGGGAGGGAGCCCATATGGGGAGGTGACACCCCTCCGCCTTGTCCGGGAGGCCACCAGGTCATTTCTTCAAGAGTTGTTAATATTATCTAGTGGAGGGATAGCCACCATATTGCAGTTGAGATCCTGGAACAACCGCTCAAGTTATTCCATTGTAATCTTTGTGTCTTTAGGCCCTGTTTGTTTGGGGGATAAACCGGTATAACTCATTGAAATTTATCCTATTCGATTTGGATCTCGTTGGCTATTTAATTTATTAATAGATAAAAATCAAGTTTTAGATAGAATCTTATTGGGTGTTGATTTGAGAATTAAAATAATAAATTATTAAAGTTGTTACCTTATAACTATTGAACCTTAGCCAAGGAAAAATGACTCAAACAAATAACGGGCTTAAAACATATATTGTATATGCAATTTTATAAAAGCCACTTATACACTCAACATCAACCCACTTAAAACTAAAGCTCAAACCACGTGACTCTCAACTCATTTATATGAGTAAACACATAAGGCCCAGCATGCAACACTTGCACCCACGTGAGCCTCCTTAACTCATAGACCCATTTTTAGGACACCCGTATACAAATACATGCCCAATCAACCAACACATGTAAAACCATTTAAAAGCCCAACCCATGCATATCCAAAACCTGAAGCCACTTGCGCCTAGGCCAAAGGCCAACCCAACCCATGTAACTAGCCATCCCATGCGCATGAGCAGATGAGCACCATGTTAACATTAGGGTTTTCACTCACAAATATGACTAGTGGCTGCTTTCGGGGAAGGAAATCATCAACGCATGACAAGGTTTAAAAACCTTGCTATCATTCATGCCATCACCCCGATTTGAACCTCATCCCTATAAAAACGCAACCTCGTCGAGCATGCCCTACCCATTTGGCTGTTGCTGCTGATCGGCATCCTCTTCCTCCACTTGCATGTCCCCTTCCTGCTGCTGCGTTTGAAGGGCAACCGGCGTCGCCTTCTTCCCTTGCTTCTTCCCTTGCTTGTGTGTCTTAATCCTGCTACCGTTCAAGCTACGAGAAGGGCATTTTCTTCTTCCACTTCTTCCTGCTTGCCGTGGACGTGAGAAGAGGAAGAGGCTTTTCTACTCCTTCCTCCTGTTGAAGGCCATTCTCCTCCTTCTGCTATTGATCATCTACAGCAAGAAGAAGCTAAGGCATTCTTGTCCTTCATCGTCATCCCCTGTTCAAAATAGGATATCATTGAGTCTCCACTATTCATCACCAGATCTTCACCGAAGGCAGGTTTTCTGTACCCCAAGACCCAACCATGAATAATACTTGTTAAAATAAGTTAAAGCATGCATGTTTTCATATAGATTGTCTCTAGTAATTCATCGTTTCAGCTCTAGCTTAAAATAGAATTAGTGTCTACAATGATGGCTGCTATTTGAAATAGCGCCCTACCCAGCAGACGCTATTCGTTCTTGAGTTTTGCAAGCTATTTCATGATATTCATATGTTTTTGATAATCTGCGCCCATCAAGTGGGACGCCTATTCTTGTATGCGCTTGGCAATCAGGACGCTAATGCCTACGACTCTTGCGTGATTATTTGAATATAGAAATTAGACATTTTAATAAAGTGAAAACGGTGGCTGTTAAAATAGACGCTATTTATTATAAGCACCTTGCATACAGGATGCCAAAACCTGGAATAATTGACTTGTATATTCAACATGGATTAATTTCCTATTAAATCTAAAATAATCTGCGCCTGTTGATGTTAACGCCATTTACTATTAGCGCCTGATCATGTGGACGTTAATCTGTTTTCAATTTTTGAAATATTTTCATGCCTTGAAATCTATTTTCTGAAACTATAAAATGAATTTGATGCGGGACGACGATGAGACTCGATATGTGGACACGATCCGATGACCGAGATGACATGACGCAACTCACTAGACGACGCGACCAGCAACTATACGACCAAGTCATCACCTAACGTGATTCCTGAAGGGACAAAGATGCCCCAAAATAAGAAGCACTCGCTCACGGTCGCCCCCGACGAGGGAAATGAGTCGATCTGCACGGTTGAGAAACCGGCGTTGAGTCTTAGGTGGTCGGCTCACTCTCGTGCTCGGAACGAGTCACGGGACGGGTTTCACACTCACAACTCACAGCGGTGATTGAAATCCCTCGAACCTCGAGGAAGAACCACCACACCTGAAAACCAGGGGTGAGCCTCCTATCACTGGCTCAGTAGGGATCCTGCGGAACCCCAACCGAGAAAACAACGACGGTATGGAAAGTAGTAACTACATAAAAGAACAACGGCAACAGTAGGAACAGTAACTGCGGCGGCCAGTGAAACCTCGGCTCTACAGCTACTCCTACCGTACTAGAAAACATGACCCGGTCTCCCGTCAGGGGAACAGCCAAGTCACGCACCCGACATCCCGATCCCACGGTCAGGGACCACCAGACACGAACCACCCTAGCCACACTACTAGGAAAATGCTACGACGTCCCAGTCACGGTAACCTGCCCTCACAGTAGGGCCTGAGCCGAAACCACACGGTCCGAAACAACGGTCATGACCTCGCTGTCGTGAACTCTACGCTGTCTAGGGAGAACTCTCGATGACGCTCATCAGAAACCCCAGACCTCGGCTCTGAGAACACTCCCAAAAATAACACCTGAAACTCCATCTCGCAAACGAGAAACGAAAATCGAGACAAGATAACACACGTCACGTGACAGGAGCACCGCCCACTAGAAGAACGACTAGATGCATCCCCTGATGTCTTACACCACGTTACAAGTGTCTAGCTACGATGCCCCAGGCGTGAGACTCAGACACACCAAGTAACTAGAAATACCACAAAACAAGGACTAGCTGAGATCACGCACGTCAGGGTGGGTCCGAACCTTCAGCCTCGTGTACACACTCAGACCATACGCCCTAGGTCTGTCCTCTAGCTGGTAATTCCCCCACCAGCCTAAACTCGGCGGTGCATGGGGGCCCTACGGTAACCAGTCTACTCACCATCTAACTCGGGTACGCCACACCAGTGCTCCCGGTGGGCCGACACACGCATGCCGTGAAAGCAACGATTAGTGGATGGGTCACGGAACGTGGACTCAGAAAATCACACACGCACCCATCGCGAGTAACATGAAGTAACAGGTGACTCGAGGCCACCTGACTCTGGACAGCCTACTAGACCTATTAAACTCAACGATCCTTGAGTCACGAGACTCGGGGTCAAGACCGTTGCACGTGACAGCACTGAGCCATCAATCTGGCCTAATCCCTAGGTCCAAAATCACGGTGACACGCGAAAAATCCCCAGCCCCAGGCTGGTCAACTAGACTCACAGTCCAAGGCCATACACACAGCCCGCACGGATACTCGGAGCATACGGATGGGGTTAACCGGACCCCAAAACTCACAGCACGTCAATCGACACAACGCGGCACCTCCGGACACCCCCAAAATATAAACACAGGTCTCACGGTGTCTGGGACATTCACGAGGCTGAAGGTCAACCACTGGGTCACAACCGGGTCGACTGAAAACTAACATAATGCGCAATAACACTGTAAACACGGAGCATATCTTGGCAGTCCAATCTTGGGCCGCCACAGTCTATAGCGGCCCAACTCTGGTCCGCCACAAGGACTCTAGCGGCCCAACTCTGGTCCATCTCAAGGACTCTAGCGGCTCAACCTTGGCACGCTAGAAGATAGGTCACATTGGCTCTGGCGCTCCCATCTCAGGCCGCCACAGCGCTCCAGCGGACCAACCTTCACCCGCCAGAAGCCCTTGGCGCCCGTGCCTACGGCCGCTAGAGGCACGTGACCCCAACGGTCAGAAACTCGCGTCCCGAGGCGCAACGGTCAAAATCGGAAGTAGCGGCCGAAGCTATAGTCGCTACAGCAGTTGGTCGTTTATCGTGCGGCCGCCAGCCGATGAAAATCCCTGCCGATAAAATAGTAACAAGTGGCACACTCACCTTAGGTCGCCAGGGAATCTGGCGCGCCTACTTTGGGCCACGAGTGAGTGTGGTGGTCTCTGGAAGGGCCGCCACACCCACTCGAGAACGGGACGGCGGGAAGAACGTACTACTGAACCTCGGTCTAGCAACCTCGAGTCTGAAACTACCAGGAGACAGGAGCACTACCCACTAGAAGAACGATCGGATGCGTCCCCTGACGTCTTACACCGCGTCACAAGTGTCTAGCTACAGCGCCCCGAGGGCAAGACTCAGACACACACAAGTACCACAACAAGGACTAGCTGGGGTCATGCTCATTAGCATGTGTCCTAAGCCCCCAACTACGTGTGCACACACAGACCATCTGTTCTAGGTCGGGTCCTCTAGCTGGTTTCCCCCCCCCACCGAACTCTGGTGGCAAAGGTAAGGGGCCCACGGAGACCACCCTAAAAACCCTCTAACTCAGGTCAAGCTCTCTACCACTCCCGAGTGGGTCCACACATGCATGCGTAGGAAGCTACAGCTAGTAGATAGGTCACTAGAAGGTAGACTCTCCAGTCAATGGAAAATAGCGTCTGAACCAGATGGAGTACATGGGACTACCCCTCGTACCAACACCGACTCACGGTGACGTAAGCTGAAAATGCCACGTCTCGGGACCCCCACGGCGCCCCACACCTGGTCCCCACATGATGCCTAGCATCGGTCAGATCACGGGTCAGCACGTGGATCAAGGTCTGCTCACCCGGGACTCGAATCGGCATGGAAGAAACCACCGGCTAGGCCTCAGATGATGAATGGTCCATCATTGGCTGTATGGGAAAAGGGCGGTCAGGACCCCGCTGCTCAAAGGCATGGGTGGTCCCACCTGGGCCGCTCATGCATGAGGATGAACGGCCAGCCAATGGCTGCTTAAGGGATATGCGGCCAGACCTCAGCCGCTCACCCCCAACACTACGTAACGGTAAGAAAACAGGTGCGGTTAGGATCTAGCCGCACAAGGAAAGGGTAGCTAGGACCTCACCGCACAAGGAAGGTGTGGTCCAACTCTGGCCGCACGATCTGCCAATGGCTCCAAGTGACGTACGGCCAGGCCCAAGCCGCACGAGGGGATATACGACCAGTCCCTAGCCGCACACCCCAAACACTGCATAACGGTCACAAACAATGGTCAAAATCCCGAGAGATGGGCGGTCAGCTTGGGACCGCACGAAGGGACATGCGGTCCCATGATAGACCGCTCAACCCCACAGCGCGCCGATCCTGACTCGCAGCGCGCCGAGCTGATGGGCGGCCAGGACAGGACCGCACAAGGGATATGCGGTCCCTGGTGCGACAGCACATGGCTCATCGGTGTGAAAACGACGAACCTCGCCAGAATTGCCCATTCCGGCCCCATACAAGCCCCACAGAGGGGGAAATGAAGGGAAAGGAACCCCCAAGCCCCCTAGCTTAATTCTACGCCCCCAAAACTTGAAATCACAGCTTAAAATGATGAATCGGGTGAACTCTCCCCGATGCATGCTCGATCCTTCCCGGCGTAAAAGAACCCCTTCTCGGCCTTGCCTCGGCCTACAAACTGCGAAAATGGAAAGGTAATGAGTTAGGGATCGTCACCCTACCTCCGGTTTGCGACGAGACACCAATCTAAGCTCGATCCCACGAAGAACGCCATTGAAAACCCTGCCTTCCCGCGCTTCCCACGCTCGCCGCACGTCCACGCGATCGCCTTGCCATCACCAACGTCGTCGCATCATCGCATCGTCGCCCCGCCGCCATCTGCAGTCGGAACGGAGCTCACCGCGGTCAAATGGGTGAGAGAGAGGGAGAGGGATGCACGTAGGAGGAAGAAGAAGAAGGATAAGAAATGAAAAAAGAAACGAGATATTTATAGAAAATCTTAAAATTTAGAAAAATATCAAAAAATAGAAAATCATGTTTCCGCGATCCTCAGAACGCACCGATCGCAACGGTACCACTCACGTCTGGGTGAACGACCACGTTTGCCCGCAACGGCGTGCCGAAGGATTCGCCAAAAATCAGGTCAAAAATCGGAATTCCCTAGGCTACCAGTTAATTTTTACTATGATGCTATGATTCGTTCCATTGCTGGGAGTGTGGGCATTGTTCTTAGTATTGATGAGAACACTTCCCTGCTTGCTAGATCTCATGCTGCTCGGGTGTGTGTTTTGTTGGATGTTTCTCAACGCATCCCTGATCGGATATGGATTGGGATTGGGTCCTGTGGTTTTTCGCAGATGATTCATTGTCCCAAGCTGCCACTCTATTGCTCTTTTTGCCAGCGATTGGGTCATCTGCCTGTCAACAGCAAGAAAGCCTCTGGCCGGTCAATTGCTCCTGTTCGTGCCGATGCTGCCCCCCCGGCGCCTGGTGGTGCTGCTCCGGCGAAGCCTGCTCCGGTGAAGCTGCCCCTGTAGACGTGGCGTGCCGTTACTGCTGGCCCTTCGGTGTCCAGCGTGGAGCCTGTTGGCGCTTCAATCTCCCAACGGATGCCTCCCTCACCGGGCCTTGTTAATGCTGCTCTTATGTCTCCTCTTATTGATAATAACTCTGGTGGGTCCGACCCCCTTGAAGGTGTTGCTCCAGCCGTGGCCCTTGGACCTCCTGTTGCTGGCCTTGATTGTGTGAATCAGGGTGGCCTTGGACCCACTGTTGATGTGGTTCATGCTCCCTCCGGCGCCCCTGTTTCATTCGCTGCACCTGTTCTGGCCGCATCTGATGGCTTGTCCACTCTTAATGGTCATGTTAATGCTGCTGATATGCCTCTTGATTTTGTTGCTTCGGTTGGAGTGACTGTCGGTGGCTTGGACTCGACTTCGGCCCCTGTTTCACCAGTTGATGGCTCGTCGTCTCCTGCTATCCCTGCATTATCTACTGTTGGTGCTGTAGAGTTTCCCTTCTCTGCTCGTGGGCCTGGGGACGCCTCTCCCACTTGTGCTACTGGTGTTTCGAGCCCTGATCCTCTATCTCCTGTTCAAGCTGATGCAAGTGGCGTCCTGGTCTCCCCTTCAGGATCCCACCCTTTGCTTAATGTTGCAGCCACTCCATGGCATCCGGCCTCTGCTATTCCCTCCTCTTTGGTGGTTGTTCCTCCTGCTGGTGGCTCTTGTGATCCTTCTAACCCTGTACCTTATGCTCATTCCCCTCCTCCCTCTTGCATTGAGGTTGGACGTGTGGATAAGGCGCCTGGTTCGTCTCCTCTTGGTGCTGTCTCAGCTGAGGCTTCGTCTTCCATGTCTCCTCCTTGTGATGCCGCTTCTGCTGGAGCCTAGCCTGCCTCTTCTTCGCCTACTCCAAGTGCTCCACGGCTTTCTTTTGCCCAGGCAGTGAGGAGATCTGTTCGCCATCGTGATCCTGATGCAGCTCTAGCCTCTCCTTTGGCTCCTCATCCGCAAGAGCCTCTCCCTTCGACTGGTGCTTCGGTATCCTCTTCTAGCTCTGGATCTGGAGTTCCCATTGCATCTGCATGTCTTATCAAGCCCCCCATTATTTATCAAGTCCTCACGATTCCAGGCTATGAGCCTAGTCATTCTGTGGACTTCTCTAGAGTGCATGCTAACTGGGTTGGTCAGCAACCTTCGGTGCATCCCAGGTGCCCCTTCAGGTCTCGTGGCCTCCGCTCGTAGGGCCCCCTCTACCAGTCGACTTCAGTTAGTCCCCCACGTGATCGTGATTGACTGTCTTTTTTGCTTTTGGCTCAACTGTTATGTATTTCTATCTTTCTTGTAGAGCGTTGGTCTTTTGGTGTTTGGGGTGTATCCCCTGTCTTATCTTGAGCCTCTTTGTTGTCCTGGCCCCTCTACGTAGGGTGTTTTTCTTGGCTCTGTTATCTTGTATGCTTTTCTTTTCTGTCCCATTAATAAAACGCCTAGCTGATCTTCGGATCTGCCTAGGTATTGCTTTAGTTAAAAAAATAAAAAATAGACTGCACATGGTTGTGCGGCCCGGTAGGGTCCGCACATCTCAGGGTTTTAAGGTTTTGAAAAAATTGAAATTCAGGGTCTGTTTAATAGGCGACTGGGTCACTGCCACCTTTTAGTGAGAGGCGACTAGGTACAAGGCACCTATTTCTGGGACTGTCGGACACTGGTTCATCTTATGGCATTGGCACCCAGGGGGCTACCACCTTATATTAATAGGCACCCACACCCCTGCCATGTCTTAGATGATAGGCACCCTAGGGTCAGCCACGTTTTAAATGTTGCATCCCTGCTATTTTGATGATGTCATACACTATTTGTCAACATCCTGTTTGATCTGCCAATTACTTACCTTTCATTGTTGTGAAAATTAATTACCTATCATTGTTGTGCTTAACTTTAGAGTCATTTGCATTAAGATTCAATGCACAGTTCATCAGTATGCATATCATCTCTGTGCATTTGGTCTTTGCACTTCCAAGTCTGTGCATATAGAAGATATACTCTTTACTAACTCCATGCATGTATTGGGCTTAGTAGAAAAACTGAGCTCGGGCACTTGGTTTGCATTTCCAAGTCTGTGCATATGCCTGAGTCCGTGTACATTTCATAATCCAACTTCGTGCATACTCCTGTTCCTTGTTTACAAAGTCCGTGCACTTCTAAGATAGTGCACCTTGCCCAACAGAGATTTCTTGCATGTTTTGGTGTGATCACAAGTCCGTGTAGACTGTAAGTCCATGCATATATCTAAGTCCACACACATTGTTTGATCAAGTCCGTGCACACCATTGATAACTCCGTGCATATTCATTGTCTGTCCTGTGCACTCGTTATGTCCACGCATAGACTGAGTCCGTGCACACTTAGAGTCAGTGCGCGTTGGCTCTTCAAAGCCCGTGGACATTGTCCAATGCCCGTGCATGTTTGGGTTTGTGCATCGCATGACTAGTCCGTGCATGTCTTAGTATACACTTAGAGTCAGTGCATACATTGTAGCAGGTCCAAGCATATAACGTCTTAGGGTCAATTCAAGTCAGAGCATGCACTGTAGCAAGGTCAGAGCACATATGCCTTAGCTACATAGAGTCTGAGCTACACTTCAGCAAGTCCGTGCATGGTCTGTGCATTTGATGCATGACCTTCTCTCCAAATCCATGCATGTTACTCTTGACAAGTCCGTGCACAATTCTTCCTAGTCCGTGGAAGTGTTGATCAAGTGAGTGCACATCTTTCTTACAAGGGTGTGGATGCATTAAAAGTCTGTGCACGTCTGCTTATCATAGTCCATACATGTTTTAAGTTTCTGCAAAGTCCATGCATATGTCTTGGTGGTTTGAAAACCAAGTCCGTGCACGTCTGGCTATCAAAGTCCATGCATGTTTTAAGTTTCTACAAAGTCCGTGCACATGGCCTTTCTACTTAAGACCAAGCATTACAAGTCCGTGCACTCTCTACCCCGTGCATGTTTCAACAAGTCCGTGCATTTCTTCAGCAACGAAGTCCGTGCATCTTTTGTATCTGAAGTATGCACAAACTGTTGCAAGGTCTGAGCACATTAAAGTCGGTGCACATTTCATGTCCGTGCACATTAAACTCCGAGCACTTCATCTCCGTGGACTTAAAACCCCATTCATCTTTCTCAATGTCCTCAAAGTCTTTGCACGTCTTTTACAAACCCCGTGGACTCTAAACCCCGTGCATACTTCTTCTACTCTTCAAGTCCTTCCTCGTCTTTGCAAACCCTGTGGAGTCTAAACTCCGTGCATATTTCTCAATGTCTTCAAAGTCCTTGCACATTTTTATAAACCCAGTGGACTTGCTATCCCGTGCAACTTTCCCATTGACACAAACCCCTTTTGCATTCCTTCACAGAGTCCATGCACATCCAACCCCGTGCCGACTCTTCACTTATAAACAAGACTGTGCTCAATATAAGTCCGAGCACATTTTGAAGACCTTGCCCTTTCTGCTGTCAGTGATGATAGTTCTCGGGATGCCGAACCTGGCGATGATAATCTTCATGATGAACTTGCAGATTGTTGATGCTTTGACCTCCGCGTAAGCTTCGACTTAGGCCCATTTGGTGAAGTACTCCATTGCAGTAAGGATGAATTATTTTTACTTAGTGAGGGAGTTGGGATCACCAAGGGAACCAATGATATCGAAAGCCCACATGGAGAAAGGCCATGGGAAAGATATTGGATGAAGTGTGGAAGATGGTGAGTGAATCTTGTCGGAGTGAAGTTCACACTTGACACACCTACAGACATAGACAACACAATCTTCTTCCATGGTGGGCCAGTAAAAGCCTTGCCGAAGGATCTTCTTGGCAAGCATTTGGCTCTTCACATGGCCACCACACACACCAGAGTGTGCTTCCTCAACACACTTCCAAACCTCATTATCATCAAGACATCTTAGAAGAACACCAATGAGGCTTCTCTTGTATAGTACTCCTCCAACCAACATGTATCTTTGGGTCACTCTCCTTATGGCTCTCTTATCTTTTGACGTGGCCTCTTCAAGGTAGGACTGATCTTCGTAGTACTTAACAATCTCATAAAATCATGACTTTTCCTTGTCGGTCAGTTCTTCTTCTGATTCTGTTAGCATGATTTTCCTCTTCCTAAAGATTTCTTCCTCGTGGATCTTCCTTGCTAATTTTTCATTGATCCTTACGTAGGAAGCATCATTGACAGTAGGGGCGTGACGCTTGTAGATGGAGATAGACTCAAACCATCTACCCAGAGGGAACTTTAAGGATGATTCCAATGAGGTGAGGGCATCGGCCAGAATATTCTGATCGCGAGGGATATGAACAAAGATCAGTTTGGTGAATAGTTTGACAAACGTAGCAGTGAGTTCTTAGGAAGGCTTGAGCTTGGGATCGCGGGTGTGGTATTTGGTGAGCACCTGATGGAGAATAAGTTGACTATCACCTACAATTTACAATTCGACGATACAAAAGGAATGGATAGCTTCCAGGCCAACTAGAAGAGCCTTATATTCAGCTATGTTGTTGATAACTAGGAATGTGAGTTGATATGCCAGTGGGATGGTAACACCTTTAGGCGACAGGAGGACAATGCCGATTCCTCTCCCTTAGGAATTCAGTGCTCTATCAAAATATAACAATGGTATGATGTAACTCTAAGACAGGTAATATCAATCAGCAATATATCCAACAATGTATAATGCAGCCAAATGGATGAATTAACAGCAGAAAATCAATCTCGGGTAGAACTGACTGAAACGACGCCCTAGGGAAGGGCGTTGAATCATAAGCAGACGACTGTAAGACAGTCATCAATCGAGGAAATAACGACTTAGTGTAAGCCATCAAATAAGAAACTGACGCCTTCCAGAAAAGGCGTGAAATCACAGTAACCGGGGAGCAATAATCAGCAAAAATAATGTAAATGACGCCTTGAAGAGAGTCACTGAATAATGGAACAATGACTGTGGGTCAACTGTCAGACAGAAGGAATAATAAATGATGAATATGAATGACGCCTGTAAGTCAGGCGTTACTAAATAAAACGACGCCTCTGTGAGGGGCGTGAAATACCAATAAACAGTGAAAAAAAGGAATGACGCCTTGGTGTCAGGCGTCCCAACCAAAATCAGCGCCTCTATGAGAGGCGTGAATCACACAAATCCAGAAATAAATGGAAACGGCGCCTGTGTGAGGGACGCTAAATTATGAAACAGTGACTTAAGAAAAGCCACTGTTTAAGCTGGGAACAGAAAACATATTCTGAATGCCGAGGACAGTGTTCCAAATTGGCTAATCAAAATGGAAAGATCGTGCACGTGGTGCACCAAGGAGTGTGCTACGTGGAGCACCAAGGAGGGGCACACGTGGGTGCCAAAGGAGGGGCACCGAGGGCGCCGGAGGAGAAGGAAGAAAGAAAGCAAGCTTGAGGAGAGGAATTGGAAGATCCTGGAGATCTATTCGACTGGGACTTGGATCAGATCCAAGCTAGTCTAC
This sequence comes from Amorphophallus titanum, assembly GCA_024336825.1. Classification (NCBI taxonomy): domain Eukaryota; kingdom Viridiplantae; phylum Streptophyta; class Magnoliopsida; order Alismatales; family Araceae; genus Amorphophallus; species Amorphophallus titanum. The sequence continues at coordinate 13,377,279 of JANBPO010002057.1, read as the reverse complement.
TCCTACGAGAGTTACATTTTCTGTGTTTTCATTTCCAACTTTATGGTGCTGTGATTCATCATTTGTTTTTCTATTCTCTGGTTTTAGTAAGCTGTGTGTCAGCGGATCCGTAAGCTGTGTATCAGCAGATAGCTAAGTTGTAATGCTCAGCAAGTGAGGTTGACACCTCGGACAGCAAGCTGTGTTGCTCAGCAGATTGTAAGCAAGCTGGGGTGCTGAGCAGTTCAAGCTGTTAGTCAGCGGGAAGCCTCACTCTGGTTTGAGTGAGGGATGGACGTAAGTCTGCGGGGAGTAGACTGGACCATCTAAATCTGCTTGTCTTCGTGGTTTGATTGAAATTCTATCTCACGACAGATGTATGCTTAGGTCCATTTCTGCTGCACAATTTTTGCCTAAGTAACTCTATAGCTCACCGTGTGTTTAACGAGGTTCTGACTAATAGTTGCGTAAAATAGCTGAGTGCTTGCTGAGTACGCTTGTTAAGGGTTCAATGAAATTCACATAAGAGCAACTGGTCAAGTGTTCGAGTGTGTGTCTTATTAAAACATCTGATCAGCCAAGTCAGATTTATTTGATTTCTGCACAACTTTCAGTTATTGATGCGGGACGGATAGGGGGGCCGACTCTATGTGATGTGGACCTCGGACTCTAAATGGAGATGCGACCAGCAACGTACAAGCATGAGAGACACTAGGCCCGACACTAAGAGCTCTTAAGGGCTATACGTCACTAACAGAAACGCAAGCTCACTCGTCATCCCAAGCGAGGGAAATGCAGATCGTGCGAGGTTGAGGAACCGGTAGAGTTCAAGGGTAGTCGACTCACTTCCGGACTCGGATCGAGTCACGGGATGGGTCACTCTCACACTTACAGTGGTGACATGGACTCACGGGCTAGGATCCTATGCTCTCGCAGTGGCATACGACCATATACTAGCTAAGCAAATGAACGCCAAGAAGTTAGGATCATTACCTCCACGCTCCCGGCGTGGGGAAGATAATCCCGGCCAATCTTGGACTCCCGGTTAACAAAATTTTACAGTGGTACAAAAATTTGACCCACTCCTCGCAGGGAGGTAACAGGTCACATGTGGGGCCTGGGAGTCGTGACGATCAGGTTGACGGGCAGCATCTTGATGGAGTCCCGGCGGTGTCGAACCCGCGTTTTGATGCTGTCCAGACGGCGCGATCTACGGGTCCGTGGGTCCCACGGACCGCTCAGTCCTTCGGAGCTGCTGGGATGGGTCCCGCTGTGATGGGGACCCCTGGTGGCGTGTTTCCCGGAATGGCGGTCGGCCGGAAACACCGGTCGGAGGCCGATCGGCTCCGATCTCCAAGCTTTGTAGTTGTTGCTCACGGATCTGCAGGTTCTGTTTCAGGCATGCGCTCCGGCGAGATCGGCTGCTGCGTTCAATCCAGATGTCAGATCGAAGCACATAAGGTACCATCGAAAAGCTACTTCGAATCACTTCGATCTAAGGCTAGAGAGAGAAACTGGATCGGCACAGATCTGGCCTTGATCTATTTTTGTAGTTTCCATTGGACAGTGGCCAAAATCTCAGAGTAGTAGGAAGGTTTCCTGAGAACCGCCATTGACCGTAGGGTAAACCTTGGATCTGGAGATTGGGCTCTTCAGGAAAGTTGTAGAGATGGACATAAGGAAGACAAGGGTATGTTGTTTATGAGCTTTTATGGAGATTTTGATTTGTTATGGATTTTCTAAGGACTAGTGGTCGGATCTCGGAAGTGGCAGACAGATCTGAATTGAGAGATGACAGGATTTTTAAGAAAATTTTAACGTGGTGATAAATTCACAAGAAAATTTGGGGGCGACGTTTAGAAATTGCATAAGGAATTAGCGTGAACTAGCAACTGTTTGTGTGGGAGTTAATTTAATTTGGCGCCCAAGCTAAGGTCGCTATTTACAAGAACTCAGTAAAACTACTAAAACTGAAAACAGAAGTCATGAAAATCCATCTATACGACTTATATGCATGAATTTATGTTTATTATCATGTTGGGCTTCGTATCTTGAGAACACCTACCATGTTTGGGATTGATTTGGATGATGAACGAAGAAGATAATAAGAAGGAAATAAGTAGCAGCAACCGCAGCTACGGCAAGAAGAAACAACAGCTTCACTTTTCTTCTCATAAGTCAGTAGGAACTCACGATCAGAAAGAGAGCTTGCTACACTGGAATGGAGGAGGAATGTAGCAGACTTCTCCTTCACGTGCGATAGCAGAAGATAGAAGGAGGAAGAAGCGGAGCTTCTTCTTGTCGGCAACTGTAGAAGTAGATGACAGCAATAGAGGAGGAGCGATGTTGACGCAGGGAAATACATCGAGCAACAGTAATAGCCAGAGCTCGTTGAGAGAGGGTCACATATATAGGATTGGAAGTTTTAGTTTACTAATGGGTTTAGAATTCCTATGTACAGAATCTTAATAGGTTTTTAAAATTTCCAGATAATAATCCTAGCAAGCCTAAAATTTTCTCATACAAATTTCTTTCCTTCCTAACTTGCAGCCACCTTCCTGCTGAGGTGCTAGGCACGGATTCAGATGGGGGTGAATGAATCCCCTTCTAAGATGTTGGCCCAATTTAAACTTAAAGCCCAAATAACACTGAACTTATAAAAACTTGCAGAATTAAACTCGATGGTTCAGTAATCGATTGTTCTAATGAAATTCACACTCAGCCACTTAGCCTGTTATTCTCATGTGAATTTCACTCGAACACTTAACATGCATACCCAGCCAGCTAACTCTGACACTTAGCTGGAGTCAAACTATAAACTATTGAACCACATTAAAATCAGATTGATCTAAACTAACCTGAGATGATGAGCCTGTGCATACATCTAACGGATGACAAATGGAAATCCAATCACAATGCACAGAGAGATTTTAGGTGGTTCGGTCCTCCAGACCTACATCCACCCCACACTCAACCCAGAGTGTGGCTTACTGCTGTGCCTCACAGCTTGCGTCTGTTGAGCATTACAGTTTGGCTTACATCTACTGAGCATTACATCTTGTTGGTCGAGGTACACACCTCGCCCGCTGAGCATTACAGCTTGGCTCCACTGACACACAATTTGAAAGGAAATCAAAAATGAAAAAACCAAAGTGACAGAAATTTAGCAATGAAAAGCTGGAAATGAAGCACAATGAAATGTAACTCGCTTAGGAGCAATGTAGCTTGGATCTGATCCAGAGGCTACTGATCTTCCTTCTCCCTAAATCTTTCTTTTGTACACTCTCACGATCTCTGCTCTCTCAATCTCTTTTCTTCTACTCTAATCTCTACTCCTTTCTATTAGTCTCTCTTGCTCTCTTTTTTTCTCTCCTTCTCTCTGCTACCTCGAGCTCTTCTGCACTCTATCTTCTTTCTTCTTCTACCTTTAGCAACTCTCTCTCTCTCTAACTCCAACTCTTCTCATGAGCTCTCTTTTTCTCACTGCTTCTCTTCTTCTTTTTGGCGGCACTCGGGCTTCAACAACTCTCAGCATCAGCTACTCTCATCGAAGGATGAGGCGGTCTCTATATAGAATAGGGGCACCAGAGGTAATTTGATGAAGAAGATGATGTTCCCACCGTCAGATGGCTCCACGTGGTGGAATCCCAGTGATCTCCAAAATGGAATCACCTGGTCGTGTGGTGGGAATGTTCCCGCCAAGAGATGAGCACAGAAAGTCCTCGTGTTGGACTCTGGATAAAATCAGGTCCACATGGCACATCATTTCTGACCACCATCTGCCTTGGATCACATGCCTACTCATGAGCTAACAAATTCCACAAGTTTCAGCTCTAGTTCGAGCTCATGTGCTACTTTGGTCCTGTCAGACATAAGAGAGGCATTTCGTCAAACACACTATAACCATGAATGGATAACTAATGTGTATTGATCTATTGATATGAAAATTATTGTGCATAAATGAATTTTAGTTAAGTATGAAAGATGCACAGACTTCATAGGGCAATGAACAAACATGCACAGACATATAATGCGTATATGAACATGTGCACAGACCTAGTGGCATCAAATGTCAGCGTGTATAGACTAGTCCTAGTAAATGTGCACGGACCTTGAGACATGCAGGATATAAGTATGCACTGACTTTGCTACGCATGTATGAAAATATGCATAGACTTATATGTTCATGGAGCAGACAATGCACAGACCCTTGCATGCATTTCATAAAGTATGCACTGACTCTGTGTATGAACAGGTGTGCACGAACTTGAATAGTATGAGACAACTGTGCACAAGACATGCACAGATGTTGGGTATGCACAAGAGGACATATGCATAGACTCTGCATCGCACAAGAGTGAAGTATGCACGGACCTTATATTACACAAGAGAGATATGCACAGACCTTACCTACATGCAATAATACAAGTTTGCACAGACCTTATGCCAGCCCACAGCAAAAATTTCACCGACCGTGGAAACTCATGTGCACAGACATGTTCTCTACCATATGCAGAAGTCCACGGACCTTTACAATACAAACCTGTACAGACTTATATGCTGGATGAGAGAATCTGCACGGACCCTATTAGTTGATGGGAGAAGATTGCACCGACCGTATGCTTAAGAAACCAAACATAGCACTTACCAATATTGTGCTAGGAGAATATTGCACAGACCTTGTTATAGAACCGACTTGCCTTTTCTTAAGGAAGGCATTGCACTGACCTCCAGCTGCCAATCAAATGTACGCAAACTTGAATGTTGCATGGACCTTGTGTAACACGCAGTTGAGTAAAATGTGCACAGACTTTGAATGTTGCACGGACCTTATGCAACATGCACAGACCTACATGCAAACGATGCTCTGAGTATGCACGGACCTTATGAAAATATATTTGAAACATGCACAGACTTTCTTCATGCCTAATGCAAATGTGCACGGACCTGTGTGTGCACCAGATAGACGTGCGCAGACATTAACAGAGTGTGCACTGACTTCAGTGTGTAAAATGCCATTTACGCAACGACTGCTACAGTGTATCCAAGGACCTCTATATGGCTAAGACATAGCGTGCACGGACCTTAAGTATGCACAAAATAAATGTGCACTGACCATGTTTTGGCACAAGGCAAAAAGTGCACGAACCTTAAGTATGCAAGACAAAGATTTGCATAGACTTCCTTTTGCTGAATGGCCTATATGCACGAACCTTAGAGTCTGAGTGAACATGATATGCACTGAGTATAGATGACTCAAATGAATGTGAAGGCTCATGAACAAACTGTTTGATGAAATGACATGCAATGACATTCACACAGGATTTATACAGATACATTAACTCTATGTTCACAGAGTTGACTTTATGGACATGCATTGACTTTATGTGGATAGTGTTGACTTTTTGTTGACTTTTTGCATGCATGTAAATGTATTGGCCTTTATGTAATGAACAAAGACATGATCAAATACATGCTGGCTATCAACAGAACAACATGCAGCAAATACACATAGACTCATAGTGTATTATGCATAAAACACATTATGACTCATGGTGTTTGCTATCATCAAAATACAAGGACACAATAATCTCCCCCTTTTTGATTATGGCAACACTATGAGTCACATGTAACACTAAGCAACACAAATGATCAGGCAACAGACAACCCATAACAATGACTCACAAAGTTTCTCCCCATTTGACAACATCAAAAAGAAAGTGTCAAGCAAGCATGGAATGTATCAAACGCATAGGAGAGTGACACATGAAGCTTCTCTTCACCAAATATAAGAGCAGTATGAGTAAAGATAGTCATACAAGTCAAGAATTTTCTGATTCGACAATGAAAATGCAAACCAATCAAGTGTGACATGAAAACCATGCGTGAATTATTCTCCCCCTTTGACTTCGAATGAGTTGAAACTGATAGAGAGAGTAGATCATTAAGCGTTACTCCCCCTAAAAATGAGGATAGGGGAATAACAAGAGATGGCCAAGTGAGAATATCAATCTGAGCAAGGAGAAATCAGTCTAATCTCCCCCTCAATACCAGAAAGATACTGATGAGACACACTTCCTCATTTGAGAAAATAGAGGAATTAGAGTGAAAAAAATGTCATCAGTAATATAGAGTTAAGCCTAATGCCAATTATTGAGAAACATGATATTAACAAAAACACAGGAGTGCAATCATGGATAGTGTCAGGTCAAGCCCAAGAGGCATCAAGATCAGTGAGTACAATTTATTTTGAATTTAGCAGTGATTAACAATTAAGGGAAACTGGAGAACCTCTCCCTTCCTCTAAGTGAACTTAGAAGGTAACAAAGTAGTAAAGAAAATTTCGAAGATGATAGATATGATGTACATAATATATATATACATACAAATGATGTGAAACAATAAATGCATGCATGGAAACATTCGTCCGCACACTCTTATGTGCTGACGGGCATCCGTGCAGGCGTACAAAGGTATAGACAATAAGCACAGGTCGAGATCGTCGCTTTCTTCGGACGTTGAGGTCTTGAGCGCAACCCTGAAGAGCAGCTACACTCATGGGCACCGCTCGGCTCATCCTTCGCCCGCGTCACCCGTGGGTGGGGGGCATTTGTGGACATGCAAAATCACCTACCCGTATGGCCCGTCCGGTATCACATCAACAACAACTTCAAGCAAAGAAACCCCCGGGGACTGGCCACCTAGACTCCCCGAATATGCACACTACCGTGAAGCCATCTCCGGAGTCACGACAGCGAAGAGAAATCAACCCCCGAGAAGCTCACAACCCACGAGCCCCGAAGAGAATCAAATAGACAGCAACTCATGCCGACAAAGGCCTTAAATGTGCTTCCAACGGCATGCCAGGCTGACCTCCAGCGGCACACCCCTTTGGAGCCTTCAACGGCACACTTGGGTGGCCCTCAGCGGCACACCCGCTGGTATGCTCCCCGGCCTGCACACCATCGGTGTCTTCCATCCGGCACTCCCCAAAGGCCCTCACAGGCACACCATCTGCGCGCCCTACTCGACACGCCCCCAGGGCCATCCAGCGGCACACCCTGTAAGTGCCCCAGTGGCACACACCATTCCCCCCTCCACCAGCACACTCGGCCAGCACACTCCAGTGGCACACCCCGTGCCCCCTTCAACGGCACAACCGATAGAGCTTCCTCCACCGGCACACTCGTTCGGCCCCTTCAACGGCACACCCAACTTGGGTGTCTTTAGCGGTACACTTTCCAAGCTCTCCAGTGGCACGCTTTTGTAGGCTTCCAGCGGCACGCTTCTTGGGTCTTCCCACGGCACAACGTTCCAGCTCTTCAGTGGCACACTGTGTCTTGCCCTCGCCCGGTGCGTCCGGTAGACCAAATCTAATGCCCAACCGCTCGGGATCCTTGGCGCGCAGTGGGCTGGCTGACGTGTCAACCAGAGACGAAGGCACGCAGGCTACCTCCTGCCACCGACGATGGGGAAAGTCAAATCCCCATTTAATGCCGGTCACTTCCCTCCACCGCCATTCGTGCTCGAAGGCCCCCACCACTGGGGGTATAAAAAAACCCTTTTCTCCGACGAACACAATAGGAACACAGATAGAGGCAAAGAGCCACCACCGTGACGCGGCGAAGCAGAAGAGAAGAGAGGAAGAAGGAGGGGTCCCCGACGGCCACCGAAGGAGAGAGAGTAAGGGAGAGGCAGAGAGAGAGAGAGATTATGTAGTAGGAAGGTGTTAGGGGAGCAGGGAGTAGTCACCCCTGCTCAACCCCAGCACTCCCCCCATTCCTTCTTTCCCCCATTCTCATGTTCTTCTTCTTCTTCCTAGTCTATCGGCTTGAATGCATTCTTCGATGTACGTGGCCGGCCATGATCATTTCTCTTCATGAATAAAAGTGCCCTTTCTTGATTCTCTATCGCTTCCGTTGATTTGTGCTAATATGTGTTGGTCATCCATCTCTTTCTTTCCCCTCCTCCTCTGGCGGTTTGGTCTCTTGTGTTGATCTCTTTCCCTTATCATGACCTCCTTGTGGGGCCTCTAACTTCCACCCTTGTTCATCTGCTTAAAGGGAGACTCCCCTCTCTTGTCCCTTTGAATACCCAGGCCCGGTGCCCCATCCTATGTTGTGTCCCCTAGGGCACAAGTATACTATATGTTGTTTAGTCTTGATGCTAGCAACATATATTATTTTGTTTTGATGATAGCAACAAAGTGACTCTGTGTGAATCTTAATTTCGTCACCATGAGCCTGTCAATACATTGTGCCTGCTTGCATTTCATTCTATGTCATACGTTAGGTCAAGGCCGTCGTCTTCCCCGGACGATGGGACCTCGAGTCCAACCTCAAAGAACCAGCACACCCACGAGCATCGCCTGGCTCATCCTTCGCCTGCGCTACCCGTGGGTGGGGGGCATTTGTGGACGTGTAAAATCGCACGCCCATACGTCCCTACCAGTTCAACAGCAACAACAGCTTCAACAGAAGAGACCCCGGAGAACATGTCCCGTCCGGACTCTCCGAACAAACAATATGCTGCCGTGAAACCGTCTCCGGAATCATGGCAGCGGAAAGATGTCAACCCCTAGGGAAGCTCGCCACTCGTGGGCCCTCGAAGAGAATCAAACGGATAGTCCGGAATAAGCTACGAAACCCACTTCGAACAAGCTCAAGAGTGCCTTCAACGGCACGCCCTGAGTTGCCCCTCAGCGGCACACCTGAATTGCCCCTCAGCGGCACACCCTAGTGCCCTTCAGCGGCACACCTTGGTGATCCTTCAACGGCACACACCCTGGTGCCCTTCAGCGGCACACCCTAGTGCCCTTCAGCGGCACATCCTGGTGCTCCTTCAGCGGCACACCTTGGTGCTCCTTCAACGGCACACCCTGGTGCCCTTCAACGGCACGCTACAAGTGGCCTTCAACGGCACACTTCAAATGGCCGTCAACGGCACGCTACAAGTGGCCTTCAACGGCACACTTCAAATGGCCTTCAACGGCACACTCACTTGCTCTTCAACGGTACACTCGTGTCCCCTTTGAAGAAAGCTTTACGTAGCCTCCAGCGGCACGCTTCAACTGCCCCTTCAGCGGCACAACTGCCTGTGCCCTCTCAGCGGCACAGTCGCCCACCCCTACCAGCCATTGGCGCGTAGCGGACGGGTTGACGTGTCGTCCGGAGGCCAAGACACGGGAGCTACCCCTGTCAACGGAGTGACGGGGAGTCAAATCCCCATTAATGCTCCCGTTCCCGCCTTCGATGTCCGGCCCACTAGACCGTGCCGCTGGGGTATAAAAGCCTCTCTCTTCCTTGAAAAGAGAAGAGGAACAGATAGAAAAAAAGAACAAGGGAAGAAGGGGGATAGACCGCTACGAGGAAGAGGACGCAGGCGCCCACGGCGGGAAGAGAAGAAGAGGAAGAGAGAAGGAAAGCTTCGTGAGGCTTTCCCCTTCCACCACCACCAGAGGAAAGAGTAAGGGAGAGAGAGAGAGAGAGAGAGAGAGAGAGAGAGAGAGATGTAGAAGGGAGAGCAGGGTGCCGGCACACCCCGTTCGACCCCGGCTCCTCCACTTTCTTTCTTCCCCTTCTTTCCTGCCCTCTCCCCTTTTGTGTAAGTTATATTCCGCGTTCTTCGTGAATGAAGCTCGGTCCTTCTGGTCCCCGTTGTCCCTCCCCGCTTGGGCTTTTGTGCTTGCGTCTGTGGGTTCTTCCCTCCTCTCCGGTGATGTCCTTCTTGTTTTCCCGTCGGTGGTGTGGTCATCTTCGGTGAGGGCCTCTTCACCTTCGTCCTGCCATACCCCCCCTTCTGCTCCTTCGAATGGCCAGCCCCAACTCTGTTCCTCCGTTGGAACCCCCCCCAGCTGGGCCAAGGGTCGGACAGTCCCCTGGGCTCTTCCCCGCTCACTTCACTTCATTCTGTGCATGGGTGATCCTTCGCCGGCACGCTCCCTCAGCGGTGCACCCTTGACCCGCATTCCTTCAGCGGCGCACCATCCTTGGCATGACCCCTTGCCCGGCACACCCGTGCCACCCTCCTACCCGGTGCACTTCATACCCCTTCAACCCTTTGCCGGCACAACCCTTCGCCGGCACAACCCTTCCCCAGTACAACCCAATTCCCAGGCTTTCCAGCGGCACGCCCCTTGGGCTCCTTGGCCGGCACGCCGGTCCTGCCCCCTTAATCCCCGTGTCCTTAGCTGGCTCACCAGCCCCTCCTCCCCCTTCATGCATAAAACTTAGTTTGGAGCATCTTTTACTTCATGCACTTTTGCTTAATCTACTTCATGCAGGTTTTACCGAACGAAGGTGTTCATCATGCACACTTCTTCCAGAGTCAAAAACACTATAGCAGCTCATGCAGTGTTTTGTTGAAGCATACCTCGTGCAGGTCTAGCCTTCCGAAAATGTACCTCGTGTCATTTTCGAAAGACTTACCTCGTGTAGGTTTAGCCTTCCGAAAACGTACCTCGTGTCATTTTCAAAAGACTTACCTCGTGCAGGTTTTGCCTTTCGAAAATGTACCTAGTGTCATTTTCGTAAGATATACCTCGAGCAGGTTTCAACTTTCAAAAACGCACTTCGTGTCGTTTTCGTAAAGTCAACTTAGAGCAGGTTTTGCTGTCTACTTCATGCCTCGTGAAGCTCCGTTACTGTTGTAGCTCGTGTTGTTTTTCAAGAGCTCTGTTACTGTTGAAGCTCATGTTGTTTTTGAAGTGCTTCGTTACTATTGAAGCTCGTGTTGTTTTTCAAGCGCTTCGTTACTGATGAAGCTCGTGTTGTTTTCAAGTGTTATACTGCGTGCAATTTTTGGAAGGACACTTCGTGCACATTTCTTTTAAAAAGATATCCTTCGTGTATCTTTTCAACCTACCCCTTGCTGGTTTCATGTTTTCATACCTCGAGCTGTATTTTCGAAGAACTCACCCCGTGTTATATTTCCTACCTTATACCTCATGTTGATGTTAGTCTCCATGTAAATCTCGAGCATGAACACTACTCGTAGCTCGTGCAATTTTCTCTTGATCTACGAGGTCTTACTTCATGCTACCTTGCTTGTACTCACATCTCATGCAGTATTCTGGTTGACGAAGTCATACCTCATGTTTGTTTCTCTAGTTACTCAACCGTCGTGTCGTTTCTTACCACATATTGTTAATTCTCTCATTCCATACCTCGTGCCATTTTGTCTTCTCTATAACCCTTGCACAAAAAGTACTGGTTACATTGCATGCACTCTTTCTGAGGTTAGCTTAACTCGTGCAGATCTTTCTGTTGCATACTTCGTGCTGTTTTCTGTTCTTATCACTCTGCTTGCACCAAGTTGGATACTGTGTGCATGTCTAACCTTCTTGGTTGATGAACTATCTTCGTGCAAGTCTTATTATCTGCCTGATGCCTCGAGCACATTTTCATTCAAGAAATATGCATGTCAGACTAACTGTTCGATAGTATGCCAGGTATCCTCTGTGCTGTCGAAGACTTTCTTCCACTGACGAGGTCACGTGATCTGAGTTTGCAACCCTCTGACATGTGTATCAGAGGTACATGCATTCCTGAAGATTCCACGGAGAGGATCACGCCATCCACTCTCTCGATGCCCTTTTGGAGGAGCTATAAATACTACTGGTCTTCATCCAAGACCAGCGCGCAATTTTTACAGAAGAAGAATTACGTCTCATTAAATGAGCGACCCAGTTCAAGAGGAGTACAAGAGCACCCAGAAGAAGAGAGAAAAGAAAAGAGAGAGGAAGAGGGAGAGAGAAGTGATAGAGTGTAAGACTCGTGGATCAAATCCAGAGTCTGTGGTTTCAACTGTTGATCTGTCGAAGTTTTATTTTCCAGTCTTCGCTACAACTTGTTTTTGTTTGATTTCGATTCGAGTTCTTCTTCAGTTGTGTCTCTAGTTGTTACCCTCTGTGGTTGTCAGAGGAAGGGAGGAAGTCCCTCCGGTTAGTGTTTCCCTCTGTGGTTGCAGAGGAAGGGAGGAAGATCCTCCGGTATTATTTTTCTGACAAGAGTCAGAAAGTCTGAGGAGAGTGTTCCTCAGGGTCAAGCTGTGAGACAGCATCTGTCTGCAGACTGAGTCTGCGTGGTTTTGCATAGTATTGCAAGGAAGCCTTACTCCGAGGAGTAAGGGGTGGACGTAGATTCCTCCACGCAGGGAGGGGCCTTCAGCCGGCCAAGCGAGGGGAGGGGATGGGCTAAAATCTTGAAGTGCCGGACTTCTTGTCGGTGCTGTCTGGTTCTGGAATCGCAGGACCACCGGTTGAAGAATACGCCGCCACGGACGCTCCCGAACTCCAAATGGGCCGAGACCAGAGCCAAAACGCTCCTGTCTGACCCAGGAAGAAGCTTGAATTTTCTGGAGCAGCCTTGATATGGTCGCTGGCTGGGGCAGGTCGTGGAACAGGGTCAGACTGCACTGGTACAGACTGCTCACAGGGTGCTGCTGCTGGAAGACGGAGGTGCCACGGGCTTCCCCGAACTCGTATGGGGGCAGGGCTGGTACCGAAACGACCGTGGACGAGTCTTATTTCAGATGAGACTGACGGAAGCCTCAGAAGATGTCAGGGACGATCGTGCTGGCCAGAAAGGTGGAGGTGGGTCCGTTCAGGAACAGCAGAACCAACCTGGCGCGACTTCGGGAGAAAATTCAGAACTCCTGGAGCCGGGATCCGATCGTCGTTCCACTTCTTGGAGTTGAAAAAGGACAGGGAGAAGTGACTCTCAGCCAAGTTTCGCGACCAGATCTTATGGGGAGAGGTCGTGGTGGATGATTTGCTAGGGCTCAGGTAAGGGGTCCGAATGCCCGATAGTCAAAAATCTAATTTAATTAGAAAACTTGATCTGGGACCCACGAAAGCGCTCTGAAATTTATGAATTCTGATCTGAAAAATCCTGGGTGTTACACATCATAACCTTAGATTACATGTAAATTGGAAGAAATCAGTATACAGAGGGGAGCCCCTATAGTAGGGCTTGAAGGTGGCCCTTCCCTACCTACGGTAGGTACACTTCTTCCTTTCTCTCTTTGGTTCCCTTGCCCTTTCTCTCTTTTTATTTCCTTGCCTCATATTGCTGCAGAGAAGATTTCCCTGGGCTCTTTCTTCTCTCTCTTTTTTTTGGTCGAAGTTCCCCCCTTTTTTCCTTGCAGACAATCCCCTTTTATAGGTGCTTCGGTCAAGTGTATCAACATTGGTTGTTGATCCGATGTCGGGTTCATGCAGGAGATGTGAGTAGCTGGTCCGGTGCCAATCTTGGCCCAGATCAGTGCTACTTCGGTACTCTAGAGATGTTCTTGAGTGATTCTTAAGTTGAAGTTGAATCGCCAGCGTATGGGGTGCTGATTTATGCTGATTTGTTGTCATATTTACTGATCCGTTACGTTTCAAGTGTCGAATCTCCACCAAGAATTAGGGTGTACAATAATGCAGAAACCAGTAGTAACAGTGAGCCAATACCACTGGAGTGGCATGACCCTCAAACAAAATCTCATGTCAATTTTACTCTATGAAAAGGATTGATTATCAATAAGGCTAACATGTCATAAAAATACATAAGATTATTAACATCTAAATAGTTTGAACAACAAGGTAATCTACTCTTTCTATGCACAAGATATCTGGGAGATAATATAAGCATCAAGAGGGATGAGGGAAACATAAATCTTAATCCACATATTAAAGATTAAACAACTTTACATGAGCCCTAGTTATATAATGCATTCTAAAATCATGCATAACTTAGGAACATGTTGTCTAACCTTTATTAACAAAGATCAAATGCTAGAAAAACTAAGGTTTTTGTTGGAAAACCCAGGCTAGAACGCGGCCTGGTCCTCGACCACGATCCAGATAGACGTAGTCTATCTAGAGGCTGCGTTCATTCAAAACTTTTTTTTTGAAAAAAAAAAGGGCTATAGGAATGCAGTCTATCGGGGCACTGCGTTCATGGACACAGCCCTTATTAGTACCGGGATCTAAAACAAAAACTCGCCTTCTGGTAAACTTCAACACACATTGATTCAAACATCAATTTGATCGATATAGTTAATAGAAATTGGAGAAATTGGTATCAAACGCGGTCATCGTGGGTTGTGTGAGAGAGGGTCCTAGTGCCCCACTTGGCACCCAGCTAGCCCTTGACTTGTGGGCTCCATACCCTTGGGAGGGCCACCCTAACCCTGCTGGCACCCTACCAGTAAGGGACTTGACCCACCACCTCCACTCGACATCGTCGAGTCACCCGGGTTCCGTGTGTGTGGAATGGTGGTTCGGCTACTTTCGAGGTCCACGTTCAATTGTTGATTGTGTTTATGGAGTAGGTCCGAGGGCCTTTGGCTATTTGCTGCATACCCCCTTAGCAGTGTCACATCAAGGAGGTCTTGCAGGAGGCCCTTCAAGTGCTGGTTCTCCTTCATGAGAGTCTAGAGAGTTACCTCTTGAACCTCGTTTGCTGGAGGATCATTGTTAACAGGTTCCACATTGACATGTGCGGCCCGATCCTCGGCTGGAACTTCTTCTGCCCGTTCTGATGCCTGAGGTCTGGCGAAAGTGCCAATGTGGCCTACCGGGGCCGGAGGCTGAGTCTGGTGATGAGGCCTCCTGAGCTGGGCCAGCGGCTGGTTCGGATCATCAGACTAAGTCTCGGCCTGGTGTCCGGTGGCATAACACGCCAGCATCCTATCCCGTCATTGATGAACTGGATCGTCCGCTTCCTCTGGGAATGATTCTCAGGGCGGACGGGCATCCCTAGTCTGTCGAAGATTGAGGTGCGTTGCAGAGGAGCCTCCGTTATGGCGTCGACCTGAGGAGAACTCGGGGCTAGGTACGGGCAGGACCTGGAACAAGCCCGTCTTTGTTTTCACCTACTTAGGCGACAGATATTGGATGGCTGGGTGTCATCAGACAATGCCGTTGTGAAATCGGCTATGTCTTGTCTGATGCCGCGTTTGAGCGCTCAAAGGGGATTTCTAGTGCGCGCCCTCCGAGCAGCTTGAGCTTCTTCTGGGGTGACCCAGATTCTTCTCAAGTTGGGTTGCTAGTCTCCCTTGTCGTTATCGACGAGGCTTGGGAGCTTGTATATCGGGAGGGTGTGGGTGCCCTCAGACTGTTGCCGAGGCGCCTGCTTCCCTGAGTTCCACTTTGTCCTCTCGCATTTGCCACAGGAGGCTGAAACAGTTGGAGGTGGGAGTTGTAGGGATGGTCTGTTCCCGAGATATGATTGGTTCGCCCATCGAGGTGAATTCACAGATCATCGACAAGAATGGTCTTGCCAGACTTATTGGTTGCAACGACGAGTCGCTTGCCTTTGGGGCCGTGGTGATGCTTCTTCTGGGGAGCTGTGGAAGCACAAAATTTCACATCAGCACTCCCCCGGGTTTCGCATCAGAGACGGGGCCAAAGAAAGAAGACCTAGAGAAGTCTGACAAGTCCTCACATCTACACGGGCGCATTGAATGACACAGAAAGCCCAGGTGGCCTCCTAAATTTATACACTACCATGGACCCACCCTCGGGTCCCTGGCAACAAAGAATACCCCAAGAGACTCACAATTTCCAAGCTCCTAAAGAAATAGACTATAACCATGGCCAGCAATTGGATTCATTCGGTGCACCCACCATCTCCACTGGCACACTCGCAGTGTTCTGCCGGCACACCTACGAGCAGCTCCACTCGGCACGCCCCGAATGGGCCTCGCCTGGCGCATGCCCTAGCCATTCTACCGGTGCACTCAAATGGGCCTTGCCCGGTGCACCACATCAACTCCAGTGGAACACCCACCGCACCGTGTTAACCTCCCGCACCACGGCACACCTAAGTGGGCCCTCCAACGGCACGCGTAAAGTGCCCCTCCAATGACACGCCTAAAGTCCCCCTCCAACGGCACACCCAAGTGTCCCCTCTGTTGGATCTCCTAGTTGATTTTGGTTGCTATGTTTTAATGATGACAAATCTCGTGTGTATGTGTCTTTTTGATAGCCGTTGAAGAATGCTAACCAATGTGTTCTCCGGCACGACGGAGCAGGCCACCCATCACTATTTCGTCGGGATAGGCGCGGGCGCCGAACACTATGTCGCGCCGCCGGAGAAAAAAACGGAGCCGCATATCGCAGCCGTTGCCATAAAAACATCCGAGCCGGGCCAGGTTCAGGCGGCCGGGAAACCGATGGAGGTACGCATCCGGCTTTCGCATGCCGGGGGTTTGCGCAACGCGTGCCTCTCCTTCCAAATTTTCAACCAATACCTCCAGCCCGCCACCCACCTCTGGTTGTATGACACCGACCATCCCTACGCGAGACATGGAGGCTCGACCGAACTGGTCTGCCGGATTCCCAAGGTTCATCTTAACGTCGGTCGCTACACCCTGAAGGTTTTCTTCACCGAGCCACCCGGCGGGCGCACGTTCGAGATCCTTGACCAAGTCTGTCCGTTTGAAGTCGTCCGGCTGGGCGAAGCCACCCTCTGGGGCTGGCGGCCCGAGGCTTGCGCCTACCATGAGGACGCCGACTGGGAGGTTTCCGCCTTATGAAAACAGAGCCGCAGGCCCCGGCCTCCATCGCCAACCCCGACTACGTGCGCGAACGAACCTCGCCGCGCCCGGGCGACCCCATGTATCTGCATCTGTCCGACCTCCTTGCCGGCATCCGCCCTTGTCTTCCGGCGGCCGGAACCCGTGTGCTCGATTACGGATGCGGCGGCTCACCCTATCGCGATCTTTTTCAAACCCCCGCATGTTACCACCGGGCTGACTTCCCCGGCGTTCCCCAGTTGGACTTCATCTGCGCACCCGATTCGCGCATAGGCGCGCCCGACGCCTCCTACGATTTCGTTTTGTCCACCCAGGTGTTCGAGCACGTCGCCCGCCCCTCCGTTTATCTCTCCGAGTGCCTGCGTGTGCTTCGCCCCGGCGGGCGCCTTCTCCTCACCACCCACGGTCTTTATGCAGATCACGCCTGCCCCTACGACTTTCGTCGCTGGACGGCGGATGGCCTGAAGATGGACATCGCCGAAGCGGGTTTTGAAATCGAAAAAGTTGAAAAGCTGACCAGCGGCCCGCGTGCCCTGGCCTTCATGAACCGCATGGGACATTCAGCGATGTTCGCGCCCCTTTTGTCGATTCCCGGGCTGGCGGTTCGTCTCGGCCGGCTCGCCTATTCGCGCGTGCCGGCGGCGTGGCTGGATCGCATGTGCGACTCCGAATATCAACGGCATCGCGTCGTCCCGTGGACCGAGCCGAATCACGATTTTTACATCGCGCTGCTGGCGCTCGCCCGGCGTCCCGTTTGAAACACCGTCCCGCCTCAAAACTCGATGCCTTCCGCCCCCAGCCTGGCCGTCGTCACCGTCTCGACCCGAAACTACCAGTATCGCTCGCGCCTCCTGATGTGCCAGGTCGCCACGCATATCCCGGGCGCCTTGCGCATCGTTTATCAGGCTGACCCGGATGCCGGACCTTGCCCCGACGAACCGTTCCTGAAAGTCGATGCCTCCGCGCTGGGTATCCCTCGTTACGACCAACTCGCCTTCGCGCTGGACCCCGCGGGTCTGTGCTGCGCGCTGAAGCCTTGGATCATACTCGATGCCCTGTCCCGTCCGGGAGTCGAACGCGTCCTTTACCTAGACAACGACATTTCCCTCTACCGGCGGCCCGACGAATGGATTGCCCTGCTTGACCATCATCCCGTGGTGCTCACGCCCCACTTCCTCCGTCCGCTACCCGCCGGCGCCCGCCCCTCGGAAGCCGGAACTCTGTCCTCCGGCGCATACAACGCTGGCATGATCGGCGCGGCCAGCCACCCGGATACGATCGCCTTTCTGTCTTGGTGGAAGGAACGGTTGTCCGTCCCGGATAATCTCTATCACGGGACTCACGACCAGCCGTGGTTGGCTTACGCACCGGTTTTCTTCCCAAACATCGGCGTGCTCCGCGACCCCGGCATAGTTTATGACTCAAATAAAATATGAAAATTACATGAATAGACTCAGAAAAATAAGACGGACGTGATGGCACATGCCGACGATCAAGCCGAGCCTCGAAAAATATGGAGGGGCAAGGGATGCCCCCATCATACTCTCGGGGTGCGGAGAACTCGACTCCGTCGAGTAAAGATCCATCGTACGCGGTGGGAGCCATGGCGACGCTGCCCACAAGCCTTCCGAAGGTAGCCGATCCTTCCACCTAGCGAGGTAGCGCCCATGCACCTTACTCCAGGTGGTGGTGACCTGTTCATCCAATATTCTCTCAAGTTGCGCGCGTCGGGCTCTCCGGGCTGATGGTGCTCTCATGGGGGTGGGTGCTCTCTCAAGGTGAAAATTAGGCTCGATATCCTTACTAGGTACCACTGTGGGGCCCTTGAACGGCACTAGGGTGGCCATATTGAGGGTGAAACAAACTTGGTATTTCTTGGGGTGGTCTAACTCATATGTATCGGTGCTAGTGCATCTCAACCTCGAAGGGACCAACCCCACAAGCCTTCAATTTTGAGAGTCTCTCATTGATGTGACACAACCTCAGACCTATGCAAACAAGCACAAGTCGCAAGTCGAATTGGCCGATATCGGCGGCCAACTCTCCCGGCGCACACCCAAACCCGGGGGTAACTCAGTGATGTCGAGTCGTGGTCGTGAGGGTTGGGCCCTTGCTGGTAGAGGGTCAGCAAGGCAAAAGGATTTCCCAAGGGTATAGAGGCCCAATTCAAGGGGACCGGCCGAGTGCTAATGGGCACGGGTAACACTTCTCCCACGACGGTCACTCAAGACAATGAAGCTTGTGGACTGGGCGCTCACTCTCACAGACCAGTGGCACGTATGAACCAATATTGCAGGAAAAAGGCACTTAAATGAGAGCAAAAGTAGAGCACTTACTCGACCAGCTTGAAGAAGCCGGTCCCGTTTGGAGACGAGGGCGAGCGGGGATGCGTGGGTTCCCCACACGTCGAGCCAGTGTAGCTTCGCCCAACTCAAGCTATTACAACACTACACCCCATGCAAGGGGATTGAACTTGGGTATGGGAAGGCAAAGTTACATGCAAACACTACCTCCCATAGGGAGGGGCTATAAACCGGCCAGGCGGGGAGGGGAATTAGATAGCTAGAAAATCAAACGGGATGACGACGCCGAATCTGCCCGCTCTATGGAACAGGGGACAGCAAGTTGAAGATGACGCCTCTGTAGTCACCCCCGAACTCCGTTGTTGATGAGACCAGTGGAAAAACCTCCCTGATAGGTCCAGGAGGACCTCTGAATTTTGGTAGGACCTTTGGAGGATGACACTGGTCAGGGCAAGATAGTGATCAGGGGATCTATTTTCTGGCTCTGATTGTTACAAAACTTCAGTAGCAGGAAGTCAGGGTCACTACAAACACTCCTGAGCTTGGATTCTGGCGTGGCTGGAGTCGTTGGAGCCGTTGCTGAGTCCTCTTCGAAACGGTACCCATGAGGACGCCAGAGGAGGTCGGAGCAGACAGCAGTAGCACGAACAGAGGCTAGGTGTCTGCTCAGTGCTAGAGTTGACAGAATAGTGCACCCGAGGGAGAAAAATGATAACTCACTCGTCCGGGGACCAATCGGGGAGCCTCTTCTTGATTCTGGACGGTGACTCGTAGTGGAAGACCTCAGCCATTTCCCATTCCCAAATATTCAGGTTGCTGGCCGTGGGAGTCGTCGGAGTCAGCTTCAGGTTGGCAGTCTGGAGGTAGGTGCGTAGTCGGGGAAGAATGACTCCTCCGAACGGCCACGAGCTCTAACTGGGACGAGAGGACTGCCTAAGTGAAGAAAACTTGGAGACGTTTCCAACGGTACCACTTGGGCCTCCTGAAACATCGGGATGAAGATGCAGCTTCCTCTACAAGCTGATGGTACTCTGCGTCGCAGGAACAAGGAGGAGGAGAAGAGAGGGGCGCAGCCACCTTCAAGCAAGCTTCAATTCTTTTTTTCATTCAATTATTCCTTCCAAAAGAAAAATACAAGTCTTTTATACTAATGGGGGAGGGAGCTAGGGTTTCCCCTAGCCAAGGGGGGAAAGGGGGGGGCGCACCAGGGCAAGGGGGGGGCGGTCCTTTCCTTCCCTCAAGGGGGTTTCCTCCACTCAATAATGAAATTAAAGGAGGGAATAAAGAGGGGCTAAAAGAGGGAAGACCAAGGGGGGCAAGGGGAGGGGGCCAGAATAGGAAGGTGGCGCCCCCACCAAGGAATGAGGAGGGCGCCCCTTTCCCCCAACCCTAACCCTAATCCAACAGGTTATGGGCCAATGTTAGCCTACCAACTAAAGCCCAATAACACTAAATAGTCCAACAGTGTGAAAATAAAGAGATAACTAGTCCACGCAGGGACCAAACGAAGGCCCACATGGCCTAAAAGTGATGATAACTCCTCTAAGCTGTGCCGTAGTCGCCGAGCCATAGGGATGCTGCTGTGGCTCGAGTGCTCCGCCGAGTGGTGCGCCTCGTGTCCTCACCACCTACTCACCGTCTAACTCGAGTACGCCACACCAGTGCTCCCGGTGGGCTGACACACACGTGCCGTGGAAGCTACGACTAGTGGATGGGTCACGGAATGTGGACTCAAAAAATCACGCACACACCCATCGCGAGTAACACGAAGTAACAGGTGACTCGAGCCCACCTGACTATGGGCAGCCCACTAGACCTACTAAACTCAATGGTCCTTGAGTCACAAGACTCGGGTCAAGATTGTCGCACGTGACAGCATTAAGCCGTCAATCTGACCTAATCCCTAGATCTAAAATCATGATGACATGCTAAACGAGGTAGTACGGTCCTTTGACGCCCCCAAAACACGAACACCAAAACCCTCGGGGTGTCTGGGACACTCACGAGATCACAAGTCAACCACTGGGTCCCAACCGGGTCGACCAGGGATCCACACAACCCAAAATGAACGTGACAAGTACGAAGACCCACTTCGATGCAACACAGCGCCTGACAGTCTATCTTTGGGCTGTCACAGGCTGTAATGGTCCAAAGCTAGGCCGCCACAGCGCCCTAACGGTCCAACTCAGGAGCGTTAGACGAAGGAGCAAAACTGGCTGTGGCGCACCCCCCTTGGGGCATCACAGTCTCTAATGGACCAAGCCTGGTGCGTCAGAAGACGGAACAAAACAGGTTGTGACGCACACCCCTCGGGGCGTCACAACCCCTAATAGACCTACCCAGGTACATTAGAAGGAGGGACACATCAACTCTGACGCACCCAAGTAAGGGCATCACAGAGCTCTGACAGTCCACCCCTGGTGCGTTAGAGTCCTGTGACCCCAATCGATCAAAAAAACACGAGAACGGATGTAACGGTTGAACCCAGGTGCGTCACACCCTCTGGCGATTTATCGTGAGACTGCCAAAGTGAACAACGCCCTGCCGACAAAACCAGACCCTGTGATGCACCCCTCTTGGGGCATCACGGCCTGTAACACACCCACCTTGGGGCGTCATAGTCTGTGATGGTCTCTGAAATGACTGCCACACCGTTTCGAGAACGGAACGATGGGAAAACCCCAAAAATCTTTCCCACGCCCCCCATACCTCCATGGGAGAGGGGGAAAACAAGGGGGAAGCCCCCAAATGACCCTTAGCATGCATCTACGGCCACAGATCGACCAAAAATGCGGTGAAACGGTAGATCGACTCACAACCCCCAAAACATAGATTTTTTTTAAAATCTTCAAATACACCCGCTCGGCTCACCACGGCCTACGAAACTCACGGGGAAATGAAGTACGCGGGTTAAGGATCCATCCCCCTACCTCCACCAAAGATTCGACGCGCCGGGGATGCCGCTAAATCCGGCAGTGCCAGATACACTGCCCGGACCTGCAGCCACGAAATCCTGGTCCGCCGCTTCCCCTGCATTCATTTCAAATCTCAAATAAGCAAGAAGAAAACAAAATCTCACACTCTGTCATATAAACGGCTCACAAAGAACCGCCCTGTCATTTCAAACGGTCCAAAGGGAACCGCCTGCTATCCACTCTGCCTTCCTCACCATGGAACGGTCTATGTTAGGACCGTTCCACATCAGTCGCAACCGTGCGACGGTCTGTCGTAGGGCCGTTTTCCCCCTTCGTTTTCCCCGTCTCACTGCTCATGGAACGGCCTTCAGGAAGACCGTTCTCTTCCCCTCCGTCTCTTTCTCCGTCTCACTGCCCATGGAACGGCCTTAAGGAAGACCGTTCTCTTCCCCCGTCTCTTTCCCCGTCTCATTGCTCATGGAACGGCCTTCAGGCAGACCGTTCTCCTCCCCTCCGTCTCTTTCTCCGTCTCATTGCCCATGGAACGGCCTTAAGGAAGACCGTCTCCTTCCCCCACCTTCCCCTGCAATTCATTACCCATGGAACGGTCTACGTCAAGACCGTTTCCACTCAGTCACACTCATGCAACGGTCTGTAGTAAGACCGTCTGTTCCCCATCGTCTTTCTCTCTGTCTCAATGCCCACGGGACGGTCTTACGTAAAACCGTCTGATGCTCCCCATCGTCTCTTTCTTCGTCTCACTTCCCATGGAGCGGCCTTAGGGAAGACCGTCTGCTAGCCCCATCGTGTTCACCTCTGTTTTAAAAGCGGCCTGACGATGGACCGCCCCCTGGGGGACGGACCTACGTTTGACCGTTTCGAAACTGACCCTACGTATTCTGAACGGCCTATGGGAGGGCCGTCCCGTGGAACATGGTCTTGAATAAATAAATCAATTTGCATTCGGAGCGGCCTTTCCTTAGGCCGTCCTGTGAGGGAACGGTTCTATGTGAACCGTGTAGTTAGGTCGGTTTGCAGGTTGTAAACGGCCGAGCCTAGGCCGTGTTCAATGGAACGGTTTCCGTGGAGACCGCTTGGTTTAACGGAGCGGTTACTGTGCAACCGTTTCCATCCCTTCCTCCCGACGACGCAGCTCGCCGCCGTAGGAGCCCCCATGGCCGCCATTTGGTCTCTGAAGACCATGGCAGCCCTTCTTTCCCCCTCTAAGCTAGCATGCATAGGGCAAAAATAAAGATTTTGAGGCAAGGATCGAGCCACCTACCTCCGGGTCCCGAGCGGGCTTCACCGTCGTCTCCACGGCCGGCGTCGTCCCCTCCTCGACCTCGGCGTCTCCGGCTCGCTCTCCATCGACCACGGGCGCCACGGGTCCTTCCATCGTCGCCCCCACCAGTGCCCGGTCCTCCACGGCGAGCTCCTCCTCCGGTCGCGGCGACGGGGTTCTCTCCTCGGCCATTGCTCGTCCGCCTCGCCGAACGTGACGCTTCACGGGCATGGGGTGAGAGGACAAAGGAGGTGGAATAGAAAGGAGAGAGTCTTGGGAGCCTTGGCTTCCCTTGCGGCGGGGTTGAATGGGGTCGGCCTCCTCCTCCGTCGGTTGCAGTGGAGGAGGAGAGGGGAAGAAGAACAGTCCTTTTTATAACTCGCAGGTATAGGACGGTCTAACGATAGACCGCTCCACTCTTTTGAACGGCTTACCTTAGACCGCTTGGAATCCCAAAGGTTACTATTGCAACGGTCTAATTGTAAACCGTGCCATTGAGGACGGTTCATTACTGACCGTGTCATACCAACGGTTGTCCTATGTGAACGGTCAAACAATGGACCGTGTTTTGTATAAAGCGGTATCTGTATAACCGTCTGACGACGGGCCCATTCCTTATGTTAAATACTGCAAATGGTTATTATTGAAATGATCTTTTCCTAATGTTTCTAACAAGTTGTATTGCAGTACAACATCTGGGGAATTTGTGAGCACCTTTTTACGTGAGGATACACGTTGATTAGACGCCAGTATCCCCAGTTACTCAGTACTCCCACTCCCACTTTTTCAAGCTAGCAGAGGTAGTTTGGCTCTTCATGACACACATGTTTCTCTCTTTTTATATCATTCTGAACTTTTGTAAAGAGAGAGACAGCAGTTTCTCAGAAGCCATTCCATTGCTCTACCTGATAGACATGTGAATGGCGTATTCCCGAGGCATTCATAAGTTAATTTAGGTTTTGACTTTCATTGACAGCATTAGCACATTGAGGGAATCAACTTTGCTACTTTCAATTATAAGGTTTCAAAAACATGTAATGAGCTTCACTTCTATATGCTTAGTTTGTTATAGTATGACATACCAAACTCATATTTTAGCCCGCCAAATTTGTCATCACAGAAATCTCAGAATTATGTTCATCATACAGTGGATAATTGGTGGCTTAAGACAGCCCAACGGTTTCAGAATAGAAGAGATATATACAAATCCTCCCCCTCAATTCAAGAATCTCCTGGGGTTTGGAGAGGTGAGATTTTAATAGTGAAGGTTTTAGGAGAGGATGGTTGGCTTGAACCTCTAACGATGTGAAGGAGTGATTACCATGGAATGACTGAAGGAAAGATGTACCCAAGAAGTCGGCTTCAGCTTAGGTCGTGGTCGACCAAGGATTTGTTTTAGAACCTGCCGGATTCTGTTCTGTTTCAGAAGTCGACACCTGGCCTGCCCGTGGTCGACACTTGATGTTTTCCAGAACCTGCTTCTGTCTGCCTGTGAGGCTGTGGTCGGCTCTGTGTGGGTCTGTGGTCGACACATGCTGTTTTCCAGAAACCGCTTCTGTCTGCCTGTGAGGCTGTGGTCGACTCTGTGTGGGTCTGTGGTCGACACATGCTGCTTGACCAGAACTGTCTAGAATTTGTCCGCCCTTCAAATCTGCTTTGTGTTCTTGTCCACTGAATTGCTTTCATTGGAGATAGAGTTGACTCAGCGTGCTCCATTTCCACTAGATCCAACTAGATGACAAATAATGCAATTTCCTAATATGAAATGCAATGTTTTTGAAAGAAAACACTCTTGCAAAACTAACTAATCTCATGCTGGCTGGACTACACAGATTCTGACTCCCCCTAAGTGTGACAAACAATTATCAACAATCATAAATATCATTCCAAACAAGATTATTAAGGATTTTCAAGTGGAGACCTGCACAAGCCCAATTCTCTTCTCAGGGATGTAAATCTATCAATGTTGAGAGGTTTGGTGAAAATGTCAGCAATTTATTTTTCTGTTTCAATAAAATGCAATGCAAAGTTGCCTTTGCTGACTTCATCCCTTATGAAATGATGACGAATTTCAATGTGTTTCGTCCTAGAATGCTGGATTGGATTTTTAGACAGATTGATAGCACTTGTGTTATCACACAAAATGGGTGCACAACCAAGATCAACTTCATAATCCTGAAGCTGATGTTTAATCCATAGAACCTGTGTTCCACAACTCCCTACCGCGACATATTCTGCCTCAGCAGTGGAGAGTGCAACAGAGTGTTGCTTCTTAGAGGCCCATGAGATCAAACATCCACCCAAGAATTGGCAATAGCCACTTGTGCTTTTTCTATCTATTTTACACCCAGCATAATCAGCATCTGAATAGGAAATTAATTCTAGATCGCAGAAAGCAGGATACCAAAGTCCTAAGTCTTGGGTGCCGGCAAGGTATCGTAGAATACGCTTGACAGCTCCTAGATGAGATTCTCTAGGACATGCTTGGTATCTAGCACACATGCACACACTAAACTGTATATCTGGTCTAGAGGCAGTTAAATAGAGCAGGGAACCAATCATACCTCTGTATGTCTTTGTGTCAACCAGATTACCTTTTTCATCAGCATCTATTGTTGCACTTGTGCTTACCTCATGATTACCTTCCACGTGAGTGCAGAAATTCAAGCATCCATCAAGTACTAGGAAGAAGGTCTGCAATCCCTATGATCGGAGGCCATTGAACACATTGTGTGCGAGGTGCGGGAGTGTTGTCTGGGACATATCTTGTGAGTGATGCTCACGACATAGTTATGACTCTTCCCCTTGACGTGCGCAATCGTCAAAAATTAATTTTCCCCTTCAAAATATATTGGGATGCACGCGTACCCGGAGCAAGGGCAGCATTATTTAGCAAGAAAGTAAGGTCCTAGAAAGTTCAAGGGATGTGTATTATTCTATATTATAGACAAGCATGCAAGTAGACCAATCAAGCATTCAGAACTGAGAGCATGCAAAAGGGATTTTTTTGTTCTCTTTTTTTTGTTCTTTTTTTATATCATCGTTACATAGCAAGGGGGGAAGGGTTTGACATGTTCGGGTGAATCCTAGTGGGACAAAGGGTAGTAGGAAAGCAGGCTAGTAAGCCAAAATTAAGGAAGTTAGGTTGGGTAAGCAGGCTATATAAGCAGCCATTGGGAAAGTAGGCCGGATAAGCCAGGGATATTAGGATAGTAGGCTGTATAAGCCAATCATCGGGGAAGCAGGCTGGGTAGGTCAAAGGATATTAGAAAGCAGGCTGTAAAAGCCAATCATTGGGAAAGTAGGCCGGGTAGGCCAAAGGATAGCAGGAAAGCAGGCTGTAAAAGTCAATCATCGGGAAAGCAAGCCAGGTAGGCCAAAGGATAGCATGGAAGTAAGCTGTAAAAGCCAATCATCGAGGAAGTAGGCCAAGCAGGCCAAAGGACAGTGAGAAAGAAGGCTATATAAGTTAACATCAGGGAAGCATGCCGAGCAGGCCAAAGGGTAGCGGGAAAGTAAGCTATATAAGCCAACATTAGGGATGTAGGTTGAGTAGGCCAAAGGGCAGCGAGAAAGTAGGCTATATAAGCCAACATCAGGGAAGCAGGCCGAACAGGCTAGAAGGCAGCGGGAAAGTAAGCTATATAAGCCAACATCAGGGAAGCAAGCCGGGTAGGCCAAATGATAGTAGGAAAGCGGACTATAAAAGTCAATCATCAAGGAAGCAGGCTGGGCAAGCTAAAAGATATTAAGAGACAGGCTGTAAAAGCCAATGGATATTGGAGAAGCGGGCTACAAGAGCCAAAAGATATCGGGAAGCAAGCTATAAAGATAAAGGATATTTCAGAAGTAGGTTGTAGAAGTCAAAGAACATTGGAAAGCAGGCTATGGAAGCCAAAGTATATCGTGAAGCGGGCTATGACAGGCCAGGGATATCGGGAAGTAGGCTATAGAACCGAGAGATATTGAAAAGCAAGCTGTGAAAGCCAAAATATATTGGGAGTAGGCCATAAGTCGAGAGATATTGAGAAGCATACTATGGGAGCCAATAGATATTAGAAGCAGGCTATAGAAGCCAAAGTGATGTTGTGAAGCAGGCTGGAGAAGTCAAAAGATAATTGGATAGCTGACTGTATAAGCCGAAGGATAGCAGGGCAGCTGGCTTTGACAGAGTGTTTAAGCGAGAGGAAAGTGGGCCTTCACTGAAGGTCTAAGCCAAAGAATAGCAAGAAAGCAGGCTTTGACGGTGCGTCTAAGCCACTGTATGGATTATCATGGTGGGACAAGACGGTAATTATCGAGATAGGCCTAAGCGAAAGGGTAGTGAGACAGATGAGCCACAGGGGACTGAGACAGCAAGTCGTATAGGCCGATGGACGTTAGAATAGAGGGCTACGCAGGTCGAAAGTGTGTTGGGATAATAGGCTATGTGAGTCTAGGAGTATTGGACTCATGGTATAGAGCCGACGGACATTAGAAAAGTAAGCTACAAAGTCGACAGATATTGAAAGCAGGCTATAAAAGTCACGAATATTAGGAAGCAGGCTATAAAAGCCAGAC